>OY856412.1:1158804743-1159421243 GCA_963693085.1 Alisma plantago-aquatica | reverse complement strand
GACCTGGGCGCAGCAGGCCAATTCTTCACCTTCAGAAGAGGCATGATCCGTGAGAGATTAGATAGAGCCATTGCAAATGAGGCATGGTTAACACAACTCCCAAATACCAAGATCCGAGTGCTCCCTCGTGTCACCTCGGACCATAACCCCATCCTTATCACTACTGGTCGTGAGTGCACCAGGAGCTCCAACAACACTAATCCGGCCTTCAAAACCAGAACCAGCTGGCTCCTGAACGACGACTTCACGGCATGTGTCCGTTCGAGTTGGGACTCGTCAGCTACCTTTACTGAAGCTCTTCCATCCTTCCAAAAAGCTACAACCGTGTGGCACCGCAACACTACCAGAGCTATGCATAGAGAGAAATCTGAGACGCTCCGAGAGCTGGACGAGCTGCAAAGAAGACCTGATCAGAATGTCCATGGCCACATTGCTGCCCGTGTGGTGGATCTCCAAGAGAAATATCATCGCATCTTGCTTACTGAGGAGGCGGACTGGAAGCAGAAAGCCCATATTAACTGGCTTCAACATGGGGATCGGAATACAAGTTTTTTCCAATCCTTTGTGCGGGCCAGAAGACACCACAACAAGATTGTTTGCCTCAAGAACGACGAAGGACGATGGATCACTGATCCTACAGCTCTGCGGGCTCATATCCAGTCTTTTTTCATAAATTTGCTCACTACACCTTCATCTATATTTTCTGTGCACGCTAACCACTTTGTAGGTGCCTTCCCCCCAATACCGGAGTCCATCCTCCGATCTCTGGAAGGTGTGCCCTCTGCGAACGAGGTACGTGCCACCATCTTCTCGATGGCACCCTCGAAGGCACCATGACCCGATGGAATCACAGCGGACTTCCTACAGCACAGCTGGTCCCTCATTGGGCCTTCTGTCATTCGAACCATCCAGCACGCCTTCAGGTTGGCGACGGTGGAGCCTGCGATGGCGAATTCCTATATGGTGTTGCTGCCAAAAACCAAGATGACTCATACATGTGGAGATCTCAGACCGATTTCCCTCAACAATGTGGTGTTCAAGGCCATCTCCAAGATCATTGTTGAACGCATCAATCCTTTATTAGATGATTGGATCTCGCCATACCAGTCGAGCTTCATACCTGGTCACAAGATTACTGACAATATTCTGTTGGTGCAGGAGGCCACTCATTCCATGCGTACTAAAAAAGGCACCAAAGGTTGGATGGCCATCAAACTAGACTTGTCCAAGGCATTCGACAGGATGAGCTGGTCGTTCATCCGAAGCACTCTATATAAGGTGGGCCTTCCTGATCGGCTGGTTCACCTCATCATGTCCATCATCCAATCGGGTGCTACTTCTATTCTGTGGGAAGGTGTTCCAATGGAAGCCTTCAAGTCGGTGCAAGGGCTATGGCAAGACGACCCACTGAGCCCCTACATCTTTGTTCTTTGCCTCGAGCGTCTTAGCCAAATGATCCTCACCAGCTCAGGAAACGGCCACTGGAAGCCAGTTGTCCTCACCAGAGGAGGCACACCTCTCACCCACGTCTGTTTTGCGGACGACATCATCCTTCTCGCCGAAGCATCGACTGCCCAAGCCAACATCATCAAGAATATCCTGAAGTCCTTCTCACTAGCTTCAGGGCAAGTGGTGTCCGAGGCCAAATCGTGCTGCTTCTTCTCAGCGAATGTTGCTCAATCGGTCAGATGCCGGATCAGCAGGAAGCTGGGTTTCCAAGTGACGTCCGATCTAGGCAAATTCCTGGGTGTCCCGATTCTGCACAAGCGGACCAATCGAGCCACACACTCCGGCATCCTTGACGCTATAAGGGGAAGGATGAATAGCTGGACGGTGTGTCATCTGTCGCTCGCAGGGCGGGTCTGTCTAGCTAAAGCAATGTTACAATCAATCCCAACGTACACTATGCAGACGACTCCGCTATCACCTGCTCTCTGCGATGATATTAACAGCCACATCAGGCACTTCATTTGGCAAGGCTCAAGCGACCAGAAGAAGATCTCCCTGGTCTCCTGGAAGAAGATCTCGTCGAACAAAGATCATGGTGGCCTAGGTATCAAGGACGCCAGGGATCAAAACGCAGCTCTGATGTTAAAAAATGTCTGGACATACTTAAACGACCCCAGCAAGCTATGGGTCAAGATCTTGAAGGAGAAGTATAAAGGGCGAGACTTCGCGGCAAACAATTCGTGCTCACCTATCTGGCGCTTTATCACCATCAACATGTCTTTGATCCAAAGCACATGCTCCAAGTCGATCGCTAATGGACTTGACACGAGGGTTTGGCACGACAAATGGCTGGCGGGTGAAGATGTTCTTAGCCTTGCCCCAAACCACTCGATCCCTCCTGAGTTAGCAGACCTTCAAGTTGCTTCCATGGGACTTGACAATGGTGAGTGGGACTGGGATTTCATCCAGGCCTACTTACCATCCTACACATGGGATAACATCTGTATGCTACCTCCTCCGGACACTACCGAAGGACCCGACACCTTCATTTGGCCCCACGAACCCAGCGGCAACCTGACTGCAAGATCATCCTATCGGTGGCTTCGCATGAACAAGGAATTGAGTTTCCCAGGAGCCTGGGAGTCTATCTGGAATGCATCCATCCCAGAGAAGATCAGAACTTTTCTGTGGCTTCTCCAACACCGCGCACTTCTAACAAACGTTGGGAAGCGCCGCCGCCATATCATGGTTGATAGCGTCTGTCCAAGATGCCATAACGGGGACGAAACTATCACCCACTGTCTGCGTGACTGCCCGAGAAGCGCGGCCATATGGGGAGCGCTTCACCCTGTTCCAGGGTTCTTCAGTGACGACGAAGACACATGGCTTGACAAAATTATTAAAGGTGACTACGTCAGTCCTCATCCCACCATTCAACATGTCACAGCTTGGAATTTGTGGACCATGCGCAACACAGAGGTCCATGGAAGCAACATCACTCCCACCGCTCCTGCGGTTCACTTCATACAGCTGAGAGCAGAGATAGTGCAGAAGCTTCAACTCCTACGCCCCAACACCATCGCGGAGATACCCGCGTCAGCCTGGTGCCAATCAAGGCCAATGAACTACAAGATCGTCATTCTTGCTGATGCTGCCTACAATCCATCTCCTTCAAGAGCCAGCTATGGCTGTGTGGCTCTAAGCCCCGGTGGCAACATCATCCTGGGAAGAGGGGGCCCGATCAAGGCAGGGTCGGTTACTGAATCAGAGATCCTAGCAATCATGCAGGCAGCAGTTCTTGCTCATTCTCAACAATGGTCCAATGTCCTTATCATCTCCGACTCCACATCGGCCGTCCAAACTTTATCCGCCAAGAAATGTGACCAAGCCCGCCTCAAAGCTCACCATCGTCTTTGGAGAAGAACGATCATCAGCAACCCCTCGTACTGTATCCTTCACAGTCCCCGGGAGTTCACCATTATTGTTGATACAACAGCCAAATTTGTACTAAAAAATAACCATAGTGTAGAGTTTACACAATGGCCACCATGGCTTCAGTGTAAAGGTCCTTTGGCCATGTCTTTCCTTTCCGCGATGTACTTAGCATCTGATTAATAATATTCCTTTTCTTCAAAAAAAAAGTACATTATGTTTTCGGGTACTGTACTTAGATTGACCATTCAGGTACAATACTTATTACTTCTTTATTTTTTCATATTCCATATTATGTCATAAATACATACGTATTATACATTTTATCATTTATATTAATTTTTACATACATTTGGAACGTAACATTTGCCAAAAATCATATACAAAGATATTTGTACATTCTACAAGAAGTACAGTACTAACAATCAAATTTTATAATAAAAAATACAATACTAGAAGTACATTACTAACAACCACATTCTATTTTTTTAAAGTATCCACATTCATAATATGTAAAGACGTACAATACTAATTGTTTCCTTATTTTCCACACTAAATATTTTATCAAAAATTCAGAAGTATTGTACATTTTATCATTTATATTAATTTTTGCATACATCTAGAATGTAACATTTGACAAAAATTGTATACAATGATACACACACATTCTATAAGAAGTACAGTACTAACAACCACATTTTGTAATACAAAGTATAATACTATACGTATAGTATTAGATGTACCGTACGAGACAACAACAATACATGATTTGATGATCTTGTTAATACAGTATGAGACATGCCATGTATAAAAGAATGTCGATAACCACATACCATACTTATATAAATGAATTCACATTTCACTAAAAACATACACATTTTACTATAGTACAGTACATTTAACTATTGTTTAAGAACAACTAATCTTTGATCCTCTTAATTCAAAGTACAGTACTAAACTCAGTGCTATTATTAGCTCAATCTAATCCATAGATGAACAAGCAGCTATTGTACATTATTTGGGGGAAACACAAAAGTGATTTACTGTACTCACGAGTATTGTATGTCTGTACCCAGAACATATGTATGGTATCATAAAATATGAATACTATATTTCTTGTGTATTATCATTATTTTAAAGTATGTCAACACTAGTCTTGTTGGAAAGTATTTTTTATAAAGATTCTAATACAATTTATTTAATTAAAAAATATATTGTGGATTAAAAGTTATGGATAAAAACATTTTCTCTCTCTTCTACTTCTCTCATCCTTTATTGCTTTAATTGCTGCTTATAGCATGACAGCTGTTGTCAGTTCTCATTTTTCAAAATCGGTTGGACATGTCTAGAATTTTTCATTCGCTTATCCCTATTACTAGTCGAAACGTCGTCCAAGACGTGCTAGGGGTGTCAACATCAAATTGGGGTTGCTTCAAATTGCATTGTGGGAAAAAAACACTTAAAGCCCTTTATCAAATTCAATGAGTGCGTAACAGTAAACGGAACCAATTCAAACTGAAGTCCCTCTTCCCAAAATTTCTCCTAAATTTAGACCACCAGACGTCAGTCTAAGTCTGTACAGTGATTCTGGTCTCCGCTCAGAACAAAGACGACACATGATTAATTAAGAATCCGAGGTCCAGCATGTTTGGGCTTTAAAATTCCCTTTCTACGGGATTAACTCATCTTAAACAAGATGGTTAGCATATTTCGTTCTGGGCAAAACAGATGCCGGACGTCACAGAATCCAACATATCTTTGTTCTACTCAGCACAACACCAGCTGCTACACTTTTTTTAATATAGTGGGCATCATGACCTAACCTAACTCCATTGAATTTTGCGTTTGGTATATGCCTATTGTCCTTACTGTTTACTACAAACACACCAAAAATTATATTTCCAGTCAGGGGCATCTTTGAGCATTATCAGCATAGAATGGGGTGACTGACGCATCTGTGCACCGTTTAATCTAGTGGTTTAGTTGTGTCCTGGATGTTTTGGTCGTGACGAATGAGGACAGAATAATATATTCACAAAGAAGGCACCCAAACGCGGGATTTTTTAGGGATAGGTGACATCTAGGATTAGGTATATAGGTGGTGTGTGTTCTCGTTGGGAGTTGGACCAACCAGTTGTTTGGGATTTGGACTTTGCTTTGGATTTATCTCATTCTTTTATGCCATCGGTGCTATAAAACAATGACTAGGGAACAAATGCTGTCACACGTTGTATGCTGGTTATAGGGAAAACCGCATGCGATTACACAGTCCGTTTCGTGGAAATCTAACAACCGTTCTTTTCATTACATGACGGACTTGATAAACCTTTGGAACTCTTTTTATTAATTAGAAGAACAAGTATGCAACTCGTGTCGTGGGCTAATACCTTCAAAGCCCACATGATTCTGGGGACGTTTGTTTAGCTGCTTTTCGCTGTAATGGATTGCATTTTTATACCCGGCAGCTGGAAATTTACGTTTGCTTAGCTTAACTTGGATATGGAAAAGTAACAAAATCCAGCAGTCGCTGTCATAAAAGAAATGCAGTAGAACGGCCTCCAGTTCAAAAACAATGGACGCCGTTCTCCATCTACTGCACTGTGCTTTTTCTGCGCACCTGCAGCCATCTGACACCACCATCCGTACTTATCTCCTTCTATTTCCAAAAACATAAACTGTTGTTTTACATGTGTTTCAAAAATAGTCTGTTTCATATACATGGATTGCGTAAATATAGAATTTATCATAATCCTCCAGCTCAATCTCGAAATCCAAACGTACCCTCTGAGGATGGGGAGTGAACGTTTCGGCAAAAATCATCAACTATTGGGTGTTAGTGATTACTTCCGCACACTGTTACGACTGTGCTAAAAAGAGCTCCGAAGAAGGCTGGTGGGTTGTACGGTCTGTCAGTGTAGCCTTCACAGTCATTGCATTACCGCATACAGGGTTCACAGTGAATCACGGCGAGGTCATAGTAATATGCATCATAACTAGATCGGTAAACAGATCGAATGCAGCGCTGATAGTGCTCTATTTGATATCTGAATTAGGGAAACAAATTCGATCTAAGATATTTGATGAATATCAAATGATAACATTCGAATGTGATTCAAATAGATAATATCAAAATTCTGATTAACGTAAGATCTGAACTGAAAAACTTATATTTAATGTTAATATATATATATATATATATAGAAAATTATAATATTACATTAAACATATATGATAAAAAGTTTATATTTTCATATTTTTATATATAAATCAAATGTAATTAATGATATATTTTTTTTAATTTGGTTTTTTTCTCTCGAATAAGGATACAACAATATTCCATATCTGATCTGAAATTTTTGGATCCGATTTTGATACTCTAAATCCGATTCAAATTCCACTATAATGACCCCTCATGTTATCCCTAATTATCGTTGACATAGAGGGCAATGGCCATTACCATATTACAAGATCGAGGTTTATCAATTAATCAAGAATATAATTATTAATTTTACTAAATAAACAAGAGTGTGTTACAATATGAAAGATAAACTCTTCTCCAAGGAGTTACATGATACAAAAATCTATTGTTTGAAACATGAAACAAAAACTATCTATCTAGATCATCCATGATAACTTTAAGCATCTTCCTTTTGGTGCCTTCTTCATTGGATGTTCATTTTTCATATTAATAGCAGATTCACCTAAAACACCATGAAACAAAAACATGGTCAGTATATCGAGATACACTGGTATGTGGGGGAACAAAATATTCACATGTATGAGTTAATACATAATCATCCATAGCAACAATTATGATTACAAAATTGAATATGCATTTTCTTTCTAACTTCTCAACTCTTAATCTCTCTGAGTTCCGATCCAATGGTTGTCGTGCCACA
Organism: Alisma plantago-aquatica; assembly: GCA_963693085.1. Classification (NCBI taxonomy): domain Eukaryota; kingdom Viridiplantae; phylum Streptophyta; class Magnoliopsida; order Alismatales; family Alismataceae; genus Alisma; species Alisma plantago-aquatica. Next base: position 1,159,413,963 of record OY856412.1, on the reverse strand, counting down.
CGAAAATGTAAAGGATTGATTTTATTCTGAAATAAATTATGATATTTAATGTATATTTCCCACGATCCATTCACTTTAGGATTTCTAGAAAATCCATATTTCTCTCTTCTTTTATCTTTTTAATCCTAATAAAGCCTTAAATATCATTATCTGAATGTGGGCAAGATTGGAGACCAAAATACTCAACTTAAAGGTGTTTTTTCTTAATCTCCAAGTCTCCCTCTTTATGTCATCCTTTAAGGCATCAAATCAATTCTTTTCTCCTTCCTACTTTCCCATATTTCTTATTTTGATTACTTTTCTTATTAAAAATAATGTGGAAATGAAACCAATCCATTTGTTGCCTTCAACACATCCTTTCTAGAAAATTCCACATAATTCTATATAAATTACTCATTACCTTTAGTAATTTATTTACTTTGGGATTTTCTCTCTTTCTTTTTCCCATGTCCATTATTCAATTATTAAAAATAGTAGAATCCACAAAACTATAGCAAATGAGAATTTGCAAGTTAAATCCTTACTTTAAAAACAAAGCACACCAAGTTTCTAATATATCCTTATTATACAAATAATTGCATTTCAAATACGTAAATACATGTGAAAAACTATGTTATAACATCATTTTCCTCTTATAGGAATTTTGTCCTTAAAATTCAACTAGTCATACAAAAAGATCAAGATGAGACTTTTTCATGTCTGTATTTATCTCCCATGTGGCTTCATCCTCACCATGGTGTTTCCAAAGTATCTTTACCATCTCTATCTTTTTATTCCTGAGCTCATTTACCTTGGTATCCAATATCCTCACAGGTGACTCAGGGCATGTTAACCTCCCTTGGAGTTCAATAGGTTCAATGTTCAACACATGGGTAGGATCCTTCACATAGCGCTTCATATTGGATACATGGAACACATCATGCATCATACTATACTGTGGTTGTAAAACTAGATGATAAGCAACCTTACCAATCTATTCTAATATCTCAAATGGACCTATGCATCAGGGACTTGACTTTTCTCCATTCTTAGATATATCTTGGAGGGGTCATATTTTTTAGAATTCAAATCACCTATAGTGACATGCAAGTCTATCTACTTTGCATCACCATACGACTTCTATCAATCATGGGATCTCTTTAGACTCAACTTGATCAAAGTGACCTTGTCAGTATACAACTGTAGTTCCTCTGACCTCAGCAATGTCCTCTCACTGATATCATCCCAGTGAAGTAGTGGCAGACACGGCCTCCCATATACCTCTTCATATAAAGGCATCTTGATACTGGCTTGGTAACTTTTATTATAGGAAAACTTAGTTAAATTTAGTTGTTACTCCCATGATCCACCCCAATCAAGCTCACATGCTCTCAATAAATTCTCAAAGCTTTTGATCATTCTTTCTGACCGTCCATCAGTCTTGGGATGATAAGTCGTACTGAATTTTACCCTGGTATGGAGTACTTCTTAGGATTACCATCAGATTTAGTTAATCTCATAACATCATACAAACAAAATATCTCCCTAATATTCTAAAGGTCAGATTGATTTATTTTTGTTTGGTATATAGGATACTCATGTGTTTCTTGCCAAATTAAGTCTTACATCTATAGAATTCAACTTCCACTTGGTAATTAAATTTTCATTTATGATTTTAAATTCATTTGACAACTACCGTGTTCACCTAGGTCCCTATTTAGTCATTATCTTCTTATACGGTGTAACACCTCAGGCCCTATATTATATCATTAGGTTTCAACTTAGGTACTCATTTTTTTCATAAACTTCTTTTTTTAAAGCCTATCTTGTGTATGTCCAATCTCTCACACTCATACCAAGATGAAACAAGTATTTGGATGTAGTCCAAATACAAATCACATCCATCCCATTCCAAGAGTAGAGATGGTGCATTCACACATCATTTAACTTTTGAATTTAGGTTGATTCATTCTTCAAATCGTGAATACCACAATTTTCTTAATCACATACACTCACATGGGTAAATGTTTTCTCATAGTTTTTGAGTCTAGGAATAACTCTTTTTAAGATTCTTATTCAAACACCATCACATGACTTCTTGTAGTCTTTTCATCTACATATCATGTCTCATTAGCCTTAGTTATCTCCTCAAGATCTCTAGGGCATATGTACCTTTGGAATGATCTCCTCTTGACCCCCAAGGTCCTTATACACTTAGTATGTGATCATCTCCCAACCACATAAGTCTTATGTACCTTTAATCATCCTACTAGATCTTACGGTTGACTTAAAGCCCTACCCTTCCCAAGGGTTTCATTGAGATACCATAGCTTTATTCTATTTCATTACACATTTTGCGTGAGTTTTCTCTAATAAAATTCAAGCACATGATATCCTTTAAGATTCTTTCACCCTATTCCTCCCCATCTCTTAGGCACACATATCTTAGTTTATGTCCCCTCATTGGGATCATGGTGACCTTCTTGTCCGGCTCGATCCCACACTATCAGTCACTTCATAGTGATTTTTCCTCATGTTCCTTAGAGATGGCATACATGGGTCCAAAGGATCATACTTGATATATGTGCTTTCATGCTTCATGCTCTTAATATTTTATTCTTTATGTGACATTTAAGGTTACCTCAATTCTTAAACCACTTTGTGAAATCACCCTTATAGGAAAGGTCCTATCCTAGGACATGATAAAACTAATACTTGGTTATACCAGCGATCACACAAAAACATACTTGAACCAAAGTTGATATCATTACAAGAGAACATGCCTTTTAGGAGTATTCCCCGTTATATCATCCATGCATTTTCTACTTGGGAACTATATCATTATACCATATGATTTACCATTCAAGAATTGGATCACCAACAAATACTTTATTACCAAAAGTTTAGATAAACAAGAACTGCTACTCAAGTTGCATATGCTCATAACTACATCACCTCATTAAACTTTATGTTTTCTTACAAGGTGTACTACAACATTATAGGGATTACCACCTTCTATAAGTCATTTTGCATTGGCCTAAGCTTCCTTATTATCAGTGATGAAGACTTGATCATGTTGGCATTCTGCAACAACTAGGACTACCCCTTGTGGTGTTCTATCCACTGGCTGAGCTGCTACTAGACTTGGATCTCGAGGGTCTAGACTTGTACTACAACATTATAGGGATGACCACCTTCTATAAGTCATTTTGCATTGGCCTAAGATTCCTTATTATCAGGGATGAAGACTTGTTCATGTTGGCATTCTTCAACAACTAGGACTACCCCTTGTGGTGTTGTAGCCATTGGTTGAGCTGCTACTAGACTTGGACCTCAAGGGCCAGGGAGAGGATAGTTGGATTGGATATGTGCTTCTTTCCTAAATCGATATAATACTTTATTCTCATAGTGTCATCTTCCAAGGTGCTTCTTCTTATAGGTGCGACAGGTGGGTTTGGGATTCTTGCGATAGGGTTTTCCTTTTCCACCATTCATATACCTTCCATGGTTATGGTCTTGCCCCTTTCCTTATCATTCATTGGGATAGAAGTGTCTTATGTAAACCCTAGATGTCCCTTTGGTGGGTTCTTAGTGGGAATAATGGTCTTCTCTATGTCCAGGGTGAAGTTCAGTGCATCAATGAAGTTTGTAGGTTTGATAGTCATCATATGGGGCCTTATTTGGGGGTGCAGGCATTCCGCAACATGCTCCACTTGTTTCTCTTCAGTCATAACATAGCCCATGTGCTCCCAAAGATGAAACTTTTGAGCATAGTCTGCCACTATCATTCCTTGACATAGGAGCATAATTTGCTTTTCTCTCTCCTTCCTAGAAGAACTAGAAATGAATCTTATAGAGAATATGGTACAGAAGTCCATGCAGGACATCAGTTTTGAGAAGTTTTGGTTAGTGATGTAATTCTCCCACCAAAGATTTGTTGCTCCCTTAAGAAGGTGAGCAACAAAGAGAACCTTCTTCTTGTAGGTGGATTTGGAAACTATTTTCTATAGCAAGAAGCCATACATCTACCTCGTCAACCACTTTAGTCTTGTCTTCACCCCAAAACTTCACTATATTCATCTTGATGAAGTCGAGGATGGTGTCTCTGAGACGATGATGGATAGGTAGGGGTTCACCCATCTCATTTCTAACAACATCTTTGAGGTCTATGATGCTAATGGCCCAAGTGAGCTTCTTCTGTTGCTCTTATCAAAGCATGTCAGGGGTATGAACAACCACTTGCCTGAATATTTTTGCATAGATGACAGCATGGCCATGGTCATCATTGGGCTCATCTTCCATCATGGGCTTACTTTTAGGTTCAAGTCCATCCTCAGGGTTTGGAATGTGAAAGGGGACAAGCTTAGGCTCAAAAAATCCCTTTACAGCAAAGGTCTCCTCTGGCCTCTTCCTCTCCTTGGATAACTCCTCTCCATAGACTTCCTCTTCTTCATTAAAGACCTCCTCCTCCTATGGTAGGGCCTTCCCTCAGGTTGGTCCCTAGATGTTTTTTCGAGAATGGTAGAGGTCTTGATGTGGGCCATGTTGTTTCATATAAGTTAACTTTATTAACCTTAGTTCCACATTTAGGGCATTTAAAGCATCACACAATTATGTCTGTGACATATCATTTACATACATTTTATTATTTGGAAGAGGATATCTTAATCCCTAATGTCCATAACCCTAAACCTTCACAATCCTAATACTCAGAAGGATAGAAGAAGTATTTATAGGTCCCTAGGGTTTTGGTGAGTGATGAATGGGGTAGAGAAGAGATGAAATTAGATGAGAAGAAATCCTAGAGATATTTTATTTTGAGTAAAATCCTTCAACTTTAGCCAGGCTAGATGCATGGGCTCAAGAGTCCTCGTAATCCGACTAGAAGTGCAAAGGAATGTTTTGCCAGCCCCTGGTTCATGGTCCCTTATACACATCATCACTTTGAGAAAGTAACTTAATAATTCCCTTAGGCTCTGCAGAATTTTTAAAATTTAATAATTATTAAATATTAAATGGTAAACTAGGATCTGATATCAAATGTAACAATCCTTCCCCACGTAATCCCCAATTAAGGTGGACCGAGAGGGAAATGGCCATCACCATATTATAGGATCAATATTTATCGATTAACCAAGAATACTTATTAAATTTCACTGAATGGAAAAGAGTATGATAAAATATGAAAGATAAACTCTCCTTGAAGGAGTTGCATGATATGAAAATCTATTGTTTGCAACACGAAACAAAAACTATCTATCTAGATTCTCCATGGAAACTTTAACATTTTTCTTTTGGTGCTTTCTTTACTGGATGTCCATTTTACAAATTAATAGCAGATTAACCTAAAACATCATGAAACAAAAATATAGTCAATATATCGAGATCAATTGGTATGAGGGGAAACAAAATATTTGCATGTATGATTAACAAAATAATCATCCATAGAAACAATTATGATTACAAAATTGAACACACGTTTTCTTTCTAACTTCTTAAATCTTAATTATTATGGTACACTCCCTTTCTGGAGTACTCATTGTGGGGTACCCTTTCACTAGGGTTTAGATCTTATAGTGAACTTATCATAACCTTCCTGTTACTAGGCTTGTCTGATCATGGCCTTCCTTTCCCATCTTGGCCTCATCATAACCATCCTATCCCGACTTGGTCATATTGGTGATCTTCCTATTCTGGCTTGATCACTCGTCGTCTCAATGACTTTTCATACTTCCCAGATGTATCACTTAAATCCACTAGAGATAGTTTAGAAAGTTAAACTTATATAATTTGATATTCATAGCGGCTTTATAAATTGCAATAAGCAAACAAATAATCAACACTTCATTTTCAATCAATTCGGAAAACCTTAGAAAATAATGGAAGTCGTTTAAGGTGAGTAGTCATAGGTGTCACCAAATACCTTTCTCAAATGTAATGGAAGGTCCAAGTAAACAGGTGAAACTGGGAAGAAACAAGCAATCACCCTAAAATTAATAAATAACACCCAAGTATTACTTTTTGTCCATAAACTAACATTAAGACTAACTTGGGTTCCATGTTAGGGTTTTGGGGGTCAAATCACAATTTAATTAACATTTTGTCTTCCCAAACTCTAATTAACATATTTAATTCCATTTTAACTAACTAACCCTAATTTTGATGTCATATGCATTATGAGTCTCAAATTAACGCAAAAATGTGTTTTTTATCCAAAATGATGAAACTTTGTCCCTGTAAGACATTTTAGCAAGTTATGTTCATAAATTCAAGAAATTAGGGTTTTCATGTTTTTAATACATTAAGTTAGTAACTTTAGGTAATTTTAGAATCATATGTAGAACTAGGTCTTGAAACTATTTCTACTCGAATCCTTGTATTTTTTTGATATACTCTCATGTATAAACCTTCATCATTAAATAATCATACAATTTCTATGATTTTAACAAATTGAATTGATTTTGGCCAATGAGAGCTTACCACCTAGGTGAAGAGCTTTGGTCTCGGCCTTGCCAACTATGTTGGGCTGAGCCAATGGGCTCACACCAATGTTGATTTTGTGCTTAGTCAGGGTAAAAGAATGGCAAAGGACTGAAGAGTCCTTACCTATGTGAAGAGGATTCGAGGGTGATTTGGCCTTTTCATTGGGCTTATCTTCAACCTCGACTTGCCTCTTCTCGACCTATCAAGTGGTCAACCTATGGGTTGACTCCCAAGATTCTTTCCTCTTGAGTGTCGAGTGAGGATACAACAACCTTCATCTCTCCTCGATGAATTCCTTGAGGGATCCAATTTCCCTAGAGGTAATCTATGTCACGAGGATGGTAGAGAGGAAAATCTGGCAAGGTAGCAGAGAGAGGTAGAGGTGAAGGACAAGTTTAGGAGAGGAATTGAGGACAGGGAGAGGAGAACACATTTGAGCTAGTCTCGCAAGCTAATGTTTGGATTTGCAGGAGGGTCATAGCCCTATATATACCCTTGAATAGGGTGACATAGTTATCCATCTAGTTCGGGAATTGGGACAATGTTGATGGGTTCTCCAAGTGAGGCAAAACCTAGGGTAGGTAGGTTTGCAAAAATATCACAAATTCAATAGACAAGTTTTCAGAATTGCTCGATAATTGATGAGGGAGAGAAGAGTAAGGGAAAAAGTTGGCTTACTATTTTGACTTGCCTATTTCGCTCGAGGTAGATGATAACTTAGGCATTGTTGGACCCTAATCCAGTGGGTATCGTGCCACACAAAAAGTAAAGGATTGAATTTATTATCAAATCAATCACGACATTTAATGTGTATTTCTCATAATCCATCACTTTAGAATTTCTACAAAAATCCATATCTCTCTCCTTTTATCTTTCTAATTCCAAATTTTAACGAAAAGTCTTAAATATTATTATCTAAATGTAGGGGAGATTGGAGAACAAAATACGCAATTGAAAGGTGTTTTTCCTTAATCTCTAAGTCTCCCTCTTTATCTCATTATTTATAGAATTAAATCCATTATTTTCTCTTTCCTACTTTTCCATATTTCTTATTTTTATTAAAAAAATGTGGAAACAAAACCAATACATTTGTCGCCTTCAACACCTCTTTTTTAGAGAATTCCATAGTATTTCATATTAATTACTCATTGCCTTTAGTAATTCATTTACATTGGGATTTTCTCTCTTTCTTTTCCCCATGTCCATTATTGGGTTATGAAGATAGTAAAATCTAAAAAAATCATAGCAAAGGGGAATTTTCAAGTTAAATTTATCCTTATTGTTGGGTAAATATGATACAGAGCAGGCAGCAAAATTAAAAAAAATTATTACCATACTCCCCATAAACAATAGATTGCGTCGATAACTATAATGTAGGAAGGATGGTTTATGGGATATACCTGGTCCTGGAGCAAGTCCAGTGACAATCCTCATCATTATAGATGTAGAACTCTAAATACTAATTACACCAGGACACATCTGATTGTTGATCCTACTGGTCAGCACCTCAGACTGCAGCCATGAACGTCATCTTCTTTAGCATCTCCTCTTGTCATGAACTACTGGTTGATGTTGTTCTCCAAGCGGCAAACAATGGCTTCCCGCCTCTATGGTAGTCCACACGGACCGCCTAGAACTCCTGTCATCCTACTGGACCAAATAGGAAGGAGTTGTCCCTCTCCATCGGTATACTAGTCACTAACTTACTCTCCCACAATGACAACTCTCAGTTGTTCTCTTCCGTGGCTATCCCTCCCTTGTCGGGTAGGATTTTCCCGAGCTCTTGTGGTTACCACAACCAGAGAGGACAATAATTGTCAGAGGAACTGATTCTCAGTTGTCTGTGTTATTATTGTTGTACTCTGGGAAGCCCCCAGTACCCCTCTATATATAGGAGGGTTTAGGGTTAGGTTTCTCAATCCCCAACCAATGCGGGACTAAAGCGGGAGTGGAAAGGACAAGTAGATCTTGAATTTTCACATCTTTTCTGGAAGTTTCACAACTTGTGTGCGATGCAACGGTCATCTCATGAAGTGAGATAGTCGTTTTACTAAGTAAAATGATCGTCTGGGATATGAGATAGTCATTTCGTGTTTTCCCAGTCAGATATGAATTGGCAAATTGTTGCCTAATTAATGTCATGAATCAATTTACTTGCACCCCAAGTATGTGCAATTGAAAAGAGTTTGGGGAAACTCCAAAACTTTCATTCGTCCCGACTGAGCTATCTCACACAAGTGACACACCCGTTTCATTCACCCAGATGGATGTCTGGTGAGGTTGAGTCAAGTCGATCAGTTCAACAGCTTGAACTGGTTGGTTCATAGGCAGAACTAAGCCAATTCAATTTCTGATCTGCCTGACAACCCAAATGGTCATCTCAACACCTGAGATGCCCGTTTGGCTGCCCAAATGGCCGTCTCACCTAATGAGATGGTTGTTTGGCAGTTCACTCAGCCAATCTGTCGATCTATTGTTTGAATTGAGTACCTTAACACTTCAACACTTAGTTCAATTATCATTCAAGATCAAACTCCTCTTCTAGATGAGTTCCTATGTGTGTGACCCTATAGGTCCCATATCACATTGACAGTGAATGTTCATAACAACTTATAACATCACAAGAAAAGAGTGGTGCCTAGTCGCACATCATTTCTATCCAAGTAAATGTAAAAGTTAGGGAACAACTTCAACCTACAATCTATGTATGGTGTTGCAATGTTTGTATAGTTCCTTTGTCACTGATGTCCAGATTGAACTAGAGGCATAGAGCAGTCACTCTCATTATTATTCAATCCTTTTCTTGAACCAATAGCAGACTGTCTAAGCTATATGTAAGCATAATATCACATATTGACTCACATGTGCATGGCCATGCTTTTCTCAGTCTCTCTAATCAAGAGGCCTACAGCATCACACTTCAATAGGAGGGACAAATTCCATGTCTATCACTCAAAGTCAATCCCTATGTGTCAAAGCCACCCAATCATCACCGTTATAACAAGCCATGTTTTAGGATTGCGTTTGATGATGTCAGAGTGTACCCATTGACATGTGTTGAGTGTAGTGATTTCAGGTCTAAGAACCACAACCACGACCATCACTATGATAATTGACTATGACTTCCATGATGATGGCTTTCGTGTGTCAGTCTCATGGTGGGTTCGTCTGATACATTGTTCTCTAACATGTATCTGTGAGCTTGGTTTGATATAGCCATATCATGACCAATGAGACTTAGTCATCAACCAACTCACACTCTGATCTTATGTGTTATTGATGTCTATAAACCTTCCACAATAACAACTGATCAGGGACATAATGAGAATATGTATATGTAATCTTAACATCCATATCATCTCATTTCTCAAGTCTAATACTTAAAGACATACATAATTGAGTAATATAATCTCTAGACATTTATAATGTTACATCATTATCTCATAACTGAATTAAATAGAATAAATTGGAAGCTTTCCCTTTTATTAATAATCAAATTGTTTACATGATATGCCATTACAATCATCACATGATTGGCTTTCTGGGCATACATAACCAACAGAATCCCACTTGCACTTAGATCCAATCATCTAGGAATCTTATTTTGAGTGACCTTACATGATCGTCATGCTTCTGTTGTGAAAGTGCTTTAGTAAAAGGATCAACAATGTTGTTCACAGTTGGTACTTTGCAAATCTTAACATCTCCTCATTGTACAATTTCTCATATGAGATGATACCGCCTTTGTATATGCTTTGAGTGTTGATGTGATCTAGGTTCCTTATCTTGTGAAATAGCTCCATTGTTTTCACGATATAGCTCAATTGTGTCGCTGATGCTTGGAACCACCCCAAGTTCAAAGATGAACTTCTAGATCCATACAGCCTCCTTTGCTGCACTTGATGCGGCAATATACTCAGCCTCGGTTGTAGAATCAGAAACTATTTCTTGCGTGGAACTCTTCCAGCTCACAACTCCATTGTTGAGGCAAAACATGAATCCCGATTACGATTTGTAATCATCTTAATCAGTCTGGAAGCTTGCATCGATGTAACCTTTTACAACCAACTCTTCCTCTCTGTCATAGACCAAGAACTGATCCTTAGTCCTTTACTTGAGGATGTTCTTCATGGATATCCAGTGAGCATCACCTGGATCTGATTGATATCTTCTCGTCATGCTCAAGGCATACAATACGTCTGGATAGGTACATAGCATTGCATACATGATTGATCCAATTGTCGAGGTATATGGAATCACACTCATGTGTTCCCTTTCTTCACAAGAATTGAGACATTGAGCTCTAGAGATGAGGACACCATGATGCACATGTAGGTTTCCACTATTTGAGTTCTCCATGCTGAACCACTTCAACTCCTTGTAAATGTATGTGCTATGACTTAGTCTGAGAAGTCTTCTGGATCTATGACACGATTTTTCTATGCGTGCAAACGCAAGTATACGTATCAATGTAATATAGGCCTTGTGAGGCCCAAGTCGAACTCAGGGAAACATGAATTTTAGTAGACTACTACTAACTGGTTGTGATCAGCTAAACTAATTAAAAGAGTTTGAGAGTTGATTGAAAAAGAAAATAAAATAAAAGAAAACAAATCAATTGATTAAATGTTTAGTTTAATCAATTTAAATGGGAATCTTTAGGATTGTGGTTTCACTGCAGGTTCTCACTGTACTAATTTCTACACAATTATCCTAATTCGTCTCCTATTCCAGACAGTGGCTTGTAGTCAGAATTGCTCGCTTTCACGATACAATTCACTACCTAAATCTAGGTCGGTTCCACGGTAGTAGTAACCTATACCCTAAATTAGGTGCATGAGAAACAAACTCTGGGTTTCCACCATTAATTGTACATCGCCTTGTTCAAGGAATTTATTAGTTAATGTGATATTCGTCTCTTTTCAACCGTTAATTCTTCTTTCAAAGTAATTAAAGGCATTATATTATCATTAAGGTGATCAATCATAATGATGGAATGGAGAAAACGAAATCATACTACAAAATTGAGAGACAAATTATGATAAACTATGTAAAAAGTATCATACAATGATTACCCGGGCTACTCCCAGTCCTAAAGATAGAGGGGATTAGCCCCGCATGGTTGATAATGGAGAACACATAGGAGTAGAAAAGAAAAACATGGGAAACATGGAGCAAACTCGTGTAACCCCTGATACAAAGGTGTTCCTGGAGATCCTCCTCGAGAAACGTGCATTTTGCAGTCTTCCAGCAGCAAAATTGCCCGTCGGAGGTGCCCAGATCACTCAGTTGATGGCCTTTGTCTCTCATCTCCTCTCTCTCCCTATCCTTCTTGGATATTGTGCAATACAATATGAGATCCCCCTAGGGCCATCCGTGCTCTTCTTAGGTCATAGGACCACTTTACGGCTCCGAAAAAGCTCAACCGTCGGATTAAAACGCTCCGTTTTAGTGCAGAAAATCGCCAGATCCCGACGCTGCCGATAGTATCGACCCCCAGGTCGATGGTATTGACCATGATACAGGTATTTCCTTCCAAAATCACGTTTTGGGGTTGCTTTCTGATGAAATGTCGATACTATCGACACCAGGGTCGATAGTATCGAATTTGGACAATGCAAAAGTGCCTGAAAAAGTGCCGAAACATGTGTATAAGTCCGGGGATTATATAAAATCATATAAATATGATAAAAGAAGTATAATTTGATGAAAAAAGAGTTTAAAGGACAACTATAGTGAATTATGCAAATATAATCAAGAAAATGACAAATACATACATAAAATAGATATAAAATAAGCCTATAAAAATGACTCAAAACCCATGCATCAAACTCCCCTAAGCTTAAACCTTGCTCGTCCTCGAGCAACACAACTTTGGATCTGGTTGAGATAAGTCAGAAACAGGACATAAATACATGAAATGCATCTGCATCATCCCCACTTTCTTTCCACAAACCAGCCCTCATTGACCACTGAACACTAACTGCCATCTAGGCGACCAAAGACCTAAGTAAAAGATGTTCGTCCCCCAATCAATGAAACACTTTCAATTAAAGTAGTTAATATGATAAACTCATATGGTCCATACTTGATGCATCTTGTGATCTCCTATCTACGTTGCTCATTTCCTAACTACCATCTAAATGGAAGCAGGTCTCCTGATATTAATGAATGAGGAGAATATCATGGGTGGCCTACCGATTAGAGCAACGGGTGGATGGGATAGGTGGTTGTGGAAGAGAGGGAAGCACATAACAGTCAATCATGCAATACAAAAATCAATGACCTATCATGATGCAAAATGCATATGAAAATGTCCTAATGCTACATTTTTGGTGGAATGATGCATGCACTATCATTCTGTCTCAAGGTGAGATGGAATATCTAAGAAAACTACACCATGTGCTTATTCTTCTTAGTATGTAAGTGAGAACAGGTTCCTTTCTCCCTCTCTTTCCTACTTACTTCTCAATTCTTTTTTTTCTTCTCTTTTTTCAATTTTTTCCATTTTTTTTCAAGCCCTTATTTTCATAGATGACAATGAATTATTTGTCGGGCTCACTTCTTGTTACATAACTTATACATTTGAAGCATTCAGAAGATATGGAACAAGTTCACCACCTTTAATGTTTCAGAAGACATAAGATGCATGATGTACTATATGCACAAAAGATGTGAATGCAGCTACAAAATGATAGTTATGCAATTAAATGACACACACCTAAGGATAATGTGCATGTATAACTACTCTATCCTTTTTTTTCATTTTCATGCAAAAAAATATGTGAAAATTGTTGTAATGCAAGACCTGTCTACATGAGATGCAATCAAAAAGTGAAAGACAGTAATGTGCTCCCATTTCTTATGGTGGAGTGTGAATGAAATTGCGGTGGATCAGATCACAAGACTAATTGAAAGAACCTTCTGAAAATATCATATGTCCCTCTCTAAAGACATGTGTACAGGGTAACTGAAGGATTTCTCTCTTAAACTTTAGTCTAAGGTCATGTTAGCGTTTGGTTGGTTTGGGCTCAAACATCCTTGTCAATCACTTTTCCTTGGATAATAAAGATGGTCATTCATGTCCTCGTGTCCTGAAGCCGACTCACCCAAGCACTTCCTCAGTTATGCAACTCAATTACTCACAAGAATAAGCTCAAAAAGTTTTCAATATGCTCATATTTTCATGTGCCCACAACCCAAGAGTAAAACTCCCAATTGAAACCATGCATTTATTGCTCCACAGATTACACTAGATAGATGTGGATCCTACAAAAGCGGTAAACCTAGAAATAAAAACAACTAATATTTGAAAAATAAAAGCAACATGAATAAGTAAGTAAAAACTAAGATAGAGGGTTGTTCCAACACCCCCCCAAGCTTGAATATGACTATGGCCTCATAGTCAACATTCTCACTTAAGAGGTGGAACAGTGGTACCATTCGCTTTGAAGTGTGGTGAAGAAGGATGGTAAGATGCTCAAGTGGACCAAGTGATGCTTGCTATCTACCTCCTTTTTGTGGCCCACTTTTGTGTCTTAGTGGTTCTAAGACGTGACTTGCTTCATCCTTCTTCGCTCTGCAAAAAATAGTGCGAAAAAATCTCATTTCGATACCTTTTCGGCATGTTTTATGTAGTTGTCCTGCATGTGTCGATACCATCGACACCAATGTCAATGGTATCGACCCAGACTCAACAATTTTGCTGAATCGACGCATCTAAAAGCCTGGGAACTCAAACGTGTTGATACTATCGACCCTAGGGTTGATGGTATCGACTTTACTGTCACCAATTTTTCTGAAAATCTTCATGAATCTCGATACTATCGACACTAAGGTCGATGGTATTGACTTTTCTTCAGTGTTTACTGATCCAAACTCGATACTGTCGACATGGGTGTCGATAGTATTGACCTTAACATTCTGCACACTTCAAAACACGAGTTAGGGTACCATTTTTACAAAAATTATCAAAATCTAAGCAAAAACTAAGTACATGAACATAAAAGAACATAACCAAACATAAAAATGAACCTAAAGTTGGGTTTCCTCCCAACAAGCGCCCTTGTTTAATGTCCTAGGCTTGACGTAAGGATACCTTTAACCTAGGTTGTCAAGGGATGTCTCTAATGATTCATTTGGCAATTTGAATTTAACTCTATCATCACCAATCCCAAGTGTCAAGTAACCTCGCCCAATGGCAGCGATTACATCAGCCGTAGCTTGGAACGGTCTTCCCAATAGCATCTCACCTCCTTCCAACTCATGCATGTCCATGACCATAAAGTCAACAGGGAAGATGAATTTGTCGACCTTGACTAGCACATCCTCGCATATACCTTGTGGCTTCACAATGGATCCATCCTCCAACTCAATTGTCATAGAAGTTTGTGTTGGCTTCTTCAATCCCAGCTTTTGAAAAGTGGCAAGTGGCATAAGATTAATGCTTGCCCCTGAGTCACACTGTGCTTGTAGAAAATGTTGGCCACCTATGGAACATGGGATGTAGAAACATCCTGGATCTTTCCTCTTCCTTGGTATCCGTCCTTGGATTATAGAACTCACTTTTTCATCAACAACACAAATGTCAGTGTCTTTTATCCGCCTTTTCTTGGTGATTATGTCCTTGATAAACCTTCCATATGCTGGAATTTGTTCTATCATAATGGAATATTAATATGGAGCTTCCTAAACATCTCCAAGAATTTCTTGTAATGTCTATGCTCTTTCTTCGGCCTCGAACTGTCCAAAAATGATACAATTGGCCCCTTTAGGCGCTTGTGAGGTGGCACATATGGGATTTTCGGGGTCTCCTCCCCTAAGCTTGCTTCAATGTTACCCTCTGGCATAGGCTTTGGAACATCATTTACAACTGGTGCAACTTGTGGATGCTCATCTCTCTCAGTGGTTGTAGCTTCACCATGAAGTATGGCCTTCACCTGCTCTTCTTGCCTAGGTGTGGGCACGACCGTGATGGGTTCTTGGCGGGATTTTCTGAATGGGAAATATCCGCCAGGTAGTCCATATAAACTGTGAGGATATGGTACTCTCGGTGTAGCCTCTGTGTCAAAAATCATTTTGCCTTTTTCCTGGACCTCCACCACCGGGGGCTCTGCCTCATTAATCACAGATATATACTTCACTTGATGATGTGCTTGAACAAGTTCAGCATTACCAGCTGGTCTTTGTTGATTTGCATGCTTCATGGCCACCACTTCATTGGCGATTTGAGTCACCGTCGCCTCTAGTGCCCTCATCTGCGCTCCATGACTTTGCAATGTCTGCCCAAATTTAGTCAAAATCTCGCCCTGCGACTGTAACTGCTTGGCGAACATACTCATCATCTCTTGATTTTATTGCACTACTTGACTAAGCAACTCAGTGCTTTTCTCCTCTACCTTTGTTTGTGGATTTGCATCTGGATCTTGTAGGAAGTTGTTTGGATCCTTCAATGAGAATTTTATGTCCTTCCTCCAAGAATAATCATTGTTCCTATAGCCCTGTTGTTGCATAAATTTGACTTAGGGATTCCTCATCAAATTCTTCCTCTTTCTCCACAAGCTTCTTAGCTATGAGATCTAATTTATCATTCAGCTCCTTGATGGCCTTGGACTCACCTACAACTTTAACTTGTTCTGGTGCATCCCTATCACCCCAAGACTGCTTCTTTACCATATTCTTCAAAATTTCCCAGCACCTCGTACCTTTGTTGTTTAAGAAGAACCCCGAGCTTGCTGAATCCAGATTGCTTCTGTCATGCTCATTGAGAGCAAAATAGAAAATTTTAACCTGTTTTTCCTTATCTAGCCCGTGATGTGGGCACTTTCTCAACATGATCTGGAAGCGCTCCCATGTCTCAGAATAGGTCTCACCGGCCTTTTGGCTGAAGTTGTGGATCTTTCGTACAAGATCATTTGTCTTCTCAGGCAGAAAGAACCTCTCAAAAAATAGCTCAACCATGTGATCTCATGATTCCACATACTCATCATCAAGATTATATAGCCATTCTCATGTATTTCCCACCAGAGAACTGGGAAATAACTTCAAGTAAAGTGTCTCTTGTGGGAACCTGTCAATCTTTATCATATCGCAATTTTCCACGAATGTGCTGATGTGGGTCATAGGATCTTCATTCTTCAGCCCATGGAATGCATTGGATTTGACTAAATTAATTAGCCCTGGATCAATTTTGTAGTTAGGAATGTTGATGGCCTTCCTCTTGATTGGCCCCTTAGATGCGGAGGAGGAAGAAGCCTTGATCTTCTCCCAGATCGTCTGCTCCTCATTTGCTGCTCCGTCACCGATTATTACTTTACTAGTACCTGAAATTTCAAATGGTAGTGTATGAACCGGTACTAATAATTAAAACAATGAATAAGATTTACAATTCAGTTCAAAATATTAAAAGAAAAAATATAGGAAATAAAAGTGGCCTAGTGTGGCCACTCGCAGCACTCGTAGTGCTAAAATTCATCGTTTCCCCGGCAACGGCGCTAAAAACTTGACATGATTTTTCTGTGCGTGCAAACACAAGTATACGTATCAATGTAATATAGGCCTTGTGAGGCCTGAGTCGAACTCAGGGAAACATGAATTTTAGTAGACTACTACTAACTGGTTGTGATCAGCTAAACCGATTAAAAGAGTTTGAGAGTTGATTGAAAAATAAAATAAAATAAAATAAAACAAATCAACCGATTAAATGTTTAGTTTAATCAATTTAAATGGGAATCTTTAGGATTGTGGTTTCACCGCAGGTTCTCGCAGTACTAATTTCTACACAATTATCCTAATTCGTCTCCTATTCTGGATAGTGGCATGCAGTTAGAATTGCTCGCTTTCGTGATACAATTCACTACCTAAATCTAGGTCGGTTCCACGGTAGTAGTAACCTATACCCTAAATTAGGTGCATGAGAAACAAACTCTGGGTTTCCACCATTAATTGTACATCGCCTTATTCAAGGAATTTATTAGTTAATGTGATATTCATCTCTTTTCAACCATTAATTCTTCTTTCAAAGTAATTAAAGGCATTAGATTATCATTAAGGTGATCAATCATAATGATAGAATGGATAAAACGAAATCATACCACAAAATTGAGAGACAAGTTATGATAAACTATGTAAAAAGTATCATACAATGATTACCCGGGCTACTCCCGGTCCTAAAGATAGAGGGGATTAGCCCCGCATGGTTGACAATGGAGAACAAATAGGAGTAGAGAAGAAAAATATGGGAAACATGGAGCAAACTCATGTAACCCCTGGTACAAAGGTGTTCCTGGAGATCCTCCTCGAGAAACGTGCATTTTGCAGTCTTCCGGCAGCAAAATTGCCCGTCGGAGGTGCCCGGATCACTCAGTTGATGGCCTTTGTCTCTCATCTCCTCTCTCTTCATCTCCTTCTTGGATGTTGTGCAACACAATATGAGATCCCCCTAGGGCCGTCCGTTCTCTTCTTAGGTCATAGGACCACTTTACAGCTCTGAAAAAGCTCAACCGTCAGATTAAAACGCTCCATTTTAGTGCATAAAATCGCCAGATCCCGACGCTGTCGATAGTATCGACCCCCAGGTCAATGGTATCGACCATGATACATGTATTTACTTCCAAAATCACGTTTTGGGGTTGCTTTCTGATGAAATGTCGATACTATCGACACCAGGGTCGATAGTATCGACTCTGGACAATGCAAAAGTGCCTGAAAAAGTGTAGAAACAGGTGTATAAGTCAGGGGATTATATAAAATCATATAAATATGATAAAAGAAGTATAATTTGATGCAAAAAGAGTTTAAAGGACAACTATAGTGAATTATGCAAATATAATCAAGAAAATGACAAATACATGCATAAAACATATATAAAATAAGTCTATAAAAATGACTCAAAACCCATGCATCAATCTATAACTATAGATCTTTATCCCTAAGATGTAGGATGCTTCTCCCAAGTCTTTCATAGAGAAAGTATTTCCTCACCATGTATTTACCTTTTGTAAAGTAGGGATGTCATTCCCCATTAATAGTATGTCATCTACATACAATATGAGGAATGTCACTATGCTCCCACTAATCTCATTGTAAACACAAGGTTCATCTTCATTTTGAGCTAAGGAAAACCCTTTGAATATCTCATCAAAATGAAGATCCCAGCTCTGAGATGCTTGCTTCTATCCATAGATTGACCTTTGTAGCTTATAGACATTATTAGCAAACATTGGATCTATAAACCCGTCAGGTTGTGTCATGTACACATTCTCCACAAGATTCCTGTTAAGGAATGTAGTTTTAACATCCATTTGCCAAATCTCATAGTCATGATAAGCTTCAATAGAAAGCATGATCATGATGGATTTAATCATGGCCACTGGAGAAAGGTTTCATCATAGTCAACACCTTAAACTTGTCTGAAACCCTTTACAACAAATATGCCCTTATAGGTATGGATATTTCCATCCATGTTGGTCTTCTTAAAGACCCACTTGCACCCTAAGGGTTTGAACCCTTCAGGTGGATCCACTAAAGTCATACTTTGTTGGTATATATGGATTCCATCTTAGATATCATGGCCTCAAGCCATTCCTTAGACTCTGGTCCCTCAATAGCATCTTTATAGGATATAGACTCATCATCAATGACCAATTCACTTCCTTCTTGAGTCACAAGATATCCAAATCTCTCAGGTTCAAGGCATGTCCTATTAGATCTACAATGTTCATGTGTCACTTGAGAAATTTGAGTCTCCACAACACTTTGTGATTCTCTAAGTTCCTCTGGTTCATCTACCGATTTTGTGTTCTCTTGTTGGTCTCAAACTTCTTCAAGTTCCAATTTCCTCCCACTGGTTCCTTTGGAAATGAATTCCTTTTCAAGAAATACAACATTTCTCACAAAAACTATCATGTTGTTAGTTGGGTGGAATAAGTAATATCCCCTTGTCCCCTTGGGATATCCAACAAAATAACATTTATCAGACTTAGGGCCAAGCTTTTTAGGAAACATTTTCCTAACATAAGATGACATCCCCAAATCTTCATAAAAGACACATCAGGGCGTTTCCCATACCATATCTCATATGGTGTCTTTTAAACCGATTTAGATGGTATGCGGTTAAGTGTAAATGCGGCCGTTTGTAGAGAAAAACCCCAGAGTGTTGTCGAAAGATCAAGAAAACTTGTCATAGATCGCACCATATCAAGTAATGTGCGATTCCTTCTTTCTGATACACCATTATGTTGTGGTGTTCTAGGTGGAGTCCACTGGGATACAATCCCATGAGCTCTCAGAAGGTCCTCAAAATCTTGACTTAAGTATTCTCCACCTCAATCAAAATGAAGTGTCTTAATACTTTTTCCAAGATGGTTTGTACTTCATTCATAAACTCTGTAAGCTTTTTAAGAGTTTTTGACTTGTGTCTCATCGGGTAGACATAGCCATACCTACTGAAGTCATCAGTAAAGGTAATGAAGTACTTGTACCCACCTCTAGCATCTATTTTAAAAGGCCACATACATCAGTATGTATGAGTCCTAATAGATAACCAACCCTTTCACTCTTGCCAGTAAAGGGAGTCTTGGTCATCTTATCCAACAAACAAGATTCACATGTCTCTATTGATTCAAAATCAAAAGTCCAAATAACCATCCTTATGGAGTATGAATATGTGTTTCCCAATTATGTTCCCCATACGACAATGCCAAAGTATGTTTGGTTTGATTTGTTGAGTTTTTGTCTTTTGGTATTTACGTAATATACACTTCTCTCTAGATCTATCAAGTACAGACCATAAGACATAGGGGCACTGCCATAAAAGATCCCATCTTTACTAATAGAACATTTTCCATTCTTTGTAAGAAATTTGAATCCATTCAGGTCTAAACAAGATACATATTTGATATTCCTATTAATAGCAGGTATGTAATAGAAGTTGTCTAACTCTATTACAAGCCCACTAGGTAGAGATAACTCATAGGTTCCAACTGTGCTGGCCACAACTCTTCTGCCATTTGCAACATGCAGTTCAACCTCACCTTTCTATAAAGGTCTAACTCTTCTGCCATTTGCAACATGCAGTTCAACCTCACCTTTCTATAAAGGTCTACTTCTTTTCAGATCCTTTGCATTTGAGCAAATGTGTGATCCACATCCAGTATCTAGCACCCATCATGAGGAAGTAGTGAAGTTAACCTCAATAACATATACACTAGAAGTAGAGATCTCAATCCCTTTCTTCCTAGGTTCCCTTATCCATCTCTTAATTTTGAGTGTTAGAGACTTGGACCTTAGCTTAGCCACAAAATACTTCTTGGCCTTGCCTTTGTCCTTAGACTCAACTCTAATGATCATCATCACATATTTGTCCTTCTTCATTTGTGCTTTGACACTAATCAAGATGTCAAGCAACTCTGACAGCGGTCAAGCCATGTTGCTCAAGTGGTAACACTCGATAAGCTGGTTATATGATTTATGCAAAGATTGTAAAATCATATCCGTGGCTAGCTCTTAACCTAAAGGAAATCCCATTCTCTCAAGATTCTTTATATGTCCAACCATATTGAGCACATGAGGCTCTACGGGATATCCTTCTGTCAGCTTTCACTCAAATAGATTCTTAGAGACATTATACCTTCCATGCTTATCATGTTGTTTATGAAACTCATAGTTCATACAGCCCAACATAAGGTTCTTGATGTTCATAACATCATTGGAATGCTTCAAAGAATCATCCATGTTAGTCTTAGGCAAATTTGGAGTGGATACTAGCACTGGTATTTCAAGATCATGCAGAACACTCCTCAAGGTCCTGAACCATTTATGGAAATAAATCTCATTTAATTTGTCCAATCACAATGCGAATTTGTTTGTCATTTGATTCTACAAGTGAAAATTTGCATTTTCCAAAAACCCTTTTGATTTTATTTGATTTGAAAAGTCGATATTGATTGGGTCTTTAATAAATTATCACTCCCACTATTTTATTCAAAGCGATAGCCCTCAATATCAATTCAGAATATTGTAGCGTACAATATTCTAGTGGGACAAGATCCTGATTTCACCCAAATCATGAGCTAGCTAGGGCTGTCACCCACAACTTGATTCTATCAGGTAGGCAACTTTTTCCAATTGCATCATATGCAACTCTTGATGGATGATATGTGCAACTCTTTTCCAAAATCATATGTATGCCTCTAGGTGCTTAATTGAATTAAGATCACCTAGTTAAGCCTGGCCCATAAGACAACACGATAGACTATGCACCTTGCTAGGACAGACCCACATATCTACCATCACACTTCCACGAGATAGACGGTGCACCACGCTAGGGCGTGCCCACGCTTGATCGATCAAGCTTTTCATGTGTTCTGCTTTATGGAAAGCATCTAAGACTTAATATTTAATTGGGGGAGTTTGTTTTATAAGTATATACATATAATTTATCCAATTGCCACATATATAGTATGTATCATATACATATTATATCCCATAATGAAAACATGTAATAAACAAAATCGATGGTTATGGCCAGTCCTAATGTAATCCCTTGGAGTCACAATAGCTTACGTCATCTAGGTCTACATCTCATGCAGAAACCTATTATTGATGAAGATATGTTCTTGCCAATCTGGGTTGATTGGTTCAACCTTTGAATCGATCAACTCACCTCATATCCAGTTGTTAGGTCGTCTCATCGGTCATCCGGTCCTTCTGTCCACCATCGGCCAGCTCTTCTAGTTGATCGGTCAGGCCCACCAGAAGACCGGTCCAACTTGTCCACCATGTCCTCCAAGGTCCTTTAGCCAGTCGACTCGTCTTCAGGATGCCTTCATCTTCATCATAATAGGAAAGTAAACTATGCTACTTTTACATGATTATAGGAAAACCTCGAGTTACATTTAAGGGGAGCAAAGGTAGAAAAGAATTAAATTTACATTAGAAATATGAGATAAAGGCTCGGTACGTAGACTGAGATAAATGGATAAACCAAACCACATACAACCATGCACAAATAGGGGTTATTGGCTAAAACCATGCTACACATCTACCATCAAAATCATTTTAGGGCGACGTGTGTAAATTGCATATATATATATATATATATATATATATATATATATATATATATATATATATATATATATATATATATATATATATATATATTAGTTTGAGATTATTGTGGTGTTTGGATTTGATAAGATATTATTCACATCACATGAATCATTTTGATCATCCCATAATATAGTATATTGTTGTTGGCTTAGATACCACTGTTGGGGAAATATGGTACATAGCAGGCATCAAAATTTAAATTTTTATTACTATATTCACCATAAATAGTAGATCGCATCAATAACTATAATGCATGAAGGATGGTTTGTGGGATATACCTATTCTTGGAGAAAGTCCAGGGACAATCCTCATCATTATAGATGTGCAACTCTGAATCCTAGTTGCACTGGGACATGTCTTACTCCTACTCCTAATGGTCAACACCTCAGACTACAACCACGAATGACGTCTTCTTCAACATCTCCTCTTATCATGAAGTGTTGGTTGACATTATTCTCCAAGCGGCAAATAACGGCTTCCCGCCTCTATGATAGTCCAAACGGACCGCCTAGAACTCTTATTATCCTGATGGACCTGACAGGAAGGAGTTTTCCCTCTCTGTCGGTTTACTAGTCACAGACTTACTCTCCCACAACAATAACTCTCAGTTGTTCTCTCCCGTGGCTATCCCTCCCTTGTCGGGTAGGAATTTTCCGGGCTCTCGTGGTTACCACAACCAGAGAGGATAAAAATTGCTAGAGGAACTGATTCTCAGTTGTCTATATTATTGTTGTTGTACTCTGGAAAGCCCTCAGTACCCCTCTATATATAGGAGGGGTCAGGGTCAGGGTCAGGGTTCCTAGTCTCCAACTAATGTGGGACTAAAGAAGGAGTAGAAAGGACAAGTAGATATTGAATTTTTGCAACTTTTCTAGAAGTTTCACAACCTATGTGCGACAAAATGGTCGTCTCACCAAGTAAGACGATCTTCTCGCACGCGAGATAGTTGTTTCTCTATGACAAGTAGATCTTGAATTTGCACAACTTTTCTGGAAGTTTCACAACCTATGTGCGATGATACAGTCGTCTCACCAAGTGAGATGGTCGCCTCACACACGAGATGGTCATTTCGCTATACAAAATGATCGTATGAGACGCAAGATGACCGTCTCACTAGACTGACATTTTATGCTTTCCCAGTCATATATGAATTGACAAATCATTTCCTAATTAATATCCTATGCTAATTTACTTACACCCCAAGTATGTGCAATTGAAATGAGTTTGGGAAAACTCCAGAACTTTCATTCGTCCCAATTGGACCATCACACACAAGCGAGATGCCTGTCTCATTCACCCAGACGGCCGTCTAGTGAGATCGAGTCGAGTCGATTGGTTCAACAGCTTGAATCGGTCGGTTCATAGGGCAGAGCTAAGCCAATTCAATTTCTGATATGCTTGACAACCCAAACGGTCATCTCAACACTTGATACGCTCGTCTGGCTACCCAAGTGGCCATATCACCCAATGAGATGGTCGTTTGGCAGTTCAGTCAGCTAATCCATCGATTTGTTGTGTGAATTGAGTACCTAAACACTTTCGTACTTAATTCAATTATCATTCAACATCAAACTCCTCTTCTAGATGAGTTCCTATGTGTGTGACCCTATAGGTCCCATATCACATTGCCAGTGAATGTCCTATAACAACTTATGACATCACAAGAAAAGAGTGATGCCTAGTTGCACATCATTTCTACCCAAGTAAATGGAAAAGTTGGGGAACAACTTCAACCTACAATCTATGTATGGTGTTGCAGTGTTTGTATAGTTCCTTTGTAACTAATGTCCAGATTGAACTAGAGGCATGGAGCAGTCACCCTCATTATTATTCAATCCTTTTCTTGAACTAAGAGCAGATTGTCTGAGATATATATGTAAGCTCATTATCACATATTGACTCCCATGTACATTTCCATGCTTTTCTCAGTATCACTAATCAAGAGTCCTAGGACATCACACTCCAATAGGAGGGACAAATCTCGTGTCTCTCACTCATAGTCAATCCCCATGTGTCAAAGCCGCCTGATCATCACTGTTATAACAACCCATGTTTCAGGACTGTGTTTGATGATGTCAAAGAGTACCCAACGACATGTGTTGAGTGTAGTGATTTCAAGTCTAAGAACCACAACCACTCCCATCACTGTGAGACTTGACTATAACTTCCATGATGATGGCTTCCATGTGTTAGTTTTATGGTGGGTCTGTCAGATACATTATTCTCTAACATGTATCTATGTGCTTGGTTTGATATAGCCATATCATGACCAATGAGACTCAGTCATCAACCAATTCACACTTTGATCTTATGTGTTATTGATGTCTATCAACCTTCTACAATAACAAACGATCAGGGACATAATGAGAATAAGTATATGTACTCCTAACATAAATATGATCTCATTTCTCAAGTCTAATACTTAAAGACATAAGTTATTGAGTAATATAATTCTCTAGACATTTATAATGTTACATCATTATCTCATAACTGAATTAAACAGAATAAATTGGAAGCTTGCCCTTTTATTAATAATCAAATCAGTTACATGATATGTCATTACAATCATCACATTATTGGCTCTCTAGGCATACATAACCAACAATTATTATATAAATATTTGCATTTCAGATATGTCAATACATGTGAAAACTATGTTATAAGATCTACAAATGTTGGATTTTTTGTAAGAAAGATTGGGACTGAATTCGAACCGAATGTGTGGATTTTGAATATCAATTTAGAGGCCTAATCACAAAAATGAAGACCGATTCCAATCTAGTGTAGACCATGACCCATTACACCCTAGCCACAATGACTGTCACAATCATACTAGGCAAGCTCATGGGGAGCCAAGAAATTGTTGAGAAGTTTTCACAGTCTAGACAAGACATGCATGTATCTAGCTAGGACTGTGTTGAACTACACTTACTCCAGACCGTGTCATAGCTAGGCCATAGCCAATATAGTTTTCCTATTTGGTTTATGATTAGGATTTTAAGTTGATTAGAAGTTGTTTGAGATTAAAATGGGATAGTATGATTGGGTTAGTTTGGTTTCTAAACCCATGTTGTTTGGAAGCCTAATTGGCACCCAGATTAGATTTGTCTCATTTTTAATAATACATATAAAACTAAATAAAATATTAGACATAATTTAATCTTGATTATGATTTTTAATCCTGCTAAAAGTAGGATTGAACTGGTCAGGAATATAGAATCTCGAAAGGACCCCATTAGTCTAGTTTTTAGTAACAACACATGATTGATCTTGAATGAGTTGATCTAGATCATGCTTGATTGGCACCTAGGTGACAGAAGAAGATAGATCTAAGTCTCAACTGAATCATGTTATAAATAACCCATCACAAATAGAGTTTCCTCATTGGCCCAAAGCAGAACCAAAAGGTTCCCATCTCACACAACAAAAACCCACTATCAGGCCTTAGGTCTGCCAAATCTGAGATCCGATTGAACCTGTTAAGTTGGGACAAAACTTAAGGGCCCATGGGTCAACTTGTATATGTTGGGATCAGATGATAAATATTGCCACCCAGTTTAGACAACCAAACACATATACACTCATTTAGTTAATGGATCTAGCATGTTACATCTGGGAATTTCTGGGTAACCCAACTAATTAAATTAATTTTATTAATATAAATTTAATTTATGCATAATTGTTCAAAGACTAAGAAAACAAAGAACAAGTGGCCCAAACAATGTTGCAAACATATGGCAATGTTTTAGAAAAATAAGTCAGGTAACTCCAGACAAGATTGAAAGAGTTTATAAGTTGTCTTGAATCACTTGGCTATGAAACACTTCAACTGGTCAATTGGCCATTATTTTTCATTGTGAATGTTTAATTATATAGTGTCTTATTCTAAAACATCTAGATGGGATTGTATCCTTATAATTTTTGGTGTATGTAGTTTACACAAATGTTAAATATTGTATGGGTTTTGAGAAGAAACATCCTCCTTTTTCCTCTATCCTCAACTACCACCACCAATCCATCTTGCTCCACCCTCTCTATCTCTATCTCTATCTCCCTATGCCCAAAAGGTATGCTCCCTCTCGAGTCCTCGCACCCCTTCAACCAATCCTAATGATCACCTACCAACTGTCAAAAAACAATGATTGGTGGCATGGTCTGCACAACTATATCTTTGGATGTTTTAAGCAAAAGAAGCTCAAGGAAAAATGTGCTCCATATGCTTCTTATCAATGTGTGGGGGACACTGATCATCCAAGGTCTAACCCAAGTTAGGGCTCATATAGTAGGATCAAATATGGATCTATATTCTCTATCTATTGTTATCATGATATACATCTTTGTCCATATCAAATCTAACATGACATGTCTTCCACTCCCTCCCTTTGAAGCAATGTATTCATCTTTACTGGGTCCAATGAGCTCATATAGTCTAGAATCCGCCCCGTGAGGATCCACAAGGGAGTCCTAACCTCAGTCAAGACAATTAGGAGATTGAATGCTACTCGCTAAAGTCAAACATGTCCTGAAACTCCCAACATTGAGGGAACCCCTCGACTTGCTTCTCATACATGATTGGTATACAAGTCATCCTTAGTTTTGTTGAAGTCTGCGAACATGTTATACTGATTCTGTTTCATTTTATTCCTATGAAATAGTCACTACACATTGTATATATTACACTACAAATTCTTATGGAAGTAACGGAAACGGATGATAGCTACATCATGTTGATTTTGTTAGCTGGATGATAGCTACCTCATGTTGTTATTGTTAGGTGGACTGCCTATGACATATTTCCTTTTGCTATATAGATTCTTGTATTTATGAGATGAGTGAATGAATGCTTACATGTGGCTATCATAAGTGTTTTTATGGGTGGATTTTGTAGAGGAGAAAATACTATTTTGGGAGGACTTTTGTATCATGTAAGAAATGTCCTGCATTTGAAAAAACAAAGATGTTTGAATCACATGTGTAAACCAATATTTTACACATGCTTTTCTATTACGGGTAAGGAATAATACCTGATTTGATTATAAGTAGAATCATTCACATTCTTTTTGGGAAACTGGGTAGTTTCATTATAAGCATGCACTAGGCATGTAAATCATTTATATGAGTATTCAAAGCAATACATTTTGAAACAATGGTAGTAGAACATAATACTCAATATGATAAGCATTGCTTGAGCATTGTAACTTAGCCAATTTATCAGCTTCGAAATTCTGACTTCTGCTGCATTTGTAGAAGATGACCTCCCATTCACCTGCCCAATATGCTTTGAATTGCAGTGATCCACGTGTGAGCACAATGGTAGTTGTTGGTAGTATCTTAAATGGATTCAATTGCAGTTATGCTATCAGATTCAATGATTAGTGGTGACCAGGAAATAAGTTTTGCATGATGCAAAGCCATATAAATCGCCGATATATACGCCTCAAGCACTGATTGAGAGAAATGTTGTTGAGACCATCAACACAGCCAGTGTCTATTGTGATCTCGTGCAATGGCAGGTATAGTAGACTAAGCAACCTTACTGATGCATCAACATCAATTTTTATCCATCCAGGAGGAGGTATAATCCAAATGTATAGAACTAGTGCATTGTAGCCAATATCTGAGCAGAAAGTGTCGTTCATTGCCAAAGCCTTGAGAAGCACATATGTGAAGTATTGGTGTTGGAGCTGATAGTTTTGTTTTGAGAAAAGGAAATGAAGCCAAAGAAAAGAACTAAGGTATTTCCATGTCTATTCAAAGAATTTTCCATATATGTTTAGCATATGAACAGTCCCTCCGAAGAGAGCAACTCCCGAAAAGGAGAATGAGGATCCACCTCAATTTTCATATGGAGAGAGCATTACGTTAAAATCACCAATCACCACCCATGAGACCTGATCATTGAGGCTAATCTAGGAAGGTGTTGCCATAGGAAATGTTGTATCTACAGAACTAGATTAGCATAGACAATCATAACATAGAATGGACTGTTAACCAGACAATGTAGGTATTGTCGACGAATCTCAACTAAAACAACTATCAGTTCATTTGCTTGCCATATTAGCTGTATACCACTAGGAAATCTTCTAGCTTCTGATCGATGAGAATTTGAATAACCAAGTTGACGGACTAATGCGTCTACTTGAGATCCAAAAATATGAGGTTCTACTATTCCAATCAATTTTGGCTTATGAAGTCGGATGATCTCCTTAAGGTGATTTGGATAGAATCATTGTCGATTCCCCGGACAATCCAACATATGATTTCTAACATCAAAAATTAATTAGATGTGGTGTTATTCTGTTAACCACCAAAATCATCTGATTCTTGCATGCGCTTAGTCTGAGCCCTTGTCATGTAAGGTGAAGCTTTCATCTTTCCACTGGAACCTCTTGTCACCGGACCCACTTTACCCGTATATGTTTAACAAGAGGATGGGAGTCAGGTTGTACTATTGGAATAGAATGTGCCAGTGTATGGATAGGTTGTGATGACATGTCAACAGGGTTCAGGGTTACTGATAACAAGGTGAGAATTGATATGAGTGATAACTTCATCAATTTCCAGATGGACTACAATCTGGTTTTCAAAGGATGAATGCTCCGCCGTGGTGACTTGATCAGATAACTACACATTACAAGATGCAGATCATTTATTTGCATAGCGTTGCTAAGATGATCTTGCGCTTCAGGATCGACTATAGATGTAGCAATTGGTGCAGCCTAGTTCAACATTTGTTTCCGCTTTCCTGTCTACACCATGGGCGGGCTTGTTTTAGACACGGCTTTGAGTGTTTTAATCTGCATGTTAGTTTGATCATCCTTGGCTTCTTAGAACTTATTTAGAGATTCAAACATGTTATCAATGTTACCTAACAACATTTTTTGATTATTCAGTTTGTTCAACCGATGTTGAGTGTGTCGACTGTAGATATTGTGGCTATAGTAAATTTCCCAGCTTTCTTCATCCAGTAAAAAATGCATGCCTACCTCATCTATTGTAGGTTTGGGAGGGACACTGTTATCTTCATCTATCTATTGCGAACACTCTCCCTGGTGATGATATAATTTACTACATAAGTGTCTTAGAAGTGGAAGGGATTCATACCCTAAACAATAAACCTTACCATCAATAATAACTACGGGTAGTATGGATTCGGTAGTATCAATTTCTATGGCCAACCATGCAAAATTGAACGAGTGCAGTTCAGAGTATGTTCATCCACTCGATAGATTTTACCCAAAATGTCACCAATTTGATTAAATAATAATTGGTTGTATAGATAATTTTAGGAAGTCCCGTTGATGGAACAAAGTTAAGCGTCCATCTCCATACCATTAGACAACATCCAGAGATCGACCATGGCCCTCCCATGAGCACCTTATCATAGTCATGGTAGATTGAGAATTGCACCACAAACATATTCATACTAAGTTCATACACGCACTATCCAATGGTAGGTTTCCAAAGTAATTTCAACCGATCACAGAGTGTAAAGTAACCCACAAATCTTCAAATCAACTTGATAGCAACAACATAAGTCCATGGTCGATGAAGCACATACTTTGCCACTAGGGTTAACCTAATTTATTCTGTTCCGAAACTATTGTAGATGTAAATGTCTTTAGTCTTCATAATTGGAAGCATTTCATCATCTGGAAAGGAAAAATCATGGATTTGATTTATATCTCAGAAACTTATAAAATAAGCAGTCAAGTCGACATAGGGGTTTGTTCGCTTCCTAAATCAAACTGGTGGAGTTTATGTTGGAAAAAATCATCATTAGGTAGATCCGCCTTCTACGATGAAGAAATTGGTTCACGTTGAACTTCAACCAGGACCATTACAGTGCCACACAAACCTCCAAATGTGAGTGATACCCAAATTCTTGGAGTCATGCAGTCACACTACAAGCAGTTGAGGAACTATCATCACTTTTCCCTGCCCCAAAATCAGTCACCACGTTCACTTCTATCTGAACCTCTCCTATAGAGTTGTCTTCTCCTATAGAGGATCAAGTTTTTACCCTAGATATGTTATCAGAAATTGGTCATGGACATCACTTGTTGGTTATAGAGTCATCAATACCAGTTAGGCATTTGACCTTCAGTTTAACAAGTTTTTTCATAGTGTAGAAATGTATTTATGTTGACCACATAATATATAGCTCCTACCTAACAACCTATAAGATACAAGGCCAAGTGTGGATGTAGTTTTGTTCCATCCATTTAGATTTGGGTTGTTTTGACCAGTTTCCTTGAACTTGAACCTATAATGACCCACCAAATTCTATCCACCATCCCATTTGATAGATTTAGATAAGACTAATCCTTCACCTTTAAATGCTAAGTGAAATTACACACATAAAACTAACAAATAACATCTTATGATTTATTAAACAATATTTGTGCAATAACTAAATGATTCAAAAGTAAATTTTTATTTTTTACTATATAATCAAAACAAAATGAAAACTAGTAACATTGATACACATCATGTAAATATCTTTTACAAAACTCTTCTCATCCTCACTATCACATTCACATGACCATAGAAAGAATAATAGACCATATAATTATATAGTTGCTCCTCTCTAGAAACCTTTTTAAATTTAGTCTTATTGATAGTTGACTTCAGGATCTTCCTATTATTGGGTACATGTACCTAAATTTTTATTCATTGGGGTGTGAGCTACTTGATGAGTGTGTGGAAAGTTACCAACTAGTCGGGATAATC
Organism: Alisma plantago-aquatica; assembly: GCA_963693085.1. Classification (NCBI taxonomy): domain Eukaryota; kingdom Viridiplantae; phylum Streptophyta; class Magnoliopsida; order Alismatales; family Alismataceae; genus Alisma; species Alisma plantago-aquatica. The sequence continues at coordinate 1,159,382,655 of OY856412.1, read as the reverse complement.
TAGATACATTGACTTATGTAGTTTCAAGCATGAAAAAACAAACTTGAAAGTTGAAAACAATAAATTTTACAATATGGAAAGTATATTGATAATATTTATAAGCAATACTAACTTGATCATATAAATTTATATCTTATTAATTTTAATACATAGAATTAACATGTTAATTTTATCATAATACATGAAAACACCATAGAAACATACAATCTCACTATACATGAATTAGAGTAGAATCAAGACTCTTAGTCTATTAAACTAGTAGCCTAGAATGAATGAGACTTGTCATGTCCGCCCTCAATGACTATATAGCCTATATAGATAAACTAGACTCCTCCTCTAAACTTGGGCACTCAGATAAAGAGTCAATGGAATAGGCTAAATAGTCTACATCAATTCTTTTGCAAGAGTTGACTCACTAAGTAATTATTTGACTATCTAAATAGTACTATTTACCATGAAATCTCCTATTAGGGTCCCAAAGTGTTTAAGGAAACCATCCTTGTTTGGCTTAAAACCACGTACCCAACCAGTACACTTTAGATGTTTCACCTAAACTCAGCTAGTCGATTTGGACATTTACTCCTTCTACTCCTTCACAACACAGGAATCCATGATGGATGCCACATAGAATCTAATTGATTCTTCAGCTTTTGTGATTAATCAATATACTACACATTGCTTACCTTAACATAATTTATAGAATGCTCATTCTCATTTTCTATGCATTGTGATTGAGATACTAATAAATAGTAATATAGTTCCACTTGAACAGACAAAAATGAGCATATACATATATATATATATATATATATTTATTTATTTATTTATATAAAAGCATCTATTATCTTAAAAATATGGATACAATCCACTAAGAATTTTAGTAATATAATTGAAATCTTCGGTCATTATAGAATTAGGAAACAATTAGGTGTAGTAGTGCCTTAAAAATTTCTTATTTAATTTAGTATAAAATTTTAGGAAATAAATCTCGACACAAATGTAGTTGTAATCCATTATAACTAACATACGTCATACAAACAATAAAAACCCAAAACTTAAGCCTTTTTATGGAAAAGGTAAAATAGTAGATCAAATATTTAAGTTCTTCATGTTTTTGGTTGATTTATGTAAAATCATGGTTAAATGACTATTTTTTCACTCAACTCAACTTGTATTCTACTATGCCCGAATCTAGACCAACTTAGCCCAAATATGGAGAAGTCACTAATTTTCATTGCCTCTAGCAAGTTGTTAGTCTTCCTATTCATAGGTATTTCCTGCTAGAGCAAAGAAAAGAGTAAGGAGTGAGACCCAAGAGGGGATTCACCCCTTCATCTATTGAATAAAAAGAATAATCTAAAAACACTAACGTAAACTTTTCACATAGGAAAATTGTCCAATATATTCAATCAATATGTTCAAAAAACCAAAAGATTACAACAACAAAAAATTATTAATGACTATAAAATTTTATGATATTACAAGATTGACACCCATATATGTTAATACATGAGGTAAAAACTATGTCACTAATCATTAATTCAGAGGGTAACTCAACCACTTCACCTCTATCTCCCAAGAAACATCATATACCCATGTACATGCCCTAGTGGACTTAGTCATCCTTCCCAAGTCCTTTTACCTAAGGGGTTGGAAGAAAACCCCAAAATGAAGAAAAGGTGTAAGTTTATTAGCAAACATTGACATGTGTATATAGTATGGAATTGGGCATTAAAGAGTAAAGGAACAACAATTAACCTATGAAGGCTCCCGATAAAAGAGAGATATAAAATAAAATAAACAAATGTCAAAATAATAATGATGTCAAAATGGTAGTTCATTCAAATAAGAAAATCAGTGAAAGGGATTATTGCCCTTAAACAATTACACAATCATGATAAAATATAACAATTGCAAGTTTATTATAACAAAGATTGTATATTGTAAAAAAGAACTATAGAAACCCATATATTTCATACTAAATATAGGTGGGATAAAACCTCAATGCCAAATAAAAGTAGCATTATATGAGGAATAAAACCTCAATGCATGGTAGGAGGAAAAAAGACCTTAGTGTCCAGTAGGGGAAGAAAACACAGTGTCTACATGTATCACATGTGTCATAGGGAACAAAACCCAATGTCAGGAGGGGGCAAGAAACCTAGTGCCTCAAAATATGGTGTAACTACGTCTAGATATGATTAATCAAAATCACACATGCAAAAAGTAGGAAAGATCATAAGTTCGATCATTTACATATTATTATCAATTACAAAAGGGTTGAGAACATCCATGAATTATTAATTGTGGTCAAGGGACCTCTAAATAAAGATATAATAATTTTGATCTTTAATGATAGAGAAAAAAGTAATATATGAGTCTAATAATAAAATTCTCAAAAGAGAAGCATATAGAGAGTTAATTCAATAATAAACTCTTTAGGAATATTAGGGTTTCAAGTTTCAAATAGATCAAGAGAGAAGAAATTAAGTGATTACTCAATTATGAATAAAAGAATGATTTAACATACATGCATCATAATCATAATAGAATCCATCAAACCCTAGTTCTACAACATGTACTTGATTCACTTACTAAACATTTATTATATTTAGGGTTAAACTCTCATTAAACATGTAAAATTTATAAGTAATCCTTTTTAAATTTATTAAACTTGGTTACAAAAAAATATTCCATTTTGTTGATATTTTTTTATGATTCTAAAACATGTTTGTTTATAGTTTCTTGATTTACTATCTACTTGGAATGAATTTTGTTATTTCTAGAAAATAAAAAAATCACATCCTTAACATGCGGATCTTAGATTATAAAACCCATAGTATTAGACTTTGAATAGTTTTCCTATTTCAAATATTTTTTTTTCATTTTTATGATTTACAAATTATTTGCTACCAAATATCTAACATAGTAATTTTTATTAATACAATTGTATTGAGCATATTACAAATATAGCCTCACGTAAGATTTACAATCATATAATGTGGGAGGGGTATATCAATACAATGTTCATTATCAAATTCTACAATAAAAATTGAGAATAAAATGGTGAGAAGTGTGAAAAGCCCATTAAGCACATGATAAGATTAAATGAAATTACAGGAAAAAATGTGAAACAACTTAAAACTATTTCTTCCTCCAGACTACTCACTTGAAGAAGAACATGCCTATACTAACTAGGTGGCAATATCAACCCAGAATTTATGCAACAAAACCAATCAGTTGTGAGTTCCTTCACCTTTGCCAGACCCTGGTAGTCATAGAGAGCTAGACCAAAGGTAACATGAAATCTAAAGACCATCAATATTGCCTCTATATGGTATTACTAGAGAAGCATATGGGTTTTGAAGTTGTGGTTCCCAAAACTGCTGCTAATGCATCAAACCCACTCTATACACCATGTCTAATTTGAAGGAAACAAAACAAAATAATATGCAGTAGACACATCACAAGTGCTTCTAAATTCTAGGAAATAGTAAAAAAATAGAAAAATAGGGGACAAAAGAAATTTCACAAATCAAGAGTAATTAAGTGTTGTATTAGCTTTATTGACTTCTAAGAAACCCTCCAAGTGATCGTCAAGTTCCTTGCATGCCAAAACACATTTTTGAACTAGAGGAACCACCCACAAATAGATGAGGTTGGGTATTAAAGTTGCAAAGGGAAATTGATCATGTGGTCAAAGGAAAACAATTCAACATGTCCTCCTGGTCAATTTAAGACAAATATTTATAGGTTTAGATATCCTAATTATAGAGGTTTCTAGATGAGATCGGAAACATGGATAGGAGAAACCTATGGTTTGATGGAGAGGTGTAGATCATGAAACTCTAGATAACATAGGATCACCAGGTTAGGGGAGAGGATTAGAATTTAATGGAGATGCTCATGAATTTTGGTGAACTCAAGAGAGACCAAGTTTGGAAAGAGGGAGATGCATATTCATAGACTTTCATAGGATGAGGCACTTACCTTGGGTAGGTGACAACCCTCGAAGCACATCTTAAAATCTAATCATGGACATACACATCACTTTAATTCAAAATATGTAAATCAATAACTTATGCATGACAACTATGATTAAATCTTGAAATTTTTTTATTTAAATGAAAATAATTTCATTTTGTTTCCTTTTATAAATTATTTATTTTATGTTTAAACTATGAAATCTATTTAAAATAAGTTTCTCCTTTTATTTAACTTAATATACTAGGTTTTATGATGTTATTACTATACTTTTGATCTAAAATTCTATCGCTATATTTATATATACATATATACATATATATGTACCTAATTTTTAGGATTAGTATTTTATATGATTATCTTAGCACTTGATATGTTCCTCTACACTTCTTTCTAACTATGTCTATTGTTTTACAAAAATTTCTCATAAAGTCAATTAGTTCCATTTTAATTTATTTGTAAACAAACTAAAAATGTACATCATCTCATTTATGTTTATTTTGGCATGTTGAAGCATTTTCCTATTTTTAAATTACTATGTTTCATTTTGGGCATTATTAGACTCATTAGAAATTAGTTGTATAAAATAAAATTCTGACATATTAATATTTTATTGCATGAATTCACCATGCAGATTGTATACATGTTATCTATTACTGCATGTGTCGCAAGAACATGTAATGCACTTTGCTAGATCATTACTCAACTTATTTGTGTTAAGTACATTATTTTATGTGATCTAGAGTTAATACAACAAAAGTTTCACTATGCATAATAATTAATCTGCTGATATTACTCATCTAAAGACTACTCTTATTATCATCCTATTAAGATCCAAAGGGTATAATTAACAACATGTTTTGGGTTTCTTTCTCTGGAAAAAATCCAACGACATCCAACATATGGAATTAGGGTTTGTAGGGTTATGAGGTAAAGTTCCCATATGTTACAACAATCCACCCCAAGAGGATTTCATCCTAAAAATGTAACTATCCATACACTACCAACCAACTACTCCAATCCTTGAAAAGGATATGCTAATAAGTCAAACTAAAGAACACATAGTGAACTAGAGTTATAAATATAAATTTTGTAATGATTGTTGTGTGTGTTTATGATGTTCAAAGGTCATGCCTCCAACCAAATGATCTCAACTAGCTTGGCCTAAGTCATCATGTTTCATAATAATCCTAGAGTTCACATTAGCATCTAGTAAGTCAATGGGTACAACTCTTCACAAACCAATGTAGTAAAATTAGGTTAGGTCCACTAAACCTTTAGTATAAGCCAAATCTTCCTAGTCAGCACTCCATTCTCAAATCTAGGATTTGAGATCTATTTTCTACTTCGTCTAGGGTTTCTATACCAAAACTTCATATTCCTTCATTATGACTTATTTCAAGTAAACATCGATAAAATCTAGATTATTTTGTCAATAAATTAATATAATGGTTTTTTTGACAATGAAGACTACTAATTATAAAATAAATGATGGATAGGTAAAATTGTGAGAACTAAGTCAGAATATTCCTTTTTGAACTTTTCTTATTCCACCACTTCATCATTCTCATCACTGAATTCCATCCTAAAGTCAAATGGCATAACATCACAAAGTACCTAACTTACATAATAGGGTATGATCACACTTGGTCCCATCATCCTAGGGTTAATTACTTAAGACCCTTATGGGTATCTGAAAAGATTCCACACCTTTTTCCATCCTCAAATGGTCAATGTTGGTAAATTCTAGGGTAAACATTTCATCCACACTTTTCACATAGGGCAAGGGTCATGTTAGGAACTCATGGGAGATAAAACCAAAATAATAAAATAACTGGAAACATTGGTGCTAATACCATATTATACGTATTTGGATTAGAGATGAAATTCACTCCTTGCTTAATCGAACTAAAGGAATATTTATAGTAAAAAATACCAAATTGAATTTTTTACATAGGAAAATGGTCTGACATATTCAATAATACTTTCCAAATAACAAAAGATAGTAGAAAAATACGATATTTTTACTTTACAGTTATATAAGATTACAGCTTAGAACCAATTTGGTTGAATGCATTAGGTATAAACTATATCAGTAATCCTACATTCAAAGAGTAATCCAATCACTTCAGTTCTATCTTCCAAGGAACATCAACTCCCAATTTATAGCTCTTGGTCTACTTCAACATCCTTATAAAGTCCTTTTTACCTTAGGTGTTGGAAGCAATTCATACAAAAGAAGTAAAGGAGGTACTTTTTCAACAAACATCAGTATGTGCACATAATAGTGATTTAGAAATGAATGAGTAAATGAACAACAATGAACTTTTCAAGCTCCCAGTCAAATAGATATATGAAATCCTCCAAATGGATGTACAATAATAATGAAACCAACAAGGTAAATCATTCAAATATAATAATAAAAAAGAGGTATTCTTTCCTTTAATCAACCTCACAATTATGAATAAATAAAGAAATTGCAATTTGATTATATCAAAGATTGGCATAATCCAAAAATCACAATAGGGATCTATATATTCCATACTAAGAAAAGGATTAATAAAACCCAAAATCCAAATAAAATACAACATTACAAGAATAATAAAACCTCAGTGAATGGTAGGAGATATTAAACCTCAATGCTTTTGTAGGGTAACAAAACCTAGTGCATATATATATATATATATATATATATATATATATATATATATATATATATATATATATACGTACATACATTTATATAGAGGGAGAGGTTAGGAAGTGTGTACCGCCTAATCAATGTAAGATACATGTACCGAATACTAAAATCACACATTTGAAGTATGTTTATAAAATCCAACCATATAGATTGATTCAATACTATATATATAAGTTGTTTTTAAGAATTTATAACCATATCACATATGGATCATGAGTTACAGAAATATTTTATCCAACTTTTTTTACAATTTCTGCAACTTATCGTTCATTAAGAAATAAAATTATTATGTCATTGTGTGATTTGTAGATTGTGGTGATTTTTCATATACATATTATATAAGGGATATGTCTCGCATCCATAAAGTTGGATAGTTACATATAATTTCAAATCATCATAAATGAATACAAGTACATGTAGACTACATGTACTCAGGTACATAATTCTTTTAGCCATATATATATATATATACACACACAACATGTGGTAGGGGAATAAAATCTAGTTACTGACATGGGAATATAACCAAATGCCTAAAAGTGTATTGTAACTACTTCTAGATATGGCTAGTCAATGTCACACATCAATAGTTGAGTAGGCGAGATCATAAGTTCAGTCATTTTCAATTCATTCTAAATTACAAAAGGTATGAGAACATACATGAAATTCAATTGGTTTTAGAATATCAATAAATAAAAATCCAATTAATTTTGTCTTTTATGAGAGAGAGAGAAAATAATAAAACAATCTTTCAATAAGATTCTCAAATGAGAAGCAAATATCAAATCACTTCAATAAAAGTCTCATTAAGAATATCTGGGTTTTAAGACTCAAATATATCTACAAAGAAGAAATTGGCAATTTTAGATTAAGGATGAGAGAATGCAACATACCCAATACATCATCATATCAGAATACATGATCAAACTTTAGTTCCACAATAGCGCCTTGATTAATCTATTTAACATGTATATAGATTTAGGATTAACTTCTCCTGAAATATGTATATCTAAAAATCACTCTTTTATGTTTACTAAAATTGGGTTAACAAAACTATTCCATATTATAGCTATTGTTCTTATGCTTCTAAAACATGTATCCATATTTATTTCTAAATTACAATCCATTTATCATGAGTTTACAAGTTCTAGGAAATTATAAAACCCTAAAAATATCACTTCTTTAACAAGTAGATATTAGGTATATAATCCAAACAATAAACTCCGCCTATGTTTTCATGTTTTGTGCAAATGTAGTCTGCCCCAAGTCCAGATAAAGGAGGAGGGTTGGTGGTAGGTTGATAGCTAGCCATAAAAACTTTATCACTCTTTCTATGACTTGGATCCTTATAAAAATTTCGTTAGACTGTCCCTACCTAGCGACGCACTGCATCGACACATGGGTACAGTGATAAATATGCAAGGGGTTTTGACACAGCGATGCCCAATTGTGTTAAAGGACAAGCAAGGGTTTCAACATCTTGGACGGGTGTGGGTAAAGAAGCTAGTCTCGCTACATCATCACCCAAATGTAGTGAAAAATGTGCAAGGGTTTCCACATCTTGGATGAGTGTGGGTAAAGAATCTAGTCGCGCTGTATCATTGCCTGGATGTAGTGAAAAATTTGGAAGGGCAACATTTTCGGTGAAGGTGGGTAAAGAAGAAAGTCCACGAAAAAAGGTTTAGAGTTGGATCCTGAAATATTGTCTCTTTGACTAAAAATCTTTGGAGATATTAGATACCATGATGAGAAGAAAAGTCAATATAGCTTGCTTACATGAAACTAAGTGGATCAAGCATAACAAAAATCAAGATAGCAGGATCAAGTGGTGGAATCTTAAAGGAGAAAAGAAATTGGCCGTTCATTATAAACTCATCGAGGGAACTTGGAACTTAGAGTCTGATGTCAATGCTATGTGGCATAACATGAGCACCTACATAACAAAAATTGCCAGAGAGGTTTTGGGCGAGTCCAAAGGTTGTGGGCCTCCACAAAAAGAGACTTGGTGGTGGAATGATGAAGTATAGAAGGCTATTAAACTGAAAAGGGAGATCTATAGGAGATTGCCCAAATCTCGAGATGATGCAATGCTCTAGAGATACAAGTAAGCAAAGAAACAAGAAAACAAGGTTGTTCAGGAGGCAAGGTCTAGATACTTTGATGATATTTATAAGAAGTTGGATACTAGAGAAGGGGAAAAAGATATATATAAAATGGCTCGTATAAGAGAAAGGAAAGGAAGAGACTTGAGTCAAGTAAAATGAATCAAGAATGAAGATGGTAGAGTGTTGATAAAGGATGATGGTATCAAGAACCAATGGATAAATTACTTCCATAAGCTTTTCAATGGAGATATTGTAAATAATGTTAGAGACTTGTGTGACAGGGATACAAGAGATATCATTTACACACGATGAGTTTCACATTTTGAGATCAAAAATGCCTTGAAAAATATGAAAATGAGAAAGGCATGTAAACCAGATGGTATTCCCATGTATGGAAGAATATGGGGGATGAAGGAGTTATGTGGTTAACAAATTTACTTAACAAGATCATGAAGACAAAGAAGATGTTGGATGAATGGAGCAATAGTACTATAGTCCCCATCTACAAGAACAAAGGTGATGTTCAGAGCTATACAAACTACAGAGGTATCAAGTTGATGAGTCACACAATGAAGCTTTGGGAGAGGGTTATTTAATAGAGGCTAAGATCTATAACGTAGATATCAAATAGCCAATTTGGTTTCATGCATGGTAGATCAACAACAGAGTTTATTTTTCTAATAAGGAGGCTTATGGAGAAGTATAGGGAAAGGAAAAGATATCTTCACATGGTTTTTATTGATTTAGAAAAGGCTTATGATCGAGTACCCAGAGAAGTGTGGTGGATGGTTTTGACAAAAAAGGGTGTGCCAATCCAATACATTGACTTGATTAAAGACATGTATGGTAGCTCTACTGCAAGTGTGAAGACTCTTAGAGTTGAGACACCAACATTTCCCATCACAGTTGGGGTACACCAAGGATCCACACTCAGCCCATATCTGTTAGTTCTTGTTATGGATAAGTTGACAAAGAATGTTCAGGATGATGTTCCTTGGTGTATGTTATTTGCTGATGATATTTCATTGATTGACGAAACTAAAGATGGTTTGAATGATAAAGTTGAACTTTAGATAAAGGCACTGGAATCAAATGGATTGATGATTAGTAGGAGCAAAACTATGTATATGCATTGCAATTTCATCCAATCTCATAATGTGAATGGTGGAGCCAAGTTGAACGGAGTAGATAAACCAAAATGTGATAAATTTCATTACTTGGGCTTTATCATTCAAACAGACGACAATGTCCAAAATGATGTTTGTCATAAGATCACTACAAGATGGTTGAAATGGAGGAGTGCGACTGGAGTATTATGTGATCGGAAGATCCCTCTCAGACCAAAAAGCAAGTTTTATAAAACTGCTATACAGCCAGCCATGCTCTATGGGAGTGAATGTTGGGTGGTGAAGAAACAAGGACTCAACAAGATGAACGTGGCTGAAATGCATATGTTGAGATGGATGTGTGGGAAAACAAGAAAATATTGCTTGATAAATGACTATATCAGGAAAAAAGTGGGGGTGGCGAACATTGGGGACAAGTTGTGCGAGGGCTGACTCAAATGGTATGGACTTGTGCAACGTAGACTGACTAATGTGCCTATATGAAGCAATACTATTGAGGCAAGCACAATTAATAGAAGAAGAGGAAGGCCTAAATTAACATGGGAAGAGCTTATAAAGAGAGATTTTGAATCTCTACATCTCAACCAGAATATGACCCATGATAGAGCTGAATGGAAAACAAGGATCCATGTATCCGACCCCAACATAGTTGGGATTGAGGCTTAGTTGATGATGATGATGACGATGATGATGAATCCATAAAATAAATAGACAATATTATTCAGACTACAAAATATAATTGAATTCATTTTCACAATTTAAAAATTAATTGTCGTAGCATAGATGAGCCAATACTTTTTACTTATTTAATAAATAAATTCATATTTAGCAACTATAGGTATACCCTCACATAAGATTTACAATTAGTAGTAAGACAAGGATATGTCAATACGTTTCCCACAATCAAAGTCATGTGGTCAAAACCCCAAAAAAGGGTGAAAATATGAAAAATTCCTTCAACTCTATAAAAATAATTAAATAAAAGTAGGGAAAACATTGTAAACAGACAAAGACTATCTTCTTCCTTCAGACTACTCATAATAATAAGAACATGGCTATACTAGATTTGATGGTGGAGTCCATTGCGGATTTGTGCAATGAAACCCATCATTTGTGAGTTTCATCACCTTTTCCAGACTTGAGATGCCATAGAAAACCCAACAAAAGGTAACAGGGAGCCATTGATGGAAGGCTCATTGTAACGTCTCAGGTCTTGAGACCCCAAATAAAATGATCTTTAAAGAAATCGTTGGACTATCCATATCACCAAGGTGTACCTCCTTTTTTAGGAAGGCACCACTAAGAACTCCATATTTAAGCATGCTCTGCTTTGGAGTGGTACTACAATGGGTGACAAGTCAATAAGTTTATCTTGACTCATACATTAGTGAGGATGAAGTGTATAGTTAGGGCTAGTGGTGGTCTGTGGGGCTAGTCGTCATTCCTAAAATTCTACTACAACCTTGGGCAGTGGGACCATGCATTACAAATGGTATCAAAGCCTAAACCCCCTGTAGGTGGGGCCCACATGGGCATGTGGCATGCCAATCTTGAGTCATGGAATCCATGCATGTTGGAAAGTTTTGTCCATGGTGATGTAGTCGTCTTTGTGTTGGCATTCTATGATCAGCAGTTGGGTGTCCATGGACCATTCTAGGTTTGCACTAAAATGGGAAAATATTATGAGGCCTTATAGATGATCCTTGATGAGGACATCAAGAGTCTAAGTAATGGAGATTATAATGTCCCACATCTTAAAGGCCATAGATAAAAATATCTTAAAAGGAATGGTTAGATCACCCATATCACTTAGGTGCACCTCCTTTCTAGGGAGCCCATCACTAAAAACTTCATAGTTAAGCTCGCTCAGTTTGGAGTAGTACTAGGATGGGCGACCAATTGGGAATTTGATCTTGGCTTGTGCATGAGTAAGGACAAAGCACACAGTTAAGGCTAGTGGTGGTTTGTGGGGCCAGTCATCATTCCCTAAACTCCACTACAACCTTGGGTAGTGGGCCCATGCCTTACACTGGTAGAAACAAATGCTTTGAGGTTGCAGTTTCTAGAACCCATGCTAATGCACCAATCCCACTCCATACACCTCCTAGAAGCCGAAGGAAAAAAATCAAATCAAAATGCAGCCACTAACGTCATAGGTGGTTCTTAATTTTAAGAAATAGTACATTAGAGAGAAAAGGGGGGAATAAAGAAATATAGTGATTTAGGAGTAATCACATATTGTACTAGCTTCAATTGACTTCTAACAAAGCCCCTAGATTATCTTTAGGTTCCTTGTGAACCTATACCATGATGGTGAACTCACAACACTGCCAACAGCTAAATGAGGTTGGTATATATGCTACAAAAGGAAAGATATCATACGGTCAAAGCAAAACAATTTTACATGTCGTTGAGATCATTTTGGGACCAATACTTATAGGTTCATGTATCCCAAATGTCAAGGATACATAGAGGATATTGGAAATAGGGAGAGGAGAAACCTAGGGATCGATGGAGAGGTGTAGATCATGAAACCCTAGATAATCTTAGACCATCAGGTTGTGGAGAAGAGGAATGTGATGAAGAAAGTATTAGGGAGTTTGGTGGACTAGAGGGAGAGATCAAGTTTATAAAGAGGGGGATGCATGAAAATTGAGTTTTATGGGACACAAAGTTACATTAGGTAGATTTATACTCTTGAAATATTACAGTGGATTGATGCAACACATTAACTCAAATATTGAGTACACGTTTTCTGTGATAATCTGATGAAACTCAAGATTATTTTGATTCAACGAAAACAATTTCCTTTTTTTTTTGGTGAACCCAGCTCTTCTTTTTGTTTCTTTTATTTATACCCTTTTTCTATAAATTAGTTAGGCTATCAGAAAAAGTCCAATGAATATGAAACTTGATAACTAAACCAAATAAAGTATGTATATTCCAAACCTGGACTTGGATTCCATTCCTTATATTACCTACTAAGTGACTTAGTGTAGTAGGATTTATTAATATTATTAACACAATTATCATTCTAACCAATATCTTTATAGAATATTTTTGGAAGGGGCTTATTTTATCATTATCTCATGCCACACTTTTTAATGTCTATGTTAACTATATAATATATTTAAATCAATATTTCCCTTTTATGTCATCTAATGTATTTGATTGGACGATGTTATTATCATATATTTTATCCAAGTAAATAAACACACATATATATTCACCTGATATTTTAGGATTAGGATTTTTTTGTGATTATCTTATAACCTGATATATTCTTCTACACTTATTTCTAACTATTTATATTCAATTAAACAATTTCTCATGAAGTCAATTTAATGTTACTTTAATTTATTTAAGCATAAAATAAATATAGACTATGACATTTATCTCTATTTAGTTATGTCTAGGTATTTTTCTTGATTTAAATGTACTATATTTTGTTTAGGCATTATTACACTCATTAAGGAAATTAGTTGTATCACATGGATTTGTGACATATTAATATATTTGTTTGCATGCATTGTCTATGTATAATATATACATGTACTATGTAACTAGATGGTCACCAAAATACATAATGCACTTTTCTAGATCATTCGTTAACTCATTTGTATTGATTGCATTTCATGTGAGTTAGAGTTAATCACATAAAATCACCACTATAAATAATTATTTATCCATTGATTTTAATCATACAAAGACTACTCTTATTAAATATACAAAGGGTAAAACTTCTATAATGTTTAGGATTTTTCTTCTAAACCAAGTCCAAAGACATCCAACCCATGGAATTAGGGTTTTCACAGTTATCACATCAATTTAAGGTGCATTACATAAGACTGAAAGGAAAATAAAGATCTTAGAATTATCACTACACTTGGTTTGGATAGGGAAAGGGAGATAAATGAATAATACACAATTAAAATTTAGTTGCCTTTGATCTGATAGTTGGTTATTCAATTCTGGAGTTGTTCTTTGTGGTTTCCCTCTTTCACCCCAAAACCAACCTATCAATCTACTATGTTTAAATATGGGGATTCAAATGGTGACATATGGATATTAGGAAGTTATCTTTAAAAACTTTATGATATATATAAAGTATATATCAAGTTATCACATTTTTTATTAGTTGTCTTGGTGACATCACATATTAGTTGTATTGTTCATAGGTCAAATTATTGTGTCAAGCAGTGCATGATGTGCAAAAGAACATTATGTTTTGTCCTACTTAAATTTCGGAGGGAATTCAAAGCATTTTAGCTATGATAGATGTGCCATGAATTATCTAAAGCGGCATACATTGGGTCAAAGCAACCTGACCAAATTTTCTAGACTTCTATCAAAGGGTTTGTTTAAAGCAGTCTACTCTAGGTCAAAGTACATAGCTTTGTGTTAAACCAACCATGTAAATCCCCTTTCAGTTGATTCAAAACACCCATTATAAATGCTACCCTTGCATAAATTCATGCCATACATTTTTTTAGTCTAGACTTTCCCCAAGATGCATGTGAAATTTTTTTATATATAATTTCTAACTTCTTTTAAGTTAAATTTCAATATATAGAAAACTATATGAAAACTAAATCTATTAGTGTGATAAATTGAATTTTCTTTCTCCTCTATTGTACTCTTTCTCTCTCTTCATGTAGCCTTCTTACTCAATTTGATGTCAATTTCATAGTTTGGTTGTTGTGATACCCTAAGTGGATCACATCAATGATCAATTTCACAGTGTATGACTTTAATTTGCACTTTGACCTAAGTTATATGCTTTAATGACTCACCGTCTTATAGTTGAATTCAAACCTCATTAATATAACCTTCTGGACTCTAATGTATATCATGAGATAGAGGATTCAATTACACATCCAATGATACAACTCAGTGTTTTAAAAATCAGTCTATGTGGCCAAAGACAAGGTGCGGACCCCATGTCGCTCCACATACAAAAAATCCCTCACAAAGTGGACCAGAGTCGCATACACGGCTGCACATCTGCATAAAAGGCCGATTAATCCCCAATTTTAGATGGTCATATTTCCATTTCTTATTTTTGTATTTTCATTCATCTATGTTTGTTTGGATTTATATTATAGTTGCATGTATTAATTTAAGTTGTGATGATAGCATATTTGAATGATTGCATCCATTATTCTTGTAATTGTACTAATTAGACACATAATTTTACAAATTAAATATGTAAATGTTTGATCAACATATACTTATATAGATAAATAATTAATAAATAAATAAAATCCTAACCGCATATAATTCCGCATATACTCCCACATACCGCATATTCTCTATAAGGGGACCTCTCCAAACACATAACACATATCACTTTTTAAAGCACTGACACAACCTGTTTCAATTAGAACCTCATATCTCAAGTCATGAAGTCTATAAATAACATTAGTTTATTCTTATTTTAGCTTTTCTGAATCAACTTTTGGACCTTGTGGGTCAACCGGGCATAGGCCTAAGTGAGGGGTTTTATCCCAGATGTCGCCTTTGCATGTACCCCTTAAGACCTTAGTTGCTCCTCTATGAGATGTTGGTTATTAGATCCCAGATCTGATGCCCACAAACTCGTCATCCACCTTGGTCTATACTATAGTAGTAGCTATAGTACGGAAGTTTTGTGTCCATCCAATCCCACCCATTTCATTTATTTCATATGAGTTAAACCCTCCTTTCTATACATATCAATATCCTATCTCATTATCCTCACTTCTTTCTCTATTTATCACACTAATACCCCCTAGAAGTGTCCTAGTCTTTCATGTGTCGTTGTGTTATCACCTTGGCCTCCATCCAAGGTTTCCCTACCATTAGCTAGAACCCCAAAAGAGTCTGTTGGACCCAGGAGAAGAGGGATGACATCCTTTTGGGCATTCATAAGGCCCAAGTCTCAGGCACCCTCACACGCTGGAGAGGTAGTACTATTTTGAGCTGCTTGCTCGGGTCAGAAACCTCCCAAGGAACATGATGGGGCGGGAGGCATTGGATCCAAATCCAATTGCAATAGGCACATCCCCTCTCCCCACTCATACCACCTCTATTTTTGAGTGGTGAATAGAGTGGCTAGAACCCCCAATAGAAAATGGGCCAGAACCACATCATCGCAAACCCCACTCCTTCACCCCCTACCTCACATTCAATGTGGAACTAGGATCCACACTGTCTGATCAAATCTCAACAATCGACATCACATCATGAATGATACCAATAACACCATAGATCCATTTTTCTATAATTTAAATTTGAATTTTTTAAAATGATAACCTCCACCTTATTTTTCCAAATGGGACAAAACAATATATTAAATTTATTATCTCAAAGGGATCTATATCTTGGGAATGGTTTTAGACCTTATATCTCCTTCTGATATCCTTTTATGCTAAAAATACAATATTTGAATGTTTGGTCTTGAATAAACTATGTTGAATAAACCTTGAACATAATTAAAGTTGTCCCTTATACAAATCGTGTGCACATGCCTAAATTCTTGGGGTAAGGATGCAAGGCATGTCAAAATAGGCTCATCTCATTGATTTTGGTCTTGAGGTCCCTCATGTAGAAAAAGGGTGACATTTAGGCTTTGAGCCTCAAAGGCCCCTCATAGACTCTTCCTTTGGGAATCTGGTCATTGGCCCTATAATGTTGTTGTAGTATAAGAAAAATAAACCTACAACATGCTTGCTTGTTAACAAGAAAGTCTTTAATTTTGGTTCTTCCTTTCTTGCTATTACTTTAATCTTTGCCAAGCATATATGTTATTTTAAAACTATGAGTTTAAGTCCTTTATAGAGTAATCAACACAGTTGTGTTGATGTGTACCCATTATATGATTTTAGGTAGTAGGTACTCCGTGAATCTTTCTATGATCATTGAATCTTCTCTATTGTTTTAATTGGTGTTCTTATTCTGATGATATCTAACAACTTGCAAATGGAATTCAAGTGGTTTCAAATATGGGGAGTAAGATCTTAAGTCAGGTAATAGTTTAGTTTATTTGATATGCATGTTATTAATATTTTTGTTCGTGGCTTTATTCTTTCATATTCTATGTGATCCAGTTTAGGGACGAACACCCAGGTCCACATATCTTTGGTTGTGTCACCATTAGGAATGTGGAATAGGGCAATTAATAGTTCTATGAAAAATGGTACCATAGTCTTCACAGTCCCTCTATTCATGTTTAATAACCTAATTCCACATATCTTGTAGAGTATTCTAGCATCTCATCACTTCTTCAAGGACTATCCTAAGCTACCAATTAGATGATTATTAGCTAATTTCTCATATCCTTGTGTGGTTCCTCTCATGACAATGAATCACATGATCTCTCAAGTTCGTATAGCTTATGTATGGGGAAAACTAAATTTTGAATGGATTGGTAAAATTTGAATAAAATGAAGATGATGCCATGATCTGACCTTAATTTGAAAACTCAATTGTGACTAATGAAAGTACTTTTGAAGTTTAAGAACTCTAGTATGACCCCTCAGATCATGTAAATTCATCAATAGCAAATCTGGACTATATGCTTCCCATGTTTTGAGTAAAATGATAATGATCTTGATATGATGAACTACAGAAGATTTATACCTCATACCTTATGGTTGATGATGTCCATATTTTATTAAGTCCATGTTGCCCTATTGCTGATTAAACGTCAAAGATAATGAAACATTTTTTTCCTATTTTTATATGTACCATGATCAGGCCAAGAAATGACTGTCTTTGGACTCCAAAATCATGATGAAAGACTTCGATATATGAGGCTTTTCCATATTAATTACTATGCCTCTTTGTAATATATATAATGAATGATATGATGGATACAGATCTTAATATTGACCTATTATTTTCTAACTCTTGGAGTGCTCAATTTGACTTCTTCATCCAAAAAAACCCTTAACTTGACCTTGTAAGGAAGGTAATGCAATAAGTCTCTTAATCTTCCACAATCTAACATTACAGGTGCCCTATTATGACCTTTATCTTATAAAATCTTGAGACATGGTTGCCCTATTATGACCTTTATCTTACAAAATCTTGAGACATGGTTGCCCTATCATAATTGTGATAACCTAGACTTTTTTCTCTCTCTATTAGTGGCTCACATCACTAAATTGAGTTGAAACACACAGTTTGAGTTATTTGATGCTTAATTGTAGTCATCTTGCCTTTATGCCCCAATGTGTGACATTAAAATTAATGTTGACCCAAGTTCCAATGCTTTTAGTGCATTATGATTTTCCTTTTTAAAACTAAACCCCCTGATTATAATCACTTTATAATATAATATATGTTATGTTGTATAGCTTCCAATCATCTTTCCAATGGCACAAAAATCGCCTTAATCAGGCACCCAGAGCCCAAATTATGGACTAATTAAGTATGGGTCAATTATATGTGTTTATTTGAATTTATGTTTATTCCTGACCCTAATTTGGTCTAAACTGGCATGCAGCTCGTGTAACCTCCCATATGTTTGTCTCTTCGATCCTTCTTGGATTAGTGTTATTAGGCCCTCTGATCTGTACCCATAGATCATTCCTCGTGATCCAACAGCCAGCATGCCTTTGCCCTGCTCCGTATGCTTCCAGGAACCAATGGCGTCAAGGCCACCTACTAGGCTTTTTCTCCACCAATCATCCATGCCCTAGTCTCTTTTTGAGAAATGTACAACCCCATATGATGTGTTTCTTCTTCCCCATCATTTCCCCTCTCTTCTTTTGTGCTTTCCCAAACCCTAACACCTCATTCTCCTACTCCTCTCCCTTCTTTCTTCCCACGGCTCTACCACCATCCTTTTTTTGGGCATCTTTTCCCTAGCTACAATTAAGGCTCGAGACTTCCATAGATGGCCTAGGCACGCATTTTGTAGTTGAGGTAGTTGGGTCAGACTCGATCGTGAGGCCCAGGGCCCTGGTTCGGCCTTACTCCAATGAGTCGTTCGGCATCGCGTCATTGTGAGAGCTTGAGGTCCATGTGGGTGAAGGGATTGGATAGGAGGATGACATCGATCCATGCGATGTATATCCAAACACAATGATGGCCCTCTTCCTCTCCATCTCTTGCACATGGAGCACGTTTAGGCTAGCAATGACAAGCTTTCGCAAGACCCGTCGTGGGCGTCTATAGGCGGTCAGTCATAGTCCAGACCAGCGATGGGAAACTGCATGATGCACAGATCCACAAGCCTAGGGATCTACTACCAGAAGGGTCACCCTTTCTTCAGCCCAAATGTGGTATTTCTTCGTCGCCAAAAATCATGTGAATGTGAAAATCTTCAAAACCTCATATCTCCCTAATCATATAAGCAAATCCTATCATGTAAAATACCATTTCGATTAGAAAAAATCATCTTCCCAATGAAACCATCAATTACAGTTAATTTTATTCTTGTATCTCCTGGATTATTGAAAATGATTCCTTAATGGTTATTTGGATGTTAATGGCACTCAAGCATGCTTTAGCTTGTATTTTTATAGTACTTTGCTACTCTAATCCCCTAAAACAGTAACATTAGTTTAGCTTTGCTATGATTTAGGCCTTGGACTATCTATATGAACCCTAGTGATCATCCTAACCTCCTATGTTTACCCTTGACCTAAAAATGGTTCTTTTATGTTCATGCATGATCAAGTTTATGGTTTAGCTTATTTTGATATCATCTAATCATGTAATCTCAAAATCAATGATCTTTGTCATGCTTTTTTTTGACATGGTAATGTAAGATCTCATGCTCAGTGTATCACTCTTCACTCATGGGACCTCAATTACCTATTTGGTGCATTACAATGATCTACTTGATCTATTTTATTTCTATATGATGAAAGGTGACTTTTATGCAAATGTCTTGCTCTACATAGATCAAATCAGTATATATATATCATGTTGTAGCACTAAAATCCCCCTTAACATATCCTCTGTCCTTTAATGATCATATGACTTGGAAATGAGACTATATTTTATTAGATTTATGAACATGACTAAATGTAACCTTGCTTGATTAGAACTTGGTAATAATCTAAATCTTGTGCCCCCTGCTAAATCAAACATTATCTTTATCTAATATTACTCATAATGTGGATGGTTCACCTAGACCTAGAGCTTAACGTTGATACATGTGCTATGTTAAATCAATACATGCATGTTTGATCATCTCCAAAGTCCTAGAAAATAGACTACATCTTATTTTACCTACTATTTTTTATCATAATCAAGTTTCCTTTGTCAAAGGGAGGAAAATTGGTGATGTTATTTTTCTTGCAAATGAAATTATCAACACTTTTTTCAACTCCTATGGTATTCCAAACATGACCATTAAAGTTGATCTTGCAAAATCTTATGATATTGTTAATAGAGATTATATCTTGATGATGATGGGTAACATGGGATTCTCAAATTGCTGGTTAGAATGCATAAGCATCTATTTTGAGATATCCTCATTTTAGATCCTCATTAGTGGCACACCTTCTAAACCTTTTGGCTCTTCTAATGGTTTGATACAAGGAGATCCTTTATTCCTTATTTATTTGTTATTGCAATGCAAGGTTTTTTCGGCTATTATGAACCATGTTATTTCTAAAAATCTAGTTTTCCCTTTGAAAGCTTCTCCTTCTTTTGGTATTTCCCATATTATCTTTGTAGATGATCATTTGGTTTTCTCTAAGGCTGATGAAGCTAATGCTAGAGCCATTATGAAGATTTTCTCTAACTTTGGCGATGTCTTGGGCTTGAAAATTAATAATATCAAGAGCAATGTGTTTCTTAGTAAAATTTTCATAATTATAATATCTTTGATATTATAGGTATTGAAGCTTATGTTTTACCTATCAAGTATTTGGGTTTACCTTTGTTTTTAGTTAGACTAAGAAAATATATTTGTTTGCATATTACTGATAAAGCTAAAGGTAGACATAACTTTTGGAAGGGAAAGCTATTGTCTATGGTTGGTAGGCTTGAGTTGGTTGATTCTACTCTTGCATCATATAATCTCTTCTAGTTTGTTGTTTTTCCCTTGTTGATGAATGTGATTAAGGAGCTTGAGAAATATTTTAGGAATTTGTTGTGGGATGATTGGGAAGATAGGAAGCATACTCATTTAGTTTCTTGGAATCCGATTTGTCTCCCTGAGAGTGAAGGAGGTCTGGGTATTAGACATGTTATTGATTGGTCAAATGTTGAGATTCTCAAGAATATATGGGATATTACTTCTGAGAAAGAGTCCCTTTGGGTCAAGTGGATGAATGAGAAATACTTGATCAATAGTTCCATCTAGTGTGCTTGTGTGAAATGTAATAGCTCCTGGTTATGGAGAAGTCTTTTATTAATGATATATCTACTTTTGAGTAATGTCTCTTTTAATGTGGGTAATGGTCTTAAATTCGATTTGTGGAAAGATCCTTGGTGATCAAACAAAAAAAATTACATGATTTCTTTGGGAAACAAGTTCAGGCATGTTGGTATGAATCTGAGGAAGGTTGTTGATATTATTTACAATAATTAGTTGGTATTTCCTGATATTCGGGGTGTTAATTTTTATATTAAACTCTTTAATGATATGGTTCTTATAATTGGTAAAGGAAAGACTGAAATGATGATAAGGGATGTGTGGGAAGATTGTAGAAGGAGTTTGGATGATGTTATTGGGCAATTTGGTTCTTGGGGAATAAGATTCCAAAGAAATATCCGATATTTATGTGGAAATGCTTCCTTGGTAGGATCCCTACAGATGATGTTCTGAATTCCTTTTGTTTATATATCCCTTTCATTTCCTATTTGTGTGGTTGTGAAGAAGAGACTATTGATCATTTATTGTTTTTGTGTGATTATGCTAAGGATATCTAGAGTTTAACAATACTGGATCATTTCTAGAATTTTAAGTCATTCTTTAATGTTCATCATAGTATAGCAAATAAGGCTTTGTGTTGTTTTGTTATATATGGTATTTGGATATAGAGGAATGACCAAATCTTTAATAATAGAAGAACTAGTAGAGAGGAAGTTTGGAGTTCTATTCAGAAAAATTTAATGATTTTGGTGGATGATGATTTTTCTCTTTGTTGGTTTTCTTTATTCATATAGTTTGATTTTCCTCTTTGTTTTCCTATTATGGGTATCTCTTGAGCTCTGGCCTTTATCTGGTGGGGATGTTATCTATGTATCTATGCTATGAGAATATGGGATTTTTTTCTTATGTCCTCCTTCTGTTTCTTGGTTGATCTGGTATGAATTTTGAATGTTCATATCACAGTTGTCAGTATGGAGGATAGGTAGGTTCTTAAGTCCTATCCCTTTGGTGTTCTGTTCTCAGATGTTGTTGATTTGTATGGAACCTCGGGTGAAATTTCCTTCTATACAAAATCTATCTTTCTGGCAAAGGAAGTTAGTCCTTGTTGCTGAGATTGGCTCATTTTATCAGTGTGTTCCCTTCTGAGTTGTCCTATTGAATCCTTGGGTGGATCATCCTGCTATGGATTTACTTTGGTTTTTGAAAAGGAAGTTTGGTGGTCCGGCCTCTGTGAATCTTGCTCAGTTCCTTGAGGTTTCTTTCTTCAAATAGTCTATGATCAGATGTTGTTGAGATTTATATTTATTCTTCTGTGGTTTTTGTTATGGGATATCTGGTGGAGTTTCATGCCAAGGTAATTTTCTATTCCTAGTAAAGAAAGTTGATTCTATTTCTACTAAGATTGGTTCTCTATTGGGCCCTTTGGTGGATCATCTTGATGTGGTTTTACTCTGGTTTTTTGAAAAGGATATATGGTGGTTGGGCTTCTAAATTTTCTACTCAATTTCTTGGGCATTCTCTTTTTTATTCTCTGAAGGTGGCTACATAGAGATGCTCTCTTTCTACCCGACTAGGCTAATGATGGTGGTGATCCTATCGGTGGCTTCTAGATTTTTGTCTCTTTCTTGATATATCCTTCTATCCTGATGATAGATATAGGGTTTTTTTGTAGTTTTTTTCCTATGTTTGCTGGTTTTGTATAGATGTATAGCTTTCTTTCTTTCTTTTTCTTTCTCTATACAATTACAAACTCTTTTTTAATACAAAAAGAAAAAAAAGGAGAGGAGGCACGCTTGCATTAGCAAAAAAAATACATACACGTTTGAAACTTTGGAAACTATGTTGATCTAATTGAAACTTAGGACTAGGGGAACATCCACATGACTCATATGATGTTAATTTTATCAAAACCCTCTTGATCTAAGACTCGTGTTATGTCTTTTTATATCAGAGGTGCCCTTATGGTTGGAACTTCTTTAGAACCATACTCAAGGATCATAACTTGTTCACTACTCGCAAGTTACGCTTAATCTCTTGACCCTACTATGATATTGGCTTGGTTGTATGTATGCATGTATGAATGCTTGGCTAGTTAGCTACGCGATTGAGCTACTATTCTTATGATTACCATTTTCCATGTTTGATTATACTATTTTAACATAATGGATGAAGAAACCTAAAACATGCTTTGTATAAAGTATTGTTGTTTAAGTTTTCTCACCTTGTTTCTTGTTATTGCTTAGTACTTTGATCTAGCCGAGCAACCTTTATATTACTCTTAAACTATTCCTATATGTTTTGCATAGTGTACTCAATGCACTCGCATTGATATATTTTTTTATCAAATTTGTAGTTTCCAAATGAAGATTTGTTGCACTCCAGACTCTAAGCTTTGAAATGAATCACCAATGGGTATGCTTGAAATAGAAATAGGTACATGTCTCTATCTTCATAGTTTTATCTAGTTATCTTTTTACTCTTGTTATTACCTTTTCATATGTATTGCTTGTGTGAACTATGTGCCATTCTATGGACAGACACTCAAGTCCACTCACCTTTGGCTATGTATCCATTAGGAGTGTGGACTTAGGGCAATAAACAGTTTTCTGAAAAATTGTATCAGAGACAAACACATAGGCCTCTATATATGTTTAAGGCATAACACATATTAAGAACCCAGGGAGGACTAAAATTCTTTCCTTAAATTTTAGAGAGTCTACCGACATCTCATCTCTTCTTTAAGGACTACCCTAAGCCACCAATGTAGATGATGACTAGTTAGTTTCCAATTTTCCTCATGTGATTCTTCTCTCAACTATTAATCACATGATTTCTTGATTTTGGGTTGCTTATGCATGGAAAAAGTGGATTAAATTCACTCTCATGAAAGATAATTAAGGTGATAATGCTATGATCTAATCTTAAAATGAAAACTCAAAGTACTCTTGAAAGTGATTTGCTCATGTGTAAAGTTGATGCAAATTCAATGTTACCAAACATGATTTTAGTGCTTTCTATGTTTGATGTAAAATTCTTGATATGGTAAAACAAGGTGGAACTCATGTCATACACATCATAACTAATGCAGTCCCTATGGATTAGACATGTGATTGACCCTGTTTTGATCAAACCTCAAAGAAAATCCCTCCCTATCTATGTATATATTATGTCCAATACTTGATATGATTATGTCTTTGGACCCATAGACCATAGTGTGAGGATTTGGATACAATATACATTTCCATGTCTACTTCTATGCCTCTTTGTAAGCTGCATTTTAAATAAACATGATGGACATGGATAGAACTCTTTCCCTATCATTCTCGAACTCATGAACTCCCAATTTGACTCCCCGATTTCCAAAATACACCCCATTCCTTGATCTATAGAAGGAAGGTTTAGTTCCTCAAATCACTCTTAAGGATGGTGTTCCAACTTCAAGTGGGTCCACACAAGAATGGGAAAGGACATATGGGCAAGGCGTAATCCTAAACCCATGGGGTCAGGATGTGTCTAGGAAACCTAACATCCTCCTATGAGTCAAGAAGGATCCCAGGTTAGGACCTCCCCTAGCAGGGTGAGTTAACCAATCGATTTAAGATTTGAGGTAACCTTGAATGTCACTTAAAGTTTGAATGATTAAGTATGCAAAGCATGAAAGAACATATATTGAATATAACTCTTTGTACCCAATTATGCCATCTTTGAGGGACATAAGAAAAATTCATTGAGGAAGTGGCTGACATTATGTGACCAAGCCCAAGAGGGAAGGCCACCAAGAGGCCAAGCCCAGGAGGGAAGGCCAACATGAAGACCAAGCCCAAGAGGGAAGGTCACCAAGAGGCCAAGCCCAGGAGGGAAGGCCAGCATGAAGACCAAGCCCAGGAGGGAAGGTCACTAAGAGGCCAAGCCTAGGAGGGAAGGTCACTAAGAGGCCAAACCCAGGAGGGAAGGCCACCATGAAGACCAATCCCAAGAGGGAAGGTCATTAGGAAGACTAAGACCAGGAGGGAAGGTCTCCGAGAAGACCAAGCCCAGGAGGGAAGGTCACCGAGAAGACCAAGTCCAGTAGGGAAGGTCATCATGAATATAAGCCAAGGAGGGAAGGTCTTCAAGAAGACCAAACCTAGGAGAGAAGGTATCCATGAGAACTATGCAAGGACATAAAGTAAATAATGTGCATCCTAATCTTTGAAGAGAAATCAGGTCAAAAAATTATACAGAAAATAATGTACTCAAAAATTGTTAGAGAAACCTCAAGAAAAATGTCTATGACATCTCAAAGAAATCTTAGGAAGGGTGGAGCCCAAAGTCACTCCTAAGGTCTAAAGTAGAAACATAAACCCTAGCTTTCAAATATTGGACATGTGGCTTTGATGTCCAAAATCTTGACTCTCGATATATATATATATATATATATATATATATATATATATATATATATATATATATATATATATATATATATATATATATATATATATATATATATATATATATATATATATATATATATATATATATATATGTATATATATATATATGTGTGTGTGTGTGTGTGTCTGTGTGTGTGTGTGTGAAATCTTGACTCATAATTATTCAACTCCTATGATCACCATATTTTGGATCTCGAGGTCACTCGATATATGATTAGTGATTTTCATATCCCCAAATTTTGAATTTTTTTAAATAATTACTATGATGAATTATCTCAGCTTAAACTTAGGGTTTAGCTCTCTTATGGACTAGGGTGGGACCTTCCTTTGAATCTGAGCATGGAACCACTATTAAAATATGATGTTGATCTTGAATTATTGAAATTTGAAAACTCAATCATGGATGTATAACCCCACCTAAGCCATTTGAAGAAGTTAGAACCTAAATGTTGGGATTGAAAGTCAGCTTGCACACTTGAATCAAGATCTCCATTCACCACTACGAAAAATATAGTCTTTAACTACAAAAAAATTTGTAGTAAAAACCACAAAATTTGTAGATAAAAGCTTTGGCTACATTTATCCTTACATTTAGAATATGAAGCTAATACCAGTATCTAATTGTTTAGGCTACATTTTTCAAGCTTTTAGTTAGTTATTCCTTTGGCTACAAATTCATATGTAACCCTAATTTAGGTAAACAATGTGCTTACACATAAAAATGTAGTTGCCATTGTAGTTAAATATATGACTACAATTCAATTTGTAGTTATGATATGTAGGGAGAGATGATATTGGTTACAATTTGTATATGTAGTTCATGTATAGAAGAAAGTAACACTTACTACATTTTTAATTATATCTAGTGTGTAGTGAAAGACATCATGTACTACACATACATATGTAGTGAGAGACATTATGTATCCAGTCAATCGCTTTCCAATATAGAGGGGTTTTACAAAAAGAAGGAAAAATGAATAGTGATCAAGATCAAGTTGTGCTTATAATGTCAACAATGATACGTTTCTATATATTTAAACAATGAGTACACATGGGGAGGGCATTACCTTGGCCCCTATTTCACAATATGCATGGAAAAAAGATACATGTATACAATATCTTCTTCTGACTACCTCTATCCACTACAGACTCTATATGCCACACGATCATGCACATCTTCTTCTATCTTGATTTTTCCTTTGCATTAATTCTGCCACTTGTATCGTCAATGAATATGATAACATTGATGAACTCATAAAAAGAGAAAGACTGCTAAGGTATTGCTCTTCTTGATTGAAAATAGAGAACTTCTCTGTGCTATGCATCTGATTGGCCATAGGAAGCTCCTGTAGTTGATATTGATATTCATAGAGATTCTTTAAAGACAAATCATTCTCATCAACAACTGACAGTTCCACCTGGTCCCCAAGTTTGAGGTTTCCATATATCTCAACACATATTTTGTGAATCTGAGACTATATGTTAGAGAACTCCTTTATCCTCTTTTCCTTTTGTTGTGGCAGTTGTTCCTATACAAGAGATATGGCAGCCAACTACAACATAAACTGCAATAACATAATCTATGTTATGCGGGTGAAAGTAAGAGAGTATGGCACTAATTTTGAGAAAATGACGTGTACAGGAACAAGCCAATGAAATTATTGCATAGTTTACCTTTCACATGTACATGAACACCAGTCTATGGTACTCCAATCAAGGTTATGCAATGGGTCATTTTGTATAGGATGAAGATGTGATACGAAGACCTTCTCTACAATCATTCTTGGCATCAAATAACCTAACCCGCAAAAAGGTCATAGCGAATGATCAAGTTGCCTTGCTAAAAATTTGTATGTTGATTGCTTGATATTCTTATTGTACTACTATTGGATGCATATATACAATTTGTAAATTGAGAAAATTGATATAATCACCTCTGAAATGGGGAATTCCTTGGGAACATATGGTGGGATTTGCATCAGAAAAGTGAGGAGTTACTAATACATGTTGACCATCAAGTTTGAAGTCTTCTTTGTATCTCTGCCCCCTATCTTGCTACTGCTTCCGTAGCAGATGCTGGCTATTTGAAACAAAATCCAATTGTTCTTAAGAATTTGAGAAGTAATATTTCTCTGCTATGGAAAGGTGCCTCTATGCTAAACCACACATTCTGCAAAATATTCATTTATTCTACAAGGAAAATAGATAATCAAAGATGAATTTTTAGTATAAAAGAAATCACTGGAAAGGCTCCTAACCTAGCATCATTGTTTGACGATTTATTTATAGGAATGCATCGATAACCACCTTCCCTTTCACACTTCGGATAGTACCAATCACAACATCAAGAACCCTTTGTTTTCAAGCTTCAAGACTCCAAGTCCAAGAGAAAATAGTAGCCACGGACCTAGATATGAGTATTATAAGTAACATTAGAGCATGGTAATATAGAATTTTTTGAAGACCAATCGAAAATCATAACAAGTTAAAATGATTAGTATACCTTCCATAAGTTAAAGAAAACCATCTCACTTTCGCCATAGAACAGAGTAAGTCCTTGCATCAATCTCTTCATTTTGGAAGTGCAAGGTTGATTGATGCTTATTTGGGTTTTCTCAAATGCCTAGATTTGGTAAGCTACAAAGGTCTTGTGTAAAGATTTTATGAAACAACTATTTTATCTATTAAATGATTTTAAGAAAAACAAAGATTAATTTCGATACTAATATTTGTCACTCTGTGTGGGAATGATACATTGTGGTCTCGTATCAAATGCATTGACAAACTCTTTTACTCTTTCATAAACAACCTCCCCTGATGTAGGATTTGAGTCACTCTGTTCCTCATTCGATCCATTGAATTCTTTGCACAACCTTCGATAAGGATGACATTTTAGATGAAACCTTCGATGAACACGATATACAGTCTTGACACCATATTTTACTTATATTAAATCAGTATTCTCCTTAAATATGGGACATGATTTGGATCCTTTTACACTGAATCCAGACAAATTTCCATATGCTGGAAAGTCATTAATAGTGCAAAACAACATATCATGCAAATGAAATGTCTCTATGCACCAAAAATCATAGGTCATCACTCCTTCTCCCTAAAGTTTCTTTAAGTCATTAATCATAAGTTCAAGATAAACATTGATATATATATATATATATATATATATATATATATATATATCAAGCTATGCCTAGTAATCACCCATGCCTCCACGTTGAAGGATATTATTTATTTTTGTTGTGATTGTGGTGCCATTTACATTCTTTATCAGCTATGGCACTGAAGTGTACTGAATTAATTTCTCCAGTCACACATATGTTTTATTGTTTCAGGAGACTGGAGGATGCTGTGGAGAAGTCTATGAAGAGATATGAGAAGCACGATAGAGAACCATTATGTGTTGGTAGTTCATTATTAAATAGAGAAAGTGCTTCAGGTTGGTAAATTCCAACTCCATGTACAACTATCATCCAGCCCATAAAATGCATAAGATGACAATCTACTAACCCAACATCAAAATAACAACAATGCTACTGCATAGCTACAGAATTCTTAGATTTATTGTCAAAGAAAAAAACCTACCGATAACAGAGGATTACAATCTCTCGTCTTGATTCAACTATTTTTATGTTAGGACAGAAGGGGGGGTCAACCGGTACCATGTATTAGGAATATTCACATATAACGTGTAGATTTTTCTGACAGGAAGTTGATGAGAAAGAAAGCACTATTACAAGTGCTTGTCAACAAGGAAAGTCTTCTTTTACCGCTACTTTTACCTCTCATTCTCCTGGATGGTCATTTTAGGCCAAAACTTATTCCAACATTTATCACATTGGCTAAATTATTACCGTTGACGCATAT
This sequence comes from Alisma plantago-aquatica, assembly GCA_963693085.1. Taxonomy (NCBI): domain Eukaryota; kingdom Viridiplantae; phylum Streptophyta; class Magnoliopsida; order Alismatales; family Alismataceae; genus Alisma; species Alisma plantago-aquatica. The sequence goes on along the minus strand of OY856412.1, from coordinate 1,159,353,103 downwards.
ATATACATATTGGATAACACGTCCATATTATAGTGGCTCCTTTTCTTTATAGGAAATGAATCTGAACTTGCATGGTCGTGGAAGATCCATTTATCAGACCAAAATGCAGACAGATGCTGCACTAGATTCGTTGCTGCACAACATAAGTTTGTACCTTGTCTTTTTATCAGTTTAACCTTATTCACTGGGTCTTATATATATACTTAATACTTTCAGTTCATTTTTCTATTTAGTATGGTGATATTTTACACGTGATCTGATTCAGATCACATTTTTATATTGACGGTTCTGGTACTAACCTATATATACTACAACCAAGGATTAGTTATCCTGCTATTCTTGAGCACTAACTATGTTAATTTACTGTACTTCCATGTGCACACGACAAACCATCATATTCATGAAACAACGTGGCTGGTTTAAGTAATCATGCTTCTTATCCAACATTCACGATTAATCACTTCCCGTTATCCTATCATGACTAATCTGTTCACGTTGTCAGAATGGTATGCAAACTGACTAGTGAGCAACAACAGTTCCCACACACTCCACTGTGCAGTTCACAGAGCCATATTGATCAACCAAATAAATTAACAAATATACAAAATTAAAAGTTTTAGTATGTTTATCCTTTTCGTAGATACTTCCATAGGCAATATTTCATTATAATCAGACCAACATTATGGATGTCCATATGATATCCATCATGCTAATCAACAAAAAGAAACATTCATAATTCATTCAGTCTTCAAAACAAGGATTGAGAAAGCCAACTGTTACCTTGAAGTAGAAAACGAAATGGAGTCATAATTCCAAAAGCAGGCTAGCAACATCCTTCTTGTATGACTTCCTATACACATACAATACAAAAAAAGCTTGAATAAGGCAAGCAAAGAACTAGAAGAAAGTATAATGAGGGGCATCTTCCTAAAAGAATCTATAACACATTAGAAAAAATATGAAGATAACTTTAGTTATTTCTGCTGGGTAGTAAGCAGATAAGCTTGCTCCACACAAAGACATATCCCAACAAGTTGAAGTACATCTTTTACATTTGGTCCTACCCAAATTGTTGGAAAATATAACCTGGATATTGAAAAGAAGGACAAACATTGAAATATTAAAATCCATATACATGTCAAGGATAACGAGGTAGATACTTCTAATAACTTTGCAATATGATGCATAAATATGTCCCATTTCCCCCAAATTTTGCTTAGGAAAATAATGGCTCTCCAATGCATTCATTTGTAAATTACTCATTAGATAATCTCTACATAGTTTTCAGGTGTCTATTGTGACAAACTCATTTTTAAAATTTTACCTTGAATAAATGGGAAATCATGGTCTTCATTGTTGACATCATCAATTCCCTAAAATGTGAAACATGCCATCTAATTAGTGGTGGAACTATCATGTGTTTTGGGTCCTGGGATTATGATAACGATTTAAATTGAATGCACATGTTTGTGTAATGCATTGGAACATACTTATGCTATGAGTATAATATATTTTGATCTCCTTTGAACTATAAGACATGTATTTTCAAAATGTATAGATAGAGGGTCCTGACCTATGGCATCAACATCTGCAGACAGAAGCAAGACGCATTCCAAGTGATATGTTGGCGGGGTGAAAAGTCCTCATAGTGCAGAAATCAATGAAGAGATATGACAAATCAAATAAACTTCATTCAAGAACAAAAGCAAGGTGCGACTCGAGTTGAACCAGAACATGGCCTCTTGGATTGTAATAAAATATGATCTTACGAGCTTTGGATTACATATTTACGTGTCCACTAAATAGTTACTATAATAGAGCTCGGAGAGTTTGTAAGATGATTCCATACGATTCCCTTGATATGGGCTCCTAGATTCAACCCGATATAAATCTGATATATTTTTAATAACTATGTACTGCATAGATTGATGTGATACATATTAAGGGAAATCTATCCCCCCAAAGCTCCCAGGCTGGTCTTCAACGAACCCACCTGGTTCCAGCTCTCCTGCACCTCCCGTAGGCGCCGCCGGAAGTCCGAGATGGAGGAAGGGGAGGACCTGGCCGTCCTCTGCAGGACCGTCACGGAGAGGGTCGCCGTGCGGGAGTTGATGCCGAGAGTCATCGTGGAAGGGCTGCCCACTGTCCGGCGTGGTCGACCTTCAATCTAAACACCCACCCCGCTGCTCTGGCGGATTCGGGATCAAGGCACCCCTACGCGCTGCCGCCGCCTCCCCTGCAACCAGGACGAACGATGCCAACCGGGATGGATCTGCTGGGAGAGTTGTCAGCGTCAACCTCCACACAGATGACTTCCAGCTTTGAGATCGTGGCTGAGCACGGGCTCCCGCACTCCCCTTGCTGGTGCGCCACTCCGGGGGAGGCCCCGCTCCAGCCGCCGCCTCTAGGTTGTAAGGCCCTTCAGGATTCGTTCATCCGGCCAACTATTATACCATCGATGAAAGCCATGACTCGCAAAAGAGCTACCTGCTAGAACAATCAAAGAATATAGAATAAAGGATAGGGGAATTGTCCATTTGTGATCACGTACGATACAAGGAGTTCAAAGGAGAGTAATTAAAAGATTCATGGGATGAGTTATGAAATTTTAGAGTAGCGGGCATTCCTGCGCACACGCCTATTTATTTGGATTTATCATCATCATGTAACCCTCAATCCCAACTATATTAGGGTCGGCAATTTATTTGGATTATGAAATTAAAATGTAAGCGTGTAATTACATGTGTAGCGGGTATGTAGTTATTAATCGAATCCATTATTAACTACAATTGCTTTAGTTATATTTTAGATTATAATAAGGAAAAATGATATTAAACTACAAATATAATGAATGTAGCTAGATTAATTGTAGTTAATTCCTACTTTTTTGTAGTGGATCACTGGACCTGAAATGTGACTTCTCCAAATTTGTGATCTATATGATAACCTCTCCAAATTGTTGCTCATGTGATGATGTTTCCTATTTTACGATCAATGTGACTATGTTTTGCCTATTATGCTCAATTGCATGATTTTAAAATAGTATTCAAAGAATACCAAGTTGGTTATGATGTATCATATGAAATCCCAATCTTGATTGGAGAGTTGTGTTAATTTTTGGGACAAAATACTTATAAAGGTGGAGAGGATGTGATAACTTAGACTTTTTTCTTTCTCTCTATTAGTAACTCACATCACTCAGTTTGAGTTGAAACACATATGGTTTGAGTTATTTCATGCTTAATTGTAGTCATCTTGCCGTTATGTCCCAATGTGACATTAAAATCAATTTGACCCATGTTCCAATGCTTTCAGTACATTATGATTTTCCTTTCTAAAATTGAACCCCCTAAATGTAATTACCTTACTCTCTAATATATGTCAAGTTGTAGAGCTTCCAATAATCTTTCCAATGGCACAAAAATCGTCTTAATCAGACACCCAGAGCCCAAATAATGAGTAATGGAGTCTAGGTCAATTATATGTTTTTATTTGAATTTAAGTTGATTCCTAACCCTGATTGGCCCTAAACCAGCGTGTGGCCCATGTAACCTCCCCTTTGTTTGCCTCTTAGATCCCCCTTTGATCAATGCTTCGCTCTTGTGATCCAACGGCTAGTGTGCCTTTGCCCTCCTCCATATGCCTCCAATCGCCAATGGCACTGAGGCCACCTACTCAACTTTTCCTCTGCCAACCATTCCCATCCTACCCTCTTTTTGAGAAATGTACAACCCCATTTAATATGTTTCTGCTTCCCCATCATTTCCCCTCTTTTCTTTTGTGCTTTCACAAACCCTAACACCTTGTTCTTCTACTCCTTCCCCTTCTTTCTTCCAGCATTTTTGCCCTAGCCGCAATCAAGGCTTGGCATTTTCATAGATGTCTTCGACACGCATTTTGCAGTTGGGGTCCCTGGGTCAAGCTCAGTCACAAGGCTCAGGGCCCTGGTTTGGCCTTACTCTGGCGATCCGTTTGGCATCGCATCACCCCAAGAGCACCAAGTCCATGTGGGAGAAGAGCTTGGTTAGGAGGATGACCCTGAGCCATGCGCTCTTGTTTATATGTATTTGGACATTTGGTTTCTCCTTTCATACCATGGTTTTTCATATTGAACCCTTGTGATGCTTGTTTTAGAGTATTGGTGCTCAACTTCTCATGGAGTTTTCACCTAGGTGATGTTTGAGTTTCTTCATGTTATACATCTTTCTCGGTCGGCATGATTTTCTTGGTTCCTTTTGGTCTCTATGACCATGTTGGAGGTGACCTTAGGTAGTGGTTTGGTTGCTAAAAACCCTAACCCTAGTTCTTCTAGTGGTTGCTATACATTGGTACTTGTTGGGTCACAGTGCCATGGTGAGTGTTGTTGTGGTTGCCACGGAAGTGAGTTATCTTGGTCGCTACATGAGTCCTTGTTTTGGTCCCTAACCCTTACACTAAATGTCATGTAGGACTCTATCCTTTTATAAGAGAGTAGCCACTATGTTTTGTGTTTTGGTCACTATCAGTTTTGGTTAACAGTCTCTATGGGTGTCCCTCACCATAATGGTCATTATCCCTCACCAGTGTTAGTCATCGATGTAATCTGACCATAACGGTCGCTAGCATAGGCTAGACAACATGGTCTTCATGAAATCTACCCTAGTATGGTCACTATATAGGATGATATACCTGGATGGGTCTCTACACTTTAATGTATTCATGATAGTTTAGTTTTGGATTTGGTGCTTAACCTAATGTGTTCCAAGAATATGGGAAGTCATATACCTAGGGTTAAATGTTAAATGTTGTTATGGAAACTGTAATTTGGGCATGTAATTTCTTAACTTGCTTGGATGATTCGCATACTATAGTGTGTTTTCTCTCTCTTATTGTGTAACCCTAATGTTGCAGGTTGAATGCACTCATAGCTTGTTCTTGCTATGGTATTTGTTATCTAACACAGGGTGATGATTATGAACCTTATGAGGCATGATGAGATAATGATGGCATGCGGGAACTATGTGATTGGGTCTTGTGACCTGGGAGAGGCTTAATGCCTAATGTGAGGTGATATCCTTTAGTAATGAGCAGAGGAATTTTTATCCCCTACTGATGTGATAATGTTGATGGCCCTTGTATAGAAGTGATAGTATGTGGTTGTGTGACAAGTTTATACCTCATATGTTTTATATCTTCTGGATTTGTAATCTACCCTTATCCCTATAGAATTTGATTAGGGTTTGTACAATATGACTTGCTTGATGCATAAAAGACACCAAATAAACAAGTGAAACCCTAATCATGTAGTTTCCCTGTGTCATAGATCCATTCCAAAGTTAGGACTTGTTGGATGGTGAAATGAATAATCCGCACGGGAAACTTGGGAGTAACTTGGAGTGCATATAGTTGAATATGTGGGGTTGCAAGTCAAGAATATATCCTTGCATCCACAATTTCAGGTTATAGAGGATGGGTACGTTCATGCCTCGTATATTGTGATATGTGAAAGGAAGTAGTAGGTACAACTATAGGATGCCTCATATTTGAATAGGCATCTGTGACATATTCTCTAGCAATGTGACCTATACCAAGGTGGGTTATTTGTTTTCAGCTTGACTATATGTCATTGTTGACAGTTGATTGTTATGTCTCTATGTTGTCTCTTGCACTGATCGGGAGTATATGACCCTCCTCCTTGCATTTGTAGTAGACCGGCTTGGTATAGAGACAAGTTCCATCATGCCCTCATCCAAAGGTTTTATATTTATCACGGTATTCCATTAGTTGGTTATAGTTGTTCTTCTATCCTCTTTTTTCTAAACTTCCTCCTTTTCCTGATCCTTGTTTTTATGGACATAGTGGAACTTTCTAGACTTATCCTCCTCGTGGTGGTTAACCCTAAGTATCCCATGCTGGAAGGCTTTTGCAAACCCTGTTCCCTTTCCTGCTTGAGGGCCATGTGTAGAGATTCATCTATGCTTCTGGTACGGGAGGCTATAACTAGGGCTTTTAGATGGGTGGCAAGTTAGTCGACGTAATGTTCAGTGAGGCATTCTTCATTCTTAATAGGTGCATAGCGCTCCAGAAGCCTAAACTTCTAGGTGTGGTCAGCTACAGAGAGACTACCCTACTTAAGTTCCATATACATATTCTCCTTCCTCTTCCTCTCAGCTATAGGTATAAAATGGCTAGTGAAGAGGGTTTTGAAGGCTTCCCACTCCATGTTATCTACTTCTTCTCCCCTATTCTTGCCATAGTTTTCCCATCATATTTTTGCCCCTCCCTTAAGAAGATGGGTGGCAAAGTTGACCTTCTCTTCATCAGGTATTTCTAGGGTACAGAAAGCATTCTCCATAGAGAGGATCCAGGCCTCATCTTTATCCATGACTTCAGGCTGGTCTTCCCTCCAAAATGTGTCAGGGTTAAGTTTGATGAAATCTACCACTCTCACTTCCTTTTTCCTAGAGGAGTTGGATTTAGGGGTTCCTTTTGTGGCAAGGGTCTCCATGAAGTATAGAAAGATTTTCTTTTGTTCTTCTCACCTTTCTTTGTCCACACTATTGGGATTAGGTACCTTAGAGGTTTCAGGTTCCTTCCTCTTCTTAGAGGATGACTCTTCAGAAACCTTGGAGTTATGGGTCTTGGGAGGCATCCTAAAATTAGGTGGAACATATTGGATTTATCATCATTATCATTTTTTAATCATATGATATTTCATTATTCTCCTTTATTAATTATTAATGATTTTAATGTTATGATTTGTGGAGGATACCCTAAAGTCCTTCTCAAAGTCAGTACTTAGGACTTTCTAAATAGAGTGACTCTTTTCTTAACCTTATATCATAAAGGTAAGAGGGAAATATTTAAAAATGTAGATGAGGGGAACATTTTCCTTTAGAAGAGATGAGAGTGAATATATATAGATGAGAGGGGTCCTAATTAAGTTATGTTAAAGAAGTAGGGGACATTTAGGATATCATCTAGGTAGACTTATATTGCCATATAGGTAGCCTCATGATTGCCAAGCTAAGTGACTCGGAGACTTTAGCCAGACCCATGGAAGATGCTATCCTAGACACCTCCACCCTTCACTTCCCTAACTTCAGGACTACCCTAGACTCACAATAGGGTGAATGAAGTTCATGTGACCATGATGTGTGAACATTGGCTCTGATACCAACTGGTGACGTCCCCAATTTCTGTATACTTTCCTTAGTGACATTCGCAGATATGTGTGCACTCATACCTATAGATGTCAAAAAGGAAAATACAAGAGATTGTGGTAATCAATCAAAATATAAAAATGAGCCAGATCGTTGTTCACAAAATCATTATATAGCCACACCAACAACATTCATTTATAATAATAAAGTCATACATACTATTCTAGATAGAGGAAGTGAATATGTCTATAAAAGGAAATACATAGGATTTAGAACATCCTAAACACCATCTAGTAGAATAAGAAACTATCTAACTGAAAAAGGAGATAAGAACGAAAATCTAGCTAGTCTATCCTCCATGTCCATGTATTTGATGGCTTCAAGTACTTTGAGATACTTTATTTGTTCCTTGTACCTAGAAAATACGAGAAACAAAAACCATCAACAAAAGTTGGTACGTGGCAAAAGATACAATAGTATGGTTGCATATATGGAAATACTTGAAGAAAGAAGAAAGAAAAGGAAACCATTGCGTAAGGTGAAAAATTAGGTAAACACTTCTTTTATACATTTCATTAGATGCAGATGTACTACAGTGAATTTGATTACGTACAGTGCTAGGCGATTACTAAATATGAAAGATAAATGATGAATTACAGGAATAATAATAAAATGAAATGTGGCCTAGAGTGGCCGCTTGCAGCACTCGTAGTGTCGACAGTTGTCGTGTCCCCGACAATGGCGCCAAAAACTTGACATGATTTTACCGTGCGTATAACGCAAGTACACGCGTCAGAGTAATATAGGCCTTTGTGAGGCCCGAGTCGAACACAGGGACACTGAACTATCGGTAGACTACTTACTAACTATGCACGATCAGCTAGACCAATTAAAAGATTTTCAGAGTTGATTGAAAAAGAAAATAAAAATAAAAGAAAACAACACAACCGATTAAATGTTTAGTTTAATCAATTCAAATGGGAATCTTTAGGATTATGGTTTCACCACATGTTCTCGTTGTATTAATTTCTACATAGTTAACCTAATTTGTCTCTCATTCCTGGTAGTGGCCTGTATTCAGAATTGCTCACTTTTGTGATACAATTCACTACCTAAATCTAGGTCGGTTCCACGGTAGTAGTAACCTATACCCTAAACTAGGTGCATGAGGACCATACTCTGGGTTTCCTCCATTATCCATACATCACCTTATTCAAAGGATTTATTAGTTAATGTGAATTTCTTCTCTTTTCAACCATTAATTCTTCTTTCAAAGTAATTAAAGGCATTAGATTATCATTAGGGTGATCAATCGTAATGATATCATGGAGAAAACAAAATCATACCACGGATTTAAGAGACAAATTATGAAATACTATGGTAAAAATGTCATACAACCATCACCCGGGATACTCCCGATCCTAAAGACAAAGGGGATTAGCCCCGCATGTTCATTTCAATGAAAGACATGATGAGAGAAAGGGAGAACATGGAGAAAACCTGAATGAAAGTGATGTAAACCCCTGAACGGAGGAGATTCGGGCGTTCCTTGACGTAGAATGCACGATCTACAGCCTTCCGGTGGTGGAAAACGTCTTCTGCGGCTCTCAGAACAAGTGGGGCATGATTTTGGGCTCCGTTCTTCTCTCCTCCTCTCCTTGAGACTTGTGCAATGACTAATGACATGATATCTTACTTAGGGCTACCAAAATTAGGTATATGCACCACTTTAGATTGCCAAAAGATCACCACCGTCCGATTAGAATCGATCTGAAACAAAACCCAATCTGACATTGTAGGTGGGCAAGGTCGATAGTATCAACTTTGTGTCAATAGTATCGACCAGTTGACTACTGGCTCATTGTAGGTATCTCGCTACCATCGACTTTGGTGTCGATGGTATCGACGCATCTTAGTTCCTTGTGGTCGTATCCCTATGACCAAGTCATACTATCGACATCTGTCGATGGTATCGACTGCTGCATATATTCATTTTTCCTTAAATTTCAAGATAAATCCAAATCAGCATTGCTAAAACACAACAATATGATCATTTATAACCAAAAAGATGAAATACAGTAGATTTGATGCAAAAAGAGATTATAGACCAAAACGAGTGAATCATGCGATATTAACCACAAATGTGACTAATAAACACCTAAACGCATGTAAAACCAGTCTATAAAAGATACTCAAAATCCTCACATCAACCCACACCCCAGTGAGATGGACTACTCGAGCTTCATAGTGGAGACAACATTGAAAAAAAAGGATGAAGGTTCAACCATGTTCATCATGGGGGATAAAGATTAGGCTCTGTAGAATGGCAGTCTTTTACTTTATGATGATGTTGGCTTGGTGGAGAAATAAAGGGAAATCCTAGTATGAAATTGAGTGTCTCTATATTCACTCTGTCCTCCCCTCTTTCGGGTTTGGCTTCATAGATGAAGAGGAGATATGTAACTGATGATTTACGGAGATGAGGATGTAGCCATGTCTATGAATGAATGATGTTGATGTCAGTGGAAATTGAGTGGATGAGTGTTGGCATCACATCCACACCATTAGGAAAGGGTACCGAGGTTCTTGATCAACAGAAGTCTAGGCTGGACACTGAGTGGTAGCCAGTCAGCATAGACGTGTGATAGAGTGAGTTTTTACAAAAATTTATCTCTCTTATAATTTTGCTAATGGCAATAATATCCCCAACCCATCTCCCTCACAAAATTGACTCAATGACTTAACAATTTCAAATAATTCAAACCCTAGTGTCATATGAAGGTGAATTACAGGTATTAATGTATTTAGTAAATACACATGTTTAACCTTCGAATTTGAACCCCAAATTTATACCATAGTTATATGGTAATGTCTTGAAGCCCTCCTTAAAATTTCAATTCAATTGGATTAACCAATTAGGAGATATGGGCAATTGAAATTTTGGGCCATATTTCATTTACATTTGACCCTAGGACCGAAGTTTTGGATTAAAATAGCCAGCCCGTGACACATTTATGTGTTACGCGGCTTATTCTTTGGTTCGCATATTTAAGACCCTAGGATCCTAGCCCGTTGGATCGCGTGGGGATCTAAGGGTCAAGGACCCATCTTCAACTTCCCGCAAAGGGCGGGGAGGAGAGAGCTGACCCGAATAGAACCGATATGCCACCTCTCCCCTTATCTCAACTTTTCGCCCGATGAGCTAACTCTGTCTCACAATTTCAGGGCTAACACCCCTAACCAAGTTTTGTGCGTTATCGCGCCATCCTAACCTCCCGATCACCCGACCTTCTCACTGCGGCGATGGACGTTTTAGGGCTTCCTCTTCTAGCCACACCCACACCTATTTAAGGACACCCCAAGCTCTGTTGCACCCCCCTTACCTTAATCTCACATCTTCAAGCTCGATTACAACCCTTTAACCCCCCTATTTGACCCCATGGTTCACTACGCCGCCACTGCACAACCTTTTTTGGGCTTCAGACCTCCGCACCTCCTCCCTCTCAATCACCTACTCCCCCCAACTCGCCATCACCAGACGAAGTCGGTCGGCACATCCCCACCTACTTTTGGAGATTGCTGGTCCCTTCCTCCCTAATGCTGATGAGGCCCTCTGCCGCGACCTGGTTCCTGCTCGAGCAAGGAGAAGGTGATCACCCCGGGACCTGCAACGCCAGGTGGCCCAATCCACGAGTGATCAAACAACAACCTGGGCCCCTTCTCATAAATCTTGGATCAATCCGAGCCGTACATCCAGTTGGATCCTTCCATTGATCAAGGTATAATTATTTTCTTTTTTTATATTTACCAAGAAAATGGATTATCTTAGAAAATCCTATAAAATGTTAGGAATGTTGAATTATAATGAACCTATATACCATTTTCATCAAAAAAATGCGAGCTATCCAAAACAAATACTATCATGACCTAGATCTGATTCCTTTTCAAATATAATAGCCTAAAACCCTAATAATCATGTATCATTATCATTTCATGTAATAATAGTCATACATGATTAATACCTGACTTGTGGACATCTAAAACCCTAATTGAGTACTTTCTCCTCGTATGACTCGAAACCCTAATCAAATAGGGATAGTTGACTCAATAATTATGGAAAGCCCTAAATTCTTGTTTTTCTCTCTCTACATATGTATACTTCATGCAACTATATGTCAAATCCTAAATATTTAATGACCCTATATGATCATGACTGACCTTGAAACTCTAGATCCAACTCTAATCCCTTGGACCATGTGAATCCTAAAAGGAAACCCTTGATGATCTAATAAATCATAATAGAAACCCTAATTGTGGATGTTTCCTTTTAGATGATAAGAGGTATCATTAAAAGCGATGAGACCTTAAATTTGACATCTGATCTTGTGACTCCAAAAAATAAGATAAAATTCATCAATAATCCATAATCTAATCATGAGAAGATAAAAGTACTCGTATCTAAAGAATAAACCTTAGTCATCAGTCATATGGACAAATAGTAACAAGTATACCCTTGATTTCCTTTCAGGGTGATCTATTTATTGTTCTTCTAGACTCTTAGATTCCCGATCTAATCAAAATAGGTATGTGGTCTTTATTAAGTATAAGACTAGTTTTCTTTGGTTTCTTATGATATGGTGTACCTTTTGTGAATCTACTTGCTTATACCTTGTTGGTTGAACTACTATACTATTCGCTTCACCAAAACTTAATGAAACATAAAAGGACATTTTGATGAGTTGTAGCTACTAGTGCACATGCCCCAGTATGGATGTATGTTGCCTAGCATGGATGTATGATGAATTGCCCATGTTAGATGTATGATGAAATAATTTTTCCCATACTAGATGTATGATAAGTGCTTATAAAATTGTAGTACATCTGCATCTAATGAAATGTATAAAAGAAGTGTTTACCTAATTTTTCGCCTTACGCAATGGTTTCCTTTTCTTTCTTCTTTCTTCAAGTATTTCCATATATGCAACCATACTATTGTATCTTTTGCCACGTACCAACTTTTGTTGATGGTTTTTGTTTCTCGTATTTTCTAGGTACAAGGAACAAATAAAGCATCTCAAAGTACTTGAAGCCATCAAATACATGGACATGGAGGATAGACTAGCTAGATTTTCGTTCTTATCTCCTTTTTCAGTTAGATAGTTGCTTATTCTACTAGATGGTGTTTAGGATGTTCTAAATCCTATGTATTTCCTTTTCTAGACATATTCACTTCCTCTATCTAGAATAGTATGTATGACTTTATTATTATAAATGAATGTTGTTGGTGTGGCTATATAATGATTTTGTGAACAACGATCTAGCTCATTTTTATATTTTGATTGATTACCACAATCTCTTGTATTTTCCTTTTTGACATCTATAGGTATGAGTGCACACATATCTGCGAATGTCACTAAGGAAAGTATACAGAAATTGGGGACATCACCAGTTGGTATCAGAGCCAATGTTCACACATCATGGTCACATGAACTTCATTCACCCTATTGTGAGTCTAGGGTAGTCCTTAAGTTAGGGAAGTGAAGGGTGGAGGTGTCTAGGATAGCATCTTCCATGGGTCTGGCTAAAGTCTCTGAGTCACTTAGCTTGGCAATCACGAGGCTACCTATATGGAAATATTAGTCTACCTAGATGATATCCTAAATGTCCCCTACTTCTTTAGCATAACTTAATTAGGACCCCTCTCATCTATATATATTCACTCTCATCTCTTCTAAAGGAAAATGTTCCCCTCATCTACATTTTTAAATATTTCCCTCTTACCTTTATGATATAAGGTTAAGAAAAGAGTCACTCTATTTAGAAAGTCCTAAGTACTGACTTTGAGAAGTATTTTAGGGTATCCTCCACAAATCATAACATTAAAATCATTAATAATTAATAAAGGAGAATAATGAAATATCATATGATTAAAAAAATGATAATTATGATAAATCCAATATGTTCCACCTAATTTTAGGATGCCTCCCAAGACCCGTAACTCCAAGGTTTCTGAAGAGTCGTCCTCTAAGAAGAGGAAGAAACCTGAAACCTCTGAGGTACCTAATCCCAATAGTGTGGCCAAAGAAAGGTGGGAAGAACAAAAGAAAATCTTGCTATACTTCATGGAGACCCTTTCCACAAAAGGAACCCCTAAACCCAACTTCTCTAGGAAAAAGGAAGTGACAGTGGTTGATTTCATCAAACTTAACCCTGACACCTTTTGGAGGGAAGACTAGCCTGAAGTCATGAATAAAGATGAGGCCTGGATCCTCTCTATGGAGAATGCTTTCTGTACCCTAGAAATACCTGATGAAGAGAAGGTCAACTTTGCCACCCATCTTCTTAAGGGAGGGGCAAAAATCTGATGGGAAAACTATGGCAAGAATAGGGGAGAAGAAATAGATAACATGGAGAGGGAAGCGTTCAAAACCCTCTTCACTGGCCATTTTATACCTATAGCTGAGAGGAAGAGGAAGGAGAATATGTATATGGAACTTAAGTAGGGTAGTCTCTCTGTAGCTGACCACACCTAGAAGTTTAGGCTTCTGGAGCGCTATGCACCTATTAAGAATGAAGAATGCCTCACTGAACATTACGTCGACTAACTTGCCACCCATCTAAAAGCCCTAGTTATAGCCTCCTGTACCAGAAGCATAGATGAATCTCTACACATGGCCCTCAAGCAGGAAAGGGAACAGGGTTTGCAAAAGCCTTCCAGCATGGGATACTTAGGGTTAACCACCACGAGGAGGATAAGTCTAGAAAGTTCCACTATGTCCATAACAAAAAGGATCGGGAAAAGGAGGAGGTTTAGGAAAAAGAGGATAGAAGAACAACTATAACCAACTAATGGAATACCATGACAAATAGAAAACCTTTGGATGAGGGCATGATGGAACTTGTCTCTATACCAAGCCGGTCTACTACAAATGCAAGGATGAGGGTCATATACTCCCCCAAATAAACAAGTGTCTCCATTCTAATTGGTCAACATCATTTTAAGAGAAAAAATACAAAACGGCCTCTGTAATCAACACCACATGGCAGCCAAAAGCAATGGCATCTTCATCCCTAGGCTGCCATGTGGCAAACCCACCCCACTAGCCGTTTTGATTTGTATAAATACTTTGATACCATATATGCAATTAATCCTTAATATTATAGTTTCATTTAATTTATAATATTTGAATATAAATATTATTGCATCCAAATAGTAATATTTATATTATAATATATCCTTGCCATTAAAATAACATGTTATATATATTCTTTTGTATTTGTATTTTCATTTGTTATCAATATTTTTAAAATTTTGTTTATATACTTACGATTTAAATATAATATTTTTGATATAAGTTTTAAAAGCAATATGATGTAAAATATTTTCTAATTTTAGTACCTTATTACATTATATATATGAAATAGTTACTATATTAATCAAATAATGCTTATGTATGTATATTAGTAATGTATATTATAAATGTAGAAAATATAAATAGTTAATGAATATTATATCATTTCTTGTTTCTTGTATATCAAAGGATAATATGTCCTTCAATATATAAGAAAGGAAAAATGGTATCATGTTCACTACATGCGTACTAGATAATTATAATATGTAGTAAATCCTTATATTTTTATACAAAAAAATATTCTATTAATACATGCATATGGTTATCACTAGTGTAATTTTTCAGTTAGAAAACTATACGGCATTTGATTTAACTTTTTTGTGTCATATATATAATTTAAATCTAATATGTATACTATCTAAAAAATATTTAACAAATAAAATAATGTACATATATATAAATATCTATATTATAGTTTAAACAAAAAAAATTCAAATAGCATTCACATGATATTTTGTATCCAATAGTTTTAGATATATGTCAAATATGATTTTTCCAGTTCGTATTATATTCATATATCTTTAAATATACTTTTGATACATAAATATATGCATATAATCAACTAGTATATTTGAAGTATTATTTAAATGTTACACCTATATTATATCATAGATATTAATATGTTACTTTATATAATATGCATTATTAATATATGCACATAAAACTATTGAAATATATTGTACTATTTCATATTAGTAATATAATGTTACCTATAGCGTTTAGATAATATTTTTTGTCATAGGATGTTAAAACTGATATCGTACATTATCATATTTCAATCATAATTATATGCATTTTTTTATAAATATTATTAATAGTAGAACATACAAATATAAAGATAACATATTTAATATTGTTTTTTAATGTTACATTTATATTATATTGCTAATATTAGAATATTATTTTATATATAGATCTAGAATATTTAAATTCAAATAGTATGAAGTAATTGAAATTAAAACAGTACATGCTAATAGTAAAAAGCAACTTAGCTACTAGGGTGCCTGAGCCATGTGGCAGCATATGGATGAAGACAAATTCATTTGGTGTCTTCATTCCTGACTGTCATGTGGCATGGGCTACGGAAAGGTAGTTTTGTAATTTTTTTTTTAAAAATGACGTGGATCAATTAGGATGGATATGTTGATCCAATTGTACTTACCACTCTCTCTTTCCTCCTATCAAACTCGTCTGTTTTACAAATACTAGTGAATGTACACCTACACATGCACGTGTCATATCATATAATAGAATTATTTTCAATTGTCAACTGATATTAAATTGATTTTTAGTCAAATTTAATGTTTGAAACTAAGATTTAAAAAATCATTAAAAATAATTATTTAAAGATAGATGTGAGATTTCCATGTTATTGCTTCTAAACTTATTTTCAATGAAGATATTGTGAGTTCATTTTGTCACATTGGCACCCAAGTGAAAATATTGAAAATATACAATAGTTGACAGTTCAAACATATCAAAATGTATATTATAGTTCAATTGTATCGATGAACTTGTTTTGTATGAGTACAAGAATGGTCTCATTTACAAATGATAGTGTTTATGACACATTTTAATTATCACGATTAAAAATCAAAGTCTACATTGAGGTTGAATTGAAAAATATTTCTTTATTATGATAAAATTGGGATAATCACCTCAATGTATTATGTATCAACCAACATTTTTATACAACTTCACTATTTGCATAGTCCACTTTTTCTCTACATTTAAAACATACATTGTACAAGTGGATTTAGATATTATTAATGTGTGTTGATGCAACCATAAATATATAAATTTAATCACTTAATATATAATTGTTACTGTATTATATTCATATCTAAATTTTATATAGATGGCAATATAGTAGAAAACTTAGTTTAAGTAGTAAAAAACATTTCCATGTACAATATTATTGGTTAAATATCTCCTAAGTTATACTTAATAAATGTAACACAGAAATTAAAATCTACCCACATATGGGTGTTCGTGATAAAGACACATTCCTTAGATTAACAATAATATCATTTAATGAAAAGGTATAATGCATTCTTTTTATACATTTATTTTTTCATACTTTTTCTTATGTTACATCTACTACCTATATATTTATCACAATAACAGAACTTCACATTATAATGTTACATTCAATGAGTTTTTTGTAATGTCTACAAAGAGAAATGGTGACGAATACAGAGAGGTCTAAGAACCCCACATGATTTTTCTAGAGTAAAAGTAATTCAAATGAGAAACTGCTTGACAAAAAAAATCCGCATAAACATTAAAGGTTCAAAAATATTTTACATGGGTTAGAAGAACATGAACATTACAAATGTTGAAATAAAAATTATAACATCAATTTAAAAAAAATGAACATTACAATTTATAAATTACCACTGTAGCACACAAAGAAGAAACATGAACGAAAATAAAATTATAGCTATAATATCATTGTTATGTGCCTCATTTTCTACTATAGTTTTAATATAATTGAAGTAAAACTTAAGAGTCGTACATGAGGTGGAATGAAGAATCTAGCCAACATAGCATATATTAATAAAATAATATATGCATGTTTAGAATCCCTCCCTTTCCTTTCTTTTATTAAATTTCCTTAGCCTAGCTTTTATCGTCTTTCATATGACACATGAGAGTCGAAACCATATCTGCATGAGCAATTAAGATTATAATAAATATAAACAAACAGCATAATCATTAATCAGTTAATTTGATCACCTACTCTGTAAATAATTTCCGTTTCAAGGACTCCTTCCACTGTGGCAATTGATTAGGCCTGTCACATAGTAGGAAAGACATCCTCTATGGTTTCTTCTTGAGACAAACGAAGCAAGTTATGCAACCATTATTAAATATATAGTTTTATATGACAAAAATTGTAATTAAATTATATATACAACTGAAAAAACAAGATACATAAATATGAAGAAATTATACACAAATGTTAGTTTCAGTGTACTTGAAATAAAAACTTTTTTTGGTCGCGCAAAAATCTTGTTACTAGAAAACCAAAACTTTGGGTACAAACAGTGCCCCGAGGGGAAACAAGATCACTGACAGTCCCACGCAGGGGCTCAAAGGCAGGGATTAAACAAACAAAAAGAAGAACCTCCAGCTAAGAAGAGACCAGAGATATTACAGATCGGCTAAACCACACATTTAGAAGATGAGGAGGGGAGACATACAGACTCAATAACGCATACCCACAAAGAGGTCTTAAGAAACACCAACTCATCAACCAAACAAGTAATCAGAGACCTCCATGATCATAACTCCTGGTCAGAGAACAGCTGGAACACTGAAAGAAAAAACCACCTGAAGATGGAGGGCCTGCCACCCCGACCTTCTTCCTTGAAGAATAGAAGCACTGCCACTGGTCCTAGACTTCATCCAACAGGCCAAAACTCCCGATTCCCATCACCATACCAGGGATCACTAGAAGAGACCATCTAAAGGATAACTGTAGCTGATGAATCAAACCTTTGACCTGTTACAATCAAAACACCCACAAAATAGGTCATACAGCTAGACCCAAACAGCCACATAGATCCAGAATCAAATTCCTGCAAGAGAACCAAGGTATCACGATAAAATCTATTCTGAACCATCCAAGCTTAAGAGAAAGCTGATCATTAAGGAGGAGGAACCTCGCTTTCATCTTCTTTATGCTTCTTCTTCTTTTTCTTCGCCTTGACGACTTTGTTAACACTGAAGTCATCAAGCATCTCCGGGTCAATATTGCAGGAACTAACCGATGAGGCATCATCCGAGTTCCAAGCAATTTTCTACTGGTATTCCAGAGCTAGCCCGGTGTCAAATGCAAGTTGCTTCACATGTTGAGGAGTAGCATTTAATCTTGACAGGAGGAGTTCCCAATCAAGATTAAGTGGCTCACAGCCCCTCTTCGGTGAGCAGCAATGCATGTCTGGCTCCTGGGTCGCACCAAGACCTCTTCCCCCCACAATGGGTCCGACTTCATTGGAAACGCCAGTAGTTGGTTCACCCGTCACCTGCCCATAGGTCACTCCAGCATTTCTACGAACACCTTGCCTTCCACCATTTTTTCCTATTCTGAGTTGCAGTTGACAAGACAGTGGCTTGCTTTTTGCTGTCAAAGGACACGATGGCAGTCTATGCCTGAATTGTTTGTAATGGGAGCCGATCTTGGGCTTTGCAGTGTACCCAGCCTTTAATAGCTTGGGAGATGCATCGACATAGATTGTTACCTCCTTCGGGAAAGCAGAGCACGCTTCCATCTCAACGCAAACCAAAGCTTCTTTGAAGAAATCCACTGATAGACAAGCGTCTTCAATGTCCAACGGCTTTCCAACCAGGCTCGCCACCCCACCTAGCCTTCACAACGTCCAGTGCATGCCTGGATTCTCAAGTGTGACCCAGACTGGAAGCTTAGGAAAGGATAATGGGGGAAGAGGGGAACCTGGCTCCCACGCCTGTGCTATGATGAGCGATCCGTCCATCATCCATGGCACTTCCGCTAAGATCCTCTATCTCTCCGTAGCCATCGGAAGCTTAACCACGAACCCTTCAGCTTCCTCTGCGATGACCTCAAACGGTCCACTAGGACGCCAATGGCGGCGGATCCAGCCATGAAGCTGGCTCCGATAGGGATTCCTCGTCGTGAATCTGACCGAAATGAACTCTGCCCAAGATGGGAGAGCTTCATCATCGCTCGAGAACGAGAAACATTTGACACCATTCTTGACCTCGGGCTCAATATATTCTATCACAGAGACGCCTTCGCATTCCCTTCCAGTGCGACTGACGGAGAGCCAGTCGACCGCGTTACTTGGCGAAGGTGAACCCTGATCTCCCAGCGGCAGAATTGGAGTTAAGGAGGTCGGGGGTGAAGGAACCGCCGGGGTTGGAAACGCTTGAGGGATGTGGGCTTCCTTGGACGAGGGGCTCCTTGTCTCACCTGCAACCTCACCTGAGCTACTCGAAGGAATCGGGGATGATTCTGTTGGAGAAATCCTCGCCACCATCGCATCATCATCGCCTCTAGGGCTCCTCTCCCTCTTTCGCCTCTTCCGCCTCTCGCCATCCTCAAACCTTTCTTTAGTCATAATGAAGAGGGAGGTGGAATGAAGACTCTTACCAACATAACATGTATTAATAAAACTATATATGCAAACCTCTCTCGTCCTTTCTTTCATTAAATTTCCTTAGCCTAGCTTTAATCATCTTTCATGTGATACATGTGAACGAAAATGTATCTTCATGAGTTATATCACAAAATAATGAACACAAACAAAGTATGATTTTAATAAGTTAATCTAATCACCACTCTACAAACAACTTCTATTTTGACCAAAGAAGAAAAGTTATTAAATAGTTGTGGCGGTAGAGCTGCTACAGATTTGGCGATAGTCATAACAATCATATAGAAGGAGAGAATTCAACAAGAGTGTGAGGAGAATAAATGTGCAAAAGGATTATCTGATATGAAAAAGAGTGTAAAGTGAAAGATTTTTTTAAGTTAAGTGAAAGATGGTGAAGGAGAAATTAGAGAATGAGTGTAGGTGACTGTAGTATTGGTGAGAAGGTAGCATCGTGATTGCTTGGTGCATGTTAGGTTCCGTTACATGGAGAATGAGCCCTACAGAGGAGTTGAAGATTATGTATTACCTTGGTCATGTTGACTCAAGGTCAATTAGGTAAATGTTGACTCACGTCTAAATTGACTAAACCAGTGTTTTGATGATGACTAACCATTCCACAATTGGTATCTAATGTCTCTACTTGAGTGATTTCAGATTAGGTATAGACACACTCCAATTGCCCTAACTTGCGCATATCAAATTGGAGAAAAGACAAGTCAAAGTCAATACAAGTGTACGTTTTTGTAATATGATGTAAATCTATTAGAATCATGTTGTAAATCACTTGTAATGATTGTATGACTTATAATCAAGCTTAGAAAAAATCAGGAGCACTTAGATCGAATGTTTAAGCACTCAAAAGCCATTTTCCAAAATTCACAGCAGGTTGTTCATCGGTCGAGTTCTGTGAGTTGCAAACTCGACCGATCCTGATTGGATCTTGAAAATGACTTTTGATCGGTCGAGTTTACACTACACAGAACTCGGCTGATGGAGTACCAGACCAATTCGATTTTCATTGGTCGGTCAAGTTTCCCTAGGACAAACTCGACCGATGGTCTGAATATCAGCTTTGTCTTTTACTCTATCGGTCGAGTTACCCTTATAGAAACTCGACCGATTGCACTGTACGGAAAAGTGCAGAAAAGTGTTTCTAGCCGTTGTAGAGTTGCAACAACTGAAAATATATCTTTTGCAAGCCACAAAATGGCTAGTTTTCATTCTCAAGTGTTCGCAAAGGCTAAGAGGCATCCCCAGCTATAAATAGGACCCCTTGGGCTACATTCCAAAGTTGAGCATTCATTGCAAAACTCTATGTGAGGTTCCTATTCTATAGTTGAGTGCTTCCTACAGCCTCCTCTCTCTCTAAGCTTAATCACTTGCTACATCCATTAGACTGAGTAAGAAATTTGTAAGAGAACTAGTCCTACATGTATATCTTATGAGGCTCTCACTTCTACCACCTCCCTTTCTCTCATTTCAACCATGAAGAATAAGGTTCTCTCTCTTAGCTAAGAGAGGTGAAGAAGAATAAGGGAAGGTGTTCTTTGGTGAAGATCAAAGGCTGAAGACTTGGAGCTAGACTGGGTAAGCCCTTGGTGAAGGCAGAAGACTCCTTGCTCAAGTGGGTAAGTCCTTGGTGGAAGCTTCTCCAAGTGAAGGTGAAGTCAAAGGCAGAAGATCCAAGAAGAGTGGGTAATTCCTTGAAGGTTGAACACTTGGGCAAGAGTAGGTAAGTCCTTGGAAGAAGGAGGAAGACTCTTGCAAAGTGGGTAAGTCATTGGTAAGGTTGAAGACTCTTTGTATTGCATAGGTAAGTCCTTTGTTTGGTCATGTATTGTAAGTCTTATGAATGAATATAAGAATGCAATGGTTAGGAAATCCTAGAGGTTGACCTCTCTAGATAAGTGGACTGACATACTTCTAGTTTGAAGTGTGGAACCACTCTAAATAGCTTGTCTACTTGTATTTGATCAATCTCTCTCATCCTGGCTATGCATGTTTTAGTTGCAAACAAATTTCCTATTTAGCAACCTTATCTTGTGATATATCTTGAAGATTTAATGAATTTTGTTTAAGTGCATTCAGATCTATTTACCCCCCTTCTAGAGCATCTAATCACCCATCTAGGATCCAACAATTGGTATCAGAGTGGGCTTCTCCAAGCATACTTCAATAAGTAGGAGAAGATGGGTAACTACCAAGGAGGGAGATACTTGATCAGCCTACCAATCTTTGATGAGAGCAATTTCCTCTATTGGAGAAGAAGGATTTAATTCTACATCCAAGGATCAAGTCTTGAGATGTGGCAAATGGTGAACAGCCCATACATGCTACCAAAGACAAAGATTGAAGAATGGGATGAAGCTGCCTTGAAGAAAGCATCCTTGAATGCTAGAGACATGCACATTCTCTATGCCTCCATGACCCCCACCGAGTTCAACCAGATTTCTTCATGTGAAACAGCCTATGAGGTATGGAGAAAGCTTTGCATCACTTATGAAGGGACTAATCAAGTGAAGGAAAGCAAAGTCTACATACTCAAAGGGATGCTTGAGAACTTCAAGATGGGAAAGGAGGAGAGGATAGCCAACATGTACTCAAGGCTCAACACCATTGTGAATGGTCTTGTTGTTCTAGGACATCCTATGTCTAGTGGAGAGATCCACTCAAAGATCCTTAGAAGATCCTTAGAACTCTCCCCAAGAGGTGGGAACCCAAGGTGACTTCCATTGAAGAAGCAAGGTCTCTTAAGGATATTCCTATTGAAGAGCTCATTGGAAATCTACAAGCACATGAAGCCACACTTGACAAGAGGGAGGAAGTAGAAAGACAAGAGAAGAAAGAGATAAAGAGAATGAAGAAGGCTGAAATGAAGGCTCAAATTGAAGCTATCATGGAACCAGTCTCTCCATCCTCTCAAGTTGAAGAAGATGACATGTACTCCAAGGGTAGATTCTACAAAGGAAAGTCCTCCTCCATCCAGTGCTTCACATGTGGAAAGAAGGGTCACTACAAGGAAGATTGCCCACAAGGAAAAAAGACCCATCTTCACAAGAAGAAGGAGAAATGGCACTCAAGCTCAAGTGGCTCCTCCAACTCAAGCTCAAGTGAAGATTCAAGTGAAGGATCAAGCTCAAGCTCTAGTGATGAAGGAGAATGTCATTTTTCTCTTATAGCATCCACAAGTAAGGACTCAAGTGAGGTAAATCTAAACTCTTTAGATGAAGAATCTTTGATTGACATTATTCATGATATTTGTGCCTCTCTTAAGTCTTATAAAAGGAAAAATAAAAAGCTTGCTAGAATTGTTGATAATTTGCATGTAGAATTAAATGATCTTGAACATGCTAATTCTTGTTGCTTGATGATAAAAATGTTTGTCTTAGCCAAGTAGACTCTCTTAAACTTGAAAATGCTAGTATGCTTGATAAAATTAGATTTCTAGAAGCTCAACCTCTTATGCCTAGTTCTAATGAAGAGCATACTTGAATTGTTGATTCTCTCATGCATGATATTGATGTTCTTAAATATAAAAACAAGGACAAAGATTTTGCTTTGCAAGAATTAGAAATAGAAAATGCCTCATTGCTTGTTAAAGTCAATGTGCATGAATCTTGTTCTAGTTCTACTAGTAGAGAGAATGATGTTGCTTCTCCTCATATTGATAGAGATTCTTATTTAACTAAAGCTCTTTGCTTAGAAAATGATCTTTTGCATGCTAGAGATAATATCAATCATTTGTCTTCTACTATTGCTTCTCTTAAGCATGATAACGATGGTTTGAGATCTTCTTTGAAAAGATTCTTAGTTGGTAAGAAGAGCCTTAATGATATCCTACACCATACTACTAAACAAGTTGGTAGACATGGTTTAGGATATGATAGTAGTCAAAGGAACAATAAAGATAAAGGACCTCCAATCTTCCATGGAGAATCCTCTAGTTCCAAGACTATGGGCACATGCAACTATTACAATGAAATTAGTCATTATTCTACTTGTTGTTCTTTTAGGAAAGCACCCAAGAGTAATAGGACTTAGGTTGCTAAACTAACCCCTCCAGACCCAAAAATATGATTGGGGACCATTTCATATTTCTTCTTGCAGGTACTTGCAAATGGATTGACTTGAGCTATTGAATTGCAAATTGATTTGTCAATCCACATGAAAGAAGAAAGGTGAGATGTGTAGAGGGTGACAACAAGTAGAAAAGGAATGGTAAGAACAAAGGTAAATGTTTTATTACTTATAACCATTTCTAACTTGTTTTTATCAAGTTAGTGTGCACTATACATATGGTTTTTGATTCAAAAGTGGTATTTTGTGTTTCTCTTCACACTCTTGCTCAAAAAATGTTTCTAATGCTTCTATAGTGCATTACTAACTTGCTTAGACATGTTTGGATATGGTTTGTATTTTTAGCATGCCTCTAAATATGTTTTTATGAAATATATGTGGTTTTTGACAGCTGCTATGTCGGTCGAGTTTGTCCTGTTTGAAACTCAACCGATAGGCACCTATGGGTGTTGCCAACAACTGTCATCGGTCGAGTTGTCAATGCACAGAACTCAACCGATAACACAGTGCACAGAATACACAGTTGGCTTATTGAATGAGAATTTCCCTCTCAACTAGATTTTCTTAACCAATAGCATTATTCTTTGGCACTCCTTTGGTACCTTTATATGTCATATTGCCATGTTCTAAATTGCCTATCTTGCTTACAACTCTATCTCTCTAATTGCTCTAAATTGGTATATCTATATCTTGCAATTACTTGCTTTATGTTGTTTTGTAGGTTTTTGATGATGATCTCTTTGGATCTCTTGGTTGTGTCTAAAAATTGCTTCTGTTGTACTCTAACTTGCTACATCTATCTAGGTGTATATCTTGTTTTGATACAACCTTGAGGTTCTTAGGGGTAATCATCTTATGGTAAGAATGCATATCTAGTAAATTATATCCTTTCATGCTTCCAAAATTGCTTATCTCTTTGTTTGGATATATCTCTACATCTACTCACAACTTGCTTTATCTTGTGTATCTTTTGGTATCTCTTGCTATGATTTAGATCCTACTAGTAGTCCTAACTTGTGATAACATCTACTAGTAGTTCATATACATGTAGTTCAAACCTTGTTTATAATTGGCAGCTTTGCTCATCTATATGCTATGCATGTATCTTGTCTCATACATGCTCAAGTTTGTTCCTTGAATTGCATATCTACTATCTTGAGTTACTTGCATAACATTGTGATGCAGGATACATAGATCTACATTGTATGTAGAAATTGGAGTATTTTTTGCATTTTATGCAGACTTTGCTCCAATTTCAATTTTTGCTGCAAGAGTAGTGTTTTTAATGCAGAAATGACCTTATGAGCAAGGCTCATCGCTTTGCCATGAGCCTTGGCACTTTTTGGGCCAATGTTGTCATCTCGAGGGTCAAAATTGTGATTTATTGTTTTTCTGCAACACCTCATATTGCATTTTGGATTGTTCAAATATATGTTTTAACTTGCTTTTCTTTCTATGCTTGGACAAGCCCCTATATGTGCTCTTCTACTCTCCTTATATAACTTTGTGTTATCTCCTTTATCTTTAACTAGTGATGTTTCTTATTTCTTCATAACCCCACTTTTTGAAATGATAAAGGGGGAGAAAGGTATGTCTTCTTTTAAAAGAGGAAGAAGGCATGTCTTACATGAAGAGGAGAAGTATGTCCATATAAAGGGGAGAAGGTAAATGGGAGAAGACATATATGTGTAGAACATATATGAGTAGAAGACATAGTTTCTATAAATGTTATGAAAGCTAACCATGCAGGGGAAATAACATCAATTGAGGGGGAGTATGAGAAATCCATGTGCATCAATTGAGGGGGAGCATATGAGCTCCGTCCTATTGAAACCCCTAGGTTTCTCCAAAGGTATGATTTTACTTAAAAGCTTTCAATACATCTATGGAATGGTTTGCCATCTTCAAAAAGGGGGAGAATGTTGACTCAAGGTCAATTAGGCCAATGTTGACTCACGTCTAAATTGACTAAACCCATGTTTTGATGATGACTAACCATTCCACATATTGGTGTCTAATGTCTCTACTTGAGTGATTTCAGATTAGGTATAGACACAATCCAATTGCCCTAACTTGCACATATCAAATTGGAGAAAAGACAAGTCAAAGTCAATACAAGTGCACATTTTTGTAATATGATGTAAATCCATTAGAATCATGTTGTAAATCACTTGTAATGATTATATGACTTGTAATTAAGCTTAGAAAAAATTAGGAGCACTTAGATCAAATGGTTAAGCACTCAAAAGCCATTTTCCAAAATTCACATTAGGCTGTTCATCGGTCGAGTTCTTTGAGTTGCAAACTCGATCGATCATGATTGGATCTTCAAAATGACTTTTGATCGGTCGAGTTTACACTACATAGAACTCGAACGATGGAGTACCAGACCAATTCGATTTTCATTGGTCGGTCGAGTTTCCCCAGGACAAACCCAATCGATGGTCTGAATATCGGCTTTGTCTTTTACTCTATCGGTCGAGTTACCCTTATAGAAACTCAACCGATTGCATTGTACAAAAAAGTACAGAAAAGTGATTC
Source organism: Alisma plantago-aquatica (assembly GCA_963693085.1). Lineage (NCBI taxonomy): Eukaryota > Viridiplantae > Streptophyta > Magnoliopsida > Alismatales > Alismataceae > Alisma > Alisma plantago-aquatica. Next base: position 1,159,326,790 of record OY856412.1, on the reverse strand, counting down.
TAGTCGTTGTGGAGTTGCAACAAGTGAAAATATATCTGTTGCAAGCCACAAAATGGCTAGTTTTCATTATCAAGTATTCCCAAAGGCTAAGAGGCATCCCCAGCTATAAATAGGACCCCTTGGGCTTCATTCCAAGGTTGAGCATTCATTGCAAAACTCTATGTGAGGTTCCTATTATATAGTTGAGTGCTTCCTACAGCCTCCTCTCTCTCTCTAAGCTTAATCATGTGTTACATCCATTAGAGTGAGTAGGAAATCTGTAAGAGAGCTAGTCCTACATGTATATCTTGTGAGGCTCTCACTTCCACCACCTCCCTTTCTCTCATTTCAACCATGAAGAAGAAGGTTCTCTCTCTTAGCTAAGAGAGGTGAAGAAGAACAAGGGAAGGCATCCTTTGGTGAAGATCAAAGGCTGAAGACTTGGAGCTAGAGTGGCTAAGCCCTTGGTGAAGGCAGAAGACTCCTTGCTCAAGTGGATAAGTCTTTGGTGGAAGCTTCTCCGAGTGAAGGTGAAGTCAAAGGCGGAAGATCCAAGAAGAGTGGGTAATTCCTTAAAGGTTGAAGACTTGTGTAAGAGTAGGTAAGTCCTTGGAAGAAGGCGGGAGACTCTTGCAAAGTGGGTAAATCCTTGGTAAGGTTGAAGACTCTTTGTATTGGATAGGTAAGTCCTTTGTTTGGTCATGTATTGTAAGTCTTATGAATGAATATAAGAATGCAATGGTTAGGAAATCCTAGAAGTTGATCTCTCTAGGTAAGTGGACTGACATACTTCTAGTTTGAAGTATGGAACCACTCTAAATAGCTTGTCTACTTGAGTTTGATCAATCTCTCTCATCCTTGCTATGCATGTTTTAGTTGCACACAAATTTCCTATTTAGCAACCTTATCTGGTGATATATCTTGAAGGTTTAATGAATTTTGTTTAAGTGCATTCAACTCTATTCACCCTCTCTAGAGAATCTAATCACCCATCTAGGATCCAACATGTCATCTATCTTGAAGCCACTCGTGCTACAAACTATCCAAGTCAGCGAATGTATAACAATGAAATGCTTGGTCAAGACATTGAGAAATGCAAGATCATACCATCCTGACAATGATGGTATTGAGATAGGTCCTGACATCCAGGAGAAAAGGTGCTTTTATGTTGTTGAAGCAAGATTATCAAGTCTGCAATGCAAAGTATATGTTTAATTATCATGGTGCCGTTGTAGAAATAGTCAAGAAATGTACACAAATAGCCATTATGCTCTCTTCATCTGGCTTATGATGTAGCACTTACTGGAGCAGGCATGGGAGCATAATGGCTTAGTAAAAGGCAAAGATGATATCACGGGCGTTGGGTTGTCGTTACCATGGTGTAACTATGCTTCTATTGCTATGTTGGGAACTATAACAAATAGAAGAATTATTTTAGAACATGAAGAAACATGTCAAGTAGCTTGTCTGGCGGTATTCTTAAGGTGTTCTCACAAAGGAAATGCCATTGGTGATACTAAGTTGATATAGATTACCTGATCCAGATGATACAACTTTCATGAACCACGGTGATGTCTTTCTCCAATCACTCCCTCCTTCAGACTTTGATAAGCCGTGTAGCTTACTTTTGTAAAACTCTCTGAAGGTTGTGATCTGATGTTGAACATCATTAGCTTCTCTCTGACTAGTTCCTAGTTTCACAACATGACCTTTGGTTTCCATGGGAGGGAGATGTATATACTTCCCAATAATGTATGCTTGTGTCGTTCCTGGTGGACATGAAAGCAGATGATGGGGTTGTAGTTGACACGATCTGTGATAATGGAAAATGCAGTCGTGTTGATATTAGATAATGGAGATGCAATCATCCTAGTTGTGTGTGGGGAATAAATCATAGATTTTTCTGTACAAAAATTATATTAATTGAAAGAAAGGGATCGTCGTAATTAAAACGTAAGGGTCGTTGGATTTGAGGTGTTAGTAGGGAAAGGAGGTGAGAGAAATTTCTAATTAGAAAGAGAGAAAAAAGAGGAAATTATATAGGGGAAGACGGAGTCAATGAGATAGTGTTAGTTTCAAGAGTCTCTCTTCTGATTGGTTTTGAACTTGTAAAATATATATATAATATTACAACTATAATAAACACTCTTCTTGTAGTTATACACATTTAGATTTTAGATGATCAATGAAATATTTTATTCTTATGAATACTATACAATAAGAGTGTGCACACAATATGTGTGTGTTTGACAGAACATGGGATGTTAGATACATATAGGTAGTATTATTTGAACACATTGTGGGTTACAGACTTATAAATAGTTCTCGACATTTAAATCAGATTAGATAATGGTAATATCGATATGATCGTGGGTAGTGGGAAGTTAACGAAAAGAGGACTCATGTGTTGCTTTTTAGGAAAAAGATATAAAAAACAATGAAAAATTATCATAAGAGAAACAAATAAGGAAAAGAGCAACGCTTTTGTCGTGGGTAGTTGGGTGTGTGGGAACTCTCATCCTAGGGAAAGTTGAGCCGTTTTGGTGTTTGGGAGAGAGAATTGACCGGCGGTTTCCAATGGGGTGATGAATGGAAGAGAGAATGATTTTAAAGAGTGGAGCGGAGAAGGTGGAGATGGCGTTGGCATGGGAGTTGGTTTGAAAAGGGTTGAATGGTGTGTGGGGTGGGGTGATGTGTGTGAGAAAAAAAGATTAAAAAATAAAAAAAAAGTAGAGAAAAATTGTGAGAAGAGAGAGAGTCAAGGAAAGAGTAGCATTTCAAATTATTTTTCTCTGATTGGCCAAAGTCATGAAAGCAAATGATGGGGTTGTAGTTGACACGATCTGTCATAACGGAAAATGCAGTCGTGTTGATATTAGATAATGGAGATGCAATCATCCTAGCTGTGTGTGGGGAATAAACCATAGATTTTTCTGTACAAAAATTATATTAATTGAAAGAAAGGGATCGTCGTAATTAAAAAGTAAGGGTCGTTGGATTTGAGGTGTTAGTAGGGAAAGGAGGTGAGAGAAATTTCTAATTAGAAAGAGAGAGAAGAGAGGAGATATAGGGGAAGATGGAGTCAACGAGATAGTGTTAGTTTCAAGAGGCTCTCTTCTGATTGGTTTTGAACTTGTAAAATATATATAAAATATTACAACTATAATAAACACTCTTCTTGTAGTTATACACATTTAGATTTTAGATGATCAATGAAATATTTTATTCTTTTGAATACTATACAATAAGAGTGTGCACACAATATGTGTGTGTTTGACATAACATGGGATGTTAGATACATATAGGTAGTATTATTTGAACACATTGTGGGTTACAGACTTATAAATAGTTCTCGACATTTAAATCAGATTAGATAATGGTAATATCGACATGATTGTGGGTAGTGGGAAGTTAACGAAAAGAGGACTCATGTGTTGCTTTTTAGGAAAAAGATACAAAAAAAATGAAAAATTATCATAAGAGAAACAAATAAGGAAAAGAGCAATGCTTTTGTCGTGGGTAGTTGGGTGTGTGGGAACTCTCATCCCGGGGAAAGTTTAGCCGTTTTAGTGTTGGGGAGAGAGAATTGACCGACGGTTTCCAATGGGGTGATGAATGGAAGAGAGAATGATTTTAAAGAGTGGAGCGGAGAAGGTGGAGATGGCGTTGGCATGGGAGTTGGTTTGAAAAGGGTTGAATGGTGTGTGGGGTGGGGTGATGTGCATGAGAAAAAAAGATTAAAAAAAATAAAAAGTAGAGAAAAATTGTGAGAAGAGAGAGAGTCAAGGAAAGAGTAGCATTTCAAATTATTATTCTCTGATTGGCCAAAGTTGTAATGATGGCATTGGTTGTAGTTAATGGAAAAAACTCCCTCTTTTTATGTGCCCATCCACGTGACTCATCAAATCTATTAAATTATTATTGGATTATTTTTATTAAAAAGAAATTACTTAATAGTTAATAAATGTCTATGATTTGTTTTACAACTTTATATAAATTGAGAAGCTTAATGTAAAAGGTAGTATGCGGTAATAAATTTACCTTGTATTAGTTTATAGAGATGTTTTTAAGCAATTGTTTTATCTTTTGCAATCCCATCAACAACGTTGGTGAGTACGAAGAGTAATAAAAAGGAAAGAAAATGAAAGGAGATCATAGTTAGGAGAGAGAGCAGACAAGTGGGAGGATATGGTGTAGTGTTAATCGGTTGAGGAGTTTATGGGAGTCTGGTATTTAGGAGGAGAGAGGACGGGAAAGTGGGAGCAGATCGTGTTAATTAGTTGAGGAGTTTATGGGAGTGATGGCTGAGCAGTTAAAGCGATAAAGATGGGATGTAACTTGCCGTGAGAAGAGATGTGGAACAAAAAGAATAAAAAAAACAAAAAGATGGGCAAAAACGTGGACTGAGAGAGAGTCAAGGAGAAAGCTCCATTTCAAATTCCTCTATTCTAATTGGTTGAAAATTTTGGAAACGCAATTTTGTAAAGAGTGAGACAAACTCACTCTTTTTATAGTAGTATAGATTAATCCAAACATGTATTTTGATCATTATTTTGAACACGATTGTTTATTAGTGAATTTTTTCAAAGAAATCCTTCGTTGTTGGGTTTCAAACCGTATAGTTGTGAGTCAATTCCTCTTTGAATCATGTGTCATAATATCTCACTGTGATCTTCAAATATTGGGTTGTATCTAATGTCTCCTCGACTCCCGTTTTGCATGTACTCAATGCACTGTCTTTATTTCTTGTAAATGACACTATGTCATGAATCTTCTAATACCCTATGCATCCGTATCTCCTATATGTACCCACTGTTTCGACTATGAAGGCAGGCAGCCAAATGGCTCCATTTGTATCCCATATCCTAAATCTAACATGGTATGAGAGCGTCTATTGACTTAACCGGCTCCCGATCCTCATGCCCGAGCAGGAAAAAAAATCATGTCTACCTTCTTCTCCTCCTCGCAGTAGAGACGAGAGAACTCCTTTACTTCTCAATCTCCTCCTTCCATTCTCCCTCGGCCAAGTTGCTAACAACCTCTCACCACCAAAGCTATATCCATCGTCCAGACTCCGCGTTGCCCCCAAGCTCGCTGACATGTCGCTGACCTCCGCCTCCTTCCTTCTCCACCTCTAACCCCAGCCGCACAATCTGACGCTGGCGACGTCCCCTTTCTTCTCCCTTCTCCGCACGCAGGCACCAGGACAAGGGTGCTCGCTGCCCCTCCCTCCCAAGGAAGACGCAACCCCTTCGTACATAGGCGGGCAGATCTACCGCACGCCGGCGCTGCCGCCCGTCCGTCCGCCCCTCTTCCTCATCGCCCGGCTGTGCGCCCTGCTGGTCAGCGTCGTCGACCCCCTGTTCAAGACATCAACACAGCGAACCAGTCCACCCACATGTACCTCAACCAACAGCAGCGGCGCACCACCACCACCTCCAATCCGCTCCAGCCCACTCCACCTCCGCCACTTCCAGTCGGATGTGAATCGGATCGTCATCGACAGCCTCTACCAGGAGGTGTGCCTCCTGTCCGGAGTCCAGGACCCTCACGTCATCGCCTTCTGCCGCTCCTGGATTGACAAGAAGGATCCCGCGAACAAGATTTTCAACTTCATCAACGAGGCCTGCACGTCCGGGAACCTTCGCCAGTGCCAGCGGCGCTGCCCTATTTGTCTCCACCGTCAATACAACTCCACCATTTCACAATCATTTGTCGAACCCCCAACCTCAACATCCTGTTGTTTGCAAACGGCCCACAGTCTGCAGACTCTTCACCACACTGCCGATCTACAACCCATCCATTAGGCTCCTTGCCCCACACCACCAACAGAACAATCAGAAGATTGCTGCTGTGGCAGACATTCCTCGATGCATATCACGCTTCCCACCCCCACAATCCTAGACATTCCTGTAACGAGAGGTCCTATGCGCAATCTAAATCCTCAATTGACATCCTTGTCTTTCACTCCATGTTCATCCCAGTAAGAACATGCCGCTGCCTTCCTTTCCACCTCCTCAAACAGTAAAAGACCTGCCAGGTATCTCACATGACAAAAAAAAACGTGAGAAACAAATAGTGAGGGGAGAAACAATGTTGGCTCCAACCCAATCCTGCCTCCTTCCTATAAATTCAAACTCCTACAAAACAACCATTCTCCAAACACCAACATGTGTGTCAACCTCCAACATGGTATACAACTATTTCAATCAACCAACCAAAAGTCCTCTTTCATCTTCTCTTAACCTTGACAGAGAATCTACAAAAATATCCTTCCTTTCCCCCAAAATTAAATCATCCTCTCCAAACAAAATCAAATCAAAATGTTCTTCTCAATTCTCCAAAAACTAATGTTGACAACAGAGCATCTGCCAAGTTGCATACAAGACATGCTCGCTGCTCTCTTCGCCAAGGCACTTTACAAAATTACCTTCCTCTCCCGTCCTCTTGATGCATCCTATTCAAAACACCAACTTCCCTCATTTCTTCTCTTCTACTTCCCAAAGATAAAATCCTCCTCTCCAAGAAACAAAATCCAATTGCTCTTTTCTATGATCCAAGAACTAATGTCATGCCTAGCAAACACTTAGTGGCACCAGGAGCACTATCTACCACGAAGAAATACAAAGACGAACCTCCGGAACAGTTCGAGGCCCTCTTCAATGCCTCTGTCTACAAAGCACCTGCTACAAAGCAACGGACAACTTGCTCAAAAGACAATTCACAAAGCTTCCTCCCGGCGGCGACGTTCTTTTCTCAAGTTGGGCCTTCGATTCTCTTCGGCTCAACTTGCGGGGGGCTATCAGAATATATCACCGTGATCTTCAAAGATTGGGTTGTATCTAATGTCTCCTCGACTCCCGTTTTACATGTACTCAATGCACTGTCTTTATTAATTTCTTGTAAATGGCACTATGTCATGACTCTTCCAATACCCTATGCATCCGTATCTCCTATATGTACCTACTGTTTCGACTATGAAGGCAGGCAGCCAAATGGCTCCATTTGTATCCCATATCCTAAATCTAACATCATGAACTTCCCCTCGCCAATTTCATATCAATCAGCGGTTCCTCCTAAACGACCATACTGGCGCTTGACGCCTCCTCCTCGATAGCTATTTTGGTGCCTGGCGCCTCCTCCACTGCTTCGAATGGAGGTGTCTCCTAGGAGGAAGGAGACGAGATCTGCCTGATCTAGAGGAGGTTGAGCGGAGTCAGCAGACGCCTCTCGAGTGTCAACGGGGACACTAAGGCTCACTTTGTCTCGGTATCTGCAGTTAAAGCAAATGATTGAGTCCCTTTTAACTTCGATCAGGCTGTGGTGAACACAATTCACACATGCAGGGTTTTGTTCAAAGAAATTTTGCAACTGATCATTCAACACTACAACCATTGTCGGGTGACCGTAGGCCTCACAGACGAGATAGAGAAGTCTGCAATTAAGGCTAACCGTGTAAGGTTCGTCCTTCAGAACATGACGCTGAACCACCATATGATCTTGAGAACTCTTTCATGTGATGTGAGAGGTACATATGATCTTGACTCTTATAAGTCCCTTCTCTAAAATCTCTGATCTATGCTTCCAGCCGCGCAAATCACCATTCTTCTTTTATATCGCTTCCCTCCCCATCTACCACAGCTAAATCCCTGCTCCAATACCTGGCATGTGCTTCCTGTCGGATCATGAACCATGTTGTTGTCGCACCGCATCGTCCAAGTCTTAGCACCCACAGCTATAGGGAACCGTACCTTGAAGCCAAGTCTCTGAATCTGTCCATCAAGCCAAGTCTCTGAATCTGTCCATCAATCTCCTCACACTCTCTTTGACAAGTTGTTTTGCTTTTGAGTTATATTTTAGGTATAGAGGTAAGATCAAGAAACTCCAGCACAAAACCATGAGGGGACAGGAGGGTATATTCATCAATAGTTTCATGGTGCAGTTCTAAACCATGATAAATGGATGAAGATGATAATGCACCTGGAGGACCTGAAGAAGAAGATCAATAAGAAGATATAGTAAAACAAAGTCCTCGAGAAGATATCCTAGATACTATATGCGCATTGGCTTGGGTAGTTGTGGTGGTCTGCTCCTTCCTTGTTGCGGCGCCCATGACAATGCTCGTTGCTACTTTTATGGCGGGGCACAGTTTATGGGCGCCGAAGATCCAGTGGAAAAAGTAAGCAAATGAGTTGCTTTGACCTAGAAAGACTATATTAAAGCCATCCATGATCATTTCCTTACTAGGGAACACATTGTTGTCGAGCACCGCAACAAGGAAGGAGCAGCCCACCACAACTACCCAAGCCCGCTCTCGCCTCAAGAAAACTCATAACTCCTATTTTCAAACGTTAAGAGCATCAACTCAAACTCATAACACCTAAAACTCAGGGGCAGGGGTTTTAACTAATAACTCATAGCCGTTAACTCATACCGCAGGGGGCGCATATACAAGAGCTTCCTATAGGAATCCACAAAGAAACTATGCAATTTACATTACCGTGGACTATGCTTCATAATCCATAGTTTTAACCGTGGAATATAAAACAACCGTGAACTACTTCGATCAAATATCGGTAGACTATTCCCCATAGTTCACGGATAAACTCATGGACTAGTAGAAAACTGTGGGCTATTTTTATTTTTGTATCTCAAATTAAAAATTATACAGTCCACTGTGATAACCGTAGACGATTATTCTTTTTATAATTTAATTAATATTTACTGTCCACTGTGAAAACTGTGGACTATTATTTTTTTATTTTGAGACATTACATTCAAAAATTGTCGGCAACTTTATTTTTATGTTCTAGATTTATTTACATAATATATTTTAGCCCCAATTAAACTATAAATATTCAACCTTATTTATGTAGGATATCACATAGCAAAGAACCTGATATACTATGATACTTATTCATGATGTACTCATATTAAATCTTACACTCATAAATATTTAACAATCGCAACAAATTGTAAAATAATATGTGTTTATTTGAAACAACTCAAAAGACACAATACTTCATTCACACTCCGTTCAAATTCCTGGGAATCATTATTTTAATGATCTCGATAATGAACAGATTCTATAAATAATATTCATAAGTTTGAAACAAATATAGAAAGGGCCTCGCCTCAGGTAGAAAGGGCCTCGCCTCAGGTCTGTCTGAGCAAGCCAATAGATACTCGGGTTTTTATAGATAATAACCTTCTGTATATGTTTTTGTAGTTCGATCCTGTTGTACAGGTTCCTTTGGCAATATATTTACCTATTTCCAAAAAAAAAACAAATAAAAATATAATAGTTGAATTTGTCTCGGTCACATCTCTAAAAATTCTAAAAATGTCACAATATTTTTGTACAAATTCTGAACTTAAACATTACAACATGTTGTGTTTTAAGAATCTGACAACATGGTATCACAGCAGCAGTAACTACAACAATTGCAAGATATTTTAGTCTCTTTCAGATCTTGTCTCCCAAAGTGATCACTTCCTTGCCAAATATATTGCATGAGAGTCATATTCCTATATAAAACAAAATATTCAAGTCAAACTTACATGACAATAAATGTATTTTTTAACATTCATTTATATAGATAACTTCATGATAATTTTGTAACTGTAAAAATATGTCATAGTTTGTATGCATGTTATTTCTTTATAATAAAGTAATAGATTACAAACACAGTTGTATCATGTAAAATAAATTCAAAGATATATTTATCTATATGAATTGAATGACACATAAAGTTTGACATTTCATTTAGTATCTAACAATAAGACAAGGAAAAATACACCAGTAGCATATTAACTAGATAAAAATATTACTTGTTATGCTAAAAGAAAACGTAAATCTTACCCAAATGAGGAGAATCAATATCCGTTCATTTTTATAATTGGTGATTAAATAACAATATTAAAATATTATTGAAGAGATGGTATATAAATGTAGAAAAATAAGATAGCTAGCATACCGAAGATTCTAATTCATCCTCAAAACTAGAACCAAGAGTTGTTCTCTTATCCTACAATGAACATGTAAAATGAATTTTCATTCTAAAAAATCTAAACATTTTATTTAATTATCCTTAGTTTAAAATTTAAACAATACATGTGACTCTAATATCTTTAACCGAGCTCGTAAATTCTCAATTTCACGCTCTTTTTCTTTAATATAACAATGTTGTTCTTTGATTTGATGCTCCTTCTCTTGTAACTGGGATTCCCAAGTTTTTGTCACACTTCTATTTGAATTTTCTAATCGTCTCTTCTTCTTTAAATTTCTTCTAGTGATATCTCCACTTATTTCTCTCTCATATCCTCCATGATGTGACCCATATACAGAGTCCACAACAAGACCAAACTTCAACGAATCATTTGTATTCTCCAGTCCCAATTCTATACACCTTTCTATTACCTTTTCCTGTAAGACAAATTCATATTTCAAGTTATTTTTCTTATTTTAGAAGAATATAGATGATGATATAAAGACTTACACAAATCACTCCTATTTTTTATCTATATATACACCATTCCTTTTATGATCATCAACCCAAATTTGCTAGAGTGTGGCTTTTCCACCATTTTTCTCCTAAAAAATTGACATATCAAATATATTAAAAAGTATAAGTCATTTGATAATTCTAAATTATATTAGAAATCTTACCACATTCAATTGCTTTTCATCAAAAGATATTGGTCCGGTTGTGTGTGTAGCTTGTAAAATACTTCAATTTTGTTTATTAATACTTGCTTCTTGCTTCTCAATGATCAAGTGAATTTTAGAATTGGATATAAATATGAATAGCAAAACATATTAACATAATATAATAATTTTTAGAACTTTACCTATTTTGATTGACTACTCCAAAGGTTAGAAATTATTACCCAATTTTCTTGTGGCACTCGATCATCTATAGTTTCCATTTGTTAAACAATAGGAATATTAGGATTTAACCTACGTTTTAGATCCTTACAAAAATCCAGCAATTATTGATTGGTTGTCTTTTATACAAAAGTAGTAACTTCATCATGAGAAGTCACTTTGATATCATTCATATTAAAAAATTCAAAGTACGCTGCATCGACAATATATAATATATATTAAAACAATAAGATTAAATGTGTTTTATTATTTTAGTTGAACAAAATAAGTATAAAAGTATGCTGAGAGTAGAACACTTACTAGAACATTATCCATAACCTTTTCAATTGATGATTCATGATCTTCTCCCCACTCCTTATGTATCAGAAATAAACATAAATTACCAGCTAAAATTTCTAAAAAGTTACTCAAGCTGCATCTCCCTGGTCCAGTAATTCTACCATCATTGAGAACAATACATTTATGCTTCTGACCACACATAGGGGCCACTGTCTTTAAACTAATTCTACCTCTTGTCCTTCTCTTTTTAACATTTGGTATGATAACATCTAAGAAAATTTTTAAAAAAATATGATTTAACTTTTATTTAGATAATGAAAAATATTCATAAAAATATAATACATGTGCTATCGTGCTCAATTGATTCTATTGAATTTACATGAACTTCATCATGTGAAGGACGTTCTTGTCTTTGATCATTCATTCCTAGTATAGTAGAAAAATACATAAATATATACTCAACATAATAAAAATAAATAAACATGAACATCAATACAACTTTATCACAAATATTGTACCTCCTATTTATTGTCTATCATTGTCATTTTCTAGAGTTGTGACTCCAACTTGCCTCTGCCTATTTCCTAAAATTGATATAGTAAAAGTAAATAAACATCAATATCAATTATTTGATATCAAATATAACTATTAACCTCAAATATTGTACCTCTCATGTGACGTGTACCATTATCATTTGCTGGAGTTGTGGTAAACACGCTCCTCTGCTCATTTTCTAAAGTTGATATAGTAAAAGTAAATAAACAACAACATCAATTTTTAGATAACAAATATAACTTTATCACAAATATTATACCTCGCATGTCCTGTCTACCATTGTCATCTCCTAGAGTTGTGGTACGCACATGCCTATGCCCATTTTCTAAAATTTACACAGTAGAAGTATATAAACATCAACATCAATTATTTGATAACAAATATAACTTTATCACAAATATTATACCTCGCATTTCCTGTCTACCATTGTCATTTCCTGGAGTTGTGGTACGCACATGCCTATGCTCATTTCCTAAAATTTATGTAGTACAAGTATATAAACATCAACATCAATTATTTGATAACAAATATAACTTTATCACAAATATTATACCTCTCATTTCCTATCTACCATTGTCATTTCTTGGATTTGTGGTATGCATGTGCCTATGTTCATTTTCTAAAATTGACATTGTAAAAGTAAATAAATATCAACATCAATTATTTGATAATGACACTAGCATGCATTATCAATAACTTTTATACCTCCCTTTTGTTGTCTAATATGCTCATTCCATGTAGCAGGAGTTGGGGTACACATTTGCATGTGTTCATTTGCTAGAATTGACATAATAAAAGTAAATAAAACATCCAAATCAATTATTTGATAAGAAATATTGTTTTTTACTTATATTGTACCTTCATTTATATTTCTACCAAACTCATTTCCTACCAGAGTTGAGGTACACCCTTTTCTCTTTTCATTCACTAGAATTCATATAACGCAAGTACATAAACATCGATATGAATTATTTGATAACAATCATATCATTATTGATAAGTTTGATGCCTCCCTTGTGATGTTTAATATGCTTATTCTTTGAAATAGGAGTTGAGGTACGCACTTTTCTTTTTTCATTCACTAGAATTCATATAATGCGAGCAAACAAACATCAATATGAATTATTTGATAATGACTACAACATTATCAATAAGTGTTGTACCTCTCTTGTGATGTCTAATATGTTCAATTCCTATAACTAGAGTTGAAGTACACCCTTGCCTCTTTTCATTTTCTAGAGTTGACATCATGAAAGTAAGTAAACTTTCAAATAAAATATTTGATAAAAAAAATATTTTTTTACTTAAATTGTATCTCCCATGTTCTTTGTGCCATGCTCATTTTGTACTAGTGAGTTATGTACTTCTCAGTGCTCATTCACTACAATTTACATAATTCATGTAAATAAACACATAACTTGTCCATGTGTGGAATAACATACTTCTTATAGAAAGAATTTGTATTAAATTTATAAAAGTACCTATCATATGTGGCATGTACTCTTCATGGTTTGAATTTTGTATTTGAGAATTGATTTGGCCTTGACGGTTCCCTAGATATCACATTTGAAAAATTATAAATGCATCATCTCTACAAATCTAGTAGAAATAACTATTTTATTTGTAAAAAGTACATCCGCTAGATGATCTATCTTGTCCATGTCTTGCAACAACTGTTGAGGCATTAACTTGTGTCTTGTCATTCTCTACATTTCATATGATGAAAATGAACATACATGATATAACATACTTCTTAAAGAATGAAATTTTAACTCTAAATAAGTACATCTCTTGTGTGACATGTCCTGATCAAGGTCAGAATTTGGCATTTGAGAATTGATTTGGCCTTGACGATTCACTAGATATCACATTTGAAAAGTTAAATTGCATCATCTCTACATATCTAGTCGGAGAAATCATTTTATTTGCAATAGTTACCTCCACTTGATGGTTTATCTTGCCCATATCTTGTGAATTGTTTTGAGGCATCCACTTGCGTCTTGCCATTCTCTACATTTCATATAATGAAAATGAACATATATTGATATAACATACTTCTTTTAATTCTAAATAAGTACCTTTCTTGTGTTGTAAAGTTTTCTCTAAGTCTGAATTTTTCTTTTGAGAATTAACTTGGCCTTGACAATTCACTGGATATTACACTTGAGAAATAAAGAATACATCATCTCTATTCATCTAGTAGGAAAAGTCATTTTATTTATAATAGTTACCTCCAGTTGATGGTTTATCTTGGGCATGTCTTGTGAATTCTTTCGAGGCATTCACTTACGTCTTGTCATTCCCTGCATTTTATATAATGAAACTGAGAATACATTGATATTAAATACTACTTTTAATTCTAAATAAATACCTTTCATGTGTTGTAAGGCTTTATCTAAGTCTAAATTTTTATTTTGAGAATTAACTTGGCCTTGACGATTCACTAGATATCACATTTGATAAATAAAGAATACATCATCTCTATTCATCTAGTAGGAAAAGTCATTTTATTTATAATAATTACCTCCAGTTTATGGTCTATCTTGGTCATGTCTTGCGAATTCTTTCGAGGCATTCACTTGTGTCTTGTCATTCCCTACATTTCATATAATGAAAATAAACTTACATTGATATAACATACTTATTTTAACTCTAAATAAGTACCTTTCATGTGCCGTAAGGTTTTCTCTAAGTATGAATTTTTCTTTTTAGAATTAACTTGGCCTTGACGATTCACTAGATATCAGAAATAAAGAATGCATCATCTCTATTCATCTAGTAGGAAAAGTCAATTTATTTATTATAATTACCTTCCCTTGAAGGTCTAACTTGTCCATGTCTTGTGAATTCTTTTGAGGCATTCACTTGCATCTTGCCATTCCCTTCATTTCATATAATGAAAATGTACATACATTGATGTAACATACTTCTTTTAACTCTAAATAAGTACCTTTCATGTGTTGTAAGGTTTGCTCTAGGTCTGAATTTTGCTTTTCAAAATCAACTTGGCCTGACAATTCACTAGATATCACATTTGAGAATTAACGAATACAGCATCTCTATTCATCTAGTAGGAAAAATCATTTTATTTATTATAATTACCTCTACTTGAAGGTCTATCTTTTCCATGTCTTATGAATTCTTTCGAGGCATTCACTTGCATCTTGCCATTCCTTGCATTTCATATAATAAAAATGAACATACATCGATATAGCATACTTCTTTTAACTCTAAATAAGTACCTTTCATGTGTTGTGAGGTTTGCTCAAGGTCTAAATTTTTCTTTTCAGAATCAACATGGCCTTGACAATTCATTAGATATCACATTTCAAAATTAACAAATACATCATTTCTATATTCTAGTAGAAAATGTCATTTTGTTTGTAACAATTACCTCCACTTGATTGTATGTCTTGCCCCTATCTTGTAAATTCTGTCAAGATATGTGGCTTCCACTGATCTTTCCCAATATTTCAATAGTGAAAATGAACATAAAACCTAAAATGTACTTTTTTTACTTTTAACATTTCCTAATGCAATGCCTATTTCGTTACTGGAAGCCTTGCTCATTGGGTCAGTTTTTTGGATGATAGTGTTCACAGAGATGCGCTTAGGAGGCATTTTCCTATAGAAAAAAAAGATGAAGTGAGAGAATATACTTGAGTAATATGAAAGAAGATACATTGAGAGAATATACTTGAGTAATATGATCAAAATGTATTAAAAAGAAGGATAATTCTTATCATAAATTGACTATGTTTTCTTTTATTAGCAAATTCAGTTATATCATTCTCATCTACTTGATTCATTTCAGGATCTAGGTCTGATCTCACCCAAATCTCAGTTTCTTCATCTGACACACTTTACACTAAAATTTCTTCATCTGATATATTTGTATCAAAAGAGGCAATGTTGACAGGAATGTCATATGTGCCTCTAGCAACCCAAGATCAAACTACATTTAAATTTCCATCTTCAAGATTAGCATAATAGAAAACGTGTTTTGCTTGTTTAGGGAATATAAAAGGCCCGTCGTCAAATGCAAGCTTGGTTGTATCGACAACGATGAAGTTAAGATAATCCCTTGTCACTCCAACTCCTTCATCATTGTCATACCACAAACACTTAAAAATATAGAATGGATCTAAATGTTGGAATTGAACTTCATATCTAGCCAACAAAACTCCATAATATAAATTGTCATCTGGTCCAGTAGTTGCAATACCGCTGTTTTGTGTTACATGGATACACTCTATATATTTTGGTTCAAATTTGTATCCATTGACGTAATAACCATGATAAGAAAATGCTTTAATTGAAGATCCTTCAGATAAATACTTGAGCCTTTCTGGAATGTGTTGATGCTTCCTTAACTCTCTAACCTATTAAAAGTAAATAGGTTTAAGTATTTATATAGTACAATTATGTATACAATAAAATAAAAAATGCTTCCATGATCTTTCAACCAGCGTACAAAATGTCTATGTTGTTCTAATTTGATATCATCTTCACACCATGAAGGATGTCTAGATCTTAGAATGTCTGCATGATGCCTATAGAAACAATTAAATACACTTCTTTTAATGCTACCATAAAATAAGAAGTAATTGAAATAATTCCTCAATTTACTTATGTAGTCATCGATAGCATCATCATTGAAAAGAATAAAGTGGTGAGCTTGATGAGTTTCAGCCACAGAAAGACCAATAATTTGACAAGCTCCAATTAGTCCATTCTCATAGTCTGGATTCTGTTTTTCTTTGGAATCTGAATCACATAGGTAACGGAAACAAAATGTAGCCACTTCATCTCTCAAATAACCCTCAACAATGGAACTTTCTAGATTACTTTTATTTCTCACGTACTTCTTTAGAATAAATAGATATCTCTCTATCGGGTACATCCATCTAAATGGATTAGGACCACATATTTTAGCCTGAGTTGGAAGATGCACTGATGGGTGAACCATTACATCAAAAAATGTTGGAGGGAATATCTTCTCCAACTTGCATAGAATTAGAGGTATATCATGCTCAAGTTTTCCCATGCTTTGAACATCAATAGATTTGGCACACAATTATTTAAAAAAAGGGACAATTCCATCAAATCTTTCGCTACATGTTTCGAAGTGGTTTTCCTTAAGGCTAGGATAAGAAATTATTGCATTAGAATGTGATGATCGTGACTTTTTGGGCCCACTAACTTCTTCTCATGAAGTTGAACTAACTGAGAGAAATTGGAAGAATATCCATGTGGCATTTAAGATCTTTCAAAACTGTAAGAAACATTTCCTTTTCCTCAGAGTCATGCTATAAGATGCATGGGGGATAACAAATTTTCCATTACTCATTGTCTTCTTTATCTACAAGGATTTTCTAATCTTCAACCTATCCATATCTAAATGAGCCTTGATGTTCTCTTTACTTTTTCCATCCTTATACAACAACCAGCTCAATAAATTAGCAGATATATATTTCTCGATATGCATTACATCCAAACTATGGCGAACTAACAATTTACTCCAGTACAAAAGTTCAAAAAAAATACTTTTTTTGTTCCAAGAAAGGGGAAATTGTTGTCTGACATTTGTTACATTGGATGTTTCCCTCCCAAAAATAACATTATCATAATCATCCCATAGTTCCAAGATTTGTTGTCCAGAAAGAGAATTTGGTGCAAAATCTAGTTCAATAGTTCCATCAAAGTGTTGCTCATCATATCTCCATGGGTGGTCAATAGGAAGAAATCTTATATGCCTCATGTATGCTAATTTGTGACTAAATGGCAAATAAATGGATGTTGTGTCAATATGACATTCGGGATAGCCATAAGTTCCACTTATTTTTTGACCAGATAATATCCTATATGTAGGGTAGTCTAAAAGAGCAGCCTGCATCCTAAAAGTTTCACACTTTTTAGCATCATATGTATCAACACCCACTGTCCACAATAGATTCAATTCACCAATCAGTGGTTGTAAATAGACATCAATGTTGTTTCCCAGAGACTTTGGTCCATCGATTAGAAGAAGTGTCATAAAATATGATTTTTTGTTACTAACCAAGGAGGCAGATTGTAATTTAGGATAAACATTGGCCAAATACTATGACTAATGCCATATGCCATAGTAAAAGGACTAAACCCATCAGTAGATAGTGTTAATCTAACATTACGAGGTTCATTACTGAATTCAGGATGTTTTTCATCAAAATCATTCCAGAGTTCTGAATCCCGAGGATAACTCATCTTACCTGCAACTAGTTTTGGGCTAGTGTGGTGATATGTCATTAAGCTAGTCGTTTTGGTTGAATTGAACATCCTCTTCAATCTAGGAATAATAGAGAGATAGCGACAAACTTTTGCAGGTATTTTGGAATCTGTCTCTTTGTTAGGATTTGTTGGCTTCCATCTAGATGATTTACACCTTAAACACTCATCCAGATTGGCTTGATCACCTCTATATAACATGAAATCATTTGGACATGCATGTATCACTTCTTTTATTAAACCAAAAGAAGACATCAACTTGTTCATCTCATACCAAGTCTTGGGAAACATGTTATTCACTGGAAATACCTTACAGAGTATCTAAAGAAGCTTTGACATTGATTTGTTGGTCTAATGATTATCGCACTTGATATTAAAGAGATTAGAGACCAAATGCAATGTTGAGTATTCACAACCTTCATACACGGGTGTATTAGCTTGTTTCATAACTTCTTCAATTTTTTCAGACTCGTGATCTAGATATGAAATAAAATTACATTTCATCAACATCCCTAATTATTGCATCAGAAATCATTTGATCCACATTGTCATTTGACTCTGTTGAAGTTCTAGAAGTTTGTTCGTGGTAAGAAAGTTCACCATGGTACACCCATAGAGTGTAATGAGGGAAAAAATCATAGAGTACTAAATTCTCCCTAATAGTGTTATTATGTTCTTTGTGGAACTTATTCTCATATTTTATACATAGATAAAGCATCATTGTTGTCTCAACATTATTTGAGGAAAATTACAGAAAACAATCTATCCCCTGAATAAAATCATTATCATGACGACGGTCAAATCTTGTTTTTGGCTTATAAATCTAATTTTTGTGAATAAAATATTAGTTTTCCATAGTCAAAGCCTAACATAAAAAGAAAAGCATATTTTAGAAAGAGTTCAAATTATATTGCCATAAATAATACTAGTTTCGAACAAAAATATTATTAAAACATTTCATACATGTATGTTGTTCATTTAAATACACACATTATCTTCCTATTCTATCTCAATATGGTTTGTGATAGTAAGTTTTTGTCTGATAGCAAAAGAGTTTCTATTGTTTGAACATTCATATAAACATAACATGCAACTTTGTATGTCGTATGAAAAAAGAAGACTCATAGTCAACTATAAAACAGAAGTATGAATGTAAAGTAATACAGAAAGCATAGCACAAAACTTGGAGGATAAATTCAAGTAAGAATGTGTTGGTTAATAAAGTCAAATAAGTAACAAAGACATTATAAATAATTTTTTATCTTACTATTAACAAATTTTATATACAAAAAACATTATAGAATATTTAAAAATAATAAGTACAGTAGTATAACTAAGAATACTAAAGTCATATGATTTTGACTCTTAAAAAAATTATATGGGCATATGTGAAGGTCGTACATGAATATTGATCGATAAATATTAGTACATTACATTAAATATTTAGGGACAAAGATGGTATATTTTAAATTAATTAATGTACAAAGAAAAAGTTAGACCACTCACAGGAAGATGAAGCACATGTCGGGTCATGTGCGTCTATGATAAGATTCTTCTTAACAGTACACCAAGCACAAATATTCTTCTCAACTTTTCAGTATCAATCAACACCATGTTGTGAGTATACATAGTTAATAACTTATTAGGCTTACACCAATAAAATTGTGAAATATTTTAAACTATAAATAGGAAATAATCGTGCACTTATTTGTGGTCAAAATAGAGTTTTGTGGTAGTGATGTGTGAAGATATTTATAAATGAACAATATAGACAAATCATATACTTCCAAACATAATAAATAATTGATATACCATAACAGAAAATTTATTACTGGAGGTAGCAACTAAAATCGGTTACACATTTCATAGTTATTTACATATGTAGAGAAGAAAAAGTGCACCACTTGCTAGAAAAGATGTATGTTTCGTCCACATCTTTTAGTTAAAAAATAAATTTAGAATGTAAGAGGTATTTTCGGATGATAGATTAGGCACCATTCTATGTTCAACATCTCTATATGGGTAGATCCTATAAAGCACGGAGTACACATACACGGCCCTCTACTCCTTCAGGAACCTGCCCGACCCTCAACCCTTCTTTTGGGCAACTACTCATGGAAGTACAGATCGTAATAAGTGCCTAATATATTCTAAAAATCTATTAATTCCATGCTACGATAGGAGGCCATATCGTATTAGTGTTCATTAGTTATAAAGATGAAATTCATGTTGCAATCTGACTCCTTGTATTACTACTATGTACCATAATGGGTACATGAAGCCCTTTTCGCTAATCCTAAGATGTCGTTGCCTTGGTACCAAAATGACCGCCGGCCACCGAAAAGGGAATAATGAAACAAAAGAGTAGGAGCGTATTATGAACCTGTTTTTCAGTTGGAAATCGATCTCACGCAGATAGTGGCGCTAGCGCTGCTTCGACTGCGGGCACTACTCGGCTGTGGGCGCTGCTTCGACTGCGGAAACTGCTCGGCTGCGGGCACTGCTCGACTAAGGCACGATTTTGTAAAGACCAAAACTCAGAAGCGTAACAGACCGAAGTAAAAAAAATAAATTTATTTAGTCTAGCGAACATGGGCTTTGAATAAACAAACTGTGATCTATGACATATTGGATCTGGAAAACAATTAATCATGGACTAAACAAGGAAACCAAATGCAAACCGTAGATTATTGAGGGTTCTGACTAACCTTCCTGAGTTGATCGGAATGGAACCCGTGCAAACAAAGTAGATTATGGCTAGTTTGGTTGGATGTAGTTGTGTGAGTTTACAATGTAAAAATGTACAACAAATACCCAGTTTGTCATCCGACTACACCCTACCAAACAAACTGGGGAGCAATAGAAGAAGATAACCTCCTTAAAGAATTAAATGGGGAAAATTTTAGAAAACTTTGATAAATTTAGTTACCAAGCTAAATGAATTTTTGACTTATTTACCACAGTAGATGACTTTGGAAAATGAGAGAGAGTGGAGATGTCATTTGATTTGGCATCTCCATTCTCATTGGCCGAAGAAAAAAAATATTGTCAACTAGATTTGGGTCAACCTACAACATGTGTCAACATGCCATTGAAGGCGTCATATGAAACAGATCTCTAGTGTCATGCTACCGCTTGGCCTGATAACCCTTAAATATAAAAAAATGTTTTGATTTATATGTTAATATCATGTAGTACTTTTATCTTATATGATCATTTAGATAACTAATCTAAAAATAAAATAAAAACCAATGCTAATTAAATACGGTATACATGTAATATATAAGTATTCTATTAAATGTACACTATATGTTTATTTATTAGTATATCTATATATTAACAATAATTTTTTAGCATAAAATGTAATATTTAGGTTTATGCTCTAATTTTATATAACATTATATGATACATGGTCCAATATACTATGATGCAAGATCTTTATATTCAAATTTGTGCATATTTTTTATAATTTTATCTAGAATATTTATATTTAATATATAGATATATCTCAAATACATATTATGTTTAATAGAATAATAATCATTAGTGTTAATAAGTAGTATTATGATGACGCTGGATCAAATTCATGTTAAGTAAGTATAATATACATTTATGATATAATATTGTATGAAATATACACGATCTGTAAAAATATGTATATTTTACTATAAAATATCTCACCCAGATAGAAAATAGCACAATGTAAATAAGTATTATATATATATTTGTGATATATTAAATATGAAAAAATATAAACATATGAAAAATATGCACCAGATTGTCTATAAAGTATTTGAGAAAAACAATAATAACAAATCAATATCTATAAGTATAATATATTTTTTGAAGCAAAGTTATTAATAATATAATATAAAAACTATGCATTGAATTTCCTATAAAGTATTCAACTTAAACAAATATAACATATTTTTCTCAACAAATATGTAATAAGACTTTAATTATAACTATCATATTATTGTTCCTATAATGTATCTGATTTCTTATTAAGATTAATGGTTTTTAATTTACATTATATTTATTATTCTATGCGTAAAAAATCTAATCTAACTGTAAACATAACATGTTTATGTTAATAAGTATTACATATGTTAAGAACAACCATCTTTCTATATTCGAAAAGGAGTGCAGCCCTCTTTTATAAATAAGAGGGGAAATAACAAGGAAGCACATAGCAAACCCTAATTGGTCTATTATACTTAGACTCATAATAAATAAGACTAAGTAAAAAGGAAAATAAAATTATAATGTATAAAATAACAAAAGACAAATACAAATCTCAATATCCCCCTCAATCTAGAGCATAGATATCTATCATGTCCAGCTTATAAACTAGCTATGCAACTCTCTTTTCAGAGAGTGGTTTTGTAAAATTATATATGATTTGCTCATGTGTAGGCAGGAAATGGGTAGTGATCTTCTTATCTAGCACAACATCTTGAAGAAAATGGCAATCCACCTCAATATGATTGGTTGTTTCATGAAAGACATGATTACTGGTAATGAAGGTAGCAACATGATTTTTACAGTACATTGGAATAGCATGAGTAGTGGAAAACCCAAAGTCAGACATAATGGATTTTATCTGTAATAGCTCACAAGTAGTATGTTCCATTGCATGATATTCAGATTCTGCACTGCATCTCGAAAAAGCATTTTGCTTCTTACTTCTCCAGGTAACCAAGTTACCCCCTACAAATGTACAATAGCCAGAGGTGGATCTCCTGTCAGATTTATACCCAACATAATCGACATCTGAATATCCAATCACATCTAGATGTCCATTTCTTTTATACAACAGTTGTAACGACCTCACTTTTTGGAAACTCCCAATTAAAGAAGGCCTTAAAGTTGAGAGACATTATCTGATATTTTCCCAAGGATCTAGATTTAACAAATAATAAATAATAGTAAATAGTTTCCATTAATCCAAATATATTATTTATAAGATGTTCCTCTAGAACATACATACCTTTCTATCATTAGAATTGTACATATGAGAACTATATGAGAATAAGTATTTATCTAATCCTCCTTATAATTTAACTTTAATGTCTTAAAGTAATTTAATATGTCCAACATATCTTGATATCATCTTATCTAACATGTACCTAAAATGTCGTAAAATAGAAGAACAGATTAGCATATCAAAATACACAGTGTGCGTGGGGTGAGTGCAAAAGTATGCACGTACATAATAACATATAACGATCATTACTTGTGGATGGAAATTGTCACTTTCTTCACATAATCTTTATTTATGTGATACTCAAGTGGCATTATAATTGAACATAATGTAAATAAACATCCAATGGTTTAGTTGTTCAATCCTCGAGAAATCCTAGAAAAACCAGCAAACCAATGTGGGTATTCATAGACATTACCACCTACCTTTTATAAAACCATGCAGATCTTGCAGTCATTAAGCATGTTATCAAATCAAGCAATCAACTTTGATCTGCATGTGTGTAAATCCTAAAGTGTCTCCATCACAATAAATACATTAAACCCTACTAGTGTAAGGCCCCTGACCTGGCTTAGTGCTTGATTGTGCTTACTTTTCTTAATAAGGCGCTTGAACCTTAATATAATCTCTTGAGATGATTTAATAACACGTGATAATCTTATGTGTTCAGTTTGGTTTGGTTTGGTTGATGTTTGATTTAGTTATGTTTATTTTGGACCAAGTTGCAATTTACCCATCATGAGGGTTAATATTGCAATTTTTCATGTGTAGGTTGTGCTTCTTATGCCTTACCATCATGATAGAGAAGATGATGCAATGGGGTGCCTTGTTTGGGCCTTGGTTGATGAAGTGACATATTGGGATGATATTAGGGTTTGCTTGAGTTGCATGGTTAGTGATGTTGACCATGTGTGTTCTTGAGTGCAGCGACCAGTGTTGCGACCTTGATAATTTGGAGGTGCTTCGATTGGCACAACATGTTTTTGCTTCGACCTTGGTGCTTTAACCTTTGGTTTGGTTTCTAGGGTTTTTCATTGTTGATGTGTTGTGACCACAACCCTCTTAGTTTGTTTTTGTTGTTGTCGACACAAGGGTTTTGAGGTGTGTTGCAACCGTGACATGTATGAGCTTTGACCATGTTGAGTTTAGAGATCAATTTGTTGCTACACCACTTTGGTTTTAACATTTCTCTTGCATATGTGCATGCATGGCCAATCCTTTGTGGAACAAGTGTCCTTTTCATGCCCTAACATCTTGACACCTCATATCTTTACCTCCCTCCTACCTCAGATGTATATCATCTCTCTCTTTTACATGTAAGCAATCCATTTATCTCTCTTTTCTCCCTCTCTTCTCCTTGTGTTCGGACTTGGAGCTTGGTGGAGCTAGAGAAGGTTGATCTTGGTGCTTTGGTGGTCAATCATCCTTGCATGTGGTTATCTTGATCATCTTCTTTGTGGTGATCCTTGGTGATTCTCTTCTTGCTAAGCGGCTCTATCACCATGATCTCATTTCTTTTGCACTCTACGTTCCTTATTCCTCTCTTGGCCATGAGACTATGGATCTACCATGGTGGCCATCTTGAGGGAAACTTCTCTTCACAAGGGTCGGAGACTATGGTTTGACCATGGTGGTACCCAAGTGTGATGTAACTTTCTTCTCTTTCTCCTTTCTTCTTCTTTGTTCGGCCTAGGGTGTTCACCCCATTTCTTGAGATTTTCTTTAACCTTGGTGTGTTCTTATTTATTGAGGACCCTTGTGGCCATGGGGTTGATCCAATTTGGAGCTTCTTCTTCTCTCTTAGAGCTTGTGGTTTTGGAGCTTAACCTTCTTCATAAGGCGAGTTATATAACTTTCTCCTCTTCTATTATTTACATCATAATCTTGCTTGCATGCTACTGTTCTCATCTATAAAAACATGAATTAAAGATACTAGACAATGTTCTTATGATCTAGGGTTTAAAATTTTGTAGTATTCTTACATGGATTACTCTTTCTCCAAAATCCTAATTTCATGCACTCAGTTATGATTGATGGAGGAGTTGTCGATTCTTACATGCAACATGATCTTTGGTTTTATACATTGATGATGTTTCGGTCGTTCATGTTATATGGTGGTTTGGTTATTGTATAACCCATGTTGGACTCTTGGTTTTCTCTCTCTTAATATGGTTTCTCATATGTGCCTTGGTGACGTTGGTTTTAGGGTTTTGATGTCTATCTTTGCATGGAGTTTTCTCCTTAATGACGCTTGGTTTTCTTAATGTTCATCATCTATTTTGATCATGGATTATTTTTATTTTGAAGATGATTATGTGGTGTTTAGGTATCTTGACCTTTATGATCGCTACACTTACTCTAATGTTAGTGGTCGCTACAAGTAGTTGGTGGTGTGTTGTGGGTGCTACATGGCTAAGCCTATCACCTTTGTTCACTACACCTTGAGATTTGCTTGGTTGCATAAATATCTTACAGTCGATACACTTGTTTTGGTTTTTATATCACTACATGTGTAGTGTGGTGTTGTGGGTGCAACAACCTTAACCCTGATCAGGAAGTCATTACACTTGTGTTTTGGGTCGTTACACTACCTTATGGTCACAACAAGGTCTCAACTCTAGGTTGGTCGCTACACCTGATGTTTTGGTTGGTTGCTACAAGTTGGATCTTGGTCGTTACACATGTTTGATGATCTATTTCGGTCATAACAAGACACCTATTATAATGTTCTCTACCCTAACCCAAAGTGTTGGGGTCTCTATTGTTAGTGGGCTAACCTAAAATGATCGCAACACATGGAGAAAAATGGGTCGCTACAGTACCCTACCTACAGTTGATACATGTTGTTATGCATATGTTGAGTAATGATGATGTGAGTGCTAAAGCCTAATGTGATCCCAGAAAGTGGGAGATGGTGTATCTAGGGCTTAATGATGATATTGAATTGGAAACCCTAATCAACTATAATGAGAACCCTGACCTTAATTGGGCAGGAGATGATGTTACTTATCTTGTTGATGTGTTAGCATGCGATGATATCGTTCTTTTACTTGTGTAAACCTAACCTTACAAGTGGAATGAATATCATAGCTAGTGATGGCTATGGTGTGTTTGACATCACATAGGGTAATGATTATGAGCCTTTATGAGGCAAGATGAGAGAGTGATGATATGCAGGAACTATGTGGTTTGGGTCTTATTACCTGGCAGAGGCTTTATGCCTAATGTGAGGTGATAACCTCTAATGATGAGATAAGGGATTGTTATTCCCCAATGAGGTGATTATGTTGGTGGCCTTGTATGGTAGTTTCATTAAGTAATGATATTATTAGTTTATACTTCATACATTTTATATCTTCTAGAGTTGTAACATACCCTGATCTTTGTAGAGTTTTGGGGTTCGTACTTTGTAACTTGATTGATGTGAAAGGATTGGCTTAACTGATGTAGTGAAACCCTAATCATGTACTTTCCCTATGGCATAGATCCATCTTTAGTGTTAGTACTTGATGGATGGTGAAATGGGTTCTCCCTTAGTGGAATCCTAGAGTCGTATATTGTTGAGTATATTGATTTCACAGGATTGGTTGTGGTCATACCTTAGCAGGAGAACGATCAAGGTCATATCTCAGGTGATGTGATTCAGTATACATATATGATATGTTTTGAGTATGGCTGTGATCATACCTCAGCAGGAGTGTGGCTACGGTCGTAACTCAATTTTACTAGTGTTGTGCCTATAAACCATGGCATACTAGATTGTTTTGTAGCTGTACTTTATATGTCACAGTGGTGGACTCATAATGATTGAGGGTGTGGGAGATCATAGGAGTATGGTTCCTCCTAGATCTTGTATGGCACTAATTTTGACTTAGTAGTGGTTAATCGGAGCATGAGTGGTATACCTCATCTCCTCATGGCATAATAAAAGATGTAACACAGTCATGTAGTATATTTGCTTAGGGTCAGATGTGATTCACATTGGATGACCACATGTCTTATCTATTGTACTGATTTCTTGAATTATAATGTGGTAAGAGAAATCAACTGTTATACATGTTCTTCATATTCCTTCATAAAGTATAAGATGTTCTAGTACTCAGTTGAAGATACCTAAATTGCTTAAATAATGTTAACTACTTTATTGATATCACTTAGATGAATCTTCTCATCTTGAACATAATGTTATCTACCTATTTTAATATATTTGTGTTTATAATAGACGTTGGCAGAGAGTTATATATCTTGTTGGAATGTTGGTCTCACTCTGTGGGTTTCCACATCTTTTAGGTGGTCATGCACGACAAGGTAGAGATTTTGTGGTTGAGGATAAGCAGTAATAGGAGCAGTAGTTGTTGAAGGTTGGTATGATTGTAGTGTTTTGCAGTAGATTTCTATGTTTCATTCTTGTACTCTTAGGTCCTTGGAGGTGTTTTTGTAGATTTTGTATATCGACATGAATTTTGGCAATACGCCATGGTTGTACAGTTGTGGCAAGTTAGCTAAGTGAATAGAGATATGTATCATATTATGACATGATATGTAATACTGGTGGTGTTGTTTATGGACTCAGACGTAAAATGTTTCCACTTTTGTGATTATGTGAAATTGGTTTTAATTTACCATGTTTACTAGTAATCTAGATGATAAAGTTTTAATTTTGTGCTTTGTTTTGAGTAATCTCACTTAGTGTAGCGATGGACGTCACAAATTGGGTCCTAGTCTAGAGTTTAGGGTTTCCTTGGTTTTGGGTTATCATTAGATTCATGTTTTGAAACACTAATTACTATGTCCAACATAGCCTTTCACAATGATCACTTAGATTTGATTAATTTCATTAATAACTTAGCAAGTTCGGATCTTTAGCCATAATTTTCCATATGCATGATTATTCATATTAGCACAGAAACTATCATCATTATGGTATTAATCATATAATCACCATTATATTCTGCATTATCTAATAATAGCATAGGTTTTTAATGTTTTCAACATATTAATGTATAAATCTAATGTATTTATGCTTTAATCACCACTTTAACACATGTTTGTCTACTTTTGGGATTGAAATCATATTTAGGCCTCAAACATATTTTATTTGGATTCTATGTGATCCTCCTAATCAATTTTCATATATCACTTGTCTTCATCTGAGCATCTTAGTAATTTCTATTATTTTTGCAAGTTTATCACTAATCAACCAATTAACAACTACACATTAGCAATTATTGTATCACCCCCTTTTTCCACACGGGCCGACTCTAGAAAATATCCTATGACAATCTCGATCTCGCGCTCCACGTGGGAGGCCCCCTTTTAGTCAGCGCGTAAAGACCACCTTACCCCCGTTAATTATGTGTATAGGATGGGGTTTGTTGCTATTTTAATAATGAACCTTCCCCAAGCTCCCAACGGAAGTGAGTTCTACCCTGACAGAGGCAACTATCATTTCGGCTTTCCCCCTCCTCATCCTCTAAGGGCCAAGCATGGCTTCCTACATCCCCTCTCTCTGGTCGGACCTAGAGGTTCGTTAGCTAGGGGTGGTGGTGACCAAGGTCGTGAGGAACAGGGTCCCTACTCCTCGACTAACCCTAGTTTGTAGGTAGACATCACAGGTGAAAATCCTTACCTCAAGATATTCAAGGATAGTAATCAGTGCTACATCATTCCTCTAAGGTTGACGTTGCCGCTACAGGGCTTGTCGGTGCCCTCCCATGCCCACAGAAGAAAGATGAAGAGGATTAGGTGTTAGAGAGACCACTACATAGGGTGATCACATGTGGTGTCAATGTATTGTGGCCTCAACTAACATTCTACGACCCTAAACTAGACACAAAGGGAAGTCTAGAGTGAGAGTCCAAGAGGGAGGGATGAGGGAGAAGACTAGAGTGTCTAGGTTCCATCTCCATCAAATATCTTGTGAAACGTGCATATATATAGATTCTCTCTTGTGTTTTCCCTCTCTCATTTCTCCTCTCTCTCATCTTGACCTTCCTTAAACATATAAATATTCCCTTTCTAAAGATCTCTTTTATTCCATAATTTAATACCAAAAAGGAAGGACTATATTCCCTCTCCTAATCTTTTCTTTTCTCTAGGTTAAAACAAATCATGCATAGAAAAGTAGAAAAATTATCCAATAGATAGCCAAAGTGGTGATACATATATCTATACTCGTCCTCCATGTAATTCTTTAATTAGCTAACCATTAAAAATTGTATCTTTTTATTCAACTAATTCATCACCAAATCAAACAAGAATATATTCCTCTCTTTAGCTTTTAATCCTATAAAGACTTGGATTTGACAACAATAAGTCATAAGGAAAACACATAACTATTTGGTACATATTGGATAATTGGTCATTAAACCATTAGGAAACCCCTTTATGTCTTACGATCTAGGTCATTATTCGTCTCCCTTAACTCAATTATTCCAATTTCTTAGAAACTCACTAATATTCTTTCCTAGGTCATATTAACTGGGATTTCATGGGATATCTTTCCCATTTACAACTTGCTCCTTTAAACATTATTTAAAATAATTACCATTATCTCATGGAATATCTTTTTCTCCAAATTTATACAATTCATTTTCTTTTCTTTATTATTTTCAAGTATATAAAAATTAAATCGAGATAATGTTATTTGATGCCTCAAATAGTGTGTTGCCGCTCTTGGTTGGATAATTATTTCTTAAATTATGAACAACACCATGTATCTTATTTTCCTTTGGAAACTTGGAAATTATTTCATTTTTCATATCAAAAGGCCATTATTTATTCATGTATGTATTCCTTCTATTTATTTATCTTGTGCCATAAGCACCCATGCCACAAAGGTGATTAACATTATTATTCCACTTGTGATACCATTGGGGAATTTACAAATCAATTCATTTATATAATTAAGTTTTACCAAAATTGAGTATATAACATTCACCCCTCCTTAAAAGGAATTTTGTCCCTAAAATTCACACCCAATAAGCTTAAGGTGAAACATAACTCATCTTAATTTCACAACTTAGGGTCAGCAACCCTACTTAGATTATCTTTGACAACTTTTATTGATATACAAATTCCTCACATTATGACTAATATTGGTACTTGATTTCATTCAAGGATATATCCCCATTCCTATTCATTTTATGTCATTATCACTTAACCATTTCATATTCACTTGAATTTTCAATTTTCATTTGGTGATTACCTTTTTCACCTAAGTTCCTATCTATTGTTTGTTTATTCCCACATAAGGGTGAGGTAACACCTTCAACCCTATTTCATGTCACTAATTTTAAATTAAGGTATTCATTCTCATATGTCAATTTTAAGCATAACATGTGTCTACCCAATCTCTCTCTCTCTCTCACAATGAGATGAAATAAGCACTTGACTGTGGCCCAAATACAAAGTTTATCTCATTCAGAGAGCAGAGATGGTATATCCACACATTATCTTAAAATTTCACATTTGAGATTCAAAATAATTAGTACTTTTTAATTCCAAATATTCTTATATTCCATGATGTCAAAATCATTTTCACTCTTGAGTTTGTGCACAACTCATCTTTAATATTTCATTATTATATGACTTCGTGTATCCTTTACATTGTGAGCTTTAGACACTTCCTTGAGGTATCTAGTGGTATAAGTACTTTTGGAGTGATATCCTCCTTATGCATCTAGGGAGTGCCTCTCACATTCACCCCTTAGGCCACATGAGCTCATGAAGGTGTCCAATCTCCCGAGACATGGGCCCCGAGCAAACATAGTATTTACCTCCATACTAGATGGTCTTGTGCATTTAGGGAACAATCAACTCCTAATCCCATCGGTACTATGTACCTTTAATACTCCCTACTTGACCATAGGACTGACTTAGGGCTCTACTGTTCCTAGAGTTTATTGAGATGTTATTACTCCATTCTATTTCATTACATTTTATTTTCATATGTAATTATTTAAACCATATTTACTCCATCTATTATGATGATCATCATTCACTTTATGTCCCATCACTAGGATCATGGCGACTTCCCTCCCATTCTTGGTCACATATTGTCATCCACTTCCATAGTGTCTTTTCCTCATGTTCTTCAAAGGTGACATACTTCGGTTCAAACACTTATACTCAATATATGAGCTCTCATATTTTTATACTTAATTCTTTACACTTTAGGTGACATTTAAGGTTACTGCAATCATTTAAATTGATTTTTAACCCACCCTTCTAGGGAAGGTCCTAACCTAGGATGCCTTCTTAGCTCATAGGAGGAGGTTAGGCTCTCTAGTCACAAACTGACCCCATGGTCTTAGGGTTTTACCTTTCCCATAGGTCCTTTTCCCACTCTTAGGTTAGCCCACCCCAGTTCGAGATACCAACCCTAAAAGTTTCACATTTTTTAATGTACAATTTCGGTTACAACTTCTCGACTGTTATTCTTTTTGTCTCATGGTGAGCCCTCTCTTTAAGGGAACCTCTTTAGGGGAGACCCTCTCTAAAGGTTTTAGTCCTTGCATTGGACGTTTATAACCTTCTCATTCATGGGCTTGGTTTATCATAGCGGTCTTCCTTTCCCAGCTTAACCTATTAATGACCTTCCTTTCTCGGCTTGGTCACTAGTCATTGCAATGCCCTCCTTTCATATTGGCCTTGCTTTCCTGGCTTGGCCTATTGGTGACTTCCTATCCTGGCATGATCATTGATTATTTCAATGACTTCCTCTTGTATCACCCTTCCTTTCCTGGCTTGGCATGTTGGCGATCTTCCTATCCTGACTTGATCAGCAACTGTGGTAATGACTTTCTCTTATATCAGCCTTCCAATCCCTTCTTGGCCTATTGATGATCTTCCCATCCCGGTTTTGATCACCAGTCATTACACTTACTTTCCATTCACCCCATGCTCTTTCACTCACTAGAGGTATTTCATTATTCGAGCAAGTCATATCCATAAAACTAGTTAGGTTGCTTAGTTTCTTAAAAAAATTCTCATTAATGCCTTGTTCCACATGTACACTTGCATGGGATACCAGTGAACTAGCATGTTTATATTTTTCGTATTTCTTTTCATCCTAATTAGGGCTAATATGGGTAGGGTTACTTTATCACCCACACTACTCCCATTTCCCATGATTAGGGTTTTAGGTTCGGGTTAGAGACTACATCCTACCTCTTAGGGTTTCTAGGTCCCTTGACCCACTAGGGTTTTCCCAAACCAACCCTAATTCCACCTAGGGTTACCCTCATAAGGAAAAACCCACAACACATTTTTCTTTTTTATCATTATGTACATTATTATTTCCACATTACATGTACATTATTTTTTCAACATTACATGTACATTAATTGGTGGAGGATGCCTTAATCCTACTTCTTCTCAAAAACACTAAATTCATATGAGGAGCAAAGTTCCCTTTAGGGTTTATTGAGCAAGAGGACGAGAAGTGGATGAATCAAGATGAGAAGAAAACCTAAAGGTATTTTATTTTGGGTAAAATCTTCTGAATTTGGCCAGGCAGGATGCACAGATTTAGGAGTCCTTGTAAGCCAACTAGTGGTGTGGAGAAAACTTTTGCCAGCCCCGTGTCGTGATCCCTTCTAGACATCATCATCTTTAGTAAATACTCTAATAATTCCCTCATATTTGTATAGATTATTTGAAATTATAAACTATTATATATTATTTCAAAAATATGGGGCTCTGATACGAAATGTAACAACCTCACTTTTTGGAGACCCCCAATTAAGGAAGGCCTTAAAGTTGAGAGACATTACTTTTCCCAAAGATCTAGATTTAGCACACAATAAATAATTTCCATCATTTCAAATATATTATTTACGAAATTTTCCTCTAGAACTTACATAACTTTCTATCATCAGAATCATACATATGAGAATTATATGAAAATAAGTATCTATGTAATCCTCCTTACAAGTTAACTTTAATGTCTTCAAGTAATTTTATCTATCCATCATATTTTGATATCATCTTCTCTAGCATGTACCTAAAACCCAGTGAAAGAAAAGCACGTATCAGCAGATCAAAATATAATGTGTATGAAAAAGTGTGCAAGTACATAACAACATATAACAATCAATTACTTGCAAATAGGAACTATTACTTTCTTCACATAATTTTTATTTATGTGATACTCATAGTGGCATTATAATTGAACATAGCGTAAATAAATATACAATAGTTTAGTTGTTCAATTTCGAGAAATCCTCAGAAAATATTGGAAAATTAATGTGGGTAGTCATAGGCGCACTACTTACCTTTTATAGAACCATGCAGATCTTGTAGTCATTAAGCACATTATCCAATCAAACAAGCAATTAAGCAATCAAGCAATCACTTTAATATGCATGTATATAAATCCTAAACTATCACATCACATTAAACACATTAAACCCTACTCGGGTCCTAGTCTAGAGTTTAGGGGTTCCTTGGTTTTGAGTTATCATTAGAGTTATGCTTCGAAATCCTAATTACTATATCCAACATAACCTTTCATTATGTTTAATTAGATTTGATTAACTTCACTAAAAACTTAGCAAGTTAGGATCTTTAGGCCTAATTTTCCATATGCATGATTATTCATATTAGAAACTACAATTATCATCATTATGGTTTTAATCATGTTAAATCACCATTATATTCCACATTATCAGATAATAGCATAAAAGAGAGGTTTTTAATGTTTTCAACATATTAATGTACAAGTGTAGGGTTTTTATGCTTTAATCACCACTTTAACACATGTTTTGCTACTTTTAGAGTCCAAATCATATTTCAATCTCAAAAATATTCTATTTGGATTCAACATGTCCTCCTGATCAATTTTCATATATCACGTGTCTTTATCCATGCATCCTAGTAATCTCTATGATTTTTGCAAGTTTATCATTAATCGACCAATAGCCACGCGGGCCGGCTCTGACCAATGTCCGTGGGCATCTTGGCCACGCGTTACATGTTGGTGGCCCCCTTTTAGTCAATGAGTAAAGACCGCCTTACCCCTACTAATCATGTGTATAGGCTGGGGTATGCTGGTCTTTTGACATAGAACCATCCCCAACCTCTCGACAAAAGTGAATTCTACCCTGGCAGAGGCAACTGTCGATTCGGCTTGCCCCCTCCTCCTCCTCTAAGGGAAAAGCTTGGCTTCTTGCACCAATGATCTCTCTACCTAGACCTAGAGGTTCATTATCTAGCAGTGGCGGTGACCAAGGTCGTGAGGAACAGGGTCCCTACTCCTCAGCTAACCCTAGTTTGCAGTTAGACATCCCAGGTGAAAATCATTACCTTCAGGTACTCATCAGTGAAAATCGGCACTGCAAAGTTCCTCCAGGGTTGAGGTTGTCACTGTAGGGCTTGTTGGCACCCTCCCATGCCCGCAGAATAAAGTTGAAGAGGTGTAGGTGTCAGAGAGACCACCGCATAGGGTGATCGCAGGTAGTACGGACGTCACTACACCCCCGATCAACTTCCTGTGATCTCAAATTGGACCCGAAGGGAATTATAGAGTGAGAGACCAAGAGGGAGGGATGAGGGAGAATAATATCTGATCTAGGTTCCATCTCCATCAAGTATCATGTGAAACATGCATATATATAGCTACTCTCTTATGTTTTCCCTCTCTCATTTCTCCTCTCTCTTTCACCTTGACCTTCCATAAACATATAACTATTTCCTTTCTAAAGATCTCTTTTATTCCATAATTTAATACCAAAAAGGAATGAATATATTCTTTCTCCTAATCTTTTCTTTTCTCAAGGTTAAAAAAAGAATGCATAGAAAAGTAGGAAAAATATCTAATAGATGCCAAAGTGGTGATGTATATATCCATACTCGTCCTCCATGTATTTATTTAAATACCTAACCATTAAAAGATGTCTCTTTTTATTCAAAAAATTCATCACCAACTCAAACAAGAATATATTCCTCTCTTAGGCTTTTCATCCTATAAAGCTTGGACTCAGAAAATATAAGCCATTAGGAAAACACATAACAATTTGGTATGCATTGGATAATCGGTCATTAAACCATTAGGAAACCCCTTTGTGTCTTGGGATCTAGATCATTCTTCCTCTCTCTTAAGTCAAGTATCCCCATTTCTAGGAAAGTCACTAATATTATTTCCCAACTCATACTAATTAGTAGTTAATGTGATATATTTCCCATACTAACCATGCTCTTTTTAAACAATATTCAAAACAATTATCATTATCTCATGGAATATCATTTTCTCAAAATTTCTATAACTCTATTTCTTTTCTTTGTTATTTTCAATTATACAAAAGTTAAATTGAGACAATATTATTTGATGTATCAAACAGCATGTTCCCACTCATGGCAATATAATTATTCTTTTAATTATCTAAAACACCATGTATTTTATTGTCCTTTAGAAACTTGACAATTATTTCATTTCGCATATCAAAAATCTATTATTATTTATTCGTATATGAATTCGTTCTATTTATTTATCTTGTGCCACAAGCACCCCGTGCCACAAAGGTGATTAACATTATTATTCCACCAGTAGTACCATTGGGAAAATTACAAATCAATTCATTTATATAATTCAATTTTAACACTATTATTCCACCAATAGTACCATTGGGAAAATTACAAATGAATTCATTTATATAATTCAATTTTACCAAAATTGAGGATATAACAATATTCCTCGTCCATGTGCATTCTTCAAATATATCAATTATCACCTTGCAGTATATCAGTGGCACTGCCTAGGGTAATCCATAAAATGTCTAAGAATGCCAATACCAAAGTATATATTTGGCCTAGTAATGGTAAGATATAAAATTTTCCCAACCAAGCATTTATAGCTAAATTTATCTTCTAAGCGCTGAGTAGAATCTACCTATAGATCATGAGATTGATCCATAGGGGAGACTATAGGTCTGCAACCAAGTATTCTGGTTTCAATATGCAAGTCTAGAGTATACTTTCTCTATGATAAGGATACTCCATCCTTGTTATCTTCTACCTCAATGCCAAGAAAGTATCATAGATGCCCAAGGTCTTTGGTTACAAAATGCTTCATAAGATAATTCTTTGTAGCAGCAATTCCTGCAACATCACTGCTAGACACGATGATATCATCCACACAAAAAATAAGAAAAATGATTCCATAAGTAGTAGCTTTGACAAACACAGATTGGTCACATTGAGACCGCATGAAGCCAAATTTGTATAGTATAAGGGATAACTTGTCAAAATAAGCTTGGGGACTCTGTTTGAGGCCATAAATAGCTTTCTTTACAAGGAATACCTTCCCAAAGTGCTCCCTCTGAGCAACATAACCTGGAGGTTGTGACATATAGATATTTTGATGTAAAACTCCATATAGAAAAGCATTCTTAACATCTAATTGATGTAATTTCTAGCCTTTATTAATAGCAATAGAAGTTAAAATGTAGACAAAATTAAGATGACCAACTAGAGAAAATGTTTCAAAGTAATCAATCATTTATTCTTTTGTATATCCCTTAGCAACAAGTCTAGCCTTTAGAAATTCAAGTGTCCCATTAGGAAAATATTTCACAGTAAAAATCCAATGGTAGCCAACAAGTTTACTACATGCAAGGAGAGCAACAAGGTCCCATGTCCCACGAGAGTGAAGTGCATCCATATCCTCATCCATGGCTTATTTTCACCCAGAGTGTAGTAGTACCTCATGAACACTCATTGGAATAGAAATTGCAGATTAAGCAGCAGTAAATTGAGTGGAATAAGTATTCAAATGATTTGAAAATAATAATGAGGGTGAAAATTTTAGATAAAGCAACAGTAAAAACCCAACGACAGCCAACAGGATTACTACATATAGGAAAATCAATAAGATAATGTGGTTGATACAATTCCTTACAAAACTCATAATATTATACAAACACTTGGGATCCTCTCAGAAAGGGTTTTAAAGAACCACTCCCATGAATCAAGATTTTCCCTCTCAAGAATAGCATAGGCCAGAGGATATATTCCACCTTATGCATCATATCCAATTGCAATTCGAAGAGTGCCCTTGTATTTTCCAGTATGAAATGTGACATCAACTCTAAGAATTGGACAATAATGTGCCCATCCTGAAATGCAAGGTCTGAAAACCAATAGCACCTGAAAAAATCCAGTGCCATCATCACAATGTTGGTATGTGTATTGTGAGCCAGGGATATTTTGGGTCATGCATCTCAAGAAGCAAAGTAAATTGTAGTATAATTCCTCCCAGTCACCAAAACTTTTAGATACTACTTTCCTATGTGCATGCCATGTCTTTCTATATGAAATATCCAAGTGTAGTTCTGCATTCACCTTGTCACATATTTTTCTAGTGCTCATAATATTGGCATAATCATCTTGGCAATAAAAGTCAAGGTGCATTGGTGATGATCCTCATTCCAGATTGGATTGCAACGAATGTGCTCAACATGATGTTTTGTGATCTTCCACAAACCACTTTCCCTTTTAGAGGAACAAGCACTTAACTTACAAGAACACTCATTTTTAAGTAGGCATACAACAATAAGTTCTATTTTTGTTGAACACTTAGTAAGATATTGTACATTGTTTCATCATGGACCACTTATGAATTTTTTCTATTAAAGAATATTTTGATTCAAAAATTTCACCCTTGTGAAGATCATGTGTTGATTTAAGGTCGTCTCTTCTCATGAATGGTTCATTGAATTCATCAACCCAATCATCATCCTCAAAAACTTGGCAACTATGATCAATGCTATCGGCAACCCAATCATCTTCAAAAAATATTGGCATTGTGCTTAAAGTAGTTGAACTGTTAGGGTTTACATATTGATCCAAGGAAAGATCATTCATACCTTCATCATTCACCAATTCATCATCAGATTCAACACTAGGAACATCATGGACTTCCATTTCATCTTCAATACTTTCATTAGATGTGACACCAGAATCCAACTCTGATGAAGAAGCTAAGCTATCAGATGGACCAGCTTCATCTACCATGGGGAGGTTGTTTACATTGGTGGATTGAACTTGGCTCAATAGGTTCATGTGATATCCACTACCAGTTGAGAATAATATATTTGAAGGAAAATCTACTTGACTATTTAAAAAAATTTCTCAAGATAGACATCCAAGTGACGACCAGAAAAAAAAAGAGTCAACACGGTTCTATATCTTTCCTCATTCATTAGTTGAATAGGTATACATTGATTTGTAGAAATAGATAGGTCAAGCTTATAGAGAATCCCATCAGATCAATTTCTTATAGGTTGTGAATATAAGATTTCAAATCGGCTAAAGTATGCAAACTAGACAAAATGATAGGTCTATATGATCTACCATAATAAGAGCCGCCATTCAAGAAGTCTCCATTGTAATCAAGCATCATAGAAGGCGGATAAGAGGTCATTTTCTTATTTTTAAAATATTTAGAGATACGTTAAGTTTTTTAATAAAATCAACAAATAAATTTGCAAATATAATAATTGAGTAGAATTAATGTAGTTTAAAAGAATGAAGCAAAACTAGTGTAGTTTTCTAAAAAATTTGTATATTTTAGTTGTACCCTTTTCACCTAGTAGCACAAAATAGAAAGAGTAGTAGTTTTGATCACATGAAGAAAGAATGTAGGTGAGAAGCTTATGTGTCTTTTTCTCAATATTGGTGACTTATGGCTTATTAATGAAAAGATGAGAAGATAGAATTCATCTAAAGTGTTTTCTTGTTTACATCAGTATTGGTGACTTAAGGTCGTCCTTAAAAATGAAAATATGAGAAGATAGAATTTCTCTAATGTGTCTTTATTACGTCAATATTAGAAACTTAGGTAGTCCTTAATAATGAAATATGACAATATAGACTTTTCCTAAGGTTAGGTTGTTCTTATTTACAGCAACATCTCACTTCGGCCAAGTAGAAGATAACTTTATAGTGAGGGGATTCTAACCGCCACTGAATGTGGATAGAGAAAAATATGCCAGGACCCTCACAATTATCAGCCTAGACACCTTAGTGGAATTATTGTAAAATAAGAGTTACCAAAATATTAATTATTTAATATGATTATTAAATGCAAGACATTTTCACTGATGTGTAACCAGCTGTCACATTAACATTTGACCTTGAATTGCATGTTAAACCCAAAAAAAGAGTCATGAGATAGGGGATTCACGATGTCTGTCCTTAGGTGGATCACACACAAATATATATCATGCACAAGATAATCAAATTTTTCTATGGATTAATCAAAATTTGATACGAAGAGCAAAATTCTATAGAAGAAATAATAGATGAGAACTACATAATGAAGAAAGTGAATGCTTAGTCTAAGAGTCCCAAATTAGTAAAATTTAGCCCATTACGGTTGAATGTATTGAATTCTAATTTCATTTCTATCAATACTATAACAAATAATTGCATTAACATGACAAACTATGTGAACTAACAAATTTATTTCAAACTACTAATCACATTTTTTCATTAGACAATAGATCTAATTATGTTCATAATAATGTATAAAAATTATAGAATAATAATAAATAAATACAACTTACTTAGTTGAGGTGAAATATCCACTTAGTGAGAGAAAAATGAGAAGAGATTGCAAGCAAGATTCACTCCCAAGCTTAATAGAATTTTCTCGATGAAAGAAGAAAACACCAAATAACTTTGTTGGAAGAGAGAATGAGAGTAAGAATGAGAATTGATGTGTGGAAGTGAGAAGAGCATGAGAGAATAAGTGTGCCAAAAAGAGAAGAGAAGAGAAGAGAAGAGGGGGTATATATAGGAGAAACTAGGGAGGTAACATGGTAAGAAACGAAGAGTAAAAAAAGAGTCATTGAAAAGTGACCGTTTGAGCCAGTCACAACAACAGCTAGCTGGGGGTGGCCACACCATGTGGTGGCCTTACAATAAAGAGGTTATTCTGAATGACGTCTTTATTGTGAGGTTATCGTGTGGCACAATAATCCCCGGCCTACCGTTGCACGGGGCCGCATTTTTATTTTTTTTTAAATGAGAATATTGGCCAATCACAATAGAGACACTATTTTGAACACCATCTTCATCTGTTACTCTCTCAAACTCGTCTATCCCCACAAATTTGTTCGAATGTTGTCTATATTGGTCAATAAAGTTATTGAACGCATGCATTTTGGATCTTTTTAGTGAGTGCCTTAAGAATTAAAATATAAATTTATGTGTTTCATGCAATCATATAACAGTTCTGTCAGAAGGAATTTTTTTACTTCTATACTATCTTGTGATATGGATATTTCCACTTAAAAAGTATACCCTTATTGTTGGGGATACTCATGCACTTTGAAGACATCAGTAGCTATGTAGTCACTATGGTTGTGTGATTCTAAACATAGATTGAAGGGTAGTATAACTTCTCTATTTAACTCACTCTCTTTCACATACGCTGCAATTGTGAAAGCCAACAAGAGCATCAACTTTATCAAAGAAAATTGTTATAAAGGTTCTATATTTCCTTTATCCATGCCACCAAAAATATCAGTCACCTTTGTGTGTGCAAAAGCGTGCTCCAACCCATCCAATTTTGAAAACCATAAACTATTATGTGTCAGTATTACATTGCATGAATAAGGTGTGATGACCTTTACCTAGAAACATTCTAGTTTTCTAAAAAGCATTGACTACAATCCCCTGTAAAAATAGTTCTGAAGTGGAAGAACCAAACTAGATATTGGATGATCCATGTCCATGTCCCGATTACGGACTATGAACATCAAGAATAGTGGAACAAGACATTATTATAGGGGAGGAGATGGTATCAGGGATGTGTTTTTTGGTCACATATATACTTGTTATCCTTTTCTTTGTAGAGATCTTCCTTTGTTCATTTTTTATGCTTCATAGTATTCAACTATGTTGAATATTTTTATTATCATAGATCATGGTGCTTAATAATAACAAATCATGTTGATGTTAGAATGTTATGTATATATTTATGATAAATTTCATAACTATCTTTTGCAGTTTCTCTTGAGCAACCTTCAGAGTTACAAAAATATGGAGAGGATAAGAAAACAACATCAACATTTGAATAGAGGTGATGATGTCGAGATGGTACTAAGAAAAATAAGAATGTGAGGCTTGGCAACATGGTCCAATTCATTGAAATAAATATACTTTAAGTTGTCTGAGTTGGAGGTACTTGCATTTGTTTACCCATCATGGTTGGAAGGTTCAATACATGTTTGTGTTTGTGGACATTGCCTATGCATATGGAAATGGATAGACATGTTCTACGTAATGATACTACTTTTAGGAAATTAACATTATAGTCATGTGCATCATTTTAGATAAAAACATTGTAGTCATCTGCAAACCAGTAAGTTCTTGACTATTATTATCTATGTTTGTACAAAAATAATGAATGTCATTCATGGATTAGTGTTATGTCATCTTCTCTTATTTTAAAGTGCCCAAATATTTAGAAAATTAACAAATTGAAATTTTGCCCACATCTTCACTCTCTTTCTTCAAAATTGTACACATCCTTGTTTGTCTTTGTTTCGTCAAGTAATTCAAAGTCCATAGTAAAAAAGTGGTCTAAGCAACCTTTTATTGCATTATCTATCTTGCCCAATCAATGGTTCTAAACTCTTTTATATTTTTCACCTCTCTTTATGTGTTTACATCCCAAATTAATTTCATACTTGATTGTCAAAAATAAATTACTAAAAAATAGCAAAATAATAAGTATTTATTACACTGTTTCCCTCATTTGCACACCCTACAAACTTGCTTACCTCCTCAATTTAATGATGTTTTCTATAATAATGCATTCTTCCTTTCTAACACCATGTTAAACACATCCCTGATTGTACATTTATAAAAAAAACTATATCCTCTATCTTTTTCCAAATCTACCTAATAGCACAATCAATAATAAATATAATGATTTTATTTCTATATGTCTATCGTTGGTAGCCTATCAATCCACCATCTGATCACTATACAAGGCTTTATTCAAATTAAATGATTTTTTCAAATTGAATGATTTATTTAGATAAATTCATTCATATATTGTTATAGATCTCTAAATTGTTAGTTGACAACAACAAACAATTAATTTTTATTAATGTTTTTAATTATGACAAACCTTAGTCGAATTACTTTTATATCATTTAATTTTTTTAATCTCATTATAAAAGACGTTGTTGTAAATGCACAATAGATATTATTTGTTACTCTTTCCTTATCTATCACGCATAAGCAATCTCTCCCAAATCATCGTTCCCTTCTAATAAAAGAGAATTACCAACTTTTTAAGCTTGACCATGTAACAATAAAGTTAAATATACAAAGCAAATAGCTCATATCTTAATAAAAAATATAGAGTAATACGATATACAAGTTTCCTCTCAAGTTTCCAATTGTTATACCATTTGATAATATATTTTTAGTACAAAATTATTTAATATAAATCTAACATGTATGATGTGACACGTACATGTGCATGTTTATTTACTAGTTATGATAAAAAAGTTTAAAAGACATCTAATTTAGTAAGTAAATTTATTAAAACTCGTCTAATTTGATTCTTTAAAAGTAACGGAAACCAATGAGAGCTCTCGAGAAGACTGGCAAGATGTCACGGACCTGTAGCTCTCTCGAGCATGGCTTTGTAGGGTCCAGAGTGCATTACGGCGTCATAGTATGTATAGGAACCATGAGGGCCACCCGTTCTAATCACTAGGACCAATTAATTTATGGGCTAGCCACGAAGATAATCACAGTCTCACCAGGTAATGATGGTCTTTCCTGTCGTATCTAGGACTTCTGTACAAGGTTTTTTTTTATCAATGGGACTTCTGTACAAATACTCTTCATTGGACCCTGCCACAACCCGGCCATAACACATGTAGATTAGAGTTTTTTTTTTCGTTTCATGGGACCAATACAATCAGAGTTACCAATTTCGTCCAAAGAGAGCATCAAATATAAATACCGCTTCAAACTTAAGGGTGTGAACTACTGTTCTACTTCTTTTGAAGTAATATTTTTTTTAGACAACTGTTGAATATTTATATCTCTATGTTTCTCACCTTCAAAACGCATCACGATTTATGGACCGTAGTGAAAAGAAGTGAGAAAATGTTTAGCGAAGAATCATCAAATGGCATGTTGGGTGTCTACTCCGAAGAAGAATGCACGGTCTGTACATGTAGATGTCATAGGCATGTCATTAATTGTTGCATCATGGCCAGGTCACAATATGCCTCACAACCACAGATGGTGATTGGTGAACAATTCCAATGCGCTGTAGGCCAGGACCAATCATGGGCAAGCTACGGCGACCAGTGGGTGCTCAAGGTGGGGCAAAAAACTATACTCAGAACCTAGCAATGACGGTCTTTAAAATGAGCTACGTTACACACAACCGACCAGCCACCCGCTAGCATACCCGGTTCTCGGGGCTGGTTGTTGTGTCAACTAACAGCTGTAATAGCATTTAACATCAATTAAAGCAATAAAGGGTGAGAGAAGGAGAAGAGAGAGAAAATGGTTTTGTCCATAACTTTTAATCCGAAACGTATTTTTCGACGAAATAAATTGCATTAGAATCCTTGTAGAAAATACTTTCCAACGAGACTAGTGTTGACATATTTTGAAATAATGATATTACGTGAAAAATATAGTACCATATATTAGGATACCATATACATGTTCTGGGTACAGACGTACAGTACTCGTGAGTACTGTACTTTTGAATAAAGGAGGATCAACAATACTCGTGAGTACTATACTTATGGATTCATAAGTACTGCAACCACTTGTTAATACTCAAGCATAATCGTATAAATGATGTAGAAGTATAAGTACAGTACCTTCGGAATCACATAGCAACATTAGTCATCTGGACAATTTTTTTTACATAATGCAGACATAAGTTGAGTACCTACTTGTTAATGATCTCAAAAGTACAAGCACATCGGTCAAAAATCACCTATAAAATGCAACCATAAGTATTATACTCACATGTTAATTTCAACTCAGTTGCTGACGTATAAGTACAGTACCTAACAAATTATATATCAAGCATAAATCAAAAGTACAGTACTCACGAGTATTGTACGTCTGTATCCAGAACATGTGTATGGTATCCTAATATATAGTAGTATGTTTCTCGCGTATTATCATTATTTCAAAATATGTCAACACTAGTCTCGTTGAAAAGTATTTTTTCCAA
Source organism: Alisma plantago-aquatica (assembly GCA_963693085.1). Classification (NCBI taxonomy): domain Eukaryota; kingdom Viridiplantae; phylum Streptophyta; class Magnoliopsida; order Alismatales; family Alismataceae; genus Alisma; species Alisma plantago-aquatica. Next base: position 1,159,282,606 of record OY856412.1, on the reverse strand, counting down.
ATATTCTAATGCAATTTATTTTATTTCAAAATATGCTCCGGATTGAAAGTTATGGACAAAAATATTTTCTCTCTCTTCTACTTCCCTCATCCTTTATTGTTTTAATTACTGCTGACATGCACATTTGGTGCAGCAGGAGTCCGGTCCCGAGGACCGGGTAAGCTCCCGGGGACGTGGAGGGTTATGGGTAAAAATTTTCTTTAAAAGACCGTATCTAATTAATTGCCCTTCTTCATACCGCCCCACAGCAAGGCCTAGTCTCAACTTCGAGGTCTACTTAAGGATTCCATACTCACAAATAGAGTTCCCAATCTCGTCCAAAGGGAGACTCCAAGATGAATACCAGCAGCAACTGGTAACTCTAAGGTTGTTACCGCCCTTGCTTCATCCTACTGCTGCAGCTTCTAGGTGTAATGAGAATTTGACATATTACCCCTCTACCCCTTCTTTCTCTGCGGCAGACTCTCTTATAATCTAGCAAATCATCATGTACAAGGCGGACATAGGATCTCTTATGAGGATTTAGAATTTTCGTCCAGACATAATTCAGTCGTTGAACTAAGATTTGTCTAGCACAGTTCTGCCTCGGCAATTTGGAATCTCAACATCAATTTGTGTTGTACTGCTCTCTTATGAAGTGAGCAGGGTACAACCATCAAAACAAACGAGATATATATAGCCTCCCAATCACCATTTACAAGGGTTAGCTATCAATAAAATAGGTTGACATTTTACGAGAGATATCCAAGACGCTGCCTACCGGAGATCTTGGTTGGCAACTTATTTACAAAGGCTAGCACCCAACCCTTAGCCCCTGTTTGGTTCAGGACTGGGATTATGTAGTCTGGATTAGGTTAGTCGGGGTTAGTCAGTAGATCTGGATTGGGATAGTCTGGATCCAGTCTGGTTCTGTTTGGCAACCCAGTCTGATTCTGGTCAGCTGGTCAGGATTGAGTCAAGATTCAATCTGATTCTATCCGACTACCAGTCAAGATCCAGTCTAATTCTGTTTGGCAACTTAGTCAGGATCTAGCTATCATGTCATGTTCTTACAGAACAGTTTTACAAATAATGGGCACAAAACTGTGCCGACTGTACAATACAAGATTAAAATTTACAATAAATATATAATTTTATACATGATTGGTTTTGTTTGTTATTTTTCTATTACGAATATGAGTTGAGTATTACTACTTTTATATGTATTTTTAAAATAAATATTACTTTAACTACTATTGTGTGAGTGCAAGGTATATCTCTTGTTGTACGTATGTATACTTATGCATTTTTTATAAATTGGTAAGTAACAAATAGCTGGTGACAGACAACTTAAATTTGTCATAATACACAATACAACATAAATTACACACAAGTACTATCACAATTTGAAATATAAAAAAGTCATATGACTTTAGGTAGTATGTCTGTTACACAATATTCAAGCACTCACAGATAACTTAAATTTGGAGACTACAGAATGAAAGTTTCAGTACAAAAGTTTAAGAAAATGCACTAATATGCATTTATTGCACTCGTTGTCTACATCATTATTGGCTCCAACAACATTAGGTTGTTTGTTTGTCTCTTTGATTTTTTATTGTTGCACATTGTTGAGAGCTTCCCACTTGATCAAGTTGTTGTTGTATTATCGATAGATAAGTATGGGGAATGGTCCAGAATGTGTGTGGAACTACATCTACAATTTATAGCACTTTCCACATTGCCTTAAAGACAACCAAAATTATGTAAGTCATCCTAGTTAATGTATGGAATTCTATAAGGACATCACACCAACCTTGACGTACATGAGGACCACGCAAGCGCCATAAGTAGTATTGACGATCCAACAATGTGTCGAGTGCAGTATATGACTCATCATCCCATTGAAAATTATTCATTGTGTGTGAGAGCATCCATAGCATAGATTAATAACTATCAAATCAATGTATTCGATGATAAAATAGGTGATCAAAGTAGAGCCAATGTATTCGATAACAAAAAAGTAGGTGATAGAAATGGCATTAGAATAATATAGATGTTTGATATATCTGCAACAAAGGATACAATAAAATATAATTAGATGTAAGATACAAGAAACTTTGTTCAACAAACGATACTAAAATAAATTAAACATTATCATATTGATATTTTAATTCAAACATGTATAAAAGTAATTGTTCCACACAAATAGAGATGACATAACTTACATCACAACTTAAATTGTGAAAAAAAATGATACTATCATGTATAGATACTGGGCAAATGCGGCGTGGTCCAAGGGAGAGCAGATAAAAAAAAGGAGTGGTGTGCCCTGAGAAACAGATCATGACAGTTGCCTAGATCTAGAAACCCACAAACTATCTAAGATCACGATCAGACACTGTGATGCCCATTCTTCGGTGTGGATGTAGGTTTTATTGATCCTAGATAGAACCATCCTAGTTGGCCCATTTTAGGGTCTCGTCATACTCGTCCCATGACACAGGACACTCTTCCTGCAACGCTGCCTTGTCCTATTATTTGATGTCGTCTTTCGGCCAATTGAACAAAAGCAGCAGATGACAAACTGAGTGAGTGACACCATTGTTGCTTTGCTCTGGGCTTGCATTTAGGGAATGAAACTGGGAAGGCTCACAACACCTTTGCTTGCATACAAGTTTTTCATTTACATATTTCTCTTTCCTTGCACGTGACATCAACATCTTTTCAAACTTTGAATGTGACTTTGAAAATGACTTCGACATCTAAACATAATAAATAAGTACAAGTTTGAGCAAATTATGATAACAACAAAGTAAGGATGACAATAAGTTACACAAACTAGGAAAATAGTTAATAAATTTTGAAATAAATAGTTAGCGTATTTGACATAAACTTCAACATCTACTTATTCATAATCATTACAAAAATAAAAGTTGGAAAAAAATATAAATAAGTACTCGTTTGACCAAATATTGGTAGTAACGAACTTTGATCACAATAATTTACAATTAGTGTTCATAATCATCGGATCAAGTATGTTTTTAAATGCATACAAAACAAAAAAAATGAACGTACCTAAGGTGGTGAACAATTTCTTACAACTTCATTCATTGCCTTCACCATCTAATTCCACAGTTGTATCATTGTTGTTTTCAACATTATTTAGGTATTCTACAACTCCTGGGGGTAAGTCTGATGAGTCATCACAAAATTGTGTGGAATGATGTGTTGCACAGACAATGGCTGAGGAGGCACAAAAGCTCACAAAAAGAAATGATTTTCTCTAATGAACTCTCTCCCGAGGTATTCACCATCAAATTTGCACCTTGCTCAAAGATATGTAAGGCATCTCCATTATGTTTTGAAAGTCATGACATGCCTCCCTCTAAGTCTGTGCAGTATATACTTCATTCACACATCTCCTCAGGTCATATTGATTTCTCACCAAACCTTTGAGGAACATATCATGCTCTGTATAACATATAACATATGGTGGTGTGTCTTGCCCAGTCATAATTACAAATTATGTATGTAATATATTATAATAGTAAGGGTTCATTTCACAATGGTGCAGACATAATATGATAATTCAAATATAAACATTTGATGTGTATATATGATAATTCAAATATAAAGATTTAATGTGTATATATCTAGTGAAGCCATAAATAACCAACATTAAGATAGAAAAAGAGCATACATAAAGTAGCAAGCTTATGATGTAGCTTTAACTACAAGCAGACTCCAGGGGTCTGATTGTAAGAAGTAAAAACAGAGCATACATAAAGTAGTAAAAAGAGGTATTCTTACAACTTCATTTGTTGTCCTCACGACCTACTCCTGTAACTCCGTTGTTGTTATTTTCAACATTATTTAAGTATTCTGCAACTCTTGGGGGGATCACATATTGTGCTAAGGGATGAAGAGGTAATAAATATGCCAAAAGGAAATAATTTTGTTTGATAAAGTCTTTCTTTAGGTTCTTCCAAAGAGTTTTCAACATGTCCAAAGATATGAAATGTACCTGCATTATGTTTCGAATGTCATGCCATGTATCCCTCTAAGCCTCCCAAGTATAAAATCCATTGACACATCACCTTGTGTCATACTGACTACTCATCGCATCAAGTAGGATCTGATCGTATTCCATACTCCATAAAGAAAACAGGCACATGGGTTACCCAGCCATATTACATATTTTGTATGTAATATATTTCATATGTAATGAATGCATATCACAATTATGTGAATATAATATAATTATTCATATTTAAATAATATACACCCTCCTATCTGGTCTAGACATAGAACATTAAGAAACCTTATAACGTAACTCAAACAACATTATGATGAAATTAAGAAAGTTTATAATGTTAATAACATCCAACTATATCTAACATTGTCGATAGTAACTCTAAAATATGCTTGTTCATTAGTAGCATAATGTGGGGTTCAAACCATACATTTCAAATCAAAATCGAAGGGTATTTAGATAGGACAATCTAAATCTAACTCTACCATTTAACATTATGACATCATTAGAGGTGAAGGAATGTACAAAAGAAGACTACAAGTTTCCTCCATCTTGTCAACTGAGGTTTGTAGAACTTCATACTCGTACTTTTTGGAGGTGTAAACATCTTCGGAGCTATGATGAATTTCAACAAAGTCCTTCATGCTCATCTCCTGGCCCCACACTGACTTGCACTCACCAGTTAGTATTGTAATCTCAGCCTTCAAAGAATCAATTGTTGGGGGAGATTGATTGTCCAATGGAAGTATATGCATCGGTCTTTTCCTTAAAATGTATTCCCGAGTTCAAGTTAATGACAATGAAAGTACAATCTACTTAGGAAGGGAAACATATTGTATATGGATTTACTATCACACATGACTACTAGGATATGTGTAATACATTCTGCCCAGTCTTTCACTCAGAATGTCAAAGTCATATAACCCTACATCCTCTATGTTAATCTGCAATGTTGCAAATAGACCACAAAGACACCTCGGAACTTCAGATGGATCCATTGACATCTAAAACACAATTTTTAATAAGTAACATAATGTGGAGTTCAAAACATAGATTTCAAATCTAATTTGAAGAGTATTTCGATAGGACAATGTGGCTATTCTAACATACAAGTGAAGTTTATTTGGATGGATCATACTATATTACAACTAGGATGTATTGTATGCCTCTTCCTTAGTTGAAGAGTCAGTATCGGTTGGGAGGTTAAGTAGTTCACAAAGATATTGGTGTTTGTTCCTCAAAGTTGAATTTCATCTATTAGTATATTGGTGTCTGCTCTTATTGAACAGACAAAGTCAAATTGTTTAGATCAGTGCTTGCGTTCGTTCCGTGCATAAGTAAGTTATGTTACCATCGCATCCCTAATTATAGTAAAGGTGGACATGGTAGGTTGTACTCATTGCACGGGCAACATCATACGACATCTAGTTGGAATAAGACCCCTACCACATGTAAAATACGGCTTGTGGGGGTTGTTGTCTTCAAACCATCCATTTGATGAATATGTGTCATCCATGTGTATTGTATGGTGCATTGGAGGCCACATGGATATGATGGTATTCCATTGTCCATTCACGAAGTGTTCCCCTCCAAGTGTCCCTAGTAAACTTCCCATCAATACACCTACCTATGCCATACTACCTCCACAAACATGAAACTAGAGCCTCATCAGACTCTCTCGACCACACAATACGGAGCTTGGGGTTTACAGAAGACATACTCACAACGGTGTTGTAATATATAATGACAGTGAGGGTGTTTAAAGTAAGTTTAAATATATAATGACTTAGATGGTTATTAATAGGTAGAACTCATAGCAATACAATAATTAATCTAGTTAATAAGTTGGATGGCTTACATGAATACTTAGATGGCTTCTAGAAATACATTAATCAGGTTCTTAAGGACAGCCAAACAACTTGCAGGGTCAAATCTGACCGGAATTCCATTGACACAAATTTAGGAAAATCTTTCATGCACGTGTCTCAATAAACATCAAAGCTCAAATGAATAAAATCTCCCTAAAAGACACGAACAGGAAAAAAATAAAATATGGACATATAAGGGAAATCACCCTTTGCAATCTTTCCATCCATCAATGGATGAAGAATAAAAAGCAACAACTTGCTTGTTGGATCCCAGCAATGGGAGATTGAATCAAAGGTATACAAACCATTACTACTCATACATGTCTCATGAGCCTAGGAAAATTATTAAAGATTCTCAAACCAATTGCACACTACTCATACATGTATCAGTGACTCACGGTCATAGTTTAGAATATCTACATAGTATCCTCTCATTATAAAAATAATTCACCATAGATGAATGTCCTCTAAAAGAAACATCATAATTATTTAGGAATACATTTGTATCGAATTGCAAGACATGTAAGTGTCTGACTAGAAAGAGGAATAGTAATTTCACAATATGACTATCTTTAAAGTCATATATAAGAAAAAATCAAAACTATGATGATCATATTAGTTACAACATTATTTGTAAATTCATACAGAAACCTTCCCATCTAAACCTACAGAAAGTAGGACTACGAAATTACCTCAATTAATAAGGATCATTTTATGATTTTAGAATAAATTGTTACTATTTTTAGTTAAAAATTAGATATGATTTTCAAGATTAAATTTGTTAGTAAAAGTAGAACAAAATGTAGTTTAGAAAACTAAGAAGCACATGAGACTTTCGAAAAATGGCAGGCTAATTCCATCAAAGAAATTGATGGCCTTAAAAGCCACAAACATGAAAAAAATAAAATGGCTCTAAAAGTCGCAATGAATAAAATATCCCTAAAAGCCATGAATAGGAAAAAAATAAAATATGGACATATAAATCACCCTTTGCAATCTTTCCATCCATCAACGGATGAATAATAAAAAGTAACAACCTACTTGTTGGATCCCAACAATGGGAGATCGAATAAGGGAGACAAACCATTATTCTAAACTAATTTCTACCCTTTCCTAAGCCCAGCTAAACATCTTGAATTTGTAACAAGAAAATATTAACGATGTTACAATTTGCAACCTTAACTTTCGTATGCAGAGATTTCATATTTTCTTTTGCAATCACGACTTACATAACAAAATACAAATATATCAAGTATATATAACATTTTCATGTATTTAAATTCTATAAATCAGTATTTAAATTCATCAACATGATATAATCTATGTAGAACCATGTACTCCTCTATGTTTGGGTTGTTATAGATCTAAAATGGAAATATATAGCCTTTCCCAAACTTACCACTTGTATTCATATTAAAGGGTGTTAGTAAAAGTTGAACAAAATCTAGTCTAGGACTAATTCAAGGATGTGTGTCTCGATAAACATCAAAGTACATGAGATTTTGGAAAAATGAAAGGCTATTTTGATCAAAGAATAAATTCAAAGATGTGTGTCTTGATAAACAACAAAGCTCAAATGAATAAAATGCCCCTAAAATCCACGAACAAGTATTCAAGGGAAAAAATAAATGCAAATTGACAAACTATATGAACAAAAATCCAATCACAAGTGTCTTGTATTTTTAAGATGACTAGAGATTTCTCTATAATATTTGTCATCCAAGCATGGGCATCAATCAATTCTACTCTTCTTTAGATTTGCATCAGCTTTTTCATTGAACATTTATCATAAAGCCTTTTTATGCTATATCACATAATGAAGACTGAAAAGCCAAATTAAAAAAAAAACATAAATCCAAAATGATACAACGATCAACCATTACCGCACTATACCATGGCTTTTACTGATTAACGAGCTTTATAGATAGAGATTTTGTTAGCAAAATAACCAAGTAATAATACAACAAATGTGATAACACTCAGAGGCTTAGCTAATATTAATGATGCAACCCAGCCTAAGATGGTCACGATAACAGTGAAAAAAAAAGAAATAATAGAAATAACAAAAAGAGATAGTGAATATGACTGACTACAGCCTAAGTAATGGATATAAAATCTAGTTATAAACCTAAAACTGTAGGCCTAAACTAGTTTTAACATTTCAGAATACCAATTTCAAGAAGAAGAAATATATGATGGTGATATATATTGTTATCACATAAAAGTATTAAGAAAATATATACCATGTTACAATTTGCAACCTTAACTATCGTATGTAGAGATTTCAGATTTTCTTTTTCAATCATGGCTTACATAATAAAATACAAATGTATCAAGGAGATATATCATTTCCATGTATTTAAATTCTATAAACCAGTATTTAAATTCATCAACATGAGTTAATCTATGAAGCACCATGTGCTCCTCTATGTTTGGGTTGTTATAGATCTAAAATGGAAATATATAGCCTTTCCCAATCTCGTCACTCATATTCATATTAAAGGGTGCACATTTGTGGTGGGAGACATTGAGCCCCTGATTTGTAGAACCACATTACTTTTTCAATAATTTGTTAGTCAATATAAATATAAAAAAATCTTTATTAAAACCAATATGAAAATCCACTATTTGTAGAGAAATTGATGTGGGTTAAAGTGAAGTGAATATTAAAAACGTCATCATTTTCAGGGAAAATGTATAACTTTCACTCAAATCTATTCAAACACTATGATTTTCGAATAAATAGTTACTATTTTTTAGTTAAAATTAAGATATGATTTTCAAGATTAAATTTGTTAGTAAAAGTAGAAAAAAATGTAGTCTAGAAAGACTAATTCAAGGATGTGTGTCTCGATAAACATCAAAGCTCAAGAGACTTTGGCTATTTCCATCAAACAAATTAATTAAAGGATGTGTGTCTCGATAAACAGCAAAGCTCAAATGAATAAAATGGCCCTAAAAGCCTGTAATGCCTGGGCTCACTGCCCAAGGCTCTAGTAGAGTTTCAGGAATGACGACTGGCCCCACAGACCACCATTAGCCTTAACTGCGCACTTTGTCCACACTGACGCGCAAGCCAGGATCAACTTCCCAACTGGTCACCCATCCTAGTACTACTCCAAACTGAACACGCTTAACTATGGAGTTCTTTAGAGATGGGCTCCCGAAAAAGGAGGTGCACCTTGGTGATATGGGTATTCCAATCATTCCTTTTAAGTTCATCTTATCCAATGTCTGAAATCTTGGGATGTTACAATCTCCCCCACTTAGACTCTTGATGTCCTCATCAAGGCTCAACTATATAGCCTCATAATCTTTTCCCCATTTCAGTGCAGACCCGCAATGGCCCATGGACACCTAGCTCCTGATCACGGAATACCAGCACAAGGGTGGATACGTCAACCATGGACAACCCTTTCCTACATGCCTGGACCGCACGGCTCAAGACTGGCATGCCATGCCCATGTGGGCCCCACCTACTAGAGGGGAATTGTCTCTGATACCATTTGTAACGCTTGGGCTCACTGCCCAAGGCTCTAGTAGAGTTTCAAGAATGACGACTGGCCCCACAGACCACCACTAGCCTTAACTGCGTACTTCGTCCACACTGACACACAAGCCAGGATCAACTTCCCGACTGGTCACCCATCCTAGTACTACTCCAAGTTGAACACGCTTAACTATGGAGTTCTTTAGAGATGGTCTCCCAGAAAAGGAGGTGCACCTTGGTGATATGGGTAGTCCAATCATTCCTTTTAAGTTCATCTTATCCAAGTCCTGAAATCCTGGGACGTTACAAAGCCACACTTCAAGAAGAAGAAGAATAATAGTGTTCGACAAGTTTCCATTTCAAATGCAACACACGTTGTCTTGAAAAATCAACTGTCTCACCACAATTTACATTTCACATAGAATGACACACATACATTGAAATCGTTTCACTATGTACGAGGCTAATTTTAGAGAAATGGTGGGAGGGAATACCTGGGATTGAAGACATGCATCCAGATTTTCCAAAGCGTCTAGATCGAATATCAGAAAGAAGATATTAAAAAACAACACATAAGCATTAGTATGATTCTAACAGCAAGAGAAAGAATGGAAAAACAAAAAAAATGTTGGAGAAGATGGCCTACCTAGGCAACAAGGAGAGCTTGGCAAAGGATGAATCTGAAGTCGTCACGTCTGTGATTACCTGGAGAATGTGCAACTATAGGAGGATCACTTTGACTAAGGTAACCCCTATTTTATAGCAGAATGATGACCCCGGGAAATAGGGTTTCTCTCTTTCCTCTTCCCCTTCCTGCCTCTTCCTTAAAAACTTGGCCAAGTATGGTCAAAAGGATGGAAGAAGATGACATTAGACCGATGAAAACAAGCCTTACCTTTCAATTCTCCACCCGGTAGAACATGTTCACCTTTCAATTCGTCCCCTAGTACCACCTGTTTCACCTGTGATGCAACTACTACTCACACAACCAGGGTGTAAAGACGAGGCTAGGGTTCGCATCTTATTTCACCTTGTACCACATGTTCTACCGTCGGGACAAAGGGTAGATAACGGGCAGTTTCACTTCTAGTAGACGGTGTGGCAGGTTTCTCGGGAGTAGGCATTGTCTTTCATCTTCTTTGGGAGTAGCTTCTTTACAAGATGAAGTAATGTCGAAGGAGTCAGGGGTGAAACTAGGCGGTGGGGGCTAATCCGGAATACGATTTGCAATCTCACTCAAACTGGGACCGAGTTTATTCAGATTTCAAGATAACACAACCCCAAAATGGGGCCATTTCAGAATAACAAACCAAATCTGAAAACAAACCAACCTAAACCATATTAGGCTTACGTGGCACAAAATGACGATTGGGAATCCGAATTGGGTCATGAACCAAACAGGGGCTTAGGATACCATTTTGGGATACAAACATGTGAATCCTCCCTTCCGCACTTCTAAATCCAATAGAGAAAGGAGAAGAAATATACATCCCCACCCCCTAATGGTGTTAAATCAAGGTACTTTGGGCCTCACGACCATGTAGATATTTATCCTTCCCCCCTTTTCCACCCCCTAGTTGTGTGATGACATGAGCACCCAGGGTTGACGGTCCTTGATTCTATATTGCTATACTTGATCTCTATTTTGCATGTTGTTTTCTTATCATTTTGCACCTTCTCTCCATCTGGCCTTATCCAATCCTTAGTGGTGTGATGATATGAGCACCCAGGGTTGATGATCGCTAAAACAATGTTGTTATATCTAATATCTCTTTTGTAGGTTGGTTTCTTTTGATTTTGTTTATATATTACAAAAAGACCTAGTGAACATTGTTGGATTTGTGATATCAAAAGGGAATCATGGGGGTGTCTTAACACCTTCCCCACACGTAATTGGATGTCTTTGGTTGATCTCTTTCATTATCCACCCTCTTTTTGGAGCCCTTTTCACAATTTTTCTCACTTTCCCTTACAAACATAATGGTGACTCTAGTTCTATTTCTTTTCTTTTGTCTTGATCACATCCATTGGTTTCTACCTAACCATTTTTTTCCTAACTCAGATCATAGTGGGGACTCTACTTGGGACTTCAGTATCATAGTTCCTAGAGTTCCTAGATGGGTCCAATTTTGCTTTTTTTAGGGTTTTATAAAGTGCACACGGCATGTGTTCCCTATTGTTTTGCACTTTCATTTGTCCTTTTCCTACATCTTCTTCGTAAGAATGGGTTTTTTGACACAAGAAATTGGGGGATGGGTCATCCACTGCCCTAACAGCATCTGACCTTCATAGTTATTTTTTTATTATGGCTCTTTGTTAGAGCACGTTTTTGGAGCCAGGAAATGGGGCATCTACACACCATGAGTGTGTTGCTACTTATCATTGTTTTTTGCCATCTTCTCTTTGTTAGCATGGTTTATGGGCCTAGGACACAAGGATGTGACCATATGCCTAACCCACGAGGCTCTGACCTACACCTTCATCTTCCACCATCCACTCCTTGTTAGAGTAGGTTGTCTAGACCCACGAAAAAGGGTGTTCCTCACAAGGTCTTTTCTTGTCAATCTAGGATTTTATTTATAAGGAAGTTGTATCATTGAATATCTCTTTTGAATGTATGACCTCAACCTACAAGAGGGTGATTTGGACCAAAATTTGAATAGTCACTTGGTGGTCATTTGGCCTACTTCCAAGGATCATTGGTCATCTATATATTCAAGAGGTATCCCACTATCCTGCATTCACTACTTTCGTTGCATATTTATAGGAAATTATGAGAAGGGATGACAAATTGAGATGCTCAGATTTACAAGAAAAGGAGGGAGTAGTTATATGAACACACTCAGAGGCCATGGTGGTCATACTTGATTTTTTATTTTAACTATGGCACATCCGCTTTATGTGTCTCCCCACTCACGACCTTCAAATAGCCTTTTTCAGTTGTTGTCCCTCGTATGCATCATTTCTTATTTCTTTTTTTTCTTGTTCTTTTCTTAGAAGTCAATTTTATTAACCCTTACAAAACAAGAACTATAAATAGAAAAATTTAGATAATGAAGAAAGAAATATACAAGAAGATATATCTTAGGCATCCATAAAATGTAAGCCCCGTCCATACAACCAATAGATGAAAGACAACACCATGATTGTCTAATTATGTTGCTTATGAAAATGTATGTAAGGACTCTATGATGAATGCATATTCATATCATGTAGTTACACATTTTAGAGTATGCATTTTCATATCATGTAGTTACACATTTTAGAGTAGATTCATTCATTTTCGCATGCTTATTCCCCAAGTTTACAAAGACTAGATCAACCTATTTTTGTCCTATTTTATATATTTTTATATGAAAGTCTCTCTCTTGTTGTAGGAATATATACCAAGGTTGATCTAAGGTCATCCCCAATATGCCCCATATTCAATTTTACCATCTTAGACCATTGAGAAATGATCTGGAGACAAATTGAAGAACCATCTTGCATTGGAAGCCCCAATCGGGTGACTGGATTACCAATTAGTTGCTTGGGCTAAGGGAAAAATAAGGAAGCTCCATGCACAAACCAATCACTTGAATAGTTATGTAAACAATGCCCATAGGAATATTAGAAGCCAAAACCTCTTACAAGTAGATCGACTCACTTGTGAGTCACCTGAGTGGCCAGTGGCAGTAATCCCAAGAAAAGACCAGCCACTCAGTTGGCAAACTTGTTGACCATCCTAGGTTTCTATAGAGATGCTAATCGGCAAACCACTCACCCAACTCGAATTGTATGTCGGTCAATTGAGACCTTCTTACACGTATCCAAAGCATTGGTGAACTAAGTCCCATGAGCCAAGGAACTCTTCAAGGTCATTCCCTTTATTTGGTGTTACATGCATTATCCTTACCCTAAGAATAGAGGTAGGTGTGACAAGTTTGGATCATTTCCACAAGAATACAAGCATTTGCACCAATATAATAAAGTTATATGTTATGTTTCAAATTTTTCAACATAGATATATAAAAATCAAAAAGATAATAATAGTGAACATGTTGTTCATACGATACATATCCAATCATAGAAATATGTTTATGTAGTGTGGAACAATAAGATGGAGGCTAATGAGATGATTTATTAGACAAAACTCCACTGCTATATAAGAGAGGAGAACACTTACAAGGAAGAAGACTCAAGCCATAATAAGCCAAGTATACTTGGGCACATATACATAATAAACTAATAACTCTAACACTCCCCCTCAAGTTTTGTTATGGGTGAAACATAAGTCCAATGTGTTGATACATGAAAAATATAAAATAGTTCATGTAGAAATTGATCTCCCTTGGAAACATATGATGTCCCCTTGAATCTTGCAATACAACATTTGAAGCACTCTAACACTCCCCTTGAAGAAGATAGCATGGTGCACGTAGTAATCATTCTTCTCCCCAAGATGAATATAACACCAAGATATTGGTAGTAGTTGCATATGGCACTCACCTAAAATGGATGAATTATATATTCGCCACAGCAATCATGAATAAACATCAAAATCTTTAAGTGAACATTAAAAACACTAGATGGTGGATAGTATGTACATAAGTCATCTAAGTCACCATTTTTTTCAAAGTACTTCTACAAGAAGCACCAACACCAAAATAATGTGCATTAGTTGGGATAAGGGCACTGATATTGCAATGTATGATATTGTAGGTGGGCAACATATTTGAGACACTATTGTAGGAAAGATGCACTATAGTAGGAGTCAACAAAACATGGATGAAGTTCCAAGAACTAGATAACATGGTTGGATGATGGATATTCATTTATCCTCTATACCCACCCCTCACTCCAACCAGACATAAAAAATTGCGACAAAAATCTCCCATCCCCATCCTTTTTTTGTTGTTTAGTGTAGGATGGGGAAAAAGGATCAAATCAAAATGTATTGATTGTCAGCATCAAATCACATCAAGTGGGCATAAGATCCATTTTCTAGAATGAGAATGTGGATCCAGGGTAGAAATTATAGAATTAAGATTAATGAAGAGAGTTGTTGGAGTTGAAAGGAATAAAAACAATGCAACATATAATGGATATGTAGCCAATAAAAGGAGAGTGATTGATAAATGATTCAATATGCTACATGACCCGAGTAGATAGATCTAGTAGAGGAAAAAGGTATATGCATGACCCAAAAGGCCAGAAAATGTAGTGTGGTGTGGTGCAAATCCCTTGTGGTATGGACTAGGTCATAAATCAAATATGATTTAAGGAATCGGTTAGCAGTAGGGAGGATTGAGGATTAAATTCTTGCATTGTAGGTTGTCAGATATTGCTGCATCTGGAGATAATATGATAGGAAAGACTAGATGAGGGCTTGGATGAAGATAATGTGTAAGTGGTGGGAGGGGTGGTTGTGATTGTTGTTGTGGAGGTGTTCCTTCTTGCTTCTTTCATAAGAGGAGGCATTACAACCCAAATAAATATCCTTATTGTTGATGGACTATGGCATGATGAAGGAGCATGCATGATGAAACTGAGGTGTCTAGTGGTGCACACAAGGTTCACGAGACACCTCTTGGCAAGGATGATAATTCCAGAGCTGGTGTTGGGGAATACACATCGGTCGGTATGTGGCTTGATAGTTATGCACTTGACACTAGGGTTGGTTTCAATCCCCTAATGTCAATCTTATTGTTGAAATTTCTGATGTTGTAGGCAATGGGTGTTGTTCTTCATCTTGTACATGTGGTCGACAATGATGATTTACTTATTCTCGATGGTGGTGGTGAAGATAATGACCTTAGAGATGTCTTCCTCAAGGATGAGGACCTAGAGACCTTCCAAGAGGGCCTAGAGAGCATATATGGGGTCTATCTTGGTCACAATCACACGGGATAGGGCAATAGCACAGCTCTTTTTGATATAATTGTATCATTGATGATGATGACCTTTCCAGTGATTCTGAAACTAGTGGCATGCATCAAGACAGTAGGGAATGAGTGGAAACTGTAACATACTGGGATCCAGGGTCTTTCCTGCAATTTACCCACTTTTGAGCTTTTCTTTGTCTTCTAGTCCATTTGGACCTTTTTCATAAATTTTCCTTGTTTTATATTCTTGTTGGACTCCTTGTGCAATTTGAGCACAATTCAAGGTTGAAATTGCCTTTTTCCCTCATTTATGATAATAAAGGGGTGTTTGCACAAATAACCCACTTAAGGTAATAATTAAGGGCTAATAATGCAAAATAAAGTTTCATGAGTGATATAAGTAGATAATATTAATTTGGAGCTTTTTGGATAAATATATTAGCAATAATGTGTATTTAAGTTAATGTATGAGAACATTAACCTTAATTGTTTCTCTCTCCTCAAGATATGATTTTAATTCATGAAAATATTTTATTTAATTGATAAATGATTATTTAAATCTTAATGTATTTAATATCTCGAAATTTACTCACATGTTTCATAAAAAGAAGACTTTTCATATAATTCATTCATTTTAATACATTAATAAACACTTTAATGAGAAATATATGTATTAAGGGCCAAATAATGAGTAAAACGAGAATATAATTGCATAGAATTGTTTTAGACTTTAATATGAGGATGTGGTTAAAATTTGGTGATTTTTGGAGTTGGTTTGACCCCTCAAAATGATTTTAATACACTTTTAATATAGTGTCAATTAAAATTGTGAATAATAACCCACCTTCATACCTCACTCTTAATATGGGATAATTAAAGTTGAAAATGCATGCTATTAGTGAGTGGAGGACTCTTGGACTCCAAATCTCGAATTTGGGAACCAAAGGTTGCTTATAAAAGTAATACATAATTATTTGCTTAAGCATTATATTAATATATGCTTTAATAATCAAAATAATTTTTTTGGAAGTCAAAGGTTGGGTGAAACGAAAATCTAATTATATATTATGAATCTAGACGTCATTAGCAACTTGGGGTTAAAATTTGAGATCATTTGGAGTTCATTTGACCTTTCAAATGTATTTAACAAGTTTTTAATATAGTGTGACATAATAGCAATCGATATATCATTCATTTGCATCATTTAAGCCTAAGTTCGGCCTTTAAATGACTGTCACGCACGCTTGGCCTATCATGGGTCGCCATCCAACGGTCCAAGTTGGACGAGGATCCCATCCAACGGTAGGCGCTTTGTCTCCTACCTTGGTTAATCGAAACAGTAGCCGGGAAGACGCGGCTCGCTTCCTCTCCACCGTTCTCCCTCGTCTCTTCACCTTTTCTAGAGATTTCTTCGCCCACGAGTTCGTGAGGACCTCCCACTTTGAATGAGCCAAACCTTGTCGCCTCCCATACACTGTAGCCTAAACACCATTCATGGCCGGCCGAAGCCCTCTCACGGCCACCTTGGCTAGGCCAAAGGACACCCCCACACCTATAAATAACTCCCCACACAGTTGAGTCGACCAACTAGCAACCTACCAATACCTTCAATTTTGTCCGAGAACATTGTGTAGCCGGCGACGAGGAGCTTTTCCAGCTATTCTTGTGGCGCCTCTCCCCGGAGCTAGAGTGCACGTGCGTCGAAATAAATTAGTTAGGTGAGTTCGTCTTTCGATTCTCTTCGTTTCGAGTACCTGCACGACGATTATGGTCAAGAAACGTGGAAACGCCCAAATGGGCAAATTGCTCTGTCACGGACATGGCTGGTTCGTGAGGAAGAAGAAGACGCTCAGGCTTTTTATGGATTTACCCTCGCGTGCCCCCTCCTTGCTGCTTTGACGCTAAGGGCATATCGGTCATCTGTTTCCCAATGGTATTTTGATTATTCTGATTGGTCAGTTTTGTTTAATTCATAGAAAATCGCTCGATTATCGGAAAAATATAAATAAATACTCGTTGGAAAGATAAAATCATGTAGAATCTGAATTTTGAAGTTTTTAACCCTGTTTTCCATTATAAACCTGTTAATTAATTTAAACTCTAATTTAAATGTATAATGTGTTATAAAATGATTATAATAGTGTTTTAACTCTATTTTTGAAAAGAAAATATGTTTTCTCGAGTAAAAAAATATTATGAATAGTTTGGCCCTATTTCCAGACCCAAAATCCAAAGTTTTAATCCACGGTTTATAAATATGGACATTTTACACTTAAAGTACCTTTAAGTAACCTAATACATGTGTAATATTTGAAACTAGGGAAATATGGAATTGGATGCAATAAGATTGGTGAATGTGATGGTAAATAATTAAAACAGGTATGTGAATCCTATGTTAATGTATGTGACTCCTATTATGTGGACCCTATTCATATATGTGATCTCTATGGATGAATGTGAATGATTATTGTGCAAACAATCCTAATCTCTCAGTTGGGTCTTTTCCAACCCCACAATCATTATTGTGCTAGCCTTGTTATTCTCCTAAATGCATTTTTGGCTCTTTTACTTCTTTGATGAATCAATTGCATTTGTGGCTCACTTATGTGAAATATTTAATCTTGTTATTGCCTATGTTGGCTCATCTTTTTGAAATACTTGGAAACATTGTATATTGTTGTTGCTTATGTTGGCTCCTTTATTTCTTGGGTTTTATTCCCAATGCTATGTTGCAATCTTGTTATACTTTTCACTCTACTGCCAAGTAAATGTTTATGCATGATATAGTTATTGGCCAATTGACAATGTAGTGTACATGAGTACAAACCACCCATAGGACACTGGGGTTTTAGTCCCCCTGTCGGGCACTGGGGTTTTAGTCCCCCTGCCATTTTATATATTAGGCATTGGGGTTTTAGTCCCCCTGCCACTGTTTAGGCACTGGGGTTTTTGTCCCCCTGCCATTGGTGAGGTCCGGTAGGTGCCTCACCCTACATTGATATGATTTTGAGTCATAATTTATATTCATGCAAATGTAATATTTGTTGATATTTAAATGTGGCAGTTTTCTAAAATCTTATTTACTCACTCTCTTTGAAATTCCATAGTGGAATCTTTTGTTATGAAATGCTTAACTTTATGATTTCCCTTTATCCTATTATTGACACATACCTTTTATCTTTCTCTTGCTGGATGACCTCAACCATCCAGGCTAGGATCAGAGTGTGCATGGAAGCTTGGTGAACCTAAGGCTATGGATAGGACAAGAAGAAAAGGAACATATAGCTTGCATGTTCATAGTTGCTTTTACATATTAAGTTGTTTTGTTTGGAGACAATGTTGGCTTAGTCTAAGTCTTCCTCTACCTAGATCCTTTGTTCTTGTATAAAGATGTACCCCATTTGGGAAAAAATTTGTAATGTACTCTTTATATATTTTGAATAAAGTCAAGTTTTAATTTCTTCCGCTTCCACACATTTGATGTATTTGTTTATCATGTTTAATAGTAGAGACTTGGTCTTTACAGCATGGTATCAGAGCATCAAGGTAGTCGAATTCTTGACTAATTCAAATTGTCTCCTAGATAGAACCCTTATCATATATAGTTTCCTTTAGTAAGTTTTTCACCTTAGAGTTGACCTAGCATGAAATTTTGATTTAGTATCATAATAATAATTAATTAGAAATAAAATTTGTCAACTTTTTGGTGAATTGTCTATTGAGAAGCTACTAGAGAAATAAGTTGAAGTGATGGTGTCTAGAAAGGGTCAGAGCTTGGGGCTGGAAATATTTTCCTCCGCCCCACTAGCTTGGTAACGAGGACTCCTGAGCTCATATGACCTGGCCTGGCCTGATCTGATACAGACAACTCGAAATAGTCTATCTTTGGGCATGTTGCCTAATTTTTGAATACCTTAGGAAAACCTTAAGTGATGATTTGATCTCTTACACAAAAATCATCCTTAAATACCTTATACTCCTATGATTAAGGTTTAGTGTACCCTATGTTACACCCTGAAGTTTGGTTAGTAAATCCTTTTAGTGTTGAGTTTTATGTACCCTTTTACCCTTAGCTTAGTTTGATTTAGTTAGCCCTTTTTAAGGGGTGGTGTGAGGTTAATGGTGTTAGTACCCTATTTGGTTTTGCAAATCTGATTTCGAGGACGAAATCCCTTTTTAGGGGGATGGAATCCCAATTAAAAGCAAAATCAAATACCTTTGGAGTTAGAAACCCTATCTATGTAGACATATGTACATAATTCAACTTATTTGTTTATACACAAGAAAATATGTAGTAAGTCATATAGAGATAGATCATATGCTTGAACCTTCACATACTGTTGATGCACATAATAATGAGTTACTTATTACTAATGGTGAATATACATAATGTTGACTATGCCACCCTAATGGCAATGGATAATGCACCCTAAGGATGCTTTAACATGTAATGATCATGTTGACCCAAACCCTAATATGTAATCATCTAGCCTTGACAACATATACATATATATATATATCCTTAATGCCTTTCATAGTACATTAGTGACATTAGGTGTCATCATCACATAATATACCTTAATGCATATAAATGGATTATAGTCACTAAGTTATCAATATATGTAAGGTATATCACGTTGTTCTCTAATGAACACCTCATCATAACTTGATATATGAATTAATTCATTAATATTTAATGTGTTACATCATATTCACTAAAATGTATATAATGACTCAAACATGATAATGAATCATTGGATTCACATGAATATTCATAAAATGCCTAATGTGATGTAAAATATGTATAATTTATAATATGAAGTGTAATGGACGAAAATGATTAATGATGTCATTAATATGAGTATGAAAGATGATATAACAATGTGCAATATGAACATTATTTGGGATTATTATAGGCTTATAACTTGTTGGATAATATTAAATTTTTCTACAAAATAATTTGTGAAAATTCTACATGATAGTTTTAAGAGGATGAATTCATGTTATTAAGGTTTTTGACGTAATACATTAATTAATGTTGAAATGGCTTAGAAAACCCTAATTGTGCTTAAAACCCTTGATGAGGGAAATACACGTTATATAATGTTGAGATGTAATTGTTTGGGAATAAAATGTGGCACAAGTGATAGTATAACAGATATGATACCTCTTCATGATGGAGAATATGTTAATAAGGCAAAAATGTTAATTTGAGTTTGATAAAAGGCTATAGGTTGTGGAAACCTTAGTAACACCTGACTTATGTAGATTTTGTGTTTTACCTTAGATTAAGGGTTATAACCTAGTGTTTAAGGTTGGGAAGTTGCACACCCACCATGTATTCCCTCTTGTTGTGATTTCGGGGACGAAATCCTCTTTAAGGGGTGGTGTGTTGTAACATACTGGAATCTAGGGTCTTTTCTGTAATTTACCCACTTTTGAGCTTTTCTTTTCCTTCTAGTCCATTTGGACCTTTTTCATAAATTTCCCTTGTTTTATATTCTTTTTGGACTCCTTGTGCAATTTGAGCACAATTCAAGGTTGAAATTACCTTTTTCCCTCATTTATGATAATAAAGGGGTGTTTGCACAAATAACCCACTTAAGGTAATAATTAAGGGCTAATAATGCAAAATAAAGTTTCATGAGTGATATAAGTAGATAATATTAATTTGGAGCTTTTTGGATAAATATATTAGCAATAATGTGTATTTAAGTTAATGTATGAGAACATTAACCTTAATTGTTTCTCTCTCCTCAAGATATGATTTTAATTCATGAAAATATGTTATTTAATTGAGAAATGATTATTGAAATCTTAATGTATTTAATATCTCGAAATTTACTCACATGTTTCATAAAAAGAAGACTTTTCATATAATTCATTCATTTTAATACATTAATAAACACTTTAATGAGAAATATATTTATTAAGGGCCAAATAATGAGTAAAATGAGAATATAATTGCATAGCATTGTTATAGACTTTAATATGAGCATGTGGTTAAAATTTAGTGATTTTTGGACTTGGTTTGACCCCTCAAAATGATTTTAATACACTTTTAATATAGTGTCAATTAAAATGGTGAATAATAACCCACCTTCATACCTCACTCTTAATATGGGATAATTAAAGTTGAAAATGCATGTTATTAGTGAGTGGAGGACTCTTGGACTCCAAATCTCGAATTTGGGAATCAAAGGTTGCTTATAAAAGTAATACATAATTATTTGCTTAAGCATTATATTAATATATGTGTTAATAATCAAAATAATATTTTTAGAAGCCAAAGGTTGGGTGAAACGAAAATCTAATTATATATCATGAATCTAGACGTCATTATCAACCTAGGGTTAAAATTTGAGGTCATTTGGAGTTCATTTGACTTTCCAAATGCATTTAACAAGTTTTTAATATAGTGTGACATAATAACAATCGATATATCATTCATTTGCATCATTTAAGCCTAAGTTCGGCCTTTAAATTACTGTCACGCACGCTTGGCCTACCATGGGTCGCCATTCAACAGCCCAGGTTGGATGAGGATCCCATCCAACGGTAGGCGCTTTGTCTCCTACCTTGGTTAACCGAAACAGTAGTCGGGAAGACGGGGCTCGCTTCCTCTCCACCGTTCTCCCTCGTCTCTTCACTTTTTCCGGAGATTTCTTCGCCCACGAGTTCATGAGGACCTGCCTCTTTGAACGAGCCAAACCTCGTCGCCTCCCATGCACTGTAGCCAAAACGTCATTCATGGTCGGCTGAAGCCCTCTCACGACCACCTTGTCTAGGCCAAAGGACACCCCTACACCTATAAATAACTCCCCACACAGTTGCGTCGACCACCTAGCAACCTACCAATACCTTTAATTTTGTCCGAGAACGTATGTGTAGCCGGCGACAAGGAGTTTTTCCAGCTGTGCTTGCGGCACCTCTCCCAGAAGCTAGAGTGCATGTGCGTCGAAATAAATTGGTTAGGTGAGTTCGTCTTCAGATTCTCTTCGTTTTGAGTACCTGCACGACGATTTTGGTCAAGAAACGTGGAAACGCCCAAATGGGCAAGTTTCTCTCTCATGGCCATGGCTGGCTCGTGAGGAAGAAGAAGTCGCTTTGGCTTTTTACAGATTTACCCTCGTGCGCCCCCTCCTTGCTTCTTTGATGCTAAGGGCATATCGGTCATCTGTTTCCCAATGGTATTTTGATTATTATGATTGGTCAATTTTGTTTAATTCATAGAAAATCGCTCGATTATCAGAAAAATACAAATAAATACTCGTTGGAAAGATAAAATCATGTAGAATCCGAATTTTGAAGTTTTGAACCCTGTTTTCTATTAAAAACCTGTTAATTAATTCAGACTCTAATTTAAATGTATAAAGTGTTATAAAATGATTATAATAGTGTTTTAACTCTATTTTTGAAAAGAAAATATGTTTTCTCGAGTAGAAAAATATTAGGAATCATTTTTCCTATTTCCAGACCCAAAATCCAAAGTTTTAATCTATGGTTTATAAATGTGGACATTTTACACTTAAAGTACCTTTAAGTAACCTAATACATGTGTAATATTTGAAACTAGGGAAATATGGAATTGGATGCAATCAGATTGGTGAATGTGATGGTAAATAATTAAAACAGGTATGTGAATCCTATGTTAATGTATGTGACTCCTATTATGTGTACCCTATTCATATATGTGATCTCTATGGATGAATGTGAATGATTATTGTGCAAACAATCCTAATCTCTCAGTTGGGTCTTTTCCAACCCCACAATCATTATTGTGCTAGCCTTGTTATTCTCCTAAATGCATTTTTGGCTCTTTTACTTCTTTGATGAATCAGTTGCATTTGTGGCTCACTTATGTGAAATATTTAATCTTGTTATTGTCTATGTTGGCTCATCTTTTTGAAATACTTGGAAACATTGTATATTGTTGTTGCTTATGTTGGCTCCTTTATTTCTTGAGTTTTATTCCCAAAGCTATGTTGGAATCTTGTTATACTTTTCACTCTACTGCCAAATGAATGTTTATGCATGATATAGTTATTGTCCAATTGACAATGTAGTGTATATGAGTACAAACCACCCATAGGGCACTGGGGTTTTAGTCCCCCTGTCGGGCATTGGGGTGTTAGTCCCCCTGCCATTTTATATATTAAGCACTGGGATTTTAGCCCCCCTGCCACTGTTTAGGCACTGGGGTTTTAGTCCCCCTGCCATTGGTGAGGTCCGGTAGGTGCCTCACCCTATATTGAGATGATTTTGAGTCATAATTTATATTCATGCAAATGTGATATTTGTTATAATTTAAATGTGGCAGTTTTCTAAAATCTTATTTACTCACTCTCTTTGAAATTCCTTAGTGGAATCTTTAGTTATGAAATTCTTAACTTTATGATTGCCCTTTATCCTATTATTGACACATACCTTTTATCTTTCTCTTGCTGGATGACCCCAACCAACCAGGCTAGGATCAGAGTGTGCATGGAAGCTTGGTGAACCTAAGGCTATGGATAGGACAAGAAGAAAAGGAACATATAGCTTGCATGTTCATAGTTGTTTTTACATATTAAGTTATTTTGTTTGGAGACAATGTTGGCTTAGTCTAAGTCTTCCTATACCTAGATCCTTTGTTCTTGTATAAAGATATACCCCATTTGGGAAAAATTTTGTAATGTACTCTTTATACATTTTGAATAAAGTCAAGTTTTAATTTCTTCCGCTGCCACACATTTGATGTATTTGTTTATCATGTTTAATAGTAGAGACTTGGTCTTTACAAAAACAATCGTAGAGGTTGTCAAACTTGTTCTTGGTGATATAGTCATTAAAGTTGATGATGGGTAAGAGGAGTTGTTGTGGGCCCATATATGGTACAACCTCTTGACACATAGATGAGGATAGAAGTATGGATGGTCATGTAGAGGGATATAGAGATCTCATATCCCTTGAATGTTTGGGTGGGACCAAACTCCATGTGACAGGCCATGATCCTGGGCATGTAGAAGGGACTGTAGATATGGAAAGATGGAATTTTTTTGGAAGAAACATAGAGAGGAGATGACGATGAGGCTTTGAAAATGCTTGTAGGGTGGCCAAGTCAAGAAGGGACAGAGAAGACCCGTAAGAGGAGGATCTCTCTTTTTCTCTCCTCTCTAGGGTTAGGTTTAGTATCAATGCTTTAAGACCATGTGGGAAAATACAATGGAGGTTAATGAGATGATTTATTTGACAAAACCAAATTGCTATATATAGGAGAGGGGACATTTAAAAGGAAGAGGACTCAAACCCTAATGCATTAGGTATGCATGGTCCTATATACATAATAAAGTAATAGATTTAATAGACATAAAATTATTATCATGCAATACCACTAGTCTAGCCAAGTAGGAGGTTAGATGTGCCTTCATTTAGAGGTCTAGAGTATACATAGATGTTGAGATATTATCACAATTCAAGATTATCTTAATGCATAAGAAAAAATAATCATGTGGATTAGTATATGTTCATAACCCTACCCTCATTTCACTAAAGTAAAATGAGTATTTCATTAAACTAAATGGAAATATATTCCAAAACAACATCATTCTCATCAACATAATAAACATCCAGTAGCTTTTTCATATTTCTCAAGAAAAAATGGGTGCATCACTTATATGATTACAAGTCATCAGAACCCTAATTAGGATATGGATCAAAGTGCCAACAAGATTTAATCATTTAGAAATTAAACTATACACAATAATGGATATTTTAAACTATCATGAGTAGAAGTTAGGTCATGAAAGTACTTCCATTGGAATCAACGGATTTTAGGATTAAAATGGTATATTTCTTGTGTCATATCGATGCCATGTGACAAGATAACTCAAAACCAGAGCACACTATTAACAACTAAACAAGCATATTACCACAAATCAAGGTAAATTAAAACAGATTTTATATTATCAACACTTAGTGGATACATTTATAAAAAGTCCACAAATTGTACCATATAATATAATAGGTGTGTACATCTGTTTAGTGGCTAACTTCCATGTACCTATTACAAAAAATAAATGTTCATGTGTACAAGACATATATGCATCCAACACATACTTCCAAAACACATATCGAGGTACATATCATCTACAAAACACAACCCTCCCAAACCTAAGAGAATAGGGACGAAACATTGGACTCCCCGAAAACACTAATAGAATCCCAACCATCTCTGTTCACTAATCTCCTAGTAGCTCTTCCTCAATAGCATGATCTCTACCATGTCATGAACAACCACCTAAAAAGATGTGACGAACCAAAAGGGTGAGACCCATGTCCCAGCGAGAGATATAACTCTCCGCCAACAACTATTATAAACACAAATTATGCTTAAGCAGGAAATAACATTATTAAACAAGATGAGAAGATTAAGCTAAATGAATAACTTAAAATTGATTACATAGACTAAGCTGGTTAAGAAGCTACAACAGATAAGTAGAACTAGTATGCATTTAGAAGGAATATGAGGAATGTGTATAATAGTTGATTTCTCTTACCATATTACAATACAACTGAGTAGTAAAAGAAACAAGGCAAGGGTAAACATCCAATGTGAAGCATTTTTAACCCTAAATAAATATACTACACGGCTATGTTACGTCTTTTATTAAGATATGGGGAATTTGAGTGTACCACCCAAATTCTAACTGACCACCGCTTGGTCACAATCAAATCCATACAAGATCAAGGAAGAGTTGGGCTCGAAGATCTTCTCTGGCACTACTCGTCAGTATGAGTCTACAACACAATGAGATATCAGTCAAACTATGAACAGTGGCAAATAATCAAGTTGAAAACACCTAGCCCACCTTGGTACAGGTCACGGTGCTAGAAACTAGGGTATATAAACCCAATCACTAAGGTACAACTACAGTTGTCCTTCAATCACATCTCACACATATATAATCACTGAGGCATGGTCGTAGCAGTTCTCAAACAATTGAGATTAAGATGACAAGGACACACAGTCACTTGAACCTCTCATACTCAATAGTATGCACTCTGAGTTTCCCTTAGGAAGACTCATTTCACCATCTAGCAAGTTCTGACATCGGGATGGATCTATGGTACAGGGCACTACATTAATAGGGTTTCACTTGCTTAATTAATCCAATTGGGTTATACTGCATCAATCAAGTTACATACAAACCCTAAAAACATTCTACAAAGATAAGGGTAGATTGAAACCTTAGAAGATATAAAACATATAAGCATAAAGTGGATCACATCACCACATGATACTGACTCAATGCTTTTCACAAGGCCATCACCATTATGTCTATCACTGAATAACAATCCCTTATTACATTACACAGAGGTTATCACCTCAATTAGAGCACAAAATACATTGCCAAGGTCATACGAGCATTCACTTAGTTCCCTATAGAACATCATGATCTCCCATGCCTCATTAAGTCTAATAATCACCACATTACACACATATATTCCCTGAAGTAACATACCATTTGCAATTAAGAACTATAATGTGCACAAGATTGCTAATCAGGGTTGTAAGAGCAAGGAGAGATAAAATCTAAATTTCTACCATCTCCAACAATATCAAAAGCAAATAGGTCAACATCCTTATCATCATGGTCAACCACAAAATGACCGCTGAACCACATATCATGACCACTGAAAACTAGGTCCATGACCATTGAAAACACAAAACATGATAGCTGAAAAACCCATCCCATGATCACTGAAAATCATGGAAGTTGATCATTGAAAACATAGGGATGAACCCCATCATCGACCGTTGAAAGGTGACCATCTTTAACGACCATATGGACAAGTTATCCATATCGTCGACAGCATAGAAAACCAAAGATTAGCGACCAACATAGGTCCATCCTAGGCGACCAATACCCATAGAAACATCATCAACGAGTGATGAGAAAAGTCATTTTCACATGAGCGACCATCATCAAGTAAACTCAGCAAGCTCAAGAAGGTGAAGAACTCATCGACCATAAGATCATCAAGGTGATCACCACCATAAAACTAAAACCAACAAAGATCAAAACTCAAGGAGAGGTTCATCATTAAAACCCTAAATCCAACCACCAAACATGGGGGAAATCAAACCATGAAAAAAACATCACCAACCCTAAATTTGATCATCATCAAGACTTAGGCAATCCATGTATGAGAGGGAAACCATCATGAAACACATGCATATAAGAATCGATACCTCCATCATTAATAAAAAGAAAAAACCTCGATTATGAGGAAGGAAACCAAGGTGAAGCACATGCTTGAAAGGATCACCATTTCCATCATCAAACAAGAATTCTGCCACATAGATTAAGGTTTAGCAAGGGGGATTATCTATTCAATATCATCATGAAAACTAAACCCTTGAGAATATATATTATCACAAAACTACTTATAATTGTGATTTTAGTGTAGATAATTAACATGCAAGATGAGTGCAACAATAATCGAGTGGAAAGTTATATAACTTGCCTTGGATTATGATGAAACAATTTCTAAGCAAAGAATCTCCAAAAAGAGAGAGAGAGAAATCTAGCTTTATCACCTCCACAACCAAGCTAGCCACCACCTCAAAATAGAAGAAAATCCTAGGTTAAAGAACAAGAAGGAGAAAGACAAATCCTCTAAGCCAAAAAGAACAAGAAAGAGAATGAGGAGATCTTCAACTCAACTCAACACTGCCAAGGAGAACCATGGATTTGGTCAAGAAGAGAGGAGTTCCTCAAGAAGAACCACCATGGAGGACCATGGGATCAGCCAAGAGGAAGAACAGAGGGGTAGGTTTTGCAAGAAAACAAAACCAAGAAGGATGTCTCACTTACCAAGATCAAGTAACACCTAAGCATCACCAGAGGGGAATTGTTCCAACCCTAGGTCACACATGCAAGGGTTCGACCACCTTGCTCCAAGGTGGAGCTCTTCTCCTCCACCAAGATCACAAGGGATGATCTACAAGGATGAGAGAGGGAAAGAGGGTGTAAAGAGATCACTTGCATACAAAAGAAGGGGTATATATACCCAAGGGTAGAGAGAGGTAAGGAAGGTTAGATGTCCAACTAAACTTGCCACTTGTCTTCCAAACATGTCACTTGTCTTCCAAAAACTCGACCATGCAAGCACTAAACTCATTCATGCATCAAGGGTCATTAAGACCAAGAAAGTTTATCAACCACCCTGGTCTAGAGGGGCCATCGGTCAAAGTAAAAACCGATCCAAAAACTCAAACGGCCAAAGAGAATACCAAGTCAATTGGTCGCATCGAATCATG
The DNA here is from genome assembly GCA_963693085.1 of Alisma plantago-aquatica. Lineage (NCBI taxonomy): Eukaryota > Viridiplantae > Streptophyta > Magnoliopsida > Alismatales > Alismataceae > Alisma > Alisma plantago-aquatica. The sequence continues at coordinate 1,159,254,063 of OY856412.1, read as the reverse complement.
TCTAGGGTTTCTTGGCTCATCGACCAAAAAGAACCCTAGGTACATTCAAGAACTCCATCGGCCATAGAAACCAAAGCCAAAGGTATATCATGATGGTCACTGAAAACAAAGGAAGTCATCATCAACCTTGGAAGTCAACACCAAGACCATGGCATCTGGGCAACCGTAAACATCAACACATGGTGTCAACACCTCTCACCTCATCACATCAAGGTGCAACAAAGTTCACAAGGGCTCCACTCTCTCCAACATGATACCAAATCATGTGAGACACATAAAGCATGGGATGAATTGCAAGATAATGCCTACAATTGGGTAATTTGCAATTAGGTCCAAAATAAGTACACATATAGTTTAACTGGCTCAAACAACATTCAAACGGCATCGAACTGAAAACACAATCTTGTCACATGTTATTAAGATGCATCATGTAATTAGATTAAGTTCTTAAGAATCAAATTATGCTAAGAAAACAAGATCAAGAAAAATCTACGTCAGGGGTCTTACAACCATAAACCCCTAACAAGGATTTTGCCAGTGAAATCCTACGTGAAAAGAGATGGGTACTTCCTATGCATCTTGTCCTCCAACTCCCATGTGCCTTTCTCCATACCACGGCAATGCTACAAAACCTTAACAAGAAGTATATCCTTCTTCTTCAACTTCTTCACTCTTCCATCCAAGATCAACACATGACCTTAATGCATCCTCTTCCAACTTGACCTATATCGGATGCAACACTAACTCGATATCTGGATGACACTTCCTCAACATCAAAAATGAAAGACCGAATGCAACATGCACAACTATGGAGGTAGATCCAACTTGTAGGCCACCTTCCCCACACGTTCCACCACATGGTAAGGTCTCATATACCTGGAAGACAACTTACCCTTCTTCCCAAACCTCAACGTGCCTTTCCAAGGAGAAACCATAAGATACGCCTTGTCTCTCACTTGGAACTTCAAAGGCATGCGATGATTATTAGCATATGACTTCTGACTGTCCTGGGTTGCCTTCAACTATCGTTGTATCACTTTGATCTTTTATGTAGTTTGTTGTACAAGATCAGGGCCTAAAAGTTGATACTCACCAGTCTCATACCAACAAAGAGGAGACCTACAACACCTCCCATACAAGGATTCATATGGTACCATGTCGATACTCCTCATATAATTATTTTTGTAGGAAAACTTTATCAATCTTAGGTACACATCCTAACTGCCCAAAAATTACAAATGTAGGCTCTCAACAGACCTTCTAAAATATAAATGGTCCTTTCTAACTGACCATATGTCTGTGGGTGAAACGTCGTACTAAACGGCAATTGTTTACCCATGGTTGTATGTAGATGATACCAAAAATGACTGGTAAACTGAGGACTTCTGTCAGATACTATTGCCACCGAGATACTGTGCAAATGGACTATCTCATAAACATACACTTGTGTCAACTTCTCTATTGTATACGTCATCTTCACATGAAGGAAGTGTGCTAACTTGGTCAACCTGTAAACAATCACCCAGATGGAATCATGACCTTTGGTTGTCGTAGGGAGACCAACCAAAAAATCCATCATGATATGATCCAATTTCCACTACGATATAGGCAACGATTGCAATGTTCCTGTAGGTTTCTGATGCTCACCCTTGACTTGTTGACATACAAAACACTTTTCCATGAATCAGCCACGTCACACTTCAAACTAGGCCACCAGTACAGATCTTTCAAGTTGTGGTACATCTTGGAACTGCCTAGATGCATTGTATACATTGAAGATTGAGCCTCCTTAAGAACTAACTTCATCAAAGCATCAGCATGGGGAACCAATGTCCTACCATGGAAATGATTTGTCCCATCCTCTATCTCATATAAGCCCTCAGGCTTCTCACTACCAAACTCTGATTGAATATGTTATATCACGGTATCATTGCATTGTGCATCTCTAATCTTCTGTCTTAATGTAGGCTTCACCAATAACTACACCAACAAGCATGCCAACAAGAAAACTTCTAACTTCACATTCATCTGACGCATCGCCACCAACATGTCTCTCTTATGGTGCACCAAGGAACTCAAATGTACCTTATCAGTAGATGATGAAGAATAAGACTTCCTACTCAAGGCATCTACAACCACATTTGCCTTCCTTAGATGATAATCTTGTTGGTATGTATGCCCTGAGAGCCAATCATGGGATGATTGGTGGGATACATTAAGATTGATTTGATAAACATCAAAGACAAGCTTCCAATTCTTTCTGGTTCGGTCATATGAGATAGTGATAGAACAGATTGAATGTCTAGAGAATGACAGTACTCAATGACGTATGCCTTCATGTTCATGACCTGAACGATGAGATCATACGGATGCTAAGAGTTTGTACATTCTTGTTATGTCCCTAGTCGGATGTCATAGTGGAAGGTAGATAGACAACTATGACACACAAGACTAGATTGTGGTGTTGGTTGATGACAGAATCTCATTAGTCATGATATAGAGATATCAAACCAAACACATAGGTACTTGTTAGAGAACAAGTATACCGAACAGACCCACCGTGAGTTTGACACATGGAACCATGAGATGGTAGTCACAGTCAGTACTCGCAGTGATAGTGGTGAGTGTGATTCTTAGACTTGAAATCACTACACTCAACACATGTCGTTGGGCACACTTTGACATCATCAAACACAGTCCTAAAACATGGGTTGTTATAAAGGTGATGATTGGGTGGCTTTGACACATGGGGCTTTTGAGGGGTGAGTGATAGATATGGGATTCGTCCCTCCTGAGGGAGTTTGATATCCATGGCCACTTGATGAGTAGGATTGAGATAGGCGTGCGTACGCATGTGTGAATCAGTATGTGATATTAATGTCATACATATCTCGTTCAATCTACTTTGAGATCAAGAAAGTGAATGAACGTTGACAGGATGACTGTTCCATGCCTCGAGTTCATTCGAGATATCAGTGACAAAGGAATTATACATTCGCTGTAACACCATTCACGGATTGTAGGATGAAAGTTGTTCTCCAACTTTCTACTTTCAGTTGGGTAGCACTGATGTGTGACTAGGCACCGCTCTTTGCTTGTGAAGTCATAAATGTTATGAACTCTCACTGCCAATGTGAAATGGACCTGCAGGGTCACACACATAGGATTTAACCTGGAAGAGGAGTTTTGTCCACAAAGCAATGTTTAGATTGATTACTAAAGGAGTTTAGTAGTTCAATTAAACACTCAATCAATCGATGGCTCAATATCATATGGTTCAAGGTGTTGGACACATTGATTGGAGTATCGGATTGATTGAAATCGCAATTGACTGATTTTGCCCAACCTGTGCTCCCAACCGATCGGCTCAAGTGTTGAACCGGTCGGCTGAGGTGCTGAACCGGTCGGCTGGAGTGTCCAACCGATCGGCTCATGACCAGGTTAAAATGACCGGTTCAAGGGTTGAACCGATCGGTTCAACTGGTGCAACCGACCTGTTGGGAAAGTCATGTCGGCAAGAATTTTCCTTTGGTCTCAAATTGCCCAATTCGATTGGGAATAATATTGGTATCTGATACCAATTGGGAAACAAATAAGGAAAGTCTTTTTGAGCCGGATTAGGACCATAAACCGATCGGTTCAGGGCACCAACCGATCGGTTGGAGTGCCCTAAACGGTCGGCTCAGGTCCAACCGATCGGTTCAGCTGTGAACCGATCATTTTAGGTTGTGAACCGGTTGCTTTTGTGGAAAATCTCGAACCCTTCTACTCCTACGTTTAGTCCCATATTGTCTGGGATAGAGAACCCTGTCCCATGACCCTCCTATATATATAGGGGTAGTGGGGGCTTCTCAGACAACAACTCAGTGCAACCAGTTGCTCTGCAAAGTTGTCGTTCTCTCTGGTTTTGGTAACCGAGAGAGAGCCCGAGCAAGTGCTTCCCGCAAAAGGGAGGTGCAACAAGGGAAGGACAACTGCAGTTGCAACTGGAGGCAGGAGAGTGTGTTGGCGACTAGTACATCAACAGGAGGGTGTGACTCCTTCCACTTCCTTGTGGGACAAGGAGAGTGGAGTTCCAGGTGGTCCGTTTGGACTACTTCATAGGCGAGAGGTTTCTGCCGCTTAGGAGGACAATTGTCATCCGACAGTCCGGTAGGAGGAGGATTCGTCAGTCCCGGTGCAACCAAGAGCTGCACAGACACCGTCCAAGACCGGAGGTGAAGACTGTGCAAGCCGCGAGGTATTGTCGCCGAGCAAGCCTCAGGACAAGGTATGATTCCACGAACCATCCTTTCCTATTATATAGACGTTGACGCGTTTCCTCGTGCTGGGTTTGGGGGAGAAAATTTTTGTTTCCGCTGCCTTCTCTACCTCCCCTAAAACCCAACAGTGGTATCAGAGCCACGTCAAATGCTCTATATTTTAGGAATATCGATATGATCGATTTTGGTTTGTCGCCTTTATTTATTGCATACGATGTGAATAATATTGGCTTTGTGCATGTCCAATCCTAAATCCACAAATCCCAAATTACATATATGATATGTATTATTAATGCACTCGATACGCGTCGCCCTTAAATGAGTTTTGTGGTGGATGTGTGTAGCGTGATTATGGCCTATAAACACCTATCTGTGATTGGTTGTGTGTGGTTGCTTGCATCTCGGTCTGCACACCAATCTTCCCTCTCTTATTCCTGATGTAACTCGAAATAATTTGAGATTCTTTCCTACCTTTGCTCCCCCCGAATGTAACTCGGGGTTTCCTATTTTAAAGCAATGTAATAAATAGGATAGATTTTATTTCCTGTTATGTCAAAGACCGGCGGACATCAAGACGACATCTGAAATGATCGGTTCAAGGCGTGAACCGATTGGTTGATGTTCCAGACGGTCGGTTCAAGGAGTGAACCGATCGGTTGATGACCGGTTCGAGGAGCGAGACGAGCGGGTGGCGGCCATGAAGAGATGCACGATGACCAGGAGAACCGATCGGTTGGAGGAGCCAACCGATCGGCTGGTGGCACCCAGACGACCGGCTGGAGAGTACAGATCATTCATGTGATGCGTTGATCAACTCGGATGGCAAGGCACATATGTTCATCTTGTACAGGTTGCATGTGATGTTGACCTAGATGACCGTGATTCCTCTTGGCTCGAGGAATCACATTAGGATGGCCATAATCATCGCTTTTTATCATTTGTGCATGTTTTCTGTGGGATATAGCATGTATATGATACGTACTATGTATTGTGGTGATTGGATATGTATATGTATATAAAACCAAATCCCTCATTAAAATATTAAGTTTTAGATGCCTTCCAAATGCGACACACGTGAAAAACTTGATCGACCAAGTGTGGGCACGCCCTAGCGTGGTGTACCGTCTATCTCGTGGAAGCGTGAAGGATGGATGTGTGGGTCTGCCCTAGCAGGGTGCATGTTCATCGTGTTTGCTTTGAGTCGGACTTAACAAGGTGACCTAGATAGGATCTAGCGCCTTGAGGCATGGAGATGATCATGGCAAGGAGTTGCATATGACATCTTATCAAGAGTTGCATATGATGCAATTGGCAAAAGTTGCCTACCTGAGAGATCTAAGTTGTGGGCGATCAGCCCTAGCTGACTCATGACTTAGAGGATTTCAGGATCTTGCCCACTAGAAGGTTGTACGCTGCAATCTTCCGAATTGATGGTGAGGGCTATCAATTTGAAGTAAAATAGTGGGAGCAATAATTAATTAAAGGCCTAATTTTATCGTCAACTTTTCAAATCAATCAAACAAGTTAAAAGAGTTTTAGACTAAAATTGCATATTTTCCTTTTGTAGTTCAAATGGAAACAAACAACAACAACTTTTCTTTGCGACCAGTCCTTGACAAGGACAAACTAAATGGGACGAACTTCCATGACTGGTATCGGACATTGAGAATTGTTCTCACTCAAGAGCGAAAGCTCTATGTCTTGGATACTCCAATTCCAGAGGAACCTACTCCTAAGGCACCAAAGGCAGAAAGGGATGCTTACAAGAAGCATGTTGATGATGTCATTGATGCTAAGTGCTTTATGCTATGTTCAATGAACCATGAGTTGCAGAGACAACATGAGAACATGGGTGTCATAGAGATGATTCAGCATCTCAGGAACATGTATGAAGATCAGGCACGGTAAGAGAGATACAATGTTTCTAGGGCGTTGTTCAAGTGCGTCATGATAGAAGGAGATCCAGTTGGTCCTCACACACTCAAGATGATTGGGTATGTGGAGAACCTGCAAAGACTGGGATTTCCACTGAGCCAAGAGTTGGCTATTGACGTGATACTGCAATCGTTTCCAGAATCTTACAGTCAGTTTGTGATGAACTACAACATGAACAACTTTCATAGGAAACTGTCAGAGTTGTTGGGCATGTTGAGGACAGCTGAGATACAGATGAAGAAGGACAAGCCCAAGTCTGTGATGGTGATCACGGGCAAGAAAGGCAAGTCCAAGCGCAAGGGCAAGGGCAAAGCTAAGAAAGGTTCTGATGCTAGCCAGGAGCCCAAGACGACTTCAGCTCTCAAAGCCAAGGGAGGCGTGACCAAGAAAGGAAATTGCCACCACTGTCAAAAGCCAGGACATTGGAAAAGGAATTGTCCTCTCTATCTGGAAGAACAAAAGAAGAAGGAGGCGACTGAAGCCTCTACTTAAAGGTGTCATGAAAGTAAACTTGTAACACTTTTTGAGGTATATGATACCAAGATGTAAAGTGTAAAGCACTCATAATTGGGGCAAGTGTTGCCGCCATAGATAGGAGTACTTTAGTTTATTTTCAGCCTATAAGGCATGTAATACAGTTATGAACTGCTATTTCATTTTGCCAATAGATAGAAACACTTTATTTTTGCATATTGTATGACAATGATGGCAATTAATAAAGTTGATGTTTCAATCTTAAAAGATATGATCTTTGTGGCAAGGACTTATTTATCTTGTGGTATTTGATATGCATAAGATAAAATGATACCTAAAGGTTATAGATAACGCAAACAATCAAATTAGCATCAATCATGAGAAATTCATTTCTAGTTTCCATGTGATGGATAAATCTAGACTCTTTTGGTTAGGGAACCAGTAAGAGACATGAATATCTTGGGCATGATTAATCAATCTTCACTAATGGTAGTGAGAGAATGATTATCCTATTAGGTATAATACATGTGATGTACCTATTGGAGTAAATGCTAATACTTCAAATGGTATTTAGTGAAATACCAATATGAATATCTTGAAGTGTTCAAGATTATCATAGATGAAGTAAAAATTTGGTAAAGTGCTAATTCTTGATGAGATCAATGAATGAAATACTTGAACCAAATGTTTGAGATCCTTATGAGTGATTATGATAGTGTATCATAGTGAACTCATGATTAAGGCATGGTGATCAATAAGGAATCATACTCTAAGGAGTTAGAGAATGATTATCGAATAACTGAATTCTTCTTAATAAAAGAATACCCCACACTAATAAAGGACATTAAGAATCACAAGGGTTGTGAGTTCTTATATCCTTAACAGATACACCTCAATTATCTATGTGATAAGTTGTTCATGTGATGAGTCAACTATCTAGATGAATATGAGGAACTGAATTTTGAGTTATGATTTATGATCATTACATCCTAAATGATTTCCATGTGAACCATAAGGTATGACCTTGATGGTAGCACTCATTGGATGAAATCCATAAGTGCAAATGAGTCTTAAGTGTTAAGACACATAGATAACATTTTGACAAGGATGATGCTTGTTGATTGCAACTTAATGACTAAGGCATTTGGCATATGGATACTAAAACCGCATTCCTATGTGGAATAAAACAAGGATGTGTACGTGACACAACCTATAAGGTTTATGAATCCACTAATGCAAATGAAGTCTATAAGTTACAATGGACTAATCAATGTGATTGATTGAGTACAAGCAACTCAGAATTGGATCTTTACTTTGATAATACAGTCAAAAGGTTTGACTGATATGTCAAAGATAAAGAAGGGATATGTGATTTAGTGGGAGCGTATTCACATTTCACATATTGATGTGGAATGGAAATGTTCTAAAATGGAAATCCAAAAGTGGAAATTATCTTTGAGGGAGATAGAGATGTTTCCTATGTGATAGGAATAGAGATCTATAGAGATAGTTCTCGAAAAACCTCTTGACCTAAAAGGAGAAAGCATACATTGGCAATCTGTACTGAAATGTTCAATATGCACATATTCAGTGGGAGAAAACTTGTCCATGTTACATGGAGTTAGTATCCTGAGGCCAAGTGTCGAATTCTTATGAAGAATGGGAACACTAAGAATAGATATGGATCTATCATGTATGTAATCATCCCATTGTCTTGCATGTATGGACATGGCAAGAACAAAATGCATTCATCATCTTGTATGTACGACATAACAATATGATGTGCTCATCATGATAACTCGTATGTGGGACATGACGAGTGGATGTCTGTCTACTTCCAGTAAGGGTTACTGGAATACCATGAGAACTTGATAAGCACTTGTGAAGTACTAGTTCTATGGTGATAAGGAAGAGTTCGATGTAAAGAGTTACATTGATGCGAACTTTTGAAAGGACAGAAAATTAATCGCAAAATATACATAGGATGTATAAAAGTGAAAGTTTGTTGATAATTGGAAGTGTTCCAATAAAATTGGAAGTGTTCCAATAAAACCATTTAAAAAGGAAATGTCGAGTATCTATGTGTCAGAGAACTACAGTGGATACTATATGGATCTGGAAGTTCATGAGATGAACTTATAGATATTCCGCTCATTGATGACAAGTATGGAATCCTTGATCATGCAATGTGGCTAAAGGTTAGCAACGGAATACTAGATCGCATATTACGGCAACTCCATCTCATACGTGTGACGTACAGTGAAGAGATGAGAGACATGCAATTTATACTAACTTTGGCAAGGTGTTGCCATAACTCACTATGTTCGCACTAGAGCACAGTAACATGTGGGACATGTTTGAAGATCACTATGAATATGATTCAAGGGTGATTGGCTCACAGTGCAAGTGGGAGTCTGTTGGTATGTATGCCCTGAGAGCCAATCATGGGATGATTGGTGGGATACATTAAGATTGATTTGATAAACATCAAAGGCAAGCTTCCAATTCTTTCTGGTTCGGTCATATGAGATAGTGATAGAACAGATTGAATGTCTAGAGAATGATAGTACTCAATGACGTATGCCTTCAGGTTCATGACCTGAACAATGAGATCATACGGATGCTAAGAGTTTGTACATTCTTGTTATGTCCCTAGTCGGATGTCATAGTGGAAGGTAGATAGACAACTATGACCCACAAGACTAGATTGTGGTGTTGGTTGATGACAGAATCTCATTAGTCATGATATAGAGATATCAAACCAAATACATAGGTACTTGTTAGAGAACAAGTATACTGGACAGACCCACCGTGAGTTTGACACATGGAACCATGAGATGGTAGTCACAGTCAGTACTCACAGTGATGGTGGTGAGTGTGATTCTTAGACCTGAAATCACTACACTCAACACATGTCGTTGGGCACACTTTGACATAATCAAACGCAGTCCTGAAACATGGGTTGTCATAAAGGTGATGATTGGGTGGCTTTGACACATGGGGCTTTTGAGAGGTGAGTGATAGATATGGGATTTGTCCCTCCTGAGGGAGTTTGATATCCATGGCCACTTGATGAGTAGGATTGAGATAGGCGTGTGCACGCATGTGTGAATCAGTATGTGATATTGATGTCATACATATCTCGTTCAATCTACTCTGAGATCAAGAAAGTGAATGAACATTGACAGGATGATTGTTCCATGCCTCGAGTTCATTCGGGATATCAGTGACAAAGGAATTGTACATTCGCTGTAACACCATTCACGGATTGTAGGATGAAAGTTGTTCTCCAACTTTCTAATTTCACTTGGGTAGCACTGATGTGTGACTAGGCACCGCTCTTTGCTTGTGGTCATAAATGTTATGGACTCTCACTGCCAACGTGAAATGGACCTGCAGGGTCACACACATAGGATTTAACCTGGAAGAGGAGTTTTGTCCACAAAGAAATGTTTAGATTGATTACTAAAGGAGTTTAGTAGTTCAATTAAACACTCAATCAGTCGATGGCTCAATATCATATGGTTCAAGGTGTTGGACGCATTGATTGGAGTATCGTATTGTGATTGAAATCGCAATTGACTGATTTTGCCCAACCTGTGCTCCCAACCGATCGGCTCAAGTGTTGAACCGGTCAGCTGAGGTGCTGAACCGATCGGTTGGAGTGTCCAACCGATCGGCTCATGACCAGGTTGAAATGACCAGTTCAAGGGTTGAACCGATCGGTTCAACTGGTGCAACCGACTTGTTGGGAAAGTCATGTCGGCAAGAATTTTCCTTTGGTCTCAAATTGTCCAATTCGATTGGGAATAATATTGGTATTCGATATCAATTGGGAAAGAAACAAGAAAAGTCTTTTTGAGCCGGATTAGTACCATGAACCGATCGGTTCAGGGCACCAACCGATCGGTTGGAGTGCCCCAAACGGTCGGCTCAGGTCCAACCGATCGGCTCAATGGCCGAACCGATCGGTTCAGCTGTGAACCGATCATTTTAGGTTGTGAACCGATTGCTTTTGTGGAAAATCTCAAACCCTTCTACTCCTGCGTTTAGTCCCGTATTTCCCGGGATAGAGAACCCTGTCCCATGACCCTCCTATATATAGGGGTAGTGGGGGCTTCTCAGACAACAACTCAGTGCAACCAGTTGCTCTGCAAAGTTATCGTTCTCTCTGGTTTTGGTAACCGAGAGAGAGCCCGAGCAAGTGCTTCCCGCAAAAGGGAGGTGCAGCAAGGGAAGGACAACTGCAGTTGCAACTGGAGGCAGGAGAGTGTGTTGGGGACTAGTACGTCAACAGGAGGGTTTGACTCCTTCCACTTCCTTGTGGTACAAGGAGAGTGGAGTTCCAGGTGGTCCGTGTGGACTACTTCAGGGGCGGGAGGTTTCTTCCACTTAGGAGGACAATTTTCATTCGACAGTCCGGTAGGAGGAGGAGGAGTCAGTCCCAGTGCAACCAGGAGCTGCACAAACGCCGTCCAAGACCGGAGGTGAAGACCACACAAGCCGCGAGGTATTGTCACCGAGCAAGCCTCGGGACAAGGTATGATTCCACGAACCATCCTTTCCTATTATATAGACGTTGACGCGTTTCCTCGTGCTGGGTTTGGGGGAGAAAATGTTTGTTTCCGCTGCCTTATCTGCCTCCCCTAAAACCCAACAAGTCTATAGTGCAATCATAGTATTTTATCAACTCCATCTAGCGTTATTGTTGAATGTTTAGCTTCTGCTTTGATAAGAAGTACTGCAGGTTCTTATGGTCAGTGAAGATCTAATACTTCTTTCCATAAAGGTATTGTCTCTAAATTTTCAAAGCATGGACCACAATTGCAAGATCTTGGTCATGTGTCGGGTAGTTCTCCTCGTATTTCTTAATCTCTTACAAAGAAAAAGAAATCATGTTTTTATCATGTGTCAACACGCATCTCAAACCATTCTTTGATGCATCATATAAGAGGATATAGCCTTTCCTATGCTCAGGCAACACTAACATTGGTACACTAGTCAGCTTCTCAAAAGTTGGAAAGAATGTTGACACTTGTCATCCCAAGTAAAAGGTACACCTTTCCTTGTCAGCTTTGTTAGGGGTAACAACACAGCACTGAAGTTCTTCATAAACCTCCTATAGTAGCCTGCCAGGTCTAGGAAACTGTGAACCTTCATAGGTGCTTAGGATGATCCCACTCTAACACGGGTTGTATTGGAACCTCTCAACTGATCAAACATATCGGCTATCTTCAATAATAGGTACGTGTTCTTAATCGTCACTTTATTTAGCTATCGATAATTTATGCACAATCTCATGGAACCATCCTTCTTCTTCACGAACAACACGAGAACACCCCAAGGGGAAGTGCTCAGTTTATAAAGCCTTTCTCTAGTAGATCCTGCAACTGCTTCTTCAACTCTTGCATCTCTGTCGGTGCCATTCTATATAGTGATTGTGCTATCGGATGTGTACCAGAAACTAGATTGATCTCAAAATCAATATCCCTAGGAGGGGAACATTGGGAAACTCGTCAGGGAACACATCCTCAAACTCTCGAACAACAGGCACCTCCTGAACACTTGGACTCCTCACCTTGGTATCTACCACATGTCCCAGAAAAGCCTCACTCCCTTTCCTCATCATCCTCTCTACTATCATCGTTGACACAAGCACATTGGAAGAATCTTCCTATCTCTTTGGACGACCCATGAAACATCACCATCAAAGAACATCTCTACCTTGGAACTACAGTCCAAGACCACCCGATACTTCTCTAAGGTATCCATTCTAGGTATCACATTGAAACCATGCATATCAAGTGGCATAAGATCCACTTGAATGTTGTGTCCTGAGAAAGAAAGAACGTAGGATGGACACTCTTCCCTATTGTCATTGAGACCCTTGCTGACTTTGCCTTGGTTGTTGTGTTACATCCTCATCCTTTATTGGGAAGTACCACTTTGTATGCCCTATTTGTCCACACTTGAAGAAGGTCTTACTTTTGTATCATTGCCTATATGGCCCCATCACTGATACCAATGTTGTGCTTCAAGTTCCTACCAGTGGAATAGTACGGCCTATGCCCTTGCTTGGTGACCACTAAGATGTCAATCTTGATCTGTTTTGTGACTGAGGGGATGAAAACCTAGCCTTATTAAAGACTCCTAAAGACTTCCCTTGAAGCTAAGACAACCTCTTCGTAGTGTTAGCCTCTCGCTTCTCCACAGCTGACCGCTCTATCCGTCTCATGGACTCAAAAAAGGTAGAAAACTTCTCTCAGCTCTCTAAAGTAGACACTATCATTGTCAACTCCTTACTTAAATCCTTCTCAAATCATCTAATCCTCTCCTTGTCCATTGTCGCCATGTGAGGATAAAAGCTCAAAAACTCCATGAACTTGGCATTGTACTCGTTGATCATCATCGATCCCGACTGATTCTTCTCACTCCCACCAAAAATATTCCCAACTGATCATTACACCAGCCTCTTCTCCTCCTCAATAACTCACCAATGGCCTGTACTACCTTTCAGCAGGTACATTACATGCTTCACCTTATCCTCTTCCATGATATTGAAGATATTAAAGGCCTTATCCAGATCTGTCAACCACATGTTCACATCTGTCGGGTCTGTCATACTCACATACTCCAATGTGTCGCAATCTCTCAAAAGTCTTCCCAGAACCCTGGCAATTCTACATTGGGGACAGCTTCCCTCACTTGATGTATAGGCACCCTATCCGTCATATGTGAAATTGTGGACATAAATTGTCCAAACATGGACTGGAAAGTGGTATTCACCATAGTTGTTGGGTTGAGGCATTTCATTCTCTCCATATACTCTGGACTACCTCCTTTCACCACCTCCGGGTGCAACAACACTACTCTCAACATGTTCTTCGTGTTCTATAGACGTATCTTCTCCTTCTTCTACATAAGTAGAAGCTACAATTAGATATACTATATAACTCAAGAACTGACACAAACTCTAGTCCTATGTCCCTATAGACTTAGTGAACCTAGATTTCTTATACCAACTTTTTATGTGACATGTTGATGCCACACGACGAGATAACTCAAAACCAAAGTGCGTTGTTAACAAGTAAACAAGCATATTACCACAAATCAGGGTACATTAAAATTGATTTTATATCATCAACATTGTGTGGATACATATTACAAAAAGGTCCACAAATTGTACCATATCATATATCAGGATAGGTATGTACATATGTTTACTAGCTAACTGCCACACACTTGTTACAAAAGATAATTTATTCATGTATACAAGCCATATATACAGCCAAGGTGTACTTCTAGAACATGCATCGAGGTACATATCATCTACAAAACACAACCCTCCCAGACCTAAGAGTATAGGGATGACACATAGGATTCTACTACAACATAAGCAACATCCCAACCTTCTACGTTCACTGATCTCCAAACTGCTCTTCCTCAACAGCACGATCTCTATCACGTCATGCACGACTGCCAAAAAATATGTGGTGAACCACAAGGGTGGGACTCATTTCCCATCCAGAGATATAACTCTCCACCAACAACTATTATAAACATAGATTATGCTTAAGTAGGAAATAACATTATTAAACAAGATGAGCAGATTTAGCTAAATGAATAACTTAAAATTGATTACATAGACTAAGCAGGTTAAGCATCTAAAACAGATAAGTAGAACAAGTTATGCATTTAGAAGGAATATGAAGAACATGTATAATAGTGGATTTATCTTACCATATTATAATACAACTGACAAGCACAAGAAATAAGGTAAGGGTAAACATCCAATGTGAAGTGTGTTTAACCCTAAACAAATATACTACACGGTTGTGTTACGTCTTTTATTAAGCCCTGGGAATTTTGAGTTGTATCACCCAAATTAACTGACCAATGCTTGGTCACAGTCAGTTCTATACAAGATCAAGGAAGTGTCAGGCTCCAAGATCTTCTCCGACACTACTCAGTCAGTATGAGCCTACAACGCAGTAACATGTCAGTCAAACCACCAACAGTGACATATAGTCAAGCTGAAAACACCTAGCCCACCTTGGTATAGGTCTCGACGTTAGAAACTAGGGTATATAAACCCAATCATTGAGGTACAACCAAAGTTTTCATCCAATCACATCTCACACACATATAATAAATGATACACAGTCGTAGCTATTCTCAAACAATTGAGGTCAAGATGATAAGGACACAAAGTCACGTGCACCTCGCATACTTAATAGTATGTGCTCTGAGTTTCCCTTAGGAAGACTCGATTCACCATCCAGCAAGTTCTGAAACTGGGATGGATCTATGACATAGGGAACTACATCATTAGGGTTTCATTTTCTTAGTTAAGCCAATTGGGTGTCTTTTATACCACATCAATCAAGTTACATACAAACCCTAAAAAGATTCTACAAAGATAAGGGTAGATATCAACCTTAGAAGATATAAAACATATAAGATATAAAGTTGATCACATCACCACATGATATTGTCCCAATGTCATTCATAAGGTCATCGCCATTACCACTCTATCATTGAATAACAATCCCTTATTACATTACACAGAGGCTATCACCTCAATTAGAGAACAAAAGTCATTGCCAAGGTCATAAGACCAATCATTTAGTTTGTTACAGAACATCATGATCTCCCATGCCTTATCAAGGCTCATAATCACCACATTACACACATATAGTACCTGAGTTGACATAGCATTTGCAATTAAGAAATATAATGTCCATAAGATTACCAATTAGGGCCTTAAGAGAAAGGAGAGATAAACTCTAAGTTTCTACCATCTCCAACAATATTGGAAGCACATAGGTCAATATCCTTATTGCCATGGTCAATCACAAAATGACCATTGAACCACATATCATGACAACTAGAAACCAGGTCCATGATCATTGAAAAGACAAAAATTGCTGAAAAATTCATCCCATGATCGTTGATAATTATGGAAGTTGATCACTGAAAATATAGGGATGAAACCCATCATCGACCACTGAAAGGTGACCATCTTCAGTGACCATATGGCCAAGTTAGCCATATCATTGACCACATAGAAAACCAAAGCTCAGTGACCAGGTCCGTCCAAGGCAACTAAAACCCATAGAAACATCATCAATAATTGATGAGAAAAGTCATTATCACATGAGCGACCATCATTAAGTAAAAATCAGCAACCTCAAGAAGGTGAAGAACTCATCGACCACAAGATCATCAAGATGATCACCACCATAAACCTGAAACCAACAAGGATCAAAACTCAAGGAGAGGTTCATCATTAAAACCATAAATCCAACCAACAAACAAGTGGGAAACCAAACCATGAAGGAAACATCACCAAACCCTAACTCTGATCATCATCAAGACTTAAATAAATCCATGTATGAGAGGGAAACCATCATAAAATACATGCATGTAAGAATCAATACCTCCATCATTAAGAAAAATACAAAACCCTGATTATGAGGAAGGAAGCCAAGGTTAAGCACATGCTTGAAAGGATCATCACTTTTACCATCAAACAATAATTTCACAACATAGATTAAGGTTTAGCAATCATCATGAAAACTAAAGCCTAGAGCATATATATTATTACCAAACTACTTAAAATCATGATTTCATTGTACATCATAACATGCAATATGAGTGAAACAATAATTGAGGGGAAAGTTATATAACTCGCCATGGATTATGATAAAACAACTTCCAAGCAAAGAAACTCCAAAGAAGAGAGAGACCTAGCTTGATCACCTCCATGGCCAAGACAGTCACCACCTCAAAAGAGAAGAAAACCCTAGATTAAAGAAGAAGTCAAAGCCTATAAGCCAAAAAGAACAAGAAAGAGAGTCAGGAGATCTCCATCTCAATTCAACACTACCATGTAGAACCATGGATTTGGTCAAGAAGAGAGGAGTTCCTCAAGAAGGACCACCATGGAGGACCATGGGTTTGGGCAAGAGGAAGAATAGAGGGGTAGTGTTTGCAAGAAAATGAAACCAAGAAGGATAGATCACTTACCAAGATCAAGGAACATCAAAGGATCACCAAAGTGGAGTTTCTCCAACCCAAGGTCACACATACACGGGTTTGATCACCTTTCTCCAAGGTTGAGCTCTTATCCACCACCAAAATCATAAGGGACGAGCTACAAGGATGAGAGAGGGTGAGAGGGTGTAAAGAGATCACTTGCATGCAAAAGAAGGGGTATATATACCCAAGGGTGGAAAGAGGTAAGGAAGTTTAGGTGTTCAACTAAACATGCCACTTGTCTTCCAAAAACTTAGCCATGCAAGCACTAAACTCATGAATGCATAAAGGGTCGTTAAGACCAAGAAAGCTCATCAACCACCCTGGTCTAGAGGGGCCATCGATCAAAGGAAAAAGTGATCCAAAAACTCAAACAGTCTAAGAGAAAACCAAGTCAATCGGTCATATAGGATCCTATCGAGGGTTTATTGACTCATCGACCGAAGAGAAACCTAGGTACATTCAAGAACTTCATCAACCAAAGAAACCAAAGCCAAAGGTATATCATGATGGTCTCTAAAAACCAAGGAGGTCATCAGTCAACCCTTGAGTCAACACCAAGACCAGGACATCCACGCAACCCTAAACATCAACACATGGTGTCAACACATCTCTCCTCATCACATCAAGGTGCAACAAAGCGCCCAAGGGCTCCACTCTCTCCAACATGATATAAAAATATGTGAGGAACATCAAACATGTGGCAAATTTCAAGATAAACCCTACACCTAGGTAATTTACAATTAGGTCCAAAACAAGCACACATATAGCATAACTGGCTCAAACAACATTCAAACTGGATCAACTGAAAACACAAGTGTGTCACATGTTATTAAGGTGTGTCACATGATTAGATTAAGGTTTTAAGAATCTTATTATGCTAAGCAAACAAGATCAAGCAAAAGCTAGGTCAGGGGTCTTACATTTATACTATTTTTTAGCAATGGAGATTTTTTAGAAATTAGTTGAGTTTTCATTATTTACCAAGAATATTGGTGATGAATGGCCATATTTACCAAATTATGGAAAATTGACAATCATAGGATGATGATCTGAGGATTATATCATACATTTGCACGGTGGATTTGGGACTATAGTGGACTGGGCTACCGTGTTGCAAGATTGTGCAATTTGCTATCGAACGATAGATGATCGTCTTCACCTTTAGGTCAAACCAGCAATAAGTCATGTTTGAGGGCTCATTGGTGATATTTGATAATGCAAAATTAGAGTTAAGGACTTGTTTTTTACTTTCCATTGAGTTCATTTGGTCCTCATAGATCAATGAGTGGTGACAATTCACACTGGAGGGGTGAGGAGAAAAAGGATCAACTGAGCTCATTTGGTGAAGCAAGGAGGAAGGAGAGCTTGATGGAAGCTAATTTAGTGGTGAATATTGTCAGAAATACATGTGGGCAAGGAAGAGGTAAAGAAGGGTTCATTACGGGTGAGAAAGGCTAGTGTTAGATTTAGGGTGTGGCTAGTGTTAGATTTAGGTTCAACACCCATTGTCAGAGTGGGAGTAGGTGGGAGTGGGGAGTTGAAAGGCACACTTTAGTGCATGAGCCTCCATGGAGTTATCATTAAGAGATAAGGAGATTGGGAGGAGATAAATTAGAAATGCGGGCTAAGGATGGGGGATACCATGGTAGTGCCTTTGTTGGTCTTACTTCTCTTATTATGGGAGTATAAAATGATGAGCATTTCACAGATCAAGTATGTGCACTATGGATAGCTTGATGCAGTGATCATTGATCATCATGTTATGGCCTAGACTTGAGAGTCTACAGTGTACCCCACAAGGGGTGAATCCCTTGGATCAAAACCCAATGGTTTCTATGTGATCTAAAAAAGGAAAAGAAAAGGAAAATTAAAAAGATAAGAAGAAAAAAAAAAGGATTTTGGGAGTTAAACTTTAGATAACTATATCTCTCACACATAAGATCAAAAAAATGAAATTTTCACCAAAATCCAAAATGACGTTATCTTTATGTAGAAAAATTTTGAGGATGTTTGGAATATGCTGAATAGATTATTTGATCATATCTTTTTTATGGGTTCAAACATTAGTGTTTCATATACACTTTTGAGTATGTAAATCATTACCAAAACTTGCAACTGATGAGCACCTGCACCTAGAATTTTTTTTAACAATGAAGGGAGAAGTTATATTACAAAATCGGATACTTGAATTGAGGAAACTATAATCTAAGGAAAAGTAAGGAAAAGCTCACTTCATCACATGCTCTTATCCTTAAGAAGAACTTTTCCCCCAGAATTTAGGAATCTTCAAAGAGAAGGACAATCTCTCCTCCATTTTGATTTAATCTCACAAGTTGTATCATCACTATTATGATGTTTCCACAGTGCCTTCACCATGTCAATTTTATTATTTCTATAATAACTGGTTATGTTGTCCATAATCTTGATCGGATCCTTATAGCAAGAGTTTCCTTCAACTCAATAAGATCATTTTATAGTATGTGTCTAGATTCCTTGACATATTGCTTTAGATTGGATACAAGGAAACAATATGCACCATATTGTGTTATGGGGGCAAGGTCAAATGATACACACATTCCCTAATACGACCAAAGACCTTAAATGAACCAACATATTTGAAAGTAAGATTCCCTTTATTCTTAGTTATTTCCCTATTTGGCTTTATATTCAAAAATGCATGGTCACCCCCCATGAAGTGTGCATCAGTCCTACAAGCATTATCATATGACTTTTGAAAATCTTATGTTGTGTTTAGCCTTTTTCTAATCAAATTCACATTATTGGAATACAATTGTAAGTCCTATGATTTCAAGATACATTTAACCAAATTCGTCCCTTTAGAGTGTAGATCTACATGGTTACCCATATAGAGATTCACAGGGAGGCTATTGAGAGGTTTGGTGTAGATTTGCTCATTATTCTTGAGTCTAGACTTAATTTTGAAGATGTTACTCTTGCTGTGAACTCTATGTGGATAGGTGATAGCTTTATCTCAAATTTTGACTTCTACTCTTATGTCAGAATTATCACTTGATGGAAGGATTCTAACATCCATGTGGTCAGTTCTTACATGTCTGAGAAAATTATCCACAATGAATGGAGTTTGACCATACTTCCTTTCATCTTTTTACTTTTTATGGAGCCAATGATGATAAAGACATATAAGGCTCATGGAGTAGTTTGAAGCTTTTATCTAATTTTGGTTCTTTCCCTAGGTGTTCCATTAGTGACTTTAATGGTGTTTATTTTAATAATGAGAAGTTAAGGAAGCATTCCGCTTCTTGGACTAGCATGTTTGAGTTAATGATGAAATGCAGAATACTAGGTTGGTGTACTTCCCTACAAAGGGATCTTTCTTCACATGGGATGGTAGGAGTAAAAGTGGAGTGAGTACCTTTTTAAAATTAGTAGAGTTCTTTGTAGCATTGAGTTTCTCACTATTTTTTAAAGGGTGCTTGGGGTGAAGTATGTTCATCCATAGGCAGTGATAATATACTAATTAAATCACACTTCTTCTAGGGGAAGAGGAAAGCTTCTCCTTTCAGGTTTATTAACTCTTGAGTCACCAATGACGTGTTTTTTGATATAGTAAAGGATGTGTGGGATGTGGTTTGAACTGGAGATCATATTTATAGATTTCATGTAAAGCTCAATAAACTTAGAGTTTCTTTGATTAAGTGGAACAGATACTTTACGGGGAGTACTTCTATTATAAAGATCCTTGAAGAATAATCTAATGAACTCCTGAAAAAAAATTATCTCTATCCTGGGGATTTTCAAGTGTAGAACATCCTTCATGAGGTAAGAGAGAGAGAGAGATAATGTTGCTATTATTAATTAAGAGTTGTTGTATAGGCACTATACCTAAAGGATGGTGATAGTAATACAAGATTTTTTTCCACTTCTCTTAAGACTAGAAAATTAACAACTAGTATACATTCTCTTAACATTGATGGTTCTTACTGCTTAGAACCTAATGTTAATTCTAGACACATTGTGTCCTTCTACAAAGATCTCTTTAACTCAACAAGGTCTGATTTTGTTGTGTGGAAGGATGAATGGTATTACCTACATTGAAATAGGAACAAGTATATACTCTCAGAAGATGGGTGAGTAAAAAAAAGGTGGTAGATACAGTTATGGAAATGAAAAAATAAGGCCCCTAGATTGGATGGGATTCAATGATGAATTCTTTAAGTCATTCTGGGATATTTTGAGGTGGGATTTTATTAAAGATGTGCTAAACTTCTTTGATAATGGATCTTAAGAGAGTGTAACAGGACCTTTACTAGCCTAATTCCTAAGACTAGAGAGGCATGTTCCCTAAAAAAAATTATACATGTATCTCTTTTTAATTTCACATATAAGATCACTACTAAGGGTCATGGTTGATAGACTAAATCTGATCTTTTCGTATTTTGATTGATGATAGTCAATAAACATATGTACTGGCAGGAGGATACGATATGCTATTTTTCTTACAAATGAAATATTAAATTATTTTTAGTTAAGTGTGGTTCTAGTAAAATTTGTGTTAATATTGTCTTATCAAAAGCCTAAAATTCTATTAGTAGAGATTTCATCCTTATTGTCATAAATATTATGGATTTTCCTAGTTGCTTATTTAAATGGATCGACACTTCCTTCTCTTCAACTTCATTTCATATTCTAATTAATGGCTTACCCCCTAAACCTTTCGCTGCTTCTAATGGGGTAAGACAAGGGATCTTGTTGCCCCTTATTCTTTGTGATAGTGATGCAAGGTTTATCTACTATCATTGAATACAAAGTGATGTGCAAGACCCTTATCCCTATTATTGGTGGTTCTATTAGTGTGTCACACACTATTTTTGTTGACAATTTATTAGTTTTATCTATGTTTAATTCTTCAAATTCTCATGTAATCAAAGAATTCCTAGAGGATTTTGCTTTTATTTTCTAGACCGGAGTTGAATCCAAGTAAAAGTCAAATGTTTCTTAGTAAAAATGAGGATGTTTCTGCCTTGGGTATTCTGAACACTGTGTTGTAGATCTTCCTGTAAAATACCTTAATTTGTATTTTTAGTGGTAGGCTTGCTATGACTATGTGTGATCCAATTATCAATAAGGTGAATTCAAAGTTAGATTCTTGAAAGTGCAGACTCCCTTTCCATGACTGGTAGAGTTCAGTTGGTGATCTCCATCTTATCTTCTTACCATATTTTTTGGTCAATATCCTTCTCCCTCCCAAATATAGCTAGTGATGAACTGAAGAAACTTTTTTTAAAATTCATTTTGGGAGATACATATCGATTAGAAGCCTCTACATTCGATTTTGTGTCCTATGATCTATAAACCTAGAAAAGAGGGAGGTCTCAAAGTCTACAGTATCCAATATTGGAAAGCTCTTGTGTTGTCAAGAATATGTGGGATGTGCTAACTGATAAAGTTATTGTGGGTAAAATGTTTACATGGGAAATATGTGTAGTATGACTCTATCTAGTTTGTTAATCCTAAGACAAATTATTCCTTTCTCTATGAACATTTTCTCAAGTATAGGAGTATTATCTTGCCTAATGTGTCATTTTGTGTGGGCAATGGAAAAAAAATTCTTCTTTGGAAGGAACCTTGATGTGGTGGGCATACGAATCTATTGCAAAATGTGGATATTCAACTAATGAGATGAATGGGTGGTGTATGATTGTATAAGGTGGATATATGTATTAAAGATGGTGATCATTACTTTCCCAATGTTAGGGGAAGTTGTTGTTTGATCTTTCCTACATAGTTTGCCTTGTACTAATCAAGAGGAGATGGTGGTTGTTAATGGGAAAGCCAATATTTCTCTAAAGGAGAGCTAGGAAATTTTTAGATCTAAAGATCGAAATCTGGATTGGTCTAGGTTGATCTATTTTAATATGATTCCTAAGAAAATCTATATTTTCCTTTAAAATTTCTATCTGAAACATATTTCCACTCGTGATGTACTTAAAAGGTTCTCCTTCTACATGACTTCAATCTATATTTGGTATAGGAACGATGAGGAGAATATTTCTCATTTTTTTAGTGTGAACTCATCTCTATTATTTGGAATTTGTTTGAATCTTACTATGGGGGGCTCCGAATAGTATGATGGATATGTTGAATATTCACAGAAGGGGCCAAATTTGATTCATGTATTATGTTATATGAGTTTTTTGAGGAAAATCTTGTATTCCTGAATTTGTTTGGGATTTGAGTATACGATATGTAAATGGCATGTATAGTTAGTCTTACTCTTTCCTTTTGTGAGTTGTTAGTCTTTTTGTTTCTATTTTTATTGAGACTCTTTAATCTTTTGTTATAAAAATGAGATACATGCATGGATTAGCAGAAATTAGATTCATAGGAGGCACTCTAGTACTGGATTATAACTATTATTATGTAGTTCCACTAAATGAAGGTAATGATACCATGAGCCTCCCCAATAAAGGACATGTGATCTCAACAAGTCTTGCAATACTTGAGTTGTTCGTCCTAATGGCTTGGTTGTTTGTGGTCGGGTTGCCTTAATGGAGTTTAATTGTGTCCCTAACTCATCTTGTATTTGTCACGAAGGTGATAAGTGAATGTAGAATATCCACATGATGCAATAGATATAATAATCCCATGCAAGCAAATCATCTCTCAAAAAAAATAGTAATTTGTGGGCGTCTTGATCAGTATGATGTGGTCCAAATTGGTCAAGTTTTCAATTACAACCCAAATTGCACCACTATTAGAGAACAAGTACATTGGGCATACCTGCCTTGAGAGTGATTTGTGGATGTTATATGATAATCATAAATAACTCCCAATACAATAGTATTGTTGTGATTCTTTGACCTAAAGTCAACACAATGGTGACATGATGATTATCATACTTCAACACTACTCAACATAAACTTGAAGAAGGTTTCAATAAAGATAGATATTGGTATGATGAAATTCATGTTATGCATTATGACTCATGTTAGAAGGAATTTGTCCCTCTTATATGAAAGGTTAGATAGCATATGCCTATTGATAAGTGAGACTAGATGAATGCATGACCATGCTCATGTGTTATAATGTGATATTGTGATCACATGTGTCTTGCTAGTCTACTTGGAGATCAATTAACTTGATGTATTATGATGAGGATGTTTTGTCCATGTCCCTGGTTCAATTTGGATATCTATGACAAAGGAATTATATAGCACAGGGACATTGGTTGTTTATGGGTTAGTCTTGTCTAACTAATTCAACCTCTTAGGAAGTAATGATGTGTAGCTAGATGCCTCTCATTCTTATGGATCATAATATTGTTTAAGAAATCCATTGTCAATGTAGTATGTTGTCTACAAGGTCACATGCATAGAGATATATTGAAGAAAGGTTGAATTGACTTCATTGTATTTGGTAAAAGAAATCTAGATACATGAGTAACTTTCAAGGATTATGAATTAAAAAATTGATATAGAAATGAGAAAATAGATTCTTATAGTTAGAGGTCTGCTCCTCATAGAAAAGGAATGTCCATTCCATACTAGGGTTGGTAGAATAATGCGCTACATGTATCCTAGAGGATGATTGGTTTCCTTGTTGTTCATGGGAGTCCCATGCCTATCGATAGTGGATGTAGGAAACTATTACCTCTTTACTCCTCTATTTATGTGAAATGAGACAAGTATTTTAAAGAATGCAATCTCAATTTCTCATTATTACCACTAAGGTCTGGGAAACCCTAAGAGAAACTAGAGAGAGGAGGATACTAGAAATTGCACAACATCTACAACCGCTCGTGTGGATGCCGCATAGACAATTTCATGTAACAAACTCACTTTGAGCAAGAAAATCCATCAATGAAGTAGAGCAAACTACCACCATGGAATGTTGAGATCTATAAGATGTGGCATGACATTGGAGGCTAGCCCATAGCTAAGGAACATATTGTATTTCCATCAGGAAGGGCTTGCAAAAGAAGGCATTCTATCTTAGATAGGGTCATAGATTCCACATGTCCAAAGACGAGGCACAACATCTATTTCGCATAATTCTCAATTCCACCATAGTGTGTGCCATAGAATACTCAATTCCAATCAGAATATTTTTTGGCCATCATGAAAACATCATCATCGTGATGATGTTTTGGTTGAACTATATTGTTAGTTATTTTTTCACTTGAATTCTCTTAACTTTATCATTTATATTAGTCAGTATTGATATTTGAAGTCAATATAAATGTGAAGGTGATCTACATCATATTAATATAGACTAAGATAGATATTTTACAACTATTCCAACATACAAAGATTTGATCAATCAATTTATGAAATAATTTATCAATAAGGTACTCCCCATGTTTATTACCGTACTTTTCCTTCATCAAATTTATAACAAGGGTTACTTGATCATGAAGTAAAATGAAGTGTAACTTAAAATGTATATCCTAACATGACATTATACCACCTATTGTTAGTGCTCCTATTTGTCTAACAAAGGTGTTGTTAATGATGATCTCAAACAAGGGTTACTCAAGAAACAGATGAAAATGGATACATTCTATGCACTTGATGCTCATCTATAATCCTCACTAACATCCCTCCAACGACACAACCAAACTAGAGTATCACAATTATGTGATCGAGAATGGATCACTATTCAATTCCAAGCTTGACAAATACCTAACCATGCAATTTAAGTGTCAAATATAGAGACATTCAAATCAAATTATGGTCAATCCCTTTTATGATTCAATATCCTTTTCCTATACCTTATTTTAGTAAATGCATTGAGTATTCTAAATTTGATTGGATTGAGTCTAACCAAAGTAGTCCAACTCGCTTGGGGTTTTTATCAACCATGAAACAACTTATAATACTAAAATGTATAAAGAACTTCCTCATAACAACTAACACCTAATTGGAACCAAATCAATGTACTCATGTTGTGATCGAAGGGAGACCCTTTGGGCATTTGGTCAACTTTTCTTTCAGATTCCCAACTCCATTTTCTTTCTTCATCCCTA
Organism: Alisma plantago-aquatica; assembly: GCA_963693085.1. Classification (NCBI taxonomy): domain Eukaryota; kingdom Viridiplantae; phylum Streptophyta; class Magnoliopsida; order Alismatales; family Alismataceae; genus Alisma; species Alisma plantago-aquatica. Next base: position 1,159,228,344 of record OY856412.1, on the reverse strand, counting down.
GATATGAGAACAACGCAATTAATATATTTTTGCATGAAATTATCTATGACATCATATTAAATGCAATATTCCCTGTTAATTAAAATTAGCTAAAAACATGACAATGACATGAATATCAAAACCCAAGGGGTCGTGCAGTTAAGAGTTTTGAGTGAGAAACTAATGAACATTGTTTATACCACTGGTATGCCCTAATTTAATGAACTTAATAACATGCTTTGGCTACATTTTGAGCTTGCAATTTCATAATTTGATCAACTAGTCCTTTTGCTACAATTTTTTAATAATCAAAGGTATTTTATGCATATATTACAAAGCTTGATTCATCTAAAACCTATATAGCCTTCGTCATCGACAATGAAATTTGAGAAATCAAAAGAAGGCATTTCAACAAGAGACATATCATGTGCATACATGTGCACATCATATGCACATCTGGATGCACGGTCTAATTCTCTTAGTGCCATGCATGATGGCAGTGCACATGCAAGGTATGCCCAATCCCATAAGTTGATGACAAACTTGACCTCAATGCATGCTACATATGAGTGTGGTGTGTGCCAAATCAGTAGCCTAAGTATTTTGATCATCAACATGCATATGTGTCTGCTTAATGACATTTCATGCAATCTCATCAATAACCTCTACACACAAACACTGACACAATGTGCACCCACATGCACACACACCATGTTGAGTGATTTTGATCTGGACCTTTGGCAACTTTTGAGGTGCACAACATGCATCGTCTGGTACACCTCATGTAACCTCACACATGTGGAAAAAATAAAGAGTGGTAGGAAGATATCTAAAATATGATTTGTTTGAAGTTTGAAAAAGGAGGAGAGGTGGCATAGAAGGTGATTAACTCAAAAAGGGGCCAAAGGGAAGAATAAGAAGAAGAAGGTTTTTAAGTCTAATTTATCGCTCTCACCAAGATTAGGAATCTTCAAGTGAAGCTCCATTGTAGATAATATCTCTTCTGCAAGTGGTGTATCTCATTTCTTCTTCTTGACCACTCTTTTTTCTTCTTTCATTATGGAACTTACAATTTTGTGATACCCAACCTTGTTTGTGTATCACCTACCCATATGGAATAGTTTCCCTTGTGTTTGGTGCCTAAATGGCACCTATTGTTCATGTGGTGAACATGTGATTTTAATATTACTACTTTCCTTCATGTTTCTCTAATCATTGTTAATCTTTCATGAGAATAAAAGTCTTAGGTTATCTGTGTCCCTAAATTTGTATCTTGAGAGAGGTGTGAGTTTAGTTTAGGATAATTAAAGCTAAAGTAAATAGGGATTCATGCATGATAAGTCACCTTGTGAAAGTAATGAAGGTGGATTTATGACTCTCTCAGAGACATCAAAGAGAGCTTAATATATTGTTCTAGAATTATGAGTTGAGAGACAAGTAATCTATCCACCTATATGGTCAATAGGTGAAAGTCATTAATTGCAATGTAGTGTGAAATGTGGACAAGAGGAAATAATATATTTTTTTGTATAATTTTTTATCACATGATCGATAGGTGTTTTGTCACCAAATGCATTTGTTTAAATTGATCATTTGAAGAAAAACAATTGGTAGGTCTATCTTAATTTAGAACTTAATATACCAACCAACCTTTTTTTTTAACTACATAATCAATTGAACTATTTTGCATTAAATTGCATTGGCTTCCTATGGAGATGAACTTAATCTATATTACATGTTGACCGATCCTATTATGGTTCACTTGAGTGTAATTTTATTTTTTTATGATAAATACACACTCTTGTGAGGCAACATCAGTTTTGGCGTTCTTGTGGGGAACTAATTCTTTTTTAAATTCTACATTTACTTGTTTTTGTTGATTGTGTAATTATGTAAGATTAAGCTCCTACAATTTTTTTTGTATTTGTGTTTGATACTACTCTTTGAAGGATTAAACCATTTTCTTTTTGTTCAGTAGGAACCATGAATGGTTCACACTCAGTTTAGTTGGGATACTAATACAGAATCCCTACAGAACCCTAAGGTTTTGTTAACCAATGGTGGTTGTGAGCATGAAAGAAAAAGCAAAACAACACAAATGTAGTTGCCCTTTCTACAACAACCATGGATGTTGAGAAGCATTGCTTGACTACATCTCCCCTCATCCTAATGAGGTGTTTGGTTTGGTAATAGTGAGACCATCAACGGCTGTTGTTTTTTTCAAGTTAGACATGGTCTAACTATAATCATGCAATAGAATCAATTTTTAAGCTTGGAAAATGAAGATCCAAATCTTCATGTGGATAATTTCCTTGAGATAGGTGACACTGTGAGGGTATGACATATGATCCTATATGTTTCCACCTCTTCCCTTTTACACTATGGGATTAGGACAAGTAATGGATGTGAGGCATGGAGAAAGGGTCTATCCAGACTTGGAATGCCTTATTTATAGCTTTCCTGCATAAATTCTTTCCTCCTAGCAAGACCACTGAGATCCTTGAGAAAATCTCCATATTTGAGCAACATCCTAGAGAAAAATTACATTATGCTTGGGAGAGATAATATCTTTTTTGATGATGTCCGCATCACAATCTATAAGAATGGACGTAGTTGAGCACCATCTATGGAGGTCTATCCCAATATACAACCTCAACCATTGATTGCACTAGTCGTAGGAAGTTTCTTGAATAAGAATTCCATAGAAGTCAAGAAATGTATAGAAATCATGTTTATGAACCAATCTGTTGGAGGCATGGACCATGGAAGTAGCAATGACATGGAGGCCATTTCATTTCTCACTACAAAGTTGGACAAACTCACTTTCAAGTCAATGTCATTAACATCAACTGTGTACATCCAGTGAGGGTGTGTGACTTTTCTTATGGTCCACATTTTCATGCAGATGTCAATGATTCTGTGTAGGATTTAGTGAGGAGAAATTCAATTCCGTTGGGTAGAACAAAGGAATAACCAATTCTCAAAATCCTACAATTTGGGGTGGAGGAACGACCACAACTTCAAATATTTAGAGAAAATGAATGAGGCATATGCACTTATGAGGATCAAGGGGCTTGAGCATCAAATGTATTAGTTATCTATGGACATTTCTGGACTCAATAGAAATGAAGGAGAAATATGAGCAATCTAGAGGTGACCATAGGGGGCATGTAAATTCAATCAAATTTAACTACTTGCACCAAGTTGACAAGGGCGTGAACCAGAGCAACATCCTATGAAAGTGACACCACTAGATGATTTTAGAATGCTATTTCCTAAGCACTTTGACCCACCATTTAGGAACAATAGAAATTCCAATAATGTTGAGCATGAAGAGAAGATTGTATCCTTGTATGTGCCACCCCATTTGAGGAACAAGACAGTGCAGCCAATTGCATAACCGACTCATGTCATCACCATGTAGAAGACATGGAAGACAAGAGTAATCCAAAATTTTCTACTTAAGGGATTCTAGATAAAGAAGGATATAGGGATTATCTACAAGGCATGATGCTTCCCCCCAATGTAATTGTTGTAAAATTAGCTATTCTTCCTCCCAAAAAGCAAGATGTGGGATATTTTTATGTCTTCGGTAACATTTTTAGACTATGTTTGTGTGATCAAGGCTCTGTCCTAAATGTTATCACATTAACATTATATACAAATATGACTTTAAATTCACGCAAGAAAGTGAAAACTAATTTTCAAATAGTAGATCTTTTTAGGGAATTTTTTATAGCCAAGGTGGAAAAATTGTTGATGAAGATTGAAGGTTTCTATGTGTGATTTTTTTATCATTGAGGACAAAGATGAAACTCCATGGAAGATTATCTTAGGATGTTCGTTCTTGAAGAGTGTCAAAGCAATGAAGATATGGATAGAGGTGAACTGAGAGAAGACTTGTGAGAACAATATCACTTTTTCATTGATGCCCTTGAACCCAAGTGTCTCAACAGTTGCAATGGAAGTGGAAAGAGAAGAGGGTTATCTCTATTAAGATCTCATTCAGAAAGGCATTTTGTTTGAACCTAGTTGTATATAAGAATTCTATTATTGAGGACATTAAACCCAAGTGTTAGTCAATGGCTTCCCACATTTTGTATTTCATTCATACTTTTTATAACTTATTTTTAGTTAATATATTACACGTAAATACTTTTGTGGGAGAACTATTTTATATGATTCATGCATTGTGCATGTTGTTGAGATTTGATGTTAGGACTTTAATGTAGGTTTGATGACAAAACAAAGTGGAAACTTCTCAATGCACATCATGCAAGACAATCAGCACGATTTGTGCATGTTTAGAAGATGGAAGACAATTTTTATAAACACAAAGAATTGCATGCCTGGAAGTGGAACAATGTGCCACTTCTTCCCCAAAAAACCATCTTCTACTAAGGAGACGTGTGGGGTGCCTAACCTACCGCACTTTCTTCCATGGTTCAAAGATCCAAATCGATTTGCTTTTATGCACATTGTGTTACTTCTCGATATACCGTGCCAAGAAGTTTAAAAAAATAATGGTCCTCTGGATTTGTGCACATCACATCTAGCACATCGAGCACCTATGTAGGAGTTTAGAAACAATATAAGGGGCATGTTTTGACCCAAGGTAGCACACAATGTTGCACACCAACCCCCTTGAAGCATCAACTGCCATTTTTGGTGCCCAAAATCCTTAGGCGAGTAGTGATCACTGCTAGTCAGAGAACTTGACCCCTCTAGCACCATTGACCAATTTCATGATGCCTCCAAACAAGATATAGGAGGATCATCTGCCCTTTAACTATTGATACCACTTACTTATGAAAGAAATGAGGTTATTCACCAAAATCCATTTCTCGCTCATTTCCACTACCAATTAAGGCATGTGACACTTTTACCAAGCATTATCAATGTCTTTTTGACCTCCCACAATCTTTCCCCTCTTCATTGAGTAGAATCTATTACTTCATGTGACCTCATCGCCATGAAATATGATGTGTGCATGTTCAGTGTACAAAATGCATGTCTTCAAGAATATGCAATTTTTTGAGCTCATGTATGGTGTGCAGTTTGAGGTGCACACCATGCCCATCCTTAGGACGCACAACATTTGAGCCAATCTATGATCCAAGATATTTCCGTCTTCACCATGAACATGATTAGGAGCCATGGAGGAGGCAAGAGTCTATGAGAAGAACTAGCTCAGGCATGCAATCCCAATCCAAAGCCTAAGGTTGAGGAAAAGGAAGGAAGTGAAGAGGAAATGGATCAAGGCACCTATGAATTTGTTCCCTTCACCATTCTATCTGAGGACAAGATTGAGCAGTTCCTAAAGCTCATCATTTATTGCATTCATCTAACTTGATTCCTCTATGAGGAGATGTTGGAGGAGTTTGACTAAATCAATGAGGTCAATTCCATGCTCAATGACATCTCTATTCCAATGATAGACTCCAAAGGTACCACAAAAACTCACCCAGCTCTTAATTTATAATTCCTCACCACTCCCCAAACCAAAGAGAACCAATTCAAGACTAATTTGATTGATTTTTTGAATATATGATGATGAGTTCATCATTAAAGAGAGAAATTTTGTTAAACCTTTGGATTGCAATGAGTCAATGTCAACTCAGGAGCATGCATACTTTAACCAGCAAGTCTTTTGGGATCCAATTATTGATTACCTCTCCTATGATCCCAGGAAGGCTAGTGAAACCCACATCCATAGTGTTGTACTTTGCATCCTCCATTGTGTTTTATTGAATTCTAGGAACAAGGTGTGGTTTCTTGAAATGAGCCTATTTGTGGTGCATTTTGCACAAGCACAAAATCAATGTAGGTGTAATCTTTTTGGAAAATTTGGTAAGGGTGGATCCTTGAAAGAGGTCATAAGATATCATCATTGGGGTTTGATCTCCAAGCTAGTAAAAAAGCTTGGGGTGATCCCCAAACCGCTTGCCCTTAAGGGAAATGACTTGATTGATACACACCTTTTTGTGGCATTCATTGTTCGCGGTTCAATGTAGGGAACCGCAAATATGATGTTGACATACATGGGCATCCTCAGGGCCTCCTATTCCTTTCCTTTCCCAGACTAGGTCACCTTGCCTGACTTGAGGAATTTCAAGTGGTATCCATAGCAGTAGAAACATGGAACATATTGTGGTAGCTTCTCTTCAGTATCACTACCCCTACAACATCACATTTCATTGTGACTCAAATAGAGTATGCATGGTCCATGACCATGTGGCAACCTATGTACACGTTCATTTCATCCTCCTTCCACTAGTAGTCGGAAAGGTTGGACCACCAAGACACTGAGATTTAGGCCCTCCACATCTCGTACGAGAGATGTCTTCTTTCTTAGTTGTATATATGCCTAGCACATCATCTCATAACACAATCCTGACTCGTATGCTCCTAAGGCCGCCCCGGGAGACCTAGGTGCCTATAGGTGGCCACAAGTCCTAGAAAGTAGCTAAGTTCATTTGACACCAACACCCCACATTGAGTGTCCAATTGTGCCTTGAAAAAAAAATCTTGCATTGTGGACATTGTTTTGAATAATCTGGGGTGAGATGGCAACCGGGCTTTCTTTTTAGTTTTCTATTGTATCTTTTCTTTTCATAAATATGTCATCATTCCTACATGTTTGTCATGTTTATGTAGCATCTTTTCTTGTCGTTTCATATATGCATCATATTTCAACTTTGTTTTTAGTTTTTACAAGTAGAGTAAGCACATTAATTGTTTTGTGTGTTTGTGTAATTGCAAGTTTTCTTGTAGCCAAAATGCTAGGAACTTGATTTTTCTTAGAAATTTATCATGTAAATGGGTATATGACTTTATGGTTGAACTAGTTCATCATTTCATTTCATTTCCTATGCCATAATTTGTTTACTCTTTTATTGAGATAATCATGAGATAAGCATGTTGCACTCTTGAAATGCCAAAATTGAATCAGATTTAAATTATTATAATGTTGAAATTGATTAAAGAACATGAATGATGAAAATGTCAAAACAAACTTAATATCTATATTTTCTCTTGAGACAAGGAGTCACACCCCCCATGATTGTCTTTATTCTACCAATCTAGAGTTCTTCATTACAAAATAGGACAATACCACTTAGACAAACTCATCTTTGGTATCAACCCCTATATGTTCTTCATTTGAATGGTGATGAGGCTATTAATTATATGCTAACTTAACTTAAAATATCAATCCGGTCATGATGGTTAGGTGCTTTGTTAAACTTTGAACCAAAACTCTAATTAGAACCCATAATGTGCACCAATATGACACCATATAATTCTTTCATGTTGAAACAAAGAGGCGTAGTTATGCTTAGATGAGGACCTCATAGGTGGAAGTGAGTTTTTGAGGGGGGGAGGTAAATCTTATAGAGTGAGAACTCTTAACAGTATGGGTAGAACTTGGTTGTTTGTCTCATTTAAAAAGAAGTACACATATTATATTAGGATTTATTATTCATGTAAGAAATCCAGTGAATGCAATAAAAAATTTAGTTGATATTCATTATCATTCCATCTTATGAATGCATACATTTTTTCATGAATCTTAGTACTATATCTTAGTGCTTGAGGATAAGCAACGGTTTAAGCTTGGGGTGATTTGATGAACACAATTTATACCACTTCTTATGCCCTAATTCATTGCATTTAATCATCCAGATTTCATGTTTGGCTATAATTTGAGCTTTTAGTCTTTTTATTATCAGTTGGACTAATTGAAGATACTTTATTGCAGATATTATGAAGCTTAGTTCATCTGGAACAAATTTAGTTTTTGTCGCCGACAAGGAAACTCAAGAAATTAAGAAAAAGTCTTTCCATGAAAGCACATCGTGCATTCACATGTGCATGGGGTCTGTACATCCAAACACACTCCAATTCCTCTAGTCTCATGTACACGTGTCATCGCACGTTCATGATGTTCTCAATCCTAAAACCTTTTGGAAACTCACCGTAAATGCACATGTTGTGCTACATCAGCATGGCATGTACACATAGTAGCATAGCCATGCACGATGTGTCTAGTCAAATATATATCGTGCAACCTCATTGATAATAGATACACACAACCAAGACAATGTGTGTATGCACATGCATGTTGAGCTTAACTATTTTGAGCCTGACCCTTTGAAAAATTTTGAGGTGCATGGATTGCACTATCTAGCGTACGACGTGCATCCTCACATAAGTGGAAAAAAAATATAAAGAGTGAGAGGGCAGTTATGGGGATATATATTTCATTTGGTTCATACCAACTCAAGAAAAGGAAGAGAGGTGACTCAAATGGTGACTCAACTCTAGAAGAGGATGAAAGGAATAAGAAGGCTCTAGAGGTGGATTTCTCTCTCTCTCTTCTAAGCTTGGGAAGCTTTGAACATAGCTCCATTTCAGAGGATATCTCTTCTACAAGTGGTGTACCTTGTATATCCTTATTTTCCGCTCTATTTTTATTCTCGTTACTCCATGGAACTTGTTATTTTTGTGATACCTAACCTTGTTTGTGTCTCAACTACCCATATGGAGTAATTTCCTATCTATTTTATGCCTAAAGGGCTCTTATTATTCATTTGATGAATACCTTGTTTTAATACTAAATTTCCCTTCTTGTTTCTCTAGGTGTTGTTAATTATTCATAAGAATCAAAGGCCTAGATCCTTTATGTCCCTGAATTCCTATCTATTTTATGCCTAAAGGGCACTTATTGTTCATGTGATGAATACCTTGTTTTAATATTAAATTTCCCTTCTTGTTTCTTTAGGTGTTGTTAATTATTCATAAGAATCAAAGGCCTAGGTCCTTTATGTCCCTGAATTCGTATCTTGAGAGAGGTCTGTGTTTATGGAGGAAAATTAGATTTGTAGTTCCTATTATAGGAAAATTATTAAGGATTTCTACATTCTAGGTCTTCTTGTGGTGATAATGAAGGTGGATTATGACTCTTATTGGAGTGTTTGAAGAGTGTTAATATCATGTGCTAGTAATCTATCCAGATACTCAGTTAATAGGTGAAAATCATTAATCATAATGTAGTGTGAGATGTGGACAATAGGAAATCATATATGCTCTTTATAATAATCTATCACGTGATTGATAGGTGTCTAGGAACCAAATGCATATCTACTTTAATATAGGATTAATAAACCAACCAACATTTCTTATTTAAGTTGCATAGTTAAGTGGAACTAATTTTCCTTGAATTTCATTAGTTTCATATGGAGAGGACTATAAGCTATACTACAAGTTTACCCATCATGTTCCTATTGAGGGTCATCTAAGTATAATCCAGGTTTTTATTATTGATAGTGTTCACACTCTCATGAGGCAACATTAGAAACTTCCTTCAACCATTTTTCAATGGACAAGAACAATCAATGCCAATGAAGTGACTAAAGAAATCAATGTCAACTAAATACTATTGCATCATTTGTTTCTATCATTCAAGTTACCATTGAATAACTTGCATTCTAGTTCTAAAAAGTAGAATAAATTTGCAAATACAAACCTATTTAAGAATCGAGACTAGTAATTGAAATACATAAATTAATCTAAACCATTGAATCATAAGTGTCTTGATCACTCCATGATTTAGATATCTATCAAGAAGGTGATTGCTAAATAATGGATACCGTGTAGAAGAGGAAGAGGTGGCCATTGAGTCATTTTTATGTCATGGTCATGAAAAAAAAAACCTTGTCCTTGAGCGAAAGTAATGCTAATTCAAAGTATAAACTAAAGTTTTAGCATTCGCAACAAAGAGAATCAGAATATCAAAAGAATTTCACCTTGAATTTTAGTTTTATTTCATGTTAAGAAACTCACCCAAAGGAGTTGCAAAATGGATATATCAATTAGATCCATGAGATCTGCATTATTATGGTATTTCTTGGTAAAAAAAATTGCATCATTATGATGTTTCTTGGTCAAAATCCTCCAACCCATTTAGAGAAGTATTATCATCATAAAGTATATTATTAACCTTATACCATAATCATCAAAATATTCATAAAATTAGTATTACGTAATCTAATTATTGTTTTTGTTTTTCTTCAAAGGACTCCACCAGTTTTTAATCTATGAAGCCCTTAAAATAAAATTGATGGAAAAGGGTAACTCACATCGTCTGACCAACCTTGTTGTCTTCCCATATTGTTCCTTCTATTCACGTATCTATATAATAAATTATGGGACCTCAAAACCAAAACATATATTCTAGGATTGGATAGGAAACTAAACTTGACCATCGGACCAAACTAAACTTCACCAAACCGGCTAGTTAAGTTTGATTGGGATCGGTATTGCAGTCAAATTTGGTTTAGAAAGTGTTCATACCATCCTTAATTGGTCTGGTCATAGTTTGGATAACTGATTAATCAATCAAACTGAACCTGGCCAACTATATATATATATACATACATATATATATAACACATATATATATATGTATATATATATATAACACAGACATATATATATAACACACACACAGATATATATATATATATATATATATATATATATATATATATGTGTGTGTGTGTGTGTGTGTGTTTATACTCAAGTATTCTAGTCATGATTTAGTTGATGTATAGATAATATTTCAAATTATATCAACATTTTATTATTATTGGTGTTGCAAATGACTTTTATATTAATGTTGTAATTGGTGTGTGTGTGTGTATATATATATATATATATATATATATATATATATATGTCATCTTTTAAATAATTGAACATTTGTTCCTTGCAATTAATGTATAAAACATTCCATCTAATGTGCTAGAGAATCTGTTAATTTTGTTAATTAAGTTGTTTGAGCCTATTTGTATATGGACCCAGGCTTGTCTTGGTCCATTAGGGTTTAGTCTAAAGTTTGTATGTTTTCCCCTTATCCTATAAATAGGAGGGGGTTTCTGTTATCAAGGATATCACACATAATTCTTTTACTTTACAACATAAAGTTTAGATAATAAGATTTATTTCATGTGATTTCAATATGACTTTCACTAAAGGCCACCGATAAATGGACTTCACAATTGAATAAAAGAATTACAGAACCACCTTATATTGATCTTTGTTTAAGTGTGTAACCAGTAAATACTAGGTAATAGTGGTTTTAGACCAAACTTAACCAAACTTGACGATATATTAACAGTCAAGTTAAGTTTGGTCTAGACCCCATTAGCAGTCAAATTTGGTCTGGACATTTTTCAGACCACTATATGCAGCCTGGTCTATGGTTTTAGAGTCAGACCAGACTCGACCAGACCATGCCCACCCCTACTATATTCTTCAATCTCCTAATGTTTTCATTCTATTGAAGACTATTAGTTTCGTTTCTTGTTTTGTGTTTCATAATAATTATAAGTGATTTATCTTGATCTTTTTATAAGTAGTATTAGTCAAAGATTTATATTATCTTCGACATTTGCACAGCCCCTACTATCTTCTTCAATCTCCTAATGTTCTCATTTTATTGAAAACTATTAGTTTTGTTTCTTGTTTCATAATAATTGTAAGTGAGTTATGTTGATCTTTTTATGAGTATCCCTAGAGGAGATTTTTATCATCTTCGACATATGCAAAGCCTAAACGAAACAAATTGTCTATTTTTTATTTCACAACTAGATCTTCATCTTAGCCCCCCCCCCCCGGTGCCTAATCTTGTGGACTATGCATCTAGTCATCCGCATCATGCTTGATCACCATCTTACTTTAAAAGGCTATCACCTATTACACCTATCACTTCGTTCATTGTTCCCTTACTAAAGTTCATACTATTCTGATATAATGATGAAACAATTTAGATATGACTCTGGCAAGTAGGATTTGGTCCCACACTCCCTCTTCTCTTTTAAATTCACCTTTGTTGTCTATGTGATAATTGTGTGCCTTACCAGGATATATATATATATATATATATATATATATATATATATATATATATATATATATATATATATATGATGACAAATTGTATACTTTACTAGGATATATGTATGATGAACACACTTCGGAATATAAAGCTCTATGAACCTCTTCAAGGCCGTCTTCAAGCTATCACTTACTAGATCTTTATTTGTGGTTCCTTTTCATACATAATGAAGTAGATTATTAGAAAATTAATACAAACATATAGTACAACAAATTAGAACCTTAGTTATTGTTATAGCCAAATAATCATCGGGATGAAAAGGCTTAAAGGAAGAGCTTGCTGAAACTAGATGTTATAACATGAGCATGGGTCAAATAGATGTGCATGCTTAAATTTATAAACATTGTTGCTCCAAAGAACTGACTTGAACAATAATGTCACTTGAAGTCTTTGGCCTATTGGTTGTTCTCCCCCCTGATTACCTTAATAGGGGTTAAATTCCTCAAATCATCATTTTTTTTAATGTCACTTGCCATACCACGATTAATTTAATAGTGACACAAGTACTACCAATCACCCAAACAACGGCACCAATACTTGTTGTGACCAAATTACTTCAACAGTTTCTCAATGGGTTAAGGTGTTGACTGCAAGAGTTTTCTACTATGATATAGTTGCATGGAGGACCGTGGCATGTACATTGCAGTTTAGGTTAGGAATTATACAAGTGAAGTAGATGTTGGCTTCGAATTAAAGTAGACTCTCAAGGCTGCAGAACCCTTTTGGACAGTAGAAAGCAAGAAAATCAATTAGGATTATTACTCTCAAGGCTGCAGAACCCTTTTGGGGAGTAGAAAGCAAGAAAATCAATTAGGATTATTACTCTCAAGGCTGCAGAACCCTTTAGGAGAGTAGAAACCAAGAAAATCAATTAGGATTATATACAATAGGATGCAGAACCCTTTTGGAGTAGAAAGCAAGAAAGTTACTCGAGAACAGTGACACCCAGCGGAACCAGCAGAAGCGTGCTTTTGGCGCAGTGAAGCAGCCCTGTGTTCAGATTTATTATAAAACGAGCGGTATTATGTTGAATCAATATAATACGTGCATAATGAGTTGGTCCACATCTACTCTACAACGGATAATTTTTCGTTTGATTATCATTTTTGTATATGTTGATGATTAATATGTAGTTAGTATTTAAAATAAAATATATACTACTCTCTTAAAAGAGGAATCAGTAATTCCAAAAAAAAAAATTTGCATTCAGCCTCCTCTAGGGTCTTTCTCATATAGTGTAGATGAATCTCCTTACACAATATAAAATTTTAGAAAACAAAAGTATAATGTACACACATAGGGATAGATTTGTAATTCTAAAAAATTATAGCGGAAGATATGTGCTACGCATGTGTTATACCGTTGAATCAATATAGTATGTGACTATATAATAATTATGGCATAATGAGTTGGTCAAAATCTATTCTTGTCCGCTACTATAGATAGATAAACTTTTCGTGTGAGTTTGAATTATCATTGTGTATGTTGATGACTAATATGTAATTAATATTCAAAATAAGATACATACTACCCCTAAAAGATGGACGGGTTTGAAATTTTAAAAAAAATGAAGAAGATTGCATTCAGCCCCCACCAAGGACTTTCGCATATAGTGTAGATGAGTCTCCTTACACAATATAAAATTTTGAAAAGAAAAGACAAAAGTGCAGTGTACACATATAAGGATCGGTTTGTAATTCCAAAAAATAATAAAAAAAATTACATTCAACCTCCTATGTTGGCTTTCTTATATAGTATATAGATGTGTTATCTTATACAATAGGTATTTTAAAAAAGAAAAGACAAAAGTATAGTGTAGACACACATGGACTTGTTTGTAATTATTAAAAAATAGAAAAAATTGCAATCAGCGTCCTCTGCAAGCTTTCTTATATAACATAGATGAGTCTCCTTACAAAATATAAAATTTTAAAAAGAAAAGATAAAAATGTAGTATACACATACATGGACCTATTGGTAACTCCAAAAAATAGAGAAAATTACTTTCAGCCTCCTATGTAGGGTTCTTATATATTATAGACGAGCCTCCTTATACAATATAAAATTAAAAAAAAAACAAAAATATAGTTTACATACAAATCGATATGTAATTTCAAAAATAATAGAAAAATTTTCATTCCTTATATAGTATTGATGACTCTTATTATACAATATAAAATTTTAAAAGAAAAGATAAAGTGTAGTGTACATAGGTACTAGTTTATATTTTTTTAAAATAATGAAAAAATTCTTATATAGTATATATGGTGATACATCACACTTAAGATGTGACATACACAATTGCTCATTATGCTCTCTCTGCTTACTATTTTTTAATAAACAATTCAAAATAACGAAATAGGTGACAATTATTACTTAGATTATATATATAAAAAGAAAAATTGAGTTGTGTGCCAAAGAGGCACTCTAGCTGCTAAAAAAAGTAAACACACACGTATGTCAGCTACCTTATTAGGAAAAAAACTAAACTAAACTGTGTGCCAGGCAGGCACCCTAGCTGCTGGATAAACAAGCAGACACACAGGAATGTTCCATGCCTTTATTTATAGGTATATATGGAGAGAGAGAGAGAGAGAGAGAGAGAGAGAGAGAGATTGGAAGATCTTACACAATAGTGGAATCAGTCATCTCGTCCCTGTAGAGAATCGAACTAGAGGTCTAAAATATCAAACTAAAATTTATTCTTTATAGACACGTCATAGAACAAAGACATTAGCCGAAATAACTTGCAGTATGCCCCTTTTAACGTCAGCACCACCAAACAACACCCGAAGCAAACAAACCCTGGAAAAATAAAAGGAAAAATGTACCAGCCCTGTGATTGCCAAACCAAAGAAAAATCGAATCCCGCACAGGAGATCAAATTCATCCACGTGGTAACAGTAAAAAAAACACCTCATAATACAATCAGACATATACTGGATAGCAATACACTGAAGTTTTTCCAATATTTTTATGTCACCAATGTTCATCTTCCCAAAAGTATGGCCATATTCCAAATAGCACATCAATTATAAAAAAATACATCGTCCAGAGGTCATAGTGGGGGAGAAGAAGCATTACAAGTCGACAAGTTACCCTGTAGGATCATAGGTCCAGGAAGTTCAGGCTAGAAGAGTATATGTCTAAAGCATTTCATGTCACAATCTCTCTAACCAGCCAATCCAAAATTGGGTACGCAAAATACAATATCAAGAATGACGGCAATGCAAATAGAACAGTTAAAACCACGTACACTGCCAGGATGACAGCGCTGGCTGGAATTGCATAGAGCACAATGAGAAGAAATATTATGACAAGCGGAAACTTGGCAGTTAGATGCACAAAGAAAACCAGGGACTTCCTCAGAGAAGCATGGAGCCTTTCCATATTGAGATAACTACTTATGGGGTTTTCATGGTTTTGGTTCTGGTAGACTTGGCCTCTATGCATATGAGGTACAATCCTTCTGGTGCTAGCAGACTCCCCAGCATGTAGAAAACTATTGTTTGAAGGCCAACCAGGATGATGATCTCCACAAAAAGAGTGAGACTTCTCCCTATCACCATTTAGGCTCTCTACCATCCAAAGCAGGAAAAAGTTTTTCCTAGGAAATCTTAGATTACCCCTATAGACTAACCGAAATGATAGCAAGTGGCACCATGGACAAGATATGAAGAGTGGTAGTTGGATGGGTAGTGTAGGGAATTTTACCACAGCCCATTGCAGACCTAGGACACAATTCTTGCAGAGGGTATGACCGCACCACAAAACATATGGAATGTTCTCCACTATATTGAATGACTCGTAACATATAGGGCATTCTAGCCCTTCCTCACGGCTAATGTTTGAAGATACTTCATCATCAGAACACTCTGAAGCACTTTGTGCTGGTTTACCAGATTCAACTTTCAGCCCCGTGCTTCCAGGTGAGGAATTTGAAGTGAATCTCCACATTGTAGAGATTGACCTTCCTAGTAATTACTAGGCTCCTAGCATATCTCAGAGGCAATGTGAGCGAAACGCTTCTGAACTTGACATAATCAAAGCACAAAATCTGAAATAAAAATCAGCAAATTTATCAGAAAAAGATGACAACAGATGTTAGAAAATAGCAAACACTAAAGATAACTACAAGGATCCGTATTAGGACTTGTTTGAAAAGGATTAATTGACACTCGCTATATTTGAATGTTCACATTGCAGTTAGAAGAGTTTGGTCTCTTTCCAATTTCACTGACTACTCCAAAACCTGGGAATCGGTACTGCGCCCAAAAAGGGTGCAGTTCGGTGCAGCCACAGCTGGCAACTACTCATCTCCACATTCTCCTCATGGCCTGAAGGGCAAGAATACAGGATCACAGTGCACAGCTATTGTTATGTCTAGCTTTCTTCTGCCACACATGATGTTCTTCTCGTTAACCAAACAGTTACACACTAAACTCCGGATTTTCAGCTGCATCATATCAACCAAATTGAAGTAGTTTAAAAATAGATGTGTGTCTGACTTGGGTTTAAAATTTTTGACTGTTATACAACAGCAACGCACCAAACAAGGTCTTATTCTGCCTTAATCAGAAGTTCATTGACGACTCATTATGTTAACAGAACAAGACATCCAAAGTCTAGGGAATCTTTTACTCAAAGCCCAAGATTGAGGCTTTGATTGGCACAGGATATGGAGTGTGCTGTCCTTTTGCACCAGGTAGGCCTAAATCAGGATAATGAAGTCCGGATCTCATTCTGTTGTTGTTTGGATGAACGAGATTAACAATGCCCGTTCCGGGTTCTATAATCCCAAAACCCGGACCAACTCAGTCCAGATCCCAGCAGAAATTTGAAACCCCCATCCAGTTTGAACCCTCATCTTATATGCTAATTTGTCTTATGTATATATATGAGTGTGTGTGTGTGTGTGTGTGTCACTTTTTTTAATCTTAATCAAACATAAAGAGCTTATAAGAAGAGCTTTTGAATTTTCACAAGATCCATGTAGCCGACCCCAACATTGTTGGGATTGAAGCTTAGATGATTATTAAGTATATACAATGTTTTAAAAAACGTTAAGCGGTAAGCGTACGGACAGCACCTTATAACTGGTTAAGCGGTATATGGGCGATTTTACAAAAAAATAAAAACGGATTTTAGATTCCTATATAATTTTATACAAAATTACACATATATGCAGTGTTTTAAAAAGCGTTATGCGTTATGCATTCGGAGAGGTCACCTTATAGAGTATATGCAGTATGCGGGAGTTTACGCGGAAGTTTACGCGGAAGTATATGCGGTTTTGGATTTTTTTATTTATTAATTATTTATCTATATAAATATATGTTGATCATGCATTTACATATTTAATTTGTACAATAATGTGTCTAATTAGTACAATTACAAGAATAATGGACGCAAATATGTAAATATGCAATCATCAAAACTAAAATAAATACAAACATACAACTATGGTCTAAATCTAGTCAAACATAGATCAATGAAACTATAAAAACAATGAATAGAAATATGTCCATCTAAAAATCAGGGATTAGTCAGCCTTTAATGCGGCTGTGCCGCCTTGTATGCGGCCCTAGTCCGCTTTGCGAGGGATTTGATGTATGCGGAGAGGCAAGGGGTCCGAACCTTGTATGCGGCCGCATAAGCGGCCGCACGGACCGATTTTTGAAACACTGCATATATGTATATAAATACTATACTCTTTGAAACTTTTATATTTATCTATACACTACCCAACAACATAAAACACCCAAATAGTTTATAAGATAGCTATAAGACAATAATTATAGCCATATAGTAAATAATAGACTTGACATGGATAAAACACCCTACATACATGATACAGAAGAAAAAAAATTGCATCACATGTTTACATAGCTTATCAGTAAACAATAAACTAATTATCGGATACCTTACTAACTTATTTTTATAATGTTATATGTGCATATCATCAATTAGTGATACATTAGAGCAGTACATTTAAATAAAGTATGCATTCTAAATTAGACAATAGTTACATGTATTTACTTGTATAAATTACACTTTACAACACTACCCTATTATCCCGACTTGTATACAAAGTATGGATTCTATATAAGAACTAGGGCTTATCATAGGATATTTCAAGTATATACGTTTAATATATTATAGTCAATAATACTTGGGACCATATAGTTTGCCTAATGCTACAGGTGTACAACAAAATTTAAAAAAAAAAAGAACATGAGGCGGCCAAAAAGCGGGAAAACGGGAGGGAGCAGAAAAAATGGGCAAAAGCGGGAAAACACGGGCGATTAAGTGCAAACCGATTAACCGACGATTTTGGTCAATTTTAAACGGCCTGGGTGCTGGGCCGATTAATTGGTCGTTTAATCAGCCGCTCAGGCCGTTTTTCAATACACTGAGTATATATATATATATATATATATATATATATATATATATATATATATATATAGAGAGAGAGAGAGAGAGAGGGGTGCTAGAATAAACTCAGGTTTGACTTCTATACACCCAAGTTTGTAGTTGTTAGTTCTTATATATATATATATATATATATATATATATATATATATATATATATATATATATATATATGGCTACTCACTCGCTGCCCGCGCGGGTAGATAAGCCAAGTTACCCGTGCCTAATTTAACGCTGCATTCTGTTGACATGGGGTAGCGGTGGCACAATTGTAATTAAGTATTAAGATGCTTTACGTGCATGGAACGTAGCGGTGGCACTATTAGTAATTTTATTGTAAATAACTAAACGTGCATGGTGGGTGCATGCCTGATCCAAGAGTACAAATAGCAGCAACATCTTCGTCAATGTGGGATACGTATGTACCGGCATGCACATCTGACAAAATTGGTCTTTTAATATCTTGAAAAAACTAACGATATTTCATCCTATATCTATAAGTGGGTAGTATAATAATACATATATGGATGCTACGTGTATGTGCATAGTATGTGTATATGATTTGTGGTCTTGTCGGGTTTAATCAAATATTATTTGTATAGTTAGTAATAAGGGCAAGTAAAGAAAGATGATATTCTGTAATAAGAAGGAAAATTTTGTAACTAGTATAGATAATTTGTAATAGAGAGGAAACAAATGTAACTAGTATAGATAATTTGTAATAAGAAGGAAAAGTTTGTAACCAGTATAGATAATTTGTAATAGAGAGGAAACAAATGTAACCAGGGATGATATTTTGTAGTATAATCTGGATGTATCGAATTCTACTATCCAAGAGAATGAACCTCGATACAGTAATAGTTGTAATAATAAGGAACACTTTGTAATGGAAACAGATAATTCGTAATGAGAATGAGAAATTTGTAACCAGTAACGATATTCTGTAATACAACCTGGGTCTATGAAGTTTTATTATATAAGAGAATGAAAATGGGTACATAAAAATTATACTAAGAAGGAATGTTTTGTACTGAGAATTGAGAATCCATAATTAGAATGAAAAAGTTGTAATTAAGGATGACAATCTATATTACATTCTAGATCTATCAAATTCTCTATATAAGAGAATAAACTTTTGTACAAAGTAAGTTATAATAAGAAAGAACATTATGTAATGTTAATAAAAAAATTGTAATAAGAATTAAAAAAATGTAACCAAGGATGGTGTCTTGTAATACAACATGGTTGTATCACATATTATATCCATATCATGTATGCTCCCATCTGAACGTGGTAATCAACTAATGTCTGCAACTGTCTTTTCTGCTACTTCTTGCACTCATAATTAACTAACGTCTAATTATAATCATGTTGTAACCAATGATGGCATTATGTAGCACAACCTAGGTGTATGGCGTTTACTTATCTAACAAAATGAATCCCGGGTATATAAAATGTATAGTAAGAAGGAGCATTTTGTAATGAGAACATAGAATCCATAATGAGAATAAAAAAGTTGTATTTAAATATGACATTCTGTATTACAGTCTGGATCTGTTAAAATAACTATCTAGGAGAACGGGATTAATTGTAATAGGAAGGAACAATATGTATTTTGAATAAAAAAATTGTAATGGGAACGAAAAAAATGTAACCAAGGATGATGTCTTGTAATAAAATCTGGATGTATCATATGATGTATCCATATTATGTACGTTATGGTATTCACATAGTAATTAGTTAAATAATATCAAATGGTATGCATGGAACCAACAGATTCTCGAGATTTGATTTACATTAGATGCACTCTGTATTATGTACGTTGTAGTCTTCACGTAGTAATCAATTAATTAATATCAATTGGCATGCATGGAAGCAGCAAGTTCTCGGGATTTAATTTACTATGCCACCGCTCGCTGGGAAGATAGCCGGAACATTAATAATTACCGCACATGCCACCGTCCTTTTCAACATTAGCTAGAATTAGAAATTACCATATATGCCACCGTGTAATCAAGCCACGGGTAGCAAATTGTAGATGCCCGCGCGGGTATTCAATACAAGCTATATATATATATATATATATATATATATATATATATATATTGATAGAGAGAGGGGGGTGCTAGAATAAACTCAAGTGTATTTTGACTTCTATACACCCAAGTTTGTAGCCATTAGATCTTATCCTAGATCAAAAACAAGTATCCCCTCACAATCCACTTAACCGTCGTCAACAACCCTACCCGCTGTACTCTCTCCTGGTTTTCATTTCTCTGTCACTCACATCCTCTTTTCTCGGACCTGTCTGTTCTGGTTTATCACACCGCCGTCGTCGAGTCCACTTTCTTCTTCCCTCATCCGACTTTATCTTTCTTCCTCCCTTTTCCCTCACCACCGGTCTTCCATTCCGCCTCTTCTCCTCCTCCTTCTCTCACTCCTCTTTCGGTTGTAGCCAAACCTTCTGTACCTCTTCTTTTCTCATCTATGTTGTTCCTTCATCCCTTTTTGTGATAGTATGTTGTGCTATTCGAGGCGGCTGACTTGATGTTGGGTGCCAACTCCCTTCAAATGTACGTCCATTGGTTTCCAGGCATGCCCACAATTTACGGCTACATGTTCAAAATCAAGGGTGTGGTTCCAACTCCCCTAACAATAGGTATGTACGCCAAGATCGTGACTAAGTTTCTCTCTTTATAAATCCAATAATTCTAATCATATCACATGTATTTCCCCCATTTGTTATTATCTCGATGTTTAACTTATCACTGTTTCCATGCATGCAATCTAGTGTAAGAACTCCACAGCCACGTCCGACCAATCATGTCTTCATGTATGGCACAAGCGCGGCCACAACAACCTTCCCTGGTCCAACAATCATTGCCCAGCAGAGCACATCCGCTTAGGGAATAACTTAGTCACTTACCCAACAACAATATACAAGAACAGCGGCATACTAACAATAGAGCACCTCCACCGCATTGTGCGTCCACCTGCCACGCCCCGTATGGTCTGAGCTATCTACACCTACCCAAACGTCCAGCCACCGGGAAGCCGGTGGTACCACAACCACACCATGGGCCTCGCACGGGTTAACCTCCTCGCAGGGTGCCTTGGTGCCTACGTCCATCTAGAAGCCCCATATCGACGATGTCATTGACCTGCTCGCCAACTCACACTTTGAACACCAGGTCCACCTCATCATCATGTACTGCAGCTTCGACCATGACGGTCATTGTACACTAACGCCATAGGGAATGTCCGGTCGGCGCATCTGTAGTGGTAGTCAAAGTACTTCAGTGAGGTCGTTGTCGTCAACTTCAAGTCGTGGTCATACATGGACATCAAGAAGAGAGTTTATGTTCCAAATCTTCAACGCATGCAACGCGTAGTACCTTTGTCTGTCTCTGTCCAATAGGATCCCATTCAGCTATCCTTCTGATATGTCACAGCGCCAATTAAATCCAAACTATACTTCTCGCTAGCTCGTTGACATTTTGGTGGGTAGGCTTCTCCCAGAGTACGACCACTAGTGTCGAGTTGATGAATGACGACCCATACCGACAAGAACAACGGGGGGAACCTTAATGGGAAGATCATGAAGTTCAACATAGCTTCAATGGCAATGATTGATCCGCCAAACAGCTAGCGCCAAAAGCGACAGTGCGTGCAGGTGCAGGTTGCCGGTAACTAGCGACGTTGCCCATCAGGTGTTGGGACCTACCACGTGAAGATAATGTAGGAAGGAAAGGGGCGACTGGACAAAAGATGATCACCACGATGGCATTGGCCGTGAAGAGGTGAGAGAGGAGAAGCATATCGCGTAAATAAATAGATGAGAGAGAGATGGCAGGAGAACATGTGTTGATTGTGAGAGGGAGAGCGGGTGTTAGCCGTGAGAGGGAGAGCGATAGACTTTTGGGGTGGGGTCAGTTACTTCACGGATGTTGAATCCGACTGTTAGTCTAATGTGAGTGCTTTCTCTAAAGTACTTTGATCTAGATCTAATGGTTATAAATTGGGTTGTATATGGATCATATATATATATATAGAGAGAGAGGGGGGTTAGAAAGCATGTACGGGCTGGTACATGTAACTTATGTGTACCTGTCATTAAAATGGCATATAAAGAATACGTTGATTAAATCGAACCATATGAATTGAATCGATATTTCCTAGATTAGATGTGTTTAAAAAATCACATTATATCTTATAAGCATTGTTTAAAATTTCGGCGAAACCGAAAAAATCTCGACAATTATTTCCAGCCTAATGGCCATCGGACATCGAAACACACTCTCGAAACGCATTGACCATCGAAATTTTTCTTTCTTTTTAATGTACTATATGGAGCTATGGACTACATAGAGCATTTTTGTATAGTTTTGTGTCTTTAAGTCTATATATTGTGCTTGCAAACTATAATGATTTAAATCATTGATTTCATTATTAAAAATTGACATCAAAATTCTCCATTGAAATCCCCATCGAAACTGTTATTTTACGTAAGGGCTACGTAGGGCAGCGTAAGATGGCTGAGAGCCATCTCCTCTTTATTTATAATAGATGGGTAAATTACATAGAGGTACAGCAGTAATAAGGAAATGACAGAAATAAATAATACAGATAATAAAGACATATGTTAACACTCCCCCTCAAGCTGAAGTGTACACATTCTGTATGCCCAGCTTGCCACATAGATTGTGAAATACTGTTGGACCCAATGGTTTTGTCAGAATATCGGCCAGTTGATCTTCAGACTTGACATATGGTGTTACAACAGCACCACTCTTGATCTGATCTCGGATAAAATAACAATCAACTTCTACATGCTTCGTGCGCTCATGAAAGACAGGATTCCTGGCAATGTGTATAGCTGCTTGGTTGTCACACTTGAGTTCCATGGGAGATGAAACGGGGATCTTTAACTCAGAAAGAAAAGATTTTACCCATTGTAACTCACAGCATGCATGTGTCATTGCCTGATATTCAGCCTCAGTGCTAGATCTTGCCACAACATTTTGCTTTTTACTTTTCTTGGTGATCAGATGATTCCCTAGAAAGGTGCAATATCCTGATGGAGATCTCCTGTCCGTCTGATTTCCAGCCCAATCTGCATCTGCATAACCTGTAAGAACCAGCGTAGAAACAGGCATCTTTGGTTTATAATAAGTGTTTCCCTTGCCAGGAGCATTTTTAAGGTATCTCAAAATTCGACAGACAGCTGTCCAATGTGACTGTCGTGGTGAGCTCATATGTTGACTCACCACCCCTACAGCAAAGGAGATATCAGGACGTGTAACAGTCAAATATATCAGTTTACCAACAATCTTCCTGTAATATCCTGGATCTGAATATTCTGCATCATCAGCCATTTCCTTGATGTGATAGTCCATAGGAGTAGATACTGGCTTGGACTCAGTCATGTCTGTTTCCTGTAGTAAGTCTAACACATATTTCCTCTGAGATAGGTTGATACTTGCATGAGATCTAAGCACCTCAATGCCCAGAAAATATCTCAGTTTACCCAGATCCTTTGTTTGGAAGTGTCCCTGCAAACCTTCCTTCACTCGTGATATTCCTGTAGAATCATAACCAGTAATCACTATGTCATCAACATACATAGCAATAATTATAGTTCCACAGGAAGAAGTAGAATAAAATAATTAGTGATCAGTCACAGAACGAGAGAAGCCCATTTGAAGAACCACATCACTAAACTTGTCAAACCAGGCTCTATGAGATTGTTTCAGTCCATATATGGCCTTCTTCAGCTTACACGCCTTCTGATACTCCCCCTGAGCAACAAAACTAAGAGGTTGCTCCATATAGACCTCTTCCTGCAAATCACCCATGAAGGCATTTTTTATGTCCAACTGAAACAGAGGCCAATCAAAAGTAGCAGCCAGAGAAATAATAATCCGCACAGAATTTAGACGAGCTACATGAGAAAAAGTCTCAAAGAAGTCGACCCATATGTTTGTGTATAGCCTTTAGCCACCAATCTGGCTTTCAACCATTCAACTGAGCCATCTGCATTGTGTTTGATGGTGAATACCCATCTACATCCCACAGCCTTTTTACCTGCAGGTAGGTCAACAAGATCCCAGGTGCCATTATGTAATAGGGCTGACATTTCAACCTGCATTGCCTGTTTCTAGCCATTGTCCTTCATAGCATCATGATGATTCCTCGGTAAATCCACAGAATCAATCCCAATAGAATATGCACGAGCCTGTTTAGATTATTTGGACAAACAACACACATTCACAATAGGATGTCAAATAGTACAGGAACGAGTACCTTTCCAGACAGCAATAGGAATGTCAAGATCAGATGCAGGAATTTCTGGAGTAGAGGACGATGGGGAAGGCACAGAGACTGGTGTCGCTACTTCTCCTGGATTCTGCCTACCTCGCCTGCTAAAACATGTGGATAATGCTCAATTACAGATTCATCAGCTACCTACTTTTCCTAAATAATAGTATAATCAGGAATGAAGGGTGGCACTCCCTCACTCTGCACAGATGGTGGCACTCTCTCACTCTGAAAAGATGGGGGCACTCCCTCACTTGGATGCTCCCCCTTACTCATGGCATCAAAAAAATATGGAGTAGTCTCATGGAAAGTAACATCCCTAGACACAAACATGCGGCGAAGACTAGGACAGTAACACTTGTATCATTTGCTAGTACCGGAGTACCCAAGGAACAAGGTTTTAATCGATCTAGAGGATAACTTGTCAGCCTTAGGATCAAAGTTGTGGACAAAGGAGGTGCAGCCAAACACTCTGGGGAATAGGAAAGGGCTGATCCGTGGGACGTAACACAGAGAAAGGAGTGTGCCCTTTGAGAACAGAGGAGGGTTGTCTATTAATTAAGAAGCAGGCAGTGAGAAGGGCCTCAGGCCAGAATTTCTTGGGTACATTGGACTGAAACATGATAGACCTGGCATCATCATGATAGACCTGAAACATGATAGACCTGGCACAGAATTTCTTAGCTCTGATACCATGTTTCTTCCAACATTTCTCCATTCTGTGTCCTGGTTTGACACAGAAAGTACACCTGGGACGTGTTCTGCGTCCTCCTCGTACGGCAACAGCTATGGATGGATGAGACTCTCCAGAAGATACAACCGGTGTAGGATCAGCGGACTCAAAGTTGGATTGTTGAATCCTCGAGTAGGCTTCCTCAAAGCTGGGCAATTTATCAGAGGCAAGGATAACACTCCGGGCAGAACCGCAGGAAGAGCTAAGTCCAGACAAGAATTTGGCAGTAATCAAATCATCTCTGTCTTTGACCTGTTCTGCAACTGACACATGATGATAATAGCTCAACTCTTGAGCAATAGCCTGAATCGCTCCAAAATATTCTTCTAATGACCTGTCACCCTGTCTTTCTGCAAAAAGACGATCATATATCATAAACTGGCGAAGAGCATTCTTCTCCTGAGAATAATGCTTCTTCACTGCGTCCCATATCTCCTTGGTTGTAGAATAAAACATGAACCTTGCAGCAATTGCAGGTTCCATACTCCCCCACAACCAAGTCTTCACAAGACTGTCATGACGCTTCCACTCAGCATATTCTTTATCGATAGCAGCAGGAGGAACAGAGTCAACATGTCTCGCCTTGTCACGAGACTCCAAAACTGTATGGACAACATTCATCCATAGAAGATAATTTTTCCCATTCAACTTTATAGAGGGGATAGGAGACATCTCGTTATAGATAGTAGACATCTTGGTATCCGCCATGATTTAATGGGACTTTGTGACGGAAAGATACGCGTCACGGTGAAAGCTTGAGTGACGGAGAGATACACGTCACACCACAGAAAGATGTGTTACTGACGCATCAACAGCCTCCAATCGATTTTCCTAATCACACATGTGGGAGATGTGATTAGGGCCACACTCTGGAGGTGAAGAGTCCTTCAGTTTAGATTTTAGACACTTGTTGGATCAACCGAAAAACTCCAAACAGCAACTACGGTTGTCTATGGGCTTGGACGGTTGAAGCTACTCCAGCGGCGGCGGCGGCGGGAGGCTCCTGTCCCAACGGTGGCGGCTGCTGGAGCCCGCTAGCCCGGCGGCGGCGCCGACTGCTGCTGCTTCCGGCAGCGGCGGCGCCGACTGCTGCCGCTGGGACCGACGGCGGCGGTGGTTGCTGCTGTCGGCAGAGGCAGTGCCCGGGGCTGCTCCTGTTGGCGGCGGCTAGGGTAGAAGTGGCTCTGGTACCATGTTATTTTACGTAAGGGCTGCTTAGGGCAGCGTGAGATGGATGAGAGCCGTCTCCTCTTTATTTATAATAGATGGGTAAATTACATAGAGGTACAATAGTAATAAGTAAATGACGGAAATAAATAATACAGATAATAAAGAGATATGTTAACATAAACAATTTAGGCTTCACTCACCAAATGAGACCCCACCCGCATATTCAATATGAAATATTATTGCGTATTTGAGTAGATCTGCATAGAAGATAATTCTAGTAAAATTTCATAAATTAATTCATTAATTTTGCCATCAAAACGTCAAGAACGTATGTTGTCGAAATTACCGTCAAAATTTCAGTAGATTTCTATTTCTATGGCCACCGAAACAACATCAAAATCGAACATTTTCTTCCTTGCTTATAAGTATCATGAGATATAACAATAACTCATCTAACAATTTTTATAACTTTTCAACTTACTGTTGATTAGACAATATACATCTTCGCTATTTGAATGATCTCAGAATGTCAGATTGAGGTGATTTTTTATACACTTGCTATCTAAGTGATATATGTCACATCCGTAGTGTTGGATTTATACGTAGAGTTGTACAAGCATCATAATGAAGATGGGTGCATCTAAGCCACGTGTACTCAGATACACAATTCTTTTAGATATGAATATGATTATATGTGTGTAATATAACCATACGAAATAGAAAAATTCAAAGAAAAAAGGCATGACAATGCCTTAACGCCCCTTAGTGAGGGGAAATGCCTAGCCCACTTAACAAGTATGGTCAAAACTTTAAATTTTTTGTTTTCACCAAGAGATATACATGCTTCACTCTCTTGAAACTGGTTTTTGCTCAAAGCTTTGATGATTTCAACTACAAAAAATCGCATTGCATCAAGCAAAAACTCATATTTAAAGTTAGTTGGAAAGAGGCGTAACATGATCAGTTGCACCAGGAGGTCCAAGACCTAACACTCATGATGGTGAGCAAGGTCTAGACGGGTACTTGGATTTTCCTTTAGCAACATGCTGCGAAATCATTCATTTGTAATTAATTGCACTTAGATGAAGTCAACTAATAAATATTAGTTTTAGAAAGTATTGGCCTACTTAGTTAATAGGTTAATCAATCTATTATGTACATGGGTCCGTTCGCCATGGCCCATTAGAGTTTAGTCTGCTTCCGTGTGCTTCCTTATAATTGCCTCCTTACCTATATATGGGACAGGGGTGTACATATCAATATAACAACGAATACACTTGTTCAAATGGTATCAGAGCAAGTGAGAGAGAACCCTAGCAGTCATCTCTCCTTCCCTCTCCTCTAGGAGCTCCCTCCAGCCCTAGTCGTGCCCCTCTCTTTCCTAGAGAGAGCAACATGAGGAGAGTATGTCGTCTCCATGGCTTAGGATAGCTACCCGCTAGGCACCTGCTGCCTCCATGGCTTCTCCTCCTCCTTAAAGATCCAACCTTCCATCCATAATTCGGCGCCATCCTTCCCAGCTATCTCCATGGATCTATCCATACGTCGGCACCTTCCTTCCCAGCGATCTATCAATAGTCAAGTCAGCCACCCTCGTGGCCGCCATCATCAAGTCACTTTCCCTGAGTTCGTCACGCAGCTCCACATAGAGAAGCCGTCAGTGAAGCATCCACATGACGTTCTCCTCTCTGTCGCTCAAGCAATTGTCTCCAATGACCGCCACCATGTTCACCACCTTTTGCCCTGTCGAGCGCCGCACCAACCATTGAAGCAGCTACATTGACCACTCCAAGTAGTCTTGTCGTCCCCTACAAGGAGCAACGACAATGGCCACAGCAAGGAGCCGCATCAATCATTCCACACCGTCCACTCCAAGTAGTTTTGTCATCCCCAGCATGGGAGTAGCAACGGCCACTACAAGGAAAGACGATGACCAACACCCTTCCATTACATCGTAATCTATAAGAGAACAAAAGACGGCACCAATTCTCGTCACCCACGGTGAATTCCCGAGGTTCTTTGTCTCCTTGACGGCGCCAATTCTCGTAAGGATCATGCTTCAGTGACGTCACACAAGGCATGTTGGCCCAACAACACGACGTAAAGTAGCCCAGAATCCACTCGGCGGTGCAAGGTTTCGTCCGGATTGCAAGTCACAGCATGTTGACCAACAAACACGGAGTCTTGACACAGGTCTGTCATCTTCAACTTCGTCCTGATCGATAGTTACACTGCGTGTTGGCCAACCAACACGGCGTATCATCAGAGATCTGGTTTACGCCTCAGACATCCGACACGGCGTGTAGAACCTCCACACGGTGTAGTGCAAGGAATCGGACATTTTCGAGCAAAGGAGCTACACGACATGTCAGCAGGAGTCTGCCTCTCACCCCCGACAATCTAAATGGCGTGTTGCAGACTGCCTGTTTCAAGTAAAGTTATAATGTCCTCCAAAATTCTTCAAAAAAAAAATTGGGGGCGGATTCAGGTCAAGAAAAGATCTATTTATTTTCCCTATCCATATCTTATTATCGATTTGTTTTGCATATTGACCCTGATTATCGGTTTTCCTATCGAGATTCATTCCGATAGTGCCACTCATTTTCTTACCGAGTTCCATTCCAGTAGTGCTCCTTTTCTACCGAATTTTCAATCTTGTCGTATTTCTGTTTTGTTCTTCTCTACATACTCCTCTCATTTTTACCTTTTCCCTGTGTGCGCCTTTCCACGTGCGGGGAGTCATATGTCCCTTAGTCCACACCATCTACTCACTCTCGTCGTATTTAGTGTGTGGGGGGGATAGAGGAGTGGAAGAGATGAGAAGAGTGAGAGAGTACGAGAAGAGATGAGAGAGTATGAGGAGAAAGATAGAGAGATGAGAGTAATATATTCCAAGCTATCTTCATGGAGCTTCGTATTGTTCAGCACATCTACTCACCGTTTTCAAGCAGCTTTTAAGGCTCTCCATTACGGCATTAACACCAAGTTTCTTGCATTCGTACTGCATTGTGTATGTCAGGACAGGAGTTGTTGCAGCTAATTCTGATCTCTTACCCCTTTGGTATTGATGACGTTCTAGTTGATCATCCATGTTGCATTCTCTTCAAACAGGACAAGAGCTATTTCGGCTAATTATTCACTTATTCTCTCCGGTGTTAATGGTGTTCCAGATGGTTGCTTCTTCATCTCCAAAGCTCGTCATCATCAAGTCTGTGTAAATGTAACGTCCGAAGATTTGAAGCCTCAGATAACATGATCTTATAAGGAATGATTGGACTTACCCATATCACCAAGGTGAACCTCCTTTTCAAGAAGCACATCACTAAGAACTCCATAGTTAAGCGTGCTTGGCTTGGAGTAGTACTAGGATGGGTGACCAGTCGGGAAGTTGATCCTGGCTTGTGCGTGAGTGTGGACAAAGCGCCTTGTTAAGGCTAGTGGTGATCTGTGGGGCCAGTCGTCATTCCTGAAACTCCACTAGAGCTAGGGCAGTGGGCCCGGGTGTTTACAAATGGTATCAGAGCCATAACCCCTCCAGTAGGTGGGGCCCACATGGGCATGTGGCATGCCAGTCTTGAGTCGTGCGGTCCATGCATGTAGGAAAGGGTTGTCCATGGTGACGTAGCCACCCTTGCGCTGGTATTCCGTGATCGGGAGCTGGGTGTCCATGGGCCATTCTGGGTCAGCAGTGAAATGGGAAAATATTATGAGGCCATATAGTTGAGCCTTGACGAGGACATCAACAGTCCAAGTGGGAGAGATTGTAACGTCCCAGGATTTGAGGCCTCAAATAACATGATCATATAAGGAATGATTGGACTACCCATGTCACCAAGGTGAACCTCCTTTTCAAGTTGCCCATCACTAAGAACTCCATAGTTAAGCGTGCTAGGTTTGGAGTAGTACTAGAATGGGTGACCAGTCGGGAAGTTGATCTTGGCTTGCGCGTGAGTGTGGACAAAGTGTCTTGTTAAGGCTAGTGGTGGTCTGTGGGGCCAGTCGTCATTCCTGAAACTCCACTAGAGCTAGGGCGGTGGGCCCGGGTGTTTACAATAAATTTTGTATCTGCAAGGATTCATCCAGAGTGATCTTCACTGAGCTACTTCATCACGTCTTCTCCGAGTTGCATCTGCTACTACGTGTTGACACCACGGTTGTATAGGCAGCCTGGCGGCCAGACGTTCCAGGGGGACGCCCACACAGGCGTTTTTATTTTTTTTATTTTAATAGATATATGTAAAATTCCTGAAAAATACAATCCTTAGTTCCTTACACATAAATATACATGATAAATATGCAATGAATGTGCTAGCATCGTATGAAGAAAGCAACAAATCATTAGATATGGATTGAATTGTGGAAGTTTTACCTAAACAAAATTCATATAGAAATCAAAAAGCTAAACATGTATTATGTTTGTAGCCAAAACATGTATAATACTATTATGTAGAATTTAGGCTAAATCAAAACTAACAAGACCTAAACTAGATCTGATTGGCCCTAATTTGAACTCATTTGATCCAAATTTGAACTGTTTTACCCTAATTTTTGCCTAAACCAGACCTAATTTTGTATACCATGACCTAATCAATCCCAATTTTCATAAATTTTTCATATATTCACCTAAATGAGACAAATTTGCCCAAATAAGACTTAGTCATCCAATTTAGAACAATTTCCCCCAAATCATACTTGTTTCCCCTAAATTAGACCTAATGTGCCCAATTTGGACATGATTTGGCCCAAATAAAACCTAATTTTGTATATTGTGATCTAATCGAACCTAATTTCCCTAACTTTTCCCTATATTGACCTAAACAATATCTAATTTGGCCAAATTAGACCTAATCTCACCATATCAAACCATTTCCCCAAAATCAGACTTGTTTTTCCCAAATCAGACCTAAATTGCTCAAATTTGACATAATTTGGCCTAAAATCAAACCTAATTTGCATAACATGACCAAATCAAACCTAACTAACCCTAAATTTCCCTATGTTGATCTAAACGAGGCCTTACATGACCAAATCAGACCTAATTCCCCCAAATTAGACCTAATTCCCCAAATTAGGCCTATTTTCCCCCAAATCAGACCTAATTTACCCTAAATTGAACCCGTTTGGAATAAATCAGACCCAATTTTACCATAAAATGACTCAATTTGATCAAATTCAGATCTAATCTATGTTAAATTAGCCTTGAATTTGCTTAATTTGGGCCTCAAAAGGCCTTAGGCAACAACTTAGGTCAATTAGGGGGTTGGGCGCCTAGTTTAAGATGGGTTGACTTAAGCCTAGGCGCCGCCCAGGCGGGCGCCTGTACAACACAGGTTGACACTTCAACACCATGTCCAACATGTTCATGTCACATTGTCCACGTCGTAGTCTTCTGCGCAAATTCCAATTAGCTACACTTCTGAGACGATTTGAAGACACCAGTGCCACTACATTGACATTGATGTCTCCACGTTATGTACGTGGGATGTGTTGATGTGCGCTTATTCCGCTCACACATTCCTCTCCAGTGAAGATGGCGTAGCCATGGTATTTATGATTGTCTGCTTCAGATGTTCATTCCAGATGCACTGTAAAAGAAAGACCTTCTTCAAAGCTCGAGCTTCTCCAACCTGCAGAATACATCTCAAAGAGGCGTCATCATGTTTTTAGTTAGGAAGTATTCTTTAAGGGGGAGTAACAATTTTTGTATGGGGATTGAAGTATCTTTCATTTATCATTTATCGTTTAATCGAGTCATGTAACTCCAATCTTGGAAATGTGTTCACCCATGTTCCAGCCTGAGGGGGAGTGTTAGCAAGTATTAGCCTATTTAGGTAATAGGTTAATCAGTCTATTATGTACATGGGTCTGTTGCCCCATGGCCCATTAGGGTATAGTCCGCGTCCGCGTGCTTCCTTGTAATTGCCTCCTTTCCTATATATAGGACAGGGGTGTACATATCAATATAACAATGAATGCACTTGTTCACAATTAGAAAGAATAATAAGTGAGGCAGTTTTTTAATTTCAAAGCAATAAAGATGATTTTTATATTTTATAAGTAAATGTATGAATTTGGTTGCATACAATTACTCAATTTATATATTTTCCAGGTTAGATGTCATCCAAACACAACTTTCATAGGCATCAAGAAGAAAAGTATCTTTTATTTTAGTTGATCAGGGTTCTACATAATCAGATAGACTGCATGAATTTTTAAATTCATCAAATCAGAGAAATGTATAATTTTTATAAAAAAAAAACTCCATCAGTTAGTATCATGTGGGTTTTTCTCTTTTAAATTACTTTATCTATAAACACGAAAAAATCAAGCGGGATGCTTTTACAGATACGTTGATAAAGAAAATGGCACCACCAGTAGATTCAACTAGTAAAGATCAACCAATATTCGCTCATCTAAAAAAAAAGTAAGTAAAGCAGCAAGTTGATACCCGCCATGGGTTTTAAGCAAGAAAGGAAGCAAAGTTTATATATTTGAAGGATAACGAATACAAATGTGCAAGAAGATGTTGTTGCCATCAAAAATTCACTGAAGCAAGAACGATAATTTGATGAGAGGAAAGACAAAGAACATCAAGTGTGCTTTAAGTTTCCTCTTTCAGGTCATCAAGGAATCTCCTGTCAAAGGAATGCCCAATTAGGGGTGAGCATTCGGTTAATTAGGCCGGTTACGGTTAATTTGGTTCGGTTAAACGATTAACTTATAGTTTGATATTTTAACCATTAACCTAACCAAATTGAGTCGGTTAATTCGGTTATTGTCCAATCGGTTCATGGTTAATTCGGTCGGTTAATTTGGTTAACCAGATAACACTCATGTAATAATATTATTTGAAATACTCATAGAATTTGGGACAATTGTTATATTATAGTAGTATTGTTGTAAATTTAATTATGTATGGCTCGTAAAAACTTGATTACTATATATATGGGGAAGTATTTTAAAATAAAAGTACAACTATATATGTAAATATGCATGTGTAGGATATTATTTATGAATAAATTCTGACTATTCGGTTAATTCGGTTAACCAAACCAAAAATATCTTTAATCATCAAATTAACCATTTAACCGATTAACCGAAATAAATTAACCAAATTAACCAAATTGACCCAATAAAATTAACCATTCGGAATTAACCGTTCGGTTAATCGGTTATTAACCAAATTCTGTTCACCCCTATGCCCAATCACCTTAAAATAAATTGTAACAAGCATTAAAAGCATATTAGTGAGGGGAAATGGTAGAAAAAATGGAAGGTTTTTCCCTCATGTATGACCTATTTGGTTGCTCACACAATATGAAAACCAATACCTGCACTATATCCTCCTCTCCTATATGGTTCTAGAGGTGGATAAACATCCAGGCACATTAGAATACAAGATTACTAGGACAAAAATAGGTAAAGATTTGTTTGTCCATCCCACAACACAATTTTCAAACCCTTTCGTCGAGAACAGTGTATCAGGATTTCAGCCAAATTTGGTTCGGTTAAACGGTTAATTTATAGTTTGATATTTTAACCATTAACCTAACCAAATTGAATCGATTAATTCAGTTATTGTCCAATCGGTTCATGGTTAATTCGGTCGGTTAATTTGGTTAACCAGATAACACTAATATTATTTGAAATACTCATAGAATTTGGGACAATTGTTATATTATAGTAGTATTGTTGTAAATTTAATTTTGTATGGCTCGTAAAAACTTGATTACTATATATATGGGGAAGTATTTTAAAATAAAAGTACAACTATATATGTAAATATGCATGTGTAGGATATTATTTATGAATAAATTGTGACTATTCGGTTAATTCGGTTAACCAAACCAAAAATATCTTTAATCATCAAATTAACCATTTAACCGATTAACCAAAATAAATTAACCAAATTAACCAAATTGACCCAATAAAATTAACCATTCGGAATTAACAGTTCGGTTAATCGGTTATTAACCAAATTCTGTTCACCCCTATGCCCAATCACCTTAAAATAAATTGTAACAAGCATTAAAAGCATATTAGTGAGGGGAAATGGTAGAAAAAATGGAAGGTTTTTCCCTCATGTATGACCTATTTGGTTGCTCACACAATATGAAAACCAATACCTGCACCATATCCTCCTCTCCTATATGGTTCTAGAGGTGGATAAACATCCAGGCACATTAGAATACAAGATTACTAGGACAAAAATAGGTAAAGATTTGTTTGTCCATCCCACAACACAATTTTCAAACCCTTTCCTCGAGAACAGTGTGTCAGGCTTTCAGCCAAATATGAAATACCCATATCACTGCTGTTGTCAAGTCATATCCACCAACACTGTCTGTCACCACCTCCACCGAGATATTGCATGATAAACTTCTCAATTTAACCTGGCTAAGGGCAAAAAATAGGTAATTAAAAAGGAAATTTGTCATGGTAACTGAATATTTGTAGGAAAAAGATTTATGGATGCAACCTGCTACAACACTTCTATTTTGAAGTGCTAATTACAAGCTAAAGCAAGTGTGATGCTCTCCACGTGACCAGATACTGCACACATAAGCCCCGGAATTAAAATGTTGCAGTACAAAGCTCCTGGAAAAGGGCCAGTGCCCACAGCCTGAATTTGCAAAGAACAGCACCATATGACCATCAAAGTTAGTAGTTTGAAGGATAATATGCATAGATTTGATGCTCCATCTTACTAACCCCATCCTGAAGAACCACTTGGTTCCCTTTTGCCACTGCTATTATTCCTTTAATCCACAGGGACTGCATGAAGGTAGCACTATTGTCATATGTTGGTGTGGAAAAGCATAGCTAGCTCCCTACGTTCAATCTCTTCGATTAACAGCAGACCCAACAAGCAGAATGACATTGATTGTCATGTCCTGTCCTTGCAGGGAACTGCTTCTGAGCAAGAACCAATTATCTAAAAGAGGTAAAGAGACACCTCCCAACTCATGCTAAACTCTGCCCCTTAACCTAATAGTTCTATCACTTGGTGTCGGAGCATGGTGATATGCCACCCAACAACAGCAAACCCCTCTACCATGAACCACAAAGCAGCAGTCAGTGTGAGAAGGGTATAGACCACAAAGCAGCAATTTAATGGCCTGTCGACCAAGATTTGCATCACCTTGTAAGAACGGTCTTGGCTCCAAGTTAGTAAAGTATAACGCATAGTAGCACCGACAGGCAAATCTAACCACCACAAAAGGTGGAACAAAACCCCCAGAAAAAAGTGCCTAAAATATGATTCCCTAGCCCTAGCCACGCTAATGAAGATCCCCCCAAACTAGTGCTCACAAAATTGCTCATGTGGCTGCTGCCTGCTCAAGTGGTCGCAACTGCAGTTTGGCCTCTCAGCCACACCATACAGTCAAGAGGCTGAAAAAGCACGCCTGGACCAATTACGTTCCAGCAGGCCCGCATGTGTGGCCGTTTAAGCTCTACCTCGAGGCTTGGGCCCAACCTAGGAAGCACAGACATTCGCTTGGACACAAACGCAGACATGTGCTTGGACACGAGCATGGGACATGGCAAATTTTTTGAAAAAATAGGACACATACACGGGAAGTTTTAGTTTTTAATCAATATTCAAATGGCAAATGCTTTTATTAATTAAATTATGAATTTTATTCAAGCCAACTTACAAAACAAATTCTGAATTCATATCTTTAGAATTCTAAATGATAAGAAAATTGCAAACAAACCATCAGTATCATGAATGCATAACAAGTCAAAGTCAAATTCAGATAGGTAACACAACAAAATTGAAAGAGAAGAAAGTGGAAGTTCAAAACTCTACTCAGTAAACTCTGAAAATGTATCATAGTTCCATCCACATTTAGTCCTAAGTACCATTACCACCACAAGCTTTGAAGTGACTACATATAATCTTTTCATCCATAGTGAAATGAGGTGTATACGAAAAGTTACAAGTCAGGCTATGACTGTCTTTACATGAAATCATTCCCACAATAATGTTATACTGTTATCCTTACAAAACTCTGCAATTCATCCACAAGCAAGAAGACAAGCTCCTGAATGATTTTTATTCTAATTCAATTTTCTGTAGCTCCTTGAACTTCGTCATTGGCATCATCAAGAAAGATAATAGTCTCCAAGTCTGGTTCATCTACCGAGAACTCTACCATCTCTCAAAGCCACCCACCATCACGCGGGTGAATTTATCTCCACAAACATCCCACAATATTTTGTTCCTTCAATTAAACTAGACTTGTCTACATGAGTCAAAGATTAGTGAGCACCAAAACTATTTTTTTCACCACATTGAGAAGGAATCTTGTTTCTCCTTACTAAATTGATGGACGAATAAAGGCTATAATTCCTTTGACAACATGAGAAAAGCAAGGTTGGATATAATGAAAAATAACAAAACAGAGATAACAGAACATATATATTAACACACCCCCTCAAGTTGGAGCATAGATGTCAATCATGCCCAACTTGTCCACAAGTGTGCAGAAATGCTTCTTAGCCAGCAGCTTGGTGAAGATATCAGCAACCTGGTCTTCAGAGCGAGTAAAAGGAGTGCAGATTTTGCCAGTTAGGATAGACTCCCAAATGAAATGACAGTCAACCTCGATATGCTTGGTGCGCTCATGATAAACAGGATTGTTTGCAATGAAGATAGCAGCTTTATTATCGCAGTGCATGGGTATAGCAGAAGAGGACTCAACCCCAAAGTCTTTTAGGAGAGAACACACCCACAGGAGCTCACAGGCAGTATGGGCCATGGCCCTATATTCACCTTCAGCACTAGATCTGGAAACCACATTTTGTTTCTTACTTCTCCATGTGACCAGATTACCTCCAACATAGGTACAATAGCCAGAAGTGGATTTCTTGTCAATTTTGCTCCCTGCATAGTCAGCATCAGAATAACCCTCAAGAGAACAGTGTCCATTTTTCCTGTAGTGAAGTCCCTTGCCAGGAGACTTCTTTAGATATCGCAGAATATGACAGAGTGCATCCCAGTGACACTGTCTGGGTTTATCTAAATACCTGCTAAGAAGACCCACAGCAGTAGCTATGTCAGCTCTAGTCACAGTCAGATATATCATTTGACCAATCAGCCTCCTGTATTTTTTATTATCAGCAAAGAGTGGAGAAGACTCGTCATCCCAATTGACATTGGGATCCAGAGGAGTATCAGCAGGTCTAGCTCCAAGCATACCAGTCTCCTGTAGAAGATCTAAGACATATTTTCTCTGAGATAGCACAAGAGCATTAGAAGTTCTAGATACCTCTATGCCCAGAAAATACCGCAGTTTACCCAAATCTTTAGTAGCAAAGTGTTTGCAGAGATGGGCTTTAGTAGCCTGAATAGCAATAGAGTCGCTGCCTGAAAGTATAATATCATCCACATACACAATCAGAATCACAATACCAGCAGAAGTCTTCTTAGTAAAGACAGAATGATCCACCTGAGATCTCAGAAAACCAAAGTCAATCAGAATATTGCTCAATTTATCAAACCAGGCATGAGGACTCTGTTTGAGCCCATAAA
Source organism: Alisma plantago-aquatica (assembly GCA_963693085.1). Classification (NCBI taxonomy): domain Eukaryota; kingdom Viridiplantae; phylum Streptophyta; class Magnoliopsida; order Alismatales; family Alismataceae; genus Alisma; species Alisma plantago-aquatica. The sequence goes on along the minus strand of OY856412.1, from coordinate 1,159,190,211 downwards.
TAGACTTCTTTAGACTGCAGACTTTATGTGACTCCCCCTGAGCAACAAATTCGGGAGGTTGCTCCATATAGACCTCCTCTTACAGATCTCCATATAAGAAAGCATTTTTAACATCAAGTTGTACTAGAGGCCAGTCAAGATTAACAGCAACAGATAAGAGAACTCTGACAGAATTAAGACGAGCAACATGTGAAAAAGTGTCAAAGTTGTCAATACCATAGGTTTGTATATAACCTTTAGCAACAAGACGTGCCTTCATACGTTCTACAGTACCATCTGGTTGATATTTAACAGCATACACCCATCTGCAGCCTACAGGCTTACACTGAGGAGGTGGATCCACCAACTCCCAAGTTTGTCTGTCAGAAAGAGCAAGCATTTCTTCCTTCATAGTAGTCGTCCAAGCTGTACTGTGCAAGGCATCTTGTACAGTCTTTGGGATGGCAACAGCAGATAAAGCAGTGACAAAGTCGCTAACATGAACACTTAAATTATCAGTTGATACATAGTTAGCAATATTGTGGATAGTGCAAGAACGAGTGCCCTTCCTAAGAGCAATAGGCACATCAAGGTCAGAGATTACATTAGGTGATGCAGAACCTTCTGAAGGAGAAGATTGGCTTGGTTGGGGGGGGGGGGGGTCTTGTGCAAGTTGAGATCTGTTCCTGCGTTGATAAACAAGAAGAGGTGTTGGTTGTACGGAAATAGTGGCATCAGAAACACAGTCACTAGTAATAGGCAGCAGAGAAGCAATAAGCTCAGACTGAAGACTATCTCCTTGAGTATAGTATGGGGTACCCTCAAAAAAGACAACATCGCTGCTAGTAAACCATCTTTTGGTAGTTGGGCTATAGCATATGTACTCTTTCTGTGTACGAGAATACCCCAAAAAAATACATTTTTCAGCATGTGGAGATAGCTTATCATGCATTGGGCCAAGCAACTTTACAAAGCATGTAGAGCCAAAAATGCGAGGGGGTACAGTAAATAAAGGTTTATCAGGATTCAGAATTTGCACAGGTATTTTATTTCCAATAACCGAAGAAGGCATTCGATTTATTAGAAAACAGGCAGTCAAGATGGCTTCTGGCCAGAATCCCCGAGGTACATTAGCATGCAACAAAATAGTTCTGGCTACCTCTAGTAAGTGTCTATTCTTTCTTTCTGCTATACCATTCTGCTGAGGTGTTTATGCACACGAAGTCTGGTGGATAGTGCCAATGGATTTACAAAACAACTCAACATCTTTCTGAACAAATTCAAGTGCATTATCCGTTCTAAAAATTTTAACAGGCACAGAATATTGTGTTTTCATCTCAGCAAAAAAGAATTTAACAGTGGACAATACTTCAAATCTACTTTTCAAAAGAAATAACCATGTGGCCCGAGAAAAATCATCAATGAACAGAATAAAATATTTGTTTCCAGATAGACTAGGGACATGACAAGGGCCCCATACATCAACATGAACAAGATCAAAAACATTTTTACTACTAATCTGAGAACGTTTGGGATAAGCAACCCTAGTCTGTTTGCCTAACTGACACGATTCACATTGAAACACATTTGTTCCTACATCAGGTACAATATGGCGCAATTTCTCGGAGGATGGGTGCCCAAGTCTATAATGCCACTGTAGAGCCGATACTGACGAAGATACTGCAGAAGCCAGAGCCACATTGTCCACTTTCTTTAGATAGTCCAGGTAGTACAAGCCATCAGAGCCTTCATGCCCCCCACCAATCTTCATCCTCGTGCGAAGGTCCTGAAAAACACATGAACCAGGTACTAAAGTCAGGCTACAGTTCAAGCTTCGCAAAGTTTTGCTGACAGATAATAGATTCAACGGAAAACGAGGCACATATAGAGCAGATTTCAGCACAATATCAGACACAATGTTTCCAATCCCGAAAACAGTAGACTTGGAGCCATCAGCAAGCATAACAGAGGAGTTAGTAGTCGGTCTAGATAAATTTCTGAACAATGACCAATTCCCAGAAATATGAGAAGATGCGCCCGAATCTATGACCCATTTTATATTACCAATAGTAGAAGATGGTACAGAAAGGAAGGCAGTGTCACAACCAGAGTATGTCGCAGCATGTGCTCCCGTGGCGGTGGCAGTAGATGACGAGCCAGTACGCTCCAGTAACAGGCGCTCGACCTCGGCACGAATGAAGTCAGCAGTAGAAGTATTCGGGGCATCAGGCTGGGTAGACGTCTCAGAAGATGTAGTAGCATCAGTGGCCGCATTGGCCCAAGTTGGTTTGTCGTACTTTTCCCAACACTTGTCTTCAACATGATTCGACCGGCCACAGAAGTTGCAGGAGCGTTGGCCAGTCTGAGGACGAGCAGCAGCAGTAGTAGGTCCAGAGGATGCTCCACGACTTGAAGAATTCCTCCCCCGGCCAGCACCAAGAGGAGGACGAGCATCATGTGAGCGGTCGCGTCCACAGCCACGTCCACGACCAGACATCGCAGCAAAAGCAGTCGAATCTCCTGTATCAGTAGGAGTCTCAGATGACGATGCAGGCAAGCGTTGTAGTCTCTGAAAGGCAGTCTGTAGAGTAGGCAACGGATCACTGGCAAGAATCTGATCTACCACCCCTACATAGGAATCAGGTAGGCCACAAAGGAACTGGACTACTTGCAAATCATGTCGCTGTCGTTGCATAGTAGCCAAATCAGTAGACAAGGGATGGTAGGCTTCCAATTCCCCCCACAGTCCCTTGAAAGCTAGAAAAGTAATCCGTCAGAACGGATCCAGAGAAACGCAGGCGGCTAAGCTGCTTGTTGATATTAAACACCTTTTTGGGATTCTGACTGTGTGAATAAGTGCTAGCAAGCTAATCCCACATCTGCTTCGCCATTTGCAGGTATAATAAGGTGACGCTAATCTTGGTCTCACTACTATTCAGAATCCAAGTCATGACTGTGGAGTCGTCTTTCACCCAATCATCATAGGCTTTCACATCCTTCGAATCAGCTGTTTCAGAAGGCACCGGTGGTGGATCTCGCGTCAGGTGCGACATTTTCCCTTGTGATTTAACATATATCTGCATAGAGCACACCCAGTGCTGGTAGTTTCGCCCATCCAGCTTCACAGTTGTCACATGACGTCGTAGATCCACATGAGTAGACGTCATCAGGAAGAAACAGATGCAGACGTAGAGGTACATGTAGGTAGCAGCAGTCAGGCACAGGCAGTAGAAGGTTGCCTACGTCTCCAGGTAGGCAGCAGCAGGCACAGATCTACCGATCGAAAGGACCACTTCACATAACGGCTACGCCGAAGCGCAGCAAGGGACCCGGTGACTCAACCAGTCACACGGGCAGGCAGGCAAAAAACAGATCCGGAGACGGCCTTAGACAGAAATCAAACCCGCGGACAAACGAAGTCCAGAACCAAGCGGGAGAGACGACCCCGGCGGCTAGCTGTCGCGGCGCTGCATTGTCGGCGGCCAAAGAGAGGGGGGCGTCAGAGGAGGAGAAGAAGAGAGAGGGAAGGGAGGGAGGGCACGAGCGGCGGCTGGATCTAGGCCTGCTCTGGTACCATGTAAAACACAATGAGATTTGGAGAGCTTAGGATTGCACAATGTATGCACCCTTATATTTATAGTAATGTGACAATTACAAAGAGATCCAAATATAATGAAAAATAACAGAACAGAGATAACATAACATATATTTTAACACAACCCATTACTTAAGCTAATGCAAACAAACCAAAAAGCATGATACTTTTGTTGAGTCTCCCCCACCTCACACGCTGCCCTCCCAAATTTTCCCCTTGAATCCCGCAAACCCTTGGTGCCCTATCCTCCTCTCCATGATAACCGACTATAGCTCACAAAAGTTGTTGTTGCCAGCTAGGAACCTTGCACCCCCAGCATGGAACGTGTCGCCTAGACACAATCGTTGTAGCAGCTCGCTCTGGAGTAGTCACTGCCACAAACCACAGCAGCTAGCTTGACCAGTTGCAGCCTACACCTGTCAAAATGTTGCAAAAGTGAAGGGCATAACTCCTCCCCCAGCAGCCAAAACGAGTATCTCTCTCTTCTTCCTCTACATCAATTTTAGTCTAGCACCCCCTCTTATTTTGATACCTCTGTCGGCTAAGCAATCTCTTCTTTGCCCTCCCCTACGACCCCCCTCCACGACCTCCCCTCCACCCCTAATATGTTACCTCGAAGACCCCAATTCTTCCCACTAAATTTCCTTTATTACCACCTCCCCCATCAGTTCTCTTCTAACCTTAAATGTCTACCTCACCTCCATCGCTACCATCGTCCAATCCCTTCTCCCCCTCCTAGCTTGTCGCTCCTCTTAGTCCTCTACCCCCCTCCAACCAGCCAACGACCCACGTTTTTCTCCTCCAAAATCTCTTGAACACCCGACTTCCCTTCTCATTTTTATTGTTTTCTAGTCTCTCCCGCTATCATTTACCTCTCTCCCTCATCTCTTTCCTCTTCCTCCCTACACCACCACCACTACCCACTCGTCTCCTCCCACTCATTATAAATTCTTCATTTGCTTTTTTCTTAATCATATATTATTGACGGATTTTAGATTTTACTATTATTTCTAAATTTTACAATCCCACTGCCACTTCTTATAAGTTAAACATAGATATAGGATTCGATGATTACTTGTGTGTATGGTGTTGGACATTGTGTTGTACAGGCGGGGGCGCCCAGGCGGCGCCTAGGCGGCCCAAGCCCCGCCTCAACCTGGGCGCCCAGAAGTAATACATGTATCAAAGTTTTTTATATTACTATTTCTATCAACTGATTAGTATTTACTTATCTACTGATTTGTATTTACTTATCTACTGATTTGTATTTAGGTATCTACTGATTTGTATTTACTTATCTACTTATTTGAATTTACTTATCTACTTATTTGAATTTATGCATCTACTATTTTGTATTTACTTATCTACTTATTTGTATTTACTTATCTACTGATTCGTATTTCTTTATCTACTGATTCGTATTTATTTATCTACTGATTTGTTTTACTTATCTACTGATTTGTTTTACTTATCTACTGATTCGTATTTATTTATCTACTGATTCGTATTTACTTATCTACTGATTTGTTTTACTTATCTACTGATTTGTTTTACTTATCTACTGATTTATATTTACTTATCTACTGATTTGTATTTACTTATCTACTGATTTGTTCATCTAATGATTTTTTATTCATCACATTATTTAAATTTAGGGTTTTGTATTTGTTGATCTACTTTTTAAAATTATTTAATCATTGCTGATTTATAATTGTTTATCAACTGAGTTGTACTTTTTTTATCTAATGCTTTGTATTTGTTTATCTACTGATTAGTATTTATTTATCTAATGCTTTGAGTTTACTTATCTAACGTTTTGAATTTTTTTATCTACTGATTTGATCTAATGCTTTGAGTTTACTTATCTAACCTTTGAATTTTTTTAATCTACTGATTTGTTTTTACTTATCTAATGCTTTGTATTTATTTATGTACTGATTTGTATTTATTTATCTAATGTTTTGAATTTTTTTATCTATTTATTTGTATTTATTTATCTATTGATTTGTATTTATTTATCTACTGATTAGTATTTACTTATCTACTGATTTGTATTTATTATCTACTGTTTTTTATTGATTTATCTACTGATTAGTATTAATGTACTGTTTTAACTTGTCTACTATTTGACTTTATTAATCTACTGTTTTGTTTTTTAAATGTACTTTGTATTTATTATCTACTGTTTTTTATTGATTTATCTACTGATTAGTATTAATGTACTGCTTTAACTTGTCTACTATTTGACTTTATTAATCTACTGTTTTGTTTTTTAAATGTACCACCTCATGAATAGAAATACAAATATAGTTAACATTTCTGATTTCTAATTTATGAGTAATCAATTTTGTGATTAACTCAAATTGGCTTTACAAAAGCCCAATAAATGAAAATGGCAAATATCTCCTAAAAAGTACTACAAATTCAGATTTTTTAATGTACAATTTCTACTATATAAGCAATTTTATATATATATATATAAAATGGCTCGTATAAGAGAAAGGAAAGGAAGAGACTTGAGTCAAGTAAAATGCATAAAGAATGAAGATGGTAGAGTATTGGTGAAGGACGATGATATCAAAAACCAGTGGAGAAATTACTTCCATAAGCTTTTCAATGGAGATACTGCATATAATGTTAGTGACTCGTGTGACATGAATACGAGAGATATCATTTACACACGACGAGTTTCACCATTTGAGGTCAAGCATGCTTTGAAAAAGATGAAAATGAGAAAGGCATGCGGACCAGACAATATTCCCATTGATGTATGGAAGAGTATGGGAGATGAGGGAGTTACATGGTTAACAAATTTCTTTAACAAGATTATGAAGACCAAGAAGATGCCGGATGAGTGGAGAAATAGTATTATAGTCCCAATCTACAAGAACAAAGGTGACGTTCAGAGTTGTACAAACTATAGAGGTATCAAGCTGATGAGTCACACGATGAAGCTTTGGGAGAGGATTATTGAGCAAAGGTTAAGATCTATAACACAGGTATCAAACAACCAATTTGGTTTCATGCCTGGAAGATCAACAACAGAGGCTATTTTTCTGATAAGGAGGCTTATGGAGAAGTATAGACAAAGCAAAAGAGATCTTCATATGGTGTTTATCGATCTAGAGAAGGCTTATGATCGAGTACCCAGAGAAGTGTTATGGATGGTTTTGGAGAAAAAGGGTGTGCCTATCCAATACATTGACTTGATCAAAGACATGTATGATAGCTCTACTGCAAGTGTCAAGACTCCTGGAGGAGAGACACCAACTTTTCCTATTACAGTTGGGGTACACCAAGGATCCACACTCAGCCCATATCTATTCGTTCTGGTTATGGATGAGTTAACAAAGAATGTTCAGGATGATATTCCTTGGTGTATGTTATTTGCTGATGATATTGTTTTGATTGACGAAACAAAAGATGGATTGAATGATAAAGTTGAATGTTGGAGAAAGGCATTGGAATCAAATGGATTGATGATTAGCAGGAGCAAAACTGAGTATATGCATTGCAAGTTCAGCCAATCTCGCAGTGTGAATGATGGAGCCAAGTTGGACGGAGTAGATATACCAAAATGTGACAAATTTCGTTACTTAGGTTCTATTATTCAAATAGACGGGGATGTCCAAAATGATGTTTGTCACCGGATCACTGCAGGATGGTTGAAATGGAGGAGTGCAACTGGAGTTTTATGCGATCAGAAGATCCCTCTCAGGTTAAAAAGTAAGTTTTATAGAACAGCTATACGACCATCCATGCTCTATGGGAGTGAATGTTGGGCGGTGAAGAAACAAGGTCTCAACAAGATGAACGTGGCCGAAATGCGTATGCTGAGATGGATGTGTGGGAAGACAAGAAAAGATCGTTTGAGAAATGACTATATCAGGAATAAAGTGGGGGTGGCGAGCATTGAGGACAAGTTGCGTGAGGGCCGACTCAGATGGTACGGACATGTGCAACGCAGACCTACTAGTACGCCTATACGAAGCAATGCTATTGAGCCAAACACTATAAATAGAAGAAGAGGAAGGCCTAAATTAACATGGGATGAGCTTATAAAGAGAGATTTTGAATCTCTACATCTCAATCAGAATATGACCCATGATAGAGCTGAATGGAAACGAAGGATCCATGTAGCCGACCCCAACATAGTTGGGATTGAGGCTTAGATGATGATGATGATGATGATATATTAAAATAAGATATATATATAAATGCCTGGGCGCTTAAGCGTCCATATGGAACGCCTGGCCGCCTATACAACCATGGTTGGACATGTTAGTACATGATAATATTCAAGTATTGGATTACTAGTTCTGTCTTCCTCCCCCCATCTATTTATAGTTTCACTCGTCAACTTTATGTTTGGTAGATTTGATTTGATTGCATAGATTTCAATGTAGTTCGACTATAATTATGAATTAAGATTGAAGAATTGTGAATTTGTGATTATAATGTGGGGTTTATTTGACAATGCTATTTCTTCTTTGTTTGATTTTGTTGCTTAATTTTCAATAGATTTTAAGTCTGAAGTGGTGGATGACACCACTCCTTTGTGGAAATATATCACAAAGTTGGAGAAGGTTGCAAAGAAAGGGGGGATATCTTTCAAATACAATGTGTATGACTATAAGGGGCTGTTTGGGTGCAACATTTATGAATTCGTCTATTCTTTAAAAAGAAGCAATTAATAGTTGTTAAAATTATATGAATTAGAAGTATCATGCTCGTCGATCGTATGAAGATGTATTGTCATTTGTGCACCCACTTCCCAACGGCTAAGAAGAGAAAGTTCAGGAGAAGGTCGTTTAGAACCACAGGCAGGAATGTGTGTCATCCATGGGATCAAGTCAACCAAGTCAAGCATGTGGTGATGTGGCATTCGCTGCCATGGTTGGAAGCAGCGCTCCTCCTCAAAACAAAAGTAGCTCCGAGGGAGAGGAAACTGGAAGATCGCCAATTTTCTATAGGTCACGGCAGTGCAGAGCCTAGCGGCGACGGTGCTGCCTTACTGCAGGACCGTGATCATCTCCTGGGCACATGCCTTGTGGCCGCGACGCCTTGCTGTGTTCCCCAAGGGCGGCGATCCGTCTCATGGGCACATGCCTAGTGGCGGTGGCGCTTGTCTACACAGGCCGAATGAACTCTATCGGCTGTCGTACGTTTATCCCTATCCGAAGGAGGCCGGAGGAGTGACTATCGGAAAAAGGAAAGTGGGAGCGCGAGGAGAGAGACATGGGAGGACGGAGGAATCAGTCAGGGAGGTTTGGATCGGGCGAAAGCTCCGTGTGGTTTTTCTCAATCACGTTGATATCGGTGGGATTCAGAATCTCGCGATTTTGACTTACAGCAAATACCGCAGCAGAATCTCAGTGATCAGCAATTACTACGATAAACACTCAAACGGAAACTTTGTAAGAATCGCATTTAGAATCCTAATTTGAAATACAATACCGCTTCTAAATACACCATCCAAACGGCCCCTAAGGGGTGTATTCTACGGTGAGGGAGCATTTTTTAAGAGTTATGGTCCTAGCATCAAGGTTTGCCCCATTGATTTGATGGTGGTTCGCTGAACACTTAAGCGGTTAGTCCAATAGCCCCATCCGAACTAGTGCTGAAATGGCCTGCTGAGAATGCAGTGAAGCAGGAGCTTTAGACCGCTTTGGGTAGCTTAAGTTGGCCCACTGAGGTGGCTTATTAAGCGCGCTTTTGTTAAAAAGGTAATTGGGCCGAAAGTCAACAATTAGGTAAACGCTATATTCAAGGTTGTATAGGTTAGGCTGCTAGGCGTTTCCCGGGGGGGCTAGGCGGAAGCCTAGGCTTTTTTTTCATATTTATATATACATGCATACATATATATATATATATATATATATATATATATAATTCTATAACTATATCCATATGTATGTAGACATTATTATATACACAAATATATAGTTACTTATTTATATGTTAGCCTATGAGCAATATATAATTCAGTAGGAATTAGGAAGGGGAGGAATGAAGTAAAAAAGAACATTCGCCGACTTGAGGAGGAAAATTTCAAAAAGAAAACAACAAGGAGGTTGGGGAAGATGAAGAACAAAGAAATAATGGAAAAAAAGAAAAGAAAAAGCGGAGCATCATGCACCAAGAACCTTGCATACGGTGAAACCATGAAGAAAAAAAAAAGATTTGTAGAGGAAAAAGATCAAACAACAAAGCGAAAGTAGAAAGGAGATAGAAAAAATGATAAACAAAGAAAAACCATATAGTATCTATATGTATAAATATGAATAATTGAACATAAGGGATGACACAGTAAGAAAACTGAAAATGCAAGTAAGAAATTGGCATTGTATCAATGTGAGTACATTCATACAAGAGATCTATAAGCAGTAAATATTAATAGGAGAATGAAAAGGATAAAAATCATAGAGTATGCAGTAAATTGATAATCTTGGAGCAGTAGTAAATGGACAATATTAGAACAGCAGTAACTCTAACATATCAGCAATTTTGTTGCTTGGTAGAGCAAGCAAAAAAAAAAATAGAAATGAAAATAAAGAGTGACACATGCAGTAATCTTACAGCAACTTTATTGCTTTATGGAACCGTGGAGGAAAATAAAAAACAAGAGGAGAGATTAAGTAGGAAGAATATATATCAAAAGAAAAGCAAAAAAAGGTCATGGGAAGATCAGGAAATATATAAAATAGTTTTTTTCCCAAATTATAGGCCCAATAAGGCCTCCCAACAACCTTATTAGGCTGGGCATCCAGATGCTGGAGGTTAGGCGGGCGCCCGTATAACCATGGCTATACTAACCTATTAGTAATGCTAAATGCTACCAAATACGTCTGCTTATGCCTTATTTGATTAAAAAGTACTGCCTACTACCAGATACTACAATTATCTTCATAAAACTGTCTTCCTCTTACCATCTTATCATAATTTATTATTATTTTATCATACCACATAAATTCTGAAATTTACAAGAAAACAACAAACTGATATTGTAATGCATCATGTATAATATGTATTATACATCTATTCCAGCAACAAAATAAGATTTTCTTTTGAATACTATTGTTGTCTCAGTAATCCTCTGGTAGCCTGGTAGTGTAATTTCTTACCTACTCTAGAATCATTAACTACTATAAAATGTTCTCAGAGTCCCAAGTTTACAACTTTCTCAGGTGTTGTTAATGATTCAGGAGTAGCAAGTAATTATCTAATCCAACTCCCAAGCAAGCATTCAATAGTAATTTACCACTTTTGGATGTTTCCTAATATTGTGAATTGCTACTTTTAAAGCTTACCAAGTATGCAACTCAATACGTTTTAAACATTTAGATTATTGTATATTGATTACTCTAATAACATTTTGAAGGTTAACCTTTAATTTACATTTTGAAGCCCAGAAGCTAACATCTAATTAACCAAACTAGTATTCACAAAATACAATTTCTACATTATTTTCACTGGGTGCTTTTTCGGAAAGTGTCCGCTTCAAAACCCGTGAAAGTTTCACGCTTAAGCGCCATCTGAGATAGTTGCTCGCTTCCTACTTCGTGCTTTCCGAAACCTAGGTTTCCCTAAGGTTAAAATGGCAAATGTGCCTTAAATGCAGTTTGTAATGAGGCAAAGATGAGATTGAACAAAACAGCTCCTAAGCAAGTACTATTCCCTCACACGTCATCAAGCCAAGATAATCACAATGTGAGCACAAGCTCTATGACGAGACTATCTTTCAGGCAAGAAGGCAGTGGGATTGATCCTAGAAAGCGGAGGGGCACGGAGATTTCAATATTCGAGAAGGTGTTTAACAAAAAGAAGTTGGATCGATTGTTTTTTTGAAATTGCACATATGTTCTGGTCTGCAGGATTGTCTTTGCACTTGGCTAGAAATCTGCACTATATTGCTTCTTGCTTCTTTACTACTAATGATGCTATTCATGTATATTTTTCCACGGGCTACAATTCGTTGAGGACCACTTTATTGCAGCCAAAGAGGGTTAACCTTGAGACGCAGCTTGAGCCAACAAAGGCTAAGTGAAAGAGTTTGGGTTTGAATCTTGTTTTCGATGGTTAAATTGATGCACAGAGGAGGCCATTAATTAATTTCATGGTTGCATTTGAGATTAGATCAATGTTCTTGAAGCTCGTCAACTATGAGGGTGAGTATAAAGACGTGTATTGCATTGCAACTTTGATGAAGCAATGCATCCAAGAAGTTGTATCACAAAATGTGGTTCAAATCATCACTGACAATGTCCACTTTGTAGGGGGTGGTTTGCTAGAGATGGCAATTAAATCCATATACCATCGGACCCATAAACTATACCACATTATCCCATTTTTCTAATAACCCAACCGGTGACTGAGTGAGTGGTGCAGACATCCGAATGAAGTTGTGGGTGTGGTTTGGGAGATGGGAATCCACCAAAACAACAACTGACAAAAGTGTTGCAAAAAGCGATATCATTTCTGCATGACAAAGTTGCAAAGCACGACTAGCTGGGACTTTTGATAACTGCGACGATCAGTTTTATAAATTGCTCTTGCTATTTAGCAGTTTCCGACTTGTGTGTAAAACATTTGAGTATGTCGATGCACACATACATCACACTACGGGTGGAAGGAGAACCATGGTTACCAGGTGATTTGATAACACATATACCATTTAAAATGGAGTGGGCATCTGGTTTAGTCTTTTGACATGTGGTATGAATGGATGACGGGATGGTTGATGCGAAATCGGTCGATTGCCATCCCTATGGCTTACTTGTGGATACAGGTTATCCTCGCATATATTAGACTCCATGTGCGGTGAGTGAACACATTGAATTTGGCTTTGAAGAACATTTTTGTAGAAAAAATTGTGGCTCAAATAATGTTGTATATGAAGAATGTTCACGGATTGCTGAAGTTGTTACTGATGTGTCTTTCATTCGCAATTTCATCATGAACCATACTATAAGACTTGATATATTTAATAAATTTGTGGATTTGAAGATGCTTGTTGTTGCAAAGACATATTTTACCTCAACAACTGTGATGCTCATGGGGTAAGGGCCAAAAAAACTGGTCTTGGGAATATGATGGTCAGTGAGAAGTCGGCCCAATTGTAGGAGGATGACCTTGTTAGGGCCAAATTTGTCAAGGACAAGATCTAGATGACATTTAGTGGGATAAAATTGACTAGATTTATCTTTCACTGAGCCCATTTATGACATGCTAAGGTCAAATGACACTGATAAGCCATGCTTACATTTGGTGTATGACGTGAGGCAGTGTAATGGAAAGAAAAAGTAAATGCTATCATCTACAAGAATCAGAGGAAGAGACCTCAAGAGAACTCTAGTTTCTATTCAGTTATTCACAAGATCTTGGTGGACATACGGAACAAGAACAAATCTCCTCTCCATTGTATGGCTCATTTTTTGAACCCTGGGTGAACACGTTTTACCAAAAATCATTTATATTGAATATAGCTCACTTGTTATAAGTTTATAATTCAATATAATCTTGCATTTGTATTGTTTGATATCTTATAGTGACTAAGTTGATGGTTGGTTGCATGTTGATCAAATTAACGTTGTTCCACATAGGAATATGAAAATCTCAGTTGAAAGGGCTAAATGTTTGAAACGCTATTTCCCTATCCAAGAAGAGCACCGAGCTTGCTAAGTTTTGTTTCTCTTATGGAAGATTTTGTGCATACGGAATCAAATACAGATAGGGAGAAGTTAGAGCCACATGTATCGTTGCTTGTGCATGGAGGAGTGCCCCATATCCTCAAAATCAAGCCAACTCACTACGCTAATAACCATATTCTTCTTCTTGTGAGAGGAATTAGATTTGGTACTCATTCATAAATTCTTTGAGAAGGAACAAGATTGTTCCAAAAAAAAAAGTATAGAGGATGTAGTGTTTTTGCACGCAAGATTTGTCTTTCATCGAGGAAGAAAAGTACAATGAAGGAGAAACAAAGATGTGAAACACCACATGTGATGCCAATGATTTTTTTGAAGGCATTGGACTTTTCAAGATGGCCAATACATCACTTGATGAGCTAGAGACGAGGTATACGTTGTTGTTGTTGTTGTTGTTTTTGTTGTTGATGATGATGATGAGTGTATGTTAGCTAAGTAATTATGCACAGATGATGCTTTTGTTATTATGAAGATGTAGCTTTTAATAGGATTCGCAAAACATGTCTAATGTCTTTCACTTGTACTTTTTGTTGTCTTTGTAGCTTGTATGAAACTATGATCATGGTTTTATAGACGAATCGATGTCTATTAAGTATTAAGTGAATGTTATAATAATATAAACTCCACTATAGAGGTTTCATGATTGGATATGTTTATACATAAATACATACATATATTTGTGTGTAAAAAGAATGTTGTGACTAGAGCCGTGTTTATGTCCTAAATCTTTGAAAATCATTGTGCTTCTGTTTGCTTCCTAGGTCATTGCCGATAAAGAAAAGCACACTAGCAAAGCCTTAAGCACTTGTGGAGCAAGGAATCCATACACCCACACCACAGAAATGGATTGTGAAACTTATGGGCTATGATTTAGTAAAGTAGGTAGCAAACTAATGGCGTGGTAGATGCCTACCTCGTCAACCCGCAACATCTATTTTCACCGCTAAAACTATACAACATGATTGGATTGTTTGCTTTGCATTCTATATGTGTGACCATGACGAGCATGAAGCAAATTCTAATTGAGTTCATGTAGGCTCCCTGAATGCAATGTTGTCAGTAAAGACTTATTTCACTGAACCCAAACATTCTACATACAGGGCTTACTGGGGGACATTCAAGATACACGGGTCTACAAAGTGTAAGAAGTTATTAACATTGAAACAATACCTTCGACGACGCACATTCTTATCCTGTTTCCCTTTCTCGTCCCTGCAACGCCCTGCGGCCTCCCCTACGGGCTCCAGCCGTGTTCCCGCCTTGCGCCTTCCCCCTCCCGGTTCAGCCCGGCTGTATGGCAACAAACAAGGTGCCGATCCCTTGGGAAAACCGGTGGATGCAAGGGCGGCGGTACAGTCCGCACTGCTAGCTAGCCCCGCTTAAAGGCCGCCCGAGGCAGCAACGGTAACAGGCGCCAGGCTGCCGCTGCCAGATGAGAGAGGAAAGAACCGCACTGAACTGGACAGAGGGGAGCGACCGACAGGTCGGAAGCCGCGGGAAATATAGGGGATTATGAGGAATCGAGGGATTGTGAGGGGTGTAGATCGCAACTAGCAAGAGAAGGGAACTGGAACGTAAGGTTCGAGAGTGAGAATGATGAGAGAATAGTGGACCTTCCTTCGCCCAGATTCGGTTTGGGCTTCTTCTTTCTGGTTTGTGAAGATTTTTGGTAATTTTGCAAACGCACCCTCGCTCGGGACTTTGGGGGAAATTCGCCGGGCCCGATTTTTTGTTGGTTTCAGCAAAGCTGCCTAAAGCGGCCGGTGGAGACCTGCAAACGCGGCTGGCCGTGGATGCCCGTCAAACGCTCGCCTCGCAGCCGTCGCTGACTGCAGTGGAGTTCAACGTTGTGCAACCCTAGACAAATTCAACAAGTAGTTGAGCGGCCAGGAGCGATCTACCGCCATGTTTTGTTGCAGTGGATGGTTTCCGAAGTTGCGTCTAGATCAAACGGATGGGTTGGGTTTGAATTGGATCGTAATGGTTTAGGTCTCGCGAGTGTGAGTCAAAAATACGCAATTCTAAACGAGTCAGTGAGAAGACAAATTCAAATCCACCTAGCAGGTTGTAGGTCTCGTGTTAATGCACATATGATATGTGTTCAATAAGGAATATTTAGCAAGCTATTGTTTTAACGATAAAAGAGACTTTTTTTTAGTGTCTTTACATGAAATGTACTAATGTAGCACAAAAACAACCAGCTGGTATATGGTATCATGTTGTTAAACTTTTACAATCATTCAATCAAGTAAAACCATCAAATCTATGATTAAAACTCTCTAGTGTATGATCATGATCGACAAATTAGAGTTAGAAACGTGTACTACAACTTTGTATTAAGTTTGATAGACTAATTAAATAATATAAAATATGTGGATTTGTTTTTACTCATATATCCCTTTTTCAAAATCAGATCTTGTTGGACAGGTTCTGATTTGAATTGAAGCTCCATAACAATTAATAGGTAATAGAGATCATCATACATATTTTTAATAATAATAGATCATCATATTTATTTTTATAATATTAATTTAATTAAGCACCTCACCAACGGATGCCCGCAAACCACACATAAAACTTGCTAAATAAACGAATAGATAAGTTGAGTAATATGAAAGGATGGAAAATTTCTTCGTCCAAATCCAATTTAAACGGATCTACCTAATGCATGTGATGCGTCGAACAATGCAAGAGTATGAGTATCATTTAACTTTTTGTTCCGTTTGGACATAGATGAATGGTCGCTTGGTGGTCACATTGGCCTTTTGGTAATGCGTCCGGTTGCTAACGGCGTGTTTGGAGGAACATTTTGCCACGCAATCGACGTTTGGTCATCCACCGCTGCTGGATCAGCATTGCAACTTGTTACCCAGTCGTGCCGCCCTATTGTCACAATTGGAATTTTTTTTTATCCGGTCTGGATTAGTCGAGGTTAGTTTAGATATCCGGTTTAAATTGATTTCCTAAATTTGATTTGAGATTTGATCTTGATCTTGCTTCGATATAATTCTATTTCAGATAGCCGAAATCAAGTTCACTATAGTTCCATAGTGTCGATTATGCTTCGGTAAAAATGAAATGAACAACGTGTTTATATTGTAAATTCAAACATATAACATGAAACAAATTCGTACATCTTATGTTTATTTCTGTCTTTATGTTGCGCTCTATGTAGATATTATATTATATTATATGTACCTTTGTTGTACGCATCTAATTACGTTCTGGTGTTATCTGTGATTTTTCTTTGTTGTGTACCGATAACGTAGTGGACTCGCGATTTGCTAATGTCAATGGAAAGTCACGGCTATGCAGGAATACATTGAAAAAAATGTTAACTTCATGGAATTTGAAAGAGATTTTGTGATATTCATATCATCTCAGTGTAAGTGCGTGATAATTTATACACACAATGAGACTGCGATGTAGATGTCTCATGTAAGAAATATAGAAGAAAAATACCATCGGCATTGTATAAATGAGTACATTGATATCTGCAATAATGCATGTATATTTTGCATAGAGGAGTAAGTTTGTCTTCAAACGTAATGCTAGCAGATCAACACTGATCTCCCATTCAATTAAAATTATACCACATTGATGCTTAGGGAGCTCGAAAACAATACAAATCAAACTCCTGACACATGTTAATTTTATTTCACGTCTAATGAAGAATACATAAGTACGGATTAGGACATGAAAACCACTACCACTAAGAAAGTGTAACATATCAAATTTGAATTAAAATAAATTTAGAGTCTTAATACCAATGTCTTTATTTATTATATATAAAACTCAGACTTTGATGCAAATAACCCAAGAGAATAACTTTTCCTTTAAAATTATGAAAGATGAATAACACAATTCTCACTGTCAATATGATAGTCACTTCAATGTTCATGATACTCGTATAAACCAAAATTTTCATATAACGTATTGTGTCTCTTCTAGATTTTGTCTCATCGCCAGATTGACCCTACTTGACCCAAATTCATCGAATTGATTCAATACAACTAAGATAAACCCTAAGTGACTATTAATAGAAAGTTACATCACTTGGGAATCAAACCCAATTCATTATATATGCATATGTGATACTAATAACATTATAGGAGCAGTTCATCTTTTGATCATCAAAATTGAGAATTTACCATAAGTATTGTTCTAGGCCCTCTGAATAGTGTTTGGTTCAATTTTGATATCATTTGAACTGTATTTGATCACCTAAATGATTTATGGGAACTTCATATATAGTTTTATTTGATTTTTTATAAAAATGTTTCTAATATAACCTAGGTTTCAAATTCTGATATGTTTCAGGCGACTTGGTTCTACCGTGATTCAGGCGTCACACAGGCATCGCCAAAGTCATTTTAGGATTGAACTATTGGATCCAACTATGATGAGGAGTCCAAGTTTGTCCCCTTCACCCGACTCTCGGGTATCCTTCTTCTTCCACTGGAATTCCTCTCTGTCACAGAGTCGGAATCCTGACCCCATGAACCAAACGAATACCAAAGACAACATGTGGAAGCATGAAATGTTTAGCATACATGAACAGATAACAAGATAAAAGCACCAACGATAGTCTCAACATTATTATAAGCTTTCAATCACATATTCAAGAGTGCAATTTACTAGTCTGCTCATGTACATTATGTATCTACAGCAAGTACACCTGACATAGCTCACTAAGCCCATCAACTTCTAGCCATCTCTGAACCTATAAAATATGTGAAACAAGATGGGTCAAACACACGAGGTGCCGAGTACATGGCTAAAAGATACATATACATAACCTTTGCATAATTTGATAAGAGTGCAGAAGTAAACGAGCAAGAGTAAACGAGATAGGTTCTTAGCAAAATGAGAGCCCATGCTTTATGTCATTTCACTCCAACTATACCATCATATCATGTATTCATAAGGCCTTTGATCAACTTCCCATTGGAAGGATCCGTAAGGGTGCTCAAGATTAGCTAACCCTTCTATACGTGAAGGACCTCGAGGCCACTGCCAAGAGCTAACCGTGTTTCAACATTGTATAATCTAGTTTCTATATTATGGTTGCAAGTTATAAAACCACAATACTAGACAAACATCGAGTACATATTAGAATATTGCATGACAATATTTGAGCAAGTAAACAAGCATACATATGTATCACATTTCAAGAAAGAAAGCCATAGTCATATAATTATTTAAAGCTCGTACATATTTCATAGATTCTTAACTTACTTATCCTTGAGCATCTAGCCACAAGAAACACCTGATTAAGCATAAAACTGCATGCATGCATTAGATTCTCATCATTAACCCTAACCAACATCATTTTAGGGTTTTGGCCAAGTTAGGTTCTAAGTGGCTTAATTATTGTTTGATGGTCTTCTACGTATTTAGATTTCATCATGAAGTCATTGTTCAAGATTCAAGTCATTTCGATGTTTCATTCATTCTATATGGACATATCAAGGTTTGAGTTACTAATGCACATTATAGGGCCAAAGACTCATAATAGGGCAACCAACCAACAAGTATCATCAAGGAATAAGAGCCAAGCATAATGGATGGTTTAGGTCAGTAAGATCATGACATAAGAGGCACGGACAACAATAGGTGGATGTCCCTAAGGGTCAAGGCATGATGTGACCAACATTGGATATCAACATATCCACATGCATTCAATCATCCACATAGTACACATATGCCATCAAGGTCCAAGTTATGACTTGGGATGGACATACACATCTAATATATTATAAAGGGAGGAATGTTCTCTTATTTGAGAGAGAGGCACAAGGGAAAAGGATCCACCTAAGCATCATGGTACAAGACCCATAATTCAAGTCATAGGTCACACATAGATGAACTAGGATTTCCAACACCATAAGAGAGCAAGAGGGTGGATAAAATGCATTAGTGCCCCTAAACACCCTAATATTACATATCTAAAGGAAACTCAAAGAGTTTGGTGCATAAGTTTGATCACACCCATCATTGGTTTGAGATGTAACCAAACATTCACATAATTGGGGCACATACATGCATTACATGTCAAATGAAAACAACCATAGGAAGGAGGATATTAGGGACTGATATTAAAGTCAAGTATAGACATATATTATTGATTCAAGGTTGATTAGGTATTATTCCATCATTAAGTACCAAATAAAGGCAAGTTACATCATTTAAGTCCAAAAGTAAGTCACCTTATGCAATTTGGGGCATTCATGAGCAATTGGGACAGTTAGGTGTTCAAGCATGTTCAAAGAACTTATTATTGACTTCAGTGTTAGGAGGGTAGAGGTGCATCAAAGTTCCAATATTTAGCATACTCAAGCATTTGCTCAAAAGGTCAAACTTCGTATTTTAACATATAAGGAGAATAAGAAGAAGAATTAGAGTCTGTAAGATAGTCCATGTTGTAGGTCTTGTCGTGAGGATCAATTTGATATATAATTTTACCCAAAATGGCCCTAGGAATTGGGACATATGCCTTTTACAAAAAGTACATTAAAACTTAGAGTTTGAAGTTTAGGATGTTACATTTATCAAGTTGTTGTTTTGATGGTCGATCTGGGATGTTGATAGCCGATCAAATGGCCATCCATGACACCCTTCTCTAGCATCTAAGCCCCTATTTGGAAATGGATTGGGATTTCGTAGTCTGGATTGGATTAGACGGGGTTAGTCAGGATTCAGTCTGATTCTGTTTGGCAACCCAGTCTGATTCTGGTCAGCTGGTCTGATTTGAGTCTGATTGCAGTCTGATTCTGTTTGGCTACTAGGCTGGATTCAGTCTGATTTTGTTTGGCAACGTAGTCAGTATCTGCTGATTTTGTCCTGATGTTGTAGAACTGTTTTAAAAAGAGTAAGGAATGTGTAGTGCTGCTGCTTAAGCATAAGTTGGCCGAAGTGTATTATATACTAAATAACAAATAAATAATATTTAAAATGCATAATTTATGCATTTAAAATAAATAGTAGCAAACGTGTGTAGCATGTCTGTAGCAGAACGTAATACCACATAAATAAAAAGATAATATTTTATTGGTTCCCGGGCAAATACATATGTGATAACACCAATTTTTGTGATGTTTTAGACTGTTTTTCTGTTATCAAAACTGCACTTTTCTGACATCTTCCTCTCTTTTATATGCATTTTTGCAATAATTAGCCAAGCAATGCTCTCAGTCCAATATTTCTATCTTTTGCAGAGTTTCCTCCCATTTTGGCCCATTTAGCACCAATAAGGCCGTTCCGGCCCGCAAATAAGTCCAAGTCTGTTTCGCCCCCCCTGACGCCCGATACGCATGCTGCCCGGCAGGGCTGCACGATACGACGAAGCGCGACGCAAGGATGCTGCGCGAGAAGGTACCGATGGACGACACGCCACTTTACCCGACAGGGAGCCGAGCACGCCACAACTACTCCAGGTGCCGCACGATATCGGCCACCCACCGGCAGGCGCCTCTCGCCACGACGCCCGACAGCCGACCCCCTTGTACCGGGCGATACCCGCGTCAGCCGACCGCCAACTGAACGGCGGAAAGGAGGACGTGTGGCGCTTTGAGCACCATATCTTCTCACGACCAGCTGCCTATAAATAGCAGCTACAGGGAGCCGAAAAGTCAGTTTAGACAGTTCGGACAAGCTTGGCCACTTCAGGTTTCGGACAGTCAAGTGATCTGCGGAGGAGGCTGCGAGAGCAGGCGTATCGTGCTCCAGTATTCGTACCGGGCGACACTAGGTGAGCTCTTCCTCATCCCGAGAGGGAGGGGACTGGTTCACCTAGGACTATACCGGGCGACACTGGGAGCCGATATCGGTTGATGCAGATACACGACACGAGGGCCCGACTCCAGTGCCCGGCAATAGGATACGCAGATCCATGCCCGGCACGATAACGAACCCAATACGCTCCACCCGTCATGCGTGTCGCCCGAGAGGGTGTACCGCCCAACTTGAGTGTATCGGCCAGGTCCTTGAGCGATGCAGTCGCTCGTCGCGGTGTGCCGCTTGAGAGAGCGTGCCGCCCGACATGGCAGTATCGAGCTAGGCCCCTGTCCGATATCGGGCAGGATGGTTACTGTAGCCTGTCATCCTTCTACATCAAGAAGGTGACACCTATCTTTAATTTTGTTATTTAATTCCTTTACTTATGCATTGTAACTAAGACCTTTAATGCTTATAGAAATGGAAAGGCTTAATTACTTGCTGCTCTATGCTTGGTGCAATATGTTGGATGACTGCTATGTTTGATATCCGAACTCTAGCTTGCATGCTTTGGATCGCGTTTCGCTTAGCTACTGAATCGTGTTTTCCCGTCGCAACAACTTCGAGAGTTGTGTTGTGGCTCTAGTGTTTGGTCCGATTCTGGAGTACGAGAGTGCCTGAAACGGAGTTGTTTCAGTAACAATCCATTCTAACTTTGAGCCCAGCAACCTCGTGAGGGGTGCCGAGGCTTGGTTAGAGGTGCCCGCTCTGAGAGGAGGGGTGCAGGGTGTTACTGGTGCCGCTTGTTTTGCAGTAGTTTTATCCTTCGTACCTTGCTCTATCTCTAGTGTTATCTTTCGGTTTCTGTTGCATGAAAACCCCTAAAAACTGCTAAATGATTAAAACCTTAAATCTTTCAGTAACTCCACTTGGAGATAGTTTTCTTGTTTTGTTTGTGACATCTTTACGCTTCCCTTCTGGGGAATTTAAAATCTCTTTTTACCTGCCAGAGTGTAGCGTGTCGGTTCTGAGTTCTCAACACTACCCCCTTGTCCCTGTGTTTGACCCCGTATATCTACTTCGACCCCGTAAACAAAGTTGCGGGGGCCTAGAAGGATTCGGGTTTATAAATGTAAAAGCTCGACTACCTCAAATCTGCCTCCAAATTTAGGACGCGCGATTTAGGCCGGTCAACTTTTTGGCATCGTTGTCGGGGACAAGGCAAAAATGGTACTGTAGACGAATCCGAATCCACTAACTACACTCACATGCCTCAAGCTTGGAAACGAGCTTGACAGTACCCTTTTTCTTTTCTTTTCTTTCCTTTTAATGTTATTTATTCTTAGCCTATACTAAATAATTCAATTTTCTGACTTGATTTTTCGTGCCTTTCTTTCAGGAACCCTGAAAGAAAGATCCCTGTTCCACCGAGATCCGACACCATTCGACCGATTGACCGAGCACAGTCATCGACATCATGCCTCCCCGTGTCAACCCGCAACAAGTTGATGGGGGACAACAGGGAAGACCTAGGGATGAATCACCTCCGCCGAGTGGCAACAATCGCTACGACGGAAATGATCAGCAGGAAGATCAGGAATCGGAGCACTCCTAGGAAGGCCACCCCCATGTCAGGCGTCGTCACCGTCATCGACACAGGTGACACCAGAACCAAGAACACCAGGGAGGCAGCAACAACGACGATTCAGACGAAGAAGAAAAGACTTTAAGGGAGCTAGCCTCCACTAAGGCAAACAATTCCAGATGCCCTGTCGTCGTTCCGCGATTCAACGCCGCAAACTTCGAACTCAAGCCATCTATTATCTCTATGATTCAGAACAAAAGCTTTAGAGGGAGTTCTAAAAATGACAATCCCTATCACCACTTGGATGCTTTTAAGAACATCTGTGATACTATCAAGATGCGGGGGGGTTCCCCAGGAGGTGATCTATTGCAAAGGCTTCATCTTCTCCTTAGAAGATAAGGCCCTGTCCTGGTATCTTGGGTTACCCCACCAGTCTTTGAACGGATGGGGGGCATTGGCGGACACATTCGTAAATAAGTTCTACCCAACTAAGAAGACAGTGAGAAATAGACAAAGGATAACTTCATTCATGCAAAAGCCTAATGAGAATCTCCATGAAGCCTGGGAGCGATATCAGGAATATCAGAGGGACTGTCCTCACCACAACTACAAGAAAGGGTTCTTGATCACTACCTTCTATAATGGCCTAACTCCCGAAGAAAGGGTTTCATTGAACGCAGCAGTAGGAAGTGACTTCCTGGGGAAGAAGTCGAGCAGGTCCGAGAAGATCACCAAGAACATGGCCGAGCTGCAAGCCGACACTGACTATGACAGATCTGACCGGGGCCAAGCTAAGAAGGTTAGTGAGGGACCTTCTTTTGAATCCAAGGCGCTAGAGACAATCACTTCTCAGATCCAAAGGATAGCTACAGATGTAAAGCAACTGAAGGAATCTGGCGGAAAGGGTAAGAAACAGGTCGAAAAGGTAATGAAATGTGTAACATGTGGAGAAGGCGGACACGGGGTAGACAATTGCATCTACACCCAACCTGACGCACCAAGCGATACTGAATCTGATGACGAGGAAACTGAGAAAGTGGCTTTTGTGAATTTCAAAAGGCCGGACCATCCTGGTTTCAACTATGGCAACAAGGATGCATCTGAAAATTCGCATCAGTTGCAAGGCACCTCCAAGCAACCTCAGGCTTTTGAGCAAAGGGGAGGACCAAGCCAATACCCCAAAAACACTCATTTCCCATCAAACAAAGGGAACTTCCAAGCACAGGGGAAGTATCAAGGGCCTAACCGAGAACAAAGCAAGGGCACGGGCCAGGCAGACGTGATTGGCCAGTTATTTGATTTTGTTAAGAAGCAAGATACGATCAACAATCAACTGGCGCAGAGTGTGTTATCAAATTCCGGTGTCTTGAACTCATTGCAGGTACAATTGGCAGACATGCAGATGCACCAATGCCAGATCGACCAGTAGCTAGCTCAATTGGCTGAAATTGTGAAGAACCCATCGGGAAGGATTCCGTCCAATACCGAACCGGTGAAAAGAATAGGGCAATGACCGCAGAAGCGGGGATGAAGATGCAAGAAAAAGAAACTTTGAGCGTCCAGCTAAAGACGAGAAACGAAGCGCTTCTCGGGAGGCAACCCAAGTTGTCTTTTCAATTCCTAGAATAGGACATTTTTACTTTCTCGCAAGAAAAACATTACAAACATTTTGGGATGTAATAAGACCCGAGTCAGTGCACGCGCCACATGCGCTGACTCTGTTTTGTGGGTCACCGAAGTATTCTATAGGACGGGATGGGTAATGCTAGCTGAGGCCGAGACCTTAGTTTCGGGCCAGTGATGTTTTACTCAACCGCTTTTGTTACCCTTTTTGCTTTCAAGTTTCCCTTTTTCTTTCTTCTAGCCTCTGCTTCGAGGGTCGTAACGGAAAGTAACTCTTCCGGCAGGATATGCGCAACATCATGCAAATAGTGTTTCGGGCATCGCTAAAGCCATGACAATAGACGCTCCTAGACGCCATGAGCCTGTGACGATCGTGCCAAAGGACTGATCACCCTTAGGCCAACAGATGGACTGCCCGTATCGGGAATGAATTGCCCTATCGGGCGATGCATGCCCGGGATTGCTTGCCATGTTTTCACCGCCGAGTTCGAGTTTGCTATATATATGTGAGCAAGTTTTACCGTGTCGGGCTACCTGAATTACTGTGTTCATACTCTCGTATCGTGCAAAGGACTTTGTGCTTTTTGCTCCCGTGTCGCGCGACACCCCTTTTCCTTCGTAACGTGCGGAAGTCCCGAACTCTGTGAGGTACAGCCCGATAGACCTATCGCCCGATAGATCTATCGCGCGGCAGTCTATGCTGCCCGACACATTCTCTGTTAACATGTATAGATTATCGGCCTTGTTAAACTGAACGGTTTCGTATCATCCGATATGCATATCGCGCAACATATCTTTTAGTAACTATTGCCCGATATGCCATGTCGGGCGATAGTTGTGTCGTCCATTTTTGTATCGTCCTGAAGGTTTTGTGCCGGGCGACACGCTGCTTCCTTTTTATATACGAGCCGTATCGGGCATATTTTATCGCCCGATACGGCCGCACGTTTGTCGCCCTATCGCATTGTCGTATCAGGCGATACCCATCCCTGGTATCGCCCTAACACCTTGCGTGTCGCCCGATACTGAGGGGGGGGGGACGGGCCAGGGAATCTTTGTACAGAAAAACAACGGGCCAGAGAATCTTTGTACAGAAAAACACTGGGCCAGGGAATCTTTGTACAGAAGAAAAAAAACACCGGGCCAGACATTTATTCTTTATTATATACTTTTTTCAAAAGCCAACATATTTGATCAAAATATTTCTTTTGTTGTCCTATAGAGATGGCCCGCACCAAGATGACTGATGTCCCCGTTGACTCTCAGGGTAGGAGGATCTACCCCGAGACTGCGGCTGAACCCTCCAACGCCAGGCAGAAGTGCCTGAACCCAAGACCAGTCGAGGCCTCTACAACAGAAAAGAGGGCCAAGGTTGGAGAAGTGGCAACTCCAACTCCAATTTTAACTCCAACGCACCCACCAGCAGCAGCGATCCCGGAAGCCTTGGCAGTGAGTTTCGAGCCAAGGAACGACGAGCATACTCGTCGGTACGCTGAGCTGGTGCCCAAAATCTACCGCCCCAGCAGGTTCTGCCATGAAGCCTCATTTGCTGATCTGGGAATCGAGAAGAGGCTGAAGGCCGTCCTCGCCGCGGCGGGTCTGAAGAAAATCTGCTTCAGTAGGTCTTCCTCGTACACTAGGCTGACAATGGAGTTCATGTCTTCCCTCCACCGGGTGAGAAATTCACCGGCGGAGAGAAAAGCATTCGGAGGGCCAGACAGACTCCAAGCCCGACTCTACAACTCGGAGTGCACAATCTCTGAAAAGTTTCTGAACCAGGTCTTCTCTTCAAGCGAGGAGGAGAGGAACCTGATGGACAACGGTGAGAGAATCACCGAAGGAGACGGGTTCAATCCCGTGAAGCTCTGGAACAAGTTAACCGGCGAATCTTCGTTCAAGCCGGGAAAGAAGGTGGCTGCTATACACTCATGCTTCTGGAGGATAGTACACAAACTGGTGGCATGCCTCCTGTTCAGCAAGTACGAATCCATCAACATATACACAGAAGAGCTCCAGGTCATGTGGCACATAATGGAGGGCCGAGTGATCAACCTCGGACGATTTCTACTGAACAGACTACATCCGATGAAGGGAGCTACCAAGGAATACTGTATGGGTGGCATCATCAACCTAATCGCAGTAGGACTCGGGTACCCAAAGGAGCTGCATAGCCTTTCAAGGACGCAAGGCGATGAGGTGTTTGACACCAAGTACCTGATGAGGACCAACATCATTAGGAAGGAGGGGGGAGACTATTTCTATAAGTTTGCAAGGACAAATACACTCCTCCCACTCCCTCTCTGCGCCAACTACGACGTAGACAAGTTGGTGTTCACTACAGCCGAGATTGAAGCTGTAGCAAAAGGCGCAGCCCCCACTACAGCCACCAAAGCCAGAGAAGGGGTAGTTCCAGAGCTACCGGCTACAACTGCCAGTAGGGTTGTAGTCGCTCCAGCTATATCAGCCGCCGCCTCAACAAGAAGGATGGTAGCCGACAAAGAACCGATGATCGTTGGGGTCACCGAGACAGAAACTTCGGGAGCTGCCGCAGAAGAGACGGCTGCAGCCCCTGTCATCCTTGATATGCCTGTAGAGGCAGAAGAAGAACCTGAGCTGAGCACCAGCAATGTGGTGTTCGTCGAGACCCTGAGGAAGGAGCTCGAGGGAGCTCAGCTGACACCTACGCCGCAACCTATGTCACCTTTTATAGCAGGAGAGGAGGTCGCTGACAGTGCGGAGGTGAACCGAAGTTTGCCCGCACCACAACCGTCCCCTCGTCGACGAAAAGGCAAGGCGATAGCTACTGAAGTAGCGCCATCGCCCCGCCTGGCGGCATCGGCGACGCAAATTGTTTACGTAAAGTCTACCATGCATGGTAAGCCATCGCATGAGAAAGAGGTCGCGAGGATGGGAGGAAGATCTACCAGAACTTCCCCATTGCTCGGAATGACGCTCGGGCACGAGCTCGACAGGTTGCGGGAGGTAACAGATACCAACTCTGACATTTGTATTTCCCTAACCCGCAAATATGCGTCTGTTCAAGACAGGCTGAGCAGCCAAGAGCGAGAGCTGCTGAGCGGACTAGAGGCCGTAAATTCAATAATGCAGCAAGTTCTCCAACGCCTCGACAAGATCGAGGAGAGGCTGGATAGAGGGGACGACCATCCGCGTCGAAGGCAGCCGAGACGGTCGCCGTCACCTCCAAGCCGTGACTCTCCATCATCTTCGTCAGCATCTCCCTCGACATCTGCGTCACCCTCCTCCTCCAGCGGGCGATCCTCAACGCCCAAGGAGGGGACGCAACCGAAGTCCACCGACGGAGCTCCAGCAGGACAAGAGAGCTCTGTAGGTCCCGAGGAAGAAAATCCCGCAATCCCCCTGGATGATATTGAAGATGATAATGGAGATGTCAGCATCGAGACAGACTCTTCAGACGAGTCGGAGGGAGAAAAGGGGGACGTGTACGCAGCCAATGAAAGACACTTCCCCCGAGGTAGACGCTCGATGGCAGATAGGTTCCGTGAGCCATCAGAGATACCGTCCTTCGAGATGGCCGACTTTGACAGAAGGGCAATCAGCTACCTGTCGATCAGAGACCAGAAACTGCTAGACAGGGTCCTAAGATCGCAGGCAGATGAAGAAGACGTCATCTGGAGCTACGGCTACTTCTCCGTACGACGGGGAACACTCCGCAACATGTTCCGCTCGACGGTCGTCGTCGGAAAAAGGCTATTCAGGGTCCTCGAGAATGCTATAATAGAAAATATCGATAGTAGGACAGGTCGGAAGAAAATATACTGCGCCACCCCGACCTTGGTGAGAAGGTTGATGTGTAGAGAACTAGAGTCCTCTGCGGTGTCCAACATGTTGCAGCACATTGATGAGCACAACCCTAACCTCGTGTTGGCACCGTACAAGCACCACAACATATGGTTCCTCTGCGTAGCAGACCTAAGGAACCACGAAGTGCGGCTCCTGAACTGCAGCCACAACGAGGTGCCGCACTCCGGGGTCGCCTTCAGCCACCTGGAAGACAAAAACATGAGGCTTCTACCGGTGCGTCTTCAAAGATTTATCAAGCGAGGAGCCAAACGCCATGGCGGCGTTTGTAACTTCTTTTCTATTCGCAACTTCCCCATCCAGGCTGAAGAGGGAAGCGGAAACAACGCCTTAGTCGTCTTAAGTGCCATTGAGGTGCTCAGTACATTTGGCAATTTGAGGGCCCTTAGGGGCCATTGTTTCTATCAACGCAGGGGCACCTACGCCATGTTACTGATCAAGGACAAGCGCTATTTCCGGGACGCTGGGGTACCGGAGCAGCTGCTGGACAGTGACCTAGATGAAGACTCTTTTCAGTCCAGCAGCCCCTCAAAAAAAGAAGAAGAAGTGATGACCATCAAACATGGGCAGGAAAGGAGCTGATGGTCCTTAAGAAAGTGCACGGGATGGAAGAAACTGCTTCGCCTAAAGCTACAGAAGGGATGATCAAAAACTTCGACCGTTTCACGTACGCTACGCTCACGCAGGAGCAGGTAGATGTAATCCTTCTAAAGTTAGCAGATGCTACCCCGAGGGATGTCATTTACAAGGCGAGCAATGTTGTAGTCCCAATTGATGAGCTAAGGGACGTGGTTAAAGAAGGAGGATGTTTATCGGTATCGGTATTAACCGCTTGCATCCAAATTTTACAACCAAAGTTCGATCACGCATATATAGCCCATCTTATACTGTTTAACGACGTTTGCCTAGCCGACGAAACAGGAGCACAGAAGCTTTTCCTGGAAGAGTTGGAAAGTGGAGTCCCTAGCCAAATCTTCCTGCCAATTCTTCATTATAACCACTAGACGCTCCTGACGGTGTACACCCGGCAACGAGCAAGAATCTTTTACAACAGCTCGGACGGCAACAAGAACCATCCAGTGTCGTGCACATCAGAACCGCTGTCATCCGTCGAACGCTTAACTCGGAAATACTACGATGGGGTGACAAACATGATACAACCATTCCTTGACACACAAGCAAACAAATGGCACGAGCTTCAGTTCTGCCACCGCAGCCCACAACAGATCCCATTATCCAACGACTGCGGCATCCATGTCCTGGAATAGATAGCGAATAAAGAGACGCCTGACCAGCTCCATCACATCGATTACCACAGCAAAAGAGGAGAATATGTGTGGGAGCTTCTATCTGACGAAGGTGCGCTCGTCGGCTAACCCTCACTGGATCAGCATTACCTTGCCTAATCTACTTCACAACTCTGGGACAGAGTGTGGAGTAAGTTTGGGGGGGTACCATGGTACCAGTGAGGGAGGTACAAAATTTTGTCAAATTTTCTAACTTAATCTTTTGATTCCTTTGTTCATCATGTATACATATACTTGTTCATATAAAACTCTTGGATACATATACATGTTCATATAAAATTTTGAAATTCTGAAAAATTTTGCTTATTCTGTTCCCAGACATATGTACAAAGTAGTTATAGTAGTAAAAACCTGATGCAACTGCTTGCAAAGTTTGTTTTCTGTATGTTTAATGTGATGCAAGTTTTGTTATATCTTTCTGATAATGCTACTTCAAACAAACAGAAGATTACGTTTTTCCACGACAAAATTTTCGAAAAATATAATAATCTCACAAACAGCTAAGAGACGAGTATGGAGAAGGAAAAAGCTGCCCAAACAACAAGTATTTCTTTGTTTCCCTTACCCGACAAAAATCCTAAAAAGAGAGAGAAACCTTATGAGAGTGAATAAAAGCATGAGAGTTGTGCCCAATAATATATATATATATATATATATATATACACTTGTTTTCCAAAAGTACCCATCTTTAGGCATGCTAGATCCGGGGCAGTGGTACGTAGGATGTGAAATCACTGCTCTAAAGCCAACTGGCTTGGACTGCAGGGACCACTTTCCCGTTACGGACCCTTACCTGGATGGACCGATGGGAAACAAGAAGAAAACCCAAAAAGCATTAGCCTACCCTATACACAACTTTTTGCCCCGAAAATAAAGCTGTTTGGTGTGGAAGCTAACTTCAAAATCATACAACAACGTCTCGCTGAAGCTGTAGAGAATAATCTTACTTAAACAATAAGGCAAGAAAGACAAAGTCTTTTGTTCGTAATGAGGCAGCATTATCTCTAAAGGCATTACGATACTTGTTTCACATCTTGTCCTGAGAAGCATACTACGCAAGAAGAAGCATCGCCAAATAAAGTTTAAATATTGATTGGGGACAATCAAAAAGCTAAGTTTGGGGAGTTGATAACACTAATTTTTGTGATGTTTTAGACTGTTTTTCTGTTATCAAAACTGCCCTTTTCTGACATCTTCCTCTCTTTTATATGCATTTTTGCAATAATTAGCCAAGCAATGCTCTCAGTCCAATATTTCTATCTTTTGCAGAGTTTCCTCCCATTTTGGCCCATTTAGCACCAATAAGGCCGTTCTGGCCCGCAAATAAGTCCAAGTCTGTTTCGGCCCCCCTGACGCCCGATACGCACGCTGCCCGGCAGGGCTGCGCGATATGACGAAGCGCGACACAAGGATGTCACGCGAGAAGGTACCGATGGATGACACGCCACTTTACCCGACAGGGAGCCGAGCACGCCACAACTACTCCAAGTGCCGCGCGATATTGGCCACCCACCGGCAGGCGCCTCTCGCCACGACGCCCGACAGCCGACCCCCTTGTACCGGGCGATACCCGCGTCAGCCGACCGCCAACTGAACGGCGGAAAGGAGGACGCGTGGCGCTTCGAGCACCATATCTTCTCACGACCAGCTGCCTATAAATAGCAGCTACAGGGAGCCGAAAAGACAGTTTAGACAGTTTAGACAAGCTTGGCCACTTCAGGTTTCGGACAGTCGAGTGATCTTCGGAGGAGGCTACGAGAGCAGGCGTATCGTGCTCCAGTGTTCGTACCGGGCGACACTAGGTGAGCTCTTCCTCATCCCGAGAGGGAGGGGACTGGTTCACCTAGGACTGTACCGAGCGACACTGGGAGCTGATATCAGCCGATGTAGATACGCGACACGAGGGCCCGACTCCAGTGCCCGGCAATAGGATACGCAGATTCATGCCCGGCACGATAATGAACCCGATACGCTCCGCCCGTCATGCGTGTCGCCCGACTTGAGCGTATCGGCCAGGTCCTTGAGCGATGCAGTCACCCATCGCGGTGTGCCGCTTGAGAGAGCGTGCCGCCCGACACGGCAGTATCAGGCTAGGCCCCTGTCCGATATCGGGCGGGATGGTTACTGTAGCCTGTCGTCCTTCTACATCAAGAAGGCGACACCTATCTTTAATTCTGTTATTTAATTCCTTTACTTATGCATTGTAACTAAGACCTTTAATGCTTATAGAAATGGAAAGGCTTAATTACTTGCTGCTCTATGCTTGGTGCAATATGTTGGATGACTGCTATGTTTGATATCCGAACTCTAGCTTGCATGCTTTGGATCGCGTTTCGGTTAGCTACCGAATCTTGTTTTCCCATCGCAACAACTTCGAGAGTTGTGTTGTGGCTCTAGTGTTTGGTCCGATTCTGGAGTACGATAGTGCCTGGAACGGAGTTGTTTCAGTAACAATCCATTCTAACTTTGAGCCCAGCAACCTCGTGAGGGGTGCCGAGGCTTGGTTAGAGGTGCCCACTCTGAGAGGAGGGGTGCAGGGTGTTACTGGTGCCGCTTGTTTTGCAGTAGTTTTATCCTTCGTACCTTGCTCTAGCTCTAGTGTTATCTTTCGGTTTCTGTTGCATGAAAACCCCTAAAAACTGCTAAATGCTTAAAACCTTAAATCTTTCTAGTAACTCCACTTGGAGATAGTTTTCTTGTTTTGTTTGTGACATCTTTACGATTCCCTTCTGGGGAATTTAAAATCTCTTTTTACCTGCCGGAGTGTAGCGTGTCGGTTCTGGATTCTCAACACTACCCCCGTTGTCCCTGTGTTTGACCCCGTATATCTACTTCGACCCCGTAAACAAAGTTGCGGGGGCCTAGAAGGATTCAGGTTTATAAATGTAAAAGCTCGACTACCTCAAATCTGCCTCCAAATTTAGGACGCGCGATTTAGGCCGGTCAATATGTAACATAGAAACTGAAACGATAGGTCTGCCCTGGACCTAGACAAAGACAAAGCTACACAATGTAATAAGTTGGTGAGCAAGCAGCCAACTTCATGCCTCGTCGGACTCGTCGGCCAACTTCATGGCCTCGTCGTACTCGTCCCACGACACAGGACAGCCTTCGTCCAACAACTGATTTTTTTCCTGTTTGCTGGCGTCTTTTGGCCACTCGAACAACAACAGAAGATGGTGAACATGATGAGTAACACCCTTGGCTTGTTCGTCTCTCTCATTTGGGCCCTCATCGCGTGTAGGCTCGCAACATGGTTTCTTGCAAACAAGCTTTTCTTCTACATATTTTTTAATTTTTGATGGAGACATCAATAGTTTTTCAAATTTTGTCCTTGCCTTTGATTGTGACCGCGATGATGACATCTATAGTTAATAAATAAATATAAGTATTAGAAAATATCAATAATAGTAAGATAACTGTGACAATATTGAATACAAATAAATGCTCCAAACAAACTTAGCTACAAACAAGTAAGAACGTGATGTATGCATTCAATACATAACAATAAAAAGCTCCAAATAAACTTAGGTACATACAAATAAATGTTGCGAAGTAAACACAAACAACTACAAAGTCGTGGAAATATATTACAGGTTAATGTGTTACTTTCGCCGTCTATCGTGGTTGTTTGATTCACTCATCGGTGTTAATAAGGTATTCAGCAACCCCAGGTGGGTAAATGCGACGAGTCGTCATGAAGTTGCGTTGCACGGCCAATGGCGGGGGAGGCAATAAATCTCCCAAAATAAAAAGATTGTCTCTTATGAACTCTCTCCTTATGTGTTTCCATCTCATCTGCAACTCAGTCAAAGATATGTAAGGCCCCCCAGTTATGTTTCGGAAGTCACGCCATGCCTCCATCCAAGCCCGTGTAGTATATACTCCATTAATACATCTCCCCAACTCATATTGGTTTCTCATAATACCTCTGAGAACCATATCAAGCTTCGTACACCACATAAAAGAAGGCGTCCTTGGAGGCCCAACCATATTACAGATTCTGTAAGTAATATGTTTTAGACGTAAGTGTGTATCGCATAATTAAGGGAATATAAAATGCATATTCAGTTCTAACTAACATTTATCAACATCATGGTGAAAAAACATACACCCTCCATAAAACATACACCAACATTATGATAAATAACAAAAGCCTGTTAATGTCGGATGAATTCAGGAAAATTTAATGTTAAAAACATTGAATGGTTGACAATGTAAATCGACACACCAAACTAAATGTAGCTCTCTGCCATTAAACGTTATGGCTTCACCGTGGGTGAAGGAATGTCTACAAGAAGACTACATTCTTCCTCCAGACTGGCAACGTGGCGTTCTAGACCCTCATGCTCATACTTTTTTTGGGTGTATATATCATCGTAGTTGTGATGAATTTCAACAAAGTCCTTCATGTTCATTGCTTGGCCCCACACTACCTTACACTCGACAGTTAGTAACATAATCTCAGCTTTCAAAGAATCAATTGTTGGGGGGAGATCGACTGCCCAACGGAAGTATCTGCACCTATCTTTTCCCTACAATGTATTATCAAGTTTAATGAATGACAAAGAATGTGCGGCATACACAACGACAACCTATTATGTATGTATTTACTAGTGCACCTCACGAGAAGGACATATGTAATACATTTTGCCCGGCCTTTCACTCAGAATGCCAAAATCATACAACCATGCATCCTCTGTGTTAATCCGCAAGGCTGCATCTAACCCACAATCACACCTCAGAACTTCATATAGATCCATTGACATCTAAAACATAATTGAGGTAATTGAGGATTAGTAAAAATAATGTCGGATTCTGAACATAGAGTTAAAATACAACTTTCTGGACATAAAATAGGCCTAACTGCTTGTTCTACATCTATGATGTATTGTATCCGTCCTCATTTGAAGAGTCGTTACTGCTCGTGATGTGAAGTCATTGGTGAAGATATTGGCACCTCTCACGTAGAGTGGAAATATCTTGTTCGAGCCTATCGATGTCTGCTCTTGTCGAACTGACAAAGTCACATAGTTCAGACCATAGCTTGCGTTCGTTGCGTGCATATGCAAGTTGTGTTAGCATAGCATCCCTAACTGCATTAAGTTTGGCAACTGTGGGCGGTACACGCTGCGCGGGCAATCTCATCTGGCATCTGTTCGAAACAAGCCCCCAACCATAAGTAAAATACGGTATGTGGGGGTTGTTATTTTCAAAACGTCCATTTGCCGCGTCCGCGTCATCCATATACACACGTACAGTGCATTTAAGGCCGCATGTACAACAAGGCATTCCATTCTCCATTTAAAGACAACCTACCGATTCATTATGTCATGTATATTATTAGGATCCAGTAAAAAGTTCGTAAAAAAAACAAGTAAAGGCTACAAAGTTATGTCGTGGACAATTTTTCAAATAATGTCGAAGACTATTATAGATACAATTGTACGTCAACGGGCATCCCATAGCAAATTAGAAATGGATTCACGTAAACGGTCGCCCTCCCTTGAATCGGCCTGAGTTGTTTGTTGGAGGGAACTCAGGTCAACCCCAGCAGGGGGAACGGCGGATGTTAAATGTCATCTGGGAGTTCGTCCATGATACTGTCGCCATCATGTTGGCGGCGTATGAAATTGTGGAGGATACAACAAGCCATTACGAGGCGACACTACGAATGTATGGGATATGTCGCCCCCTTTTTAAGGTAGGCAAACCGCCGCTTCAGCACCCCAAATGCACTTTCTACAACATTACGTAATTGTGCGTGGCGGTAGTTGAACATCTCCTTCTTGCTGGTGTAGGCATGTCTGTTTCCTCGGTACTCAGAAATATGGTAAGTTGTGTTGCGATACGGTGCAAGGAATTGCTGAGTGTTGGCATACCCTGCATCAACTTGGTAAAACTTTTCCGGCAGAACTTTAAACCCGCCCGTGGTCGTCGCCGACTGTAGGACCCTTTGGTCAGCAGCCGATCCCTCCCACCCAGTTAGGACATATGTAAACTCCATGGAGAAGTCAACTACAGCCAAGACATTAAGAGAGACATTCCATTTTCTGTCGCGGTAGCGATTTTGCTTGTCTCGTTTAACCAAGACGGGGATGTGTGTTCCGTCAATTGCCCCGATGGCATTCTATAACACCAAAATAGGTTGTAAACATAAAAAATATTTCCAAATGATTAAAGATTGTAGGGGCTAACTATTACCTTGAAGTACGGGTAGAACCTTGGGGTCTCCAATATACGAGAATGTGTTGTCGTGCATGTCGCTGCAGTTTGCATGACAATGTACTCATTGGACAACGAACACACAGCATCCAAGACTTCGTTGAACTTTCTACTGATGGTCTCACCAGAGTGAATGTAGTCCTCAGCCAAAGCACGATTTGTATGTCCATGGCCAACCATTTGTAGGAAGTAACACACAGCCTCAACCGAACTGACGCCTCTAGTACTTCGTAACAAGGCCCGACTCTCAAGCTTGTCCACAAGGGCCAATATAGAATGTGGTCTCATTCGATATAGGTCATAAGCCCTTTGTTCATGACCGTTTAAAATTTCTAAGACCTTCTGGTGGCCACTCCTAATGCTAACTGACCTAGGTATTGTAGGTGGTATGTCGGAAATGTCGTCAATGATGGAGTTTGCTATGGACTCAGCTATTGTATCAACAATGTGATTAGCTGGACCAGACAATGTATGTAGAATGTGCGTGAGGAGGTCAGGTGTTTCTGTTTGGTCAGTGGTTGACATGATGCCTACAAGTGGAAGCATAGAAAGGTTGTCATGGCAACGACAAGGAAAAAATGACTAGTCTACAATCATATGTAACCGTGGACATATAAAATAATGGCTTCCGGGATACATAGCGAATTAGATTGAACACAAAATAAAAGCATGGCAGTGAAATAAATTATTACAACAGTTAATCAATTTAGTTTCTGCGGTAAAATAATGTCTGGACGGGAATAAAAATATTTCAACAATACAACAAATTATATTATGGCGAAAGAAAATGTTTCGAAGGGAAATAGATTATTACAACAATGAAATAACTTTCTAATGATTTGCTGAGTGAAATGTCTGGCCGTTAATCAAACTGATGTTCCCCCTTATGATCCGGAAGGGCCAACATCATTGGACGAAGGAAAAAATGCATCATTAGACGAAGGAAAAAATGCACGGTGAGATGACATAAACGACGATGGCATACTTGAGTTGTTGCTGAAGTTGGGGGTTGGGGATTGCGTGAAAAATGCATTGTGAGATGGCATAAACGAGGATGGCATTGAAGGTGTTGGTGTTGCATTGGCAGCTTGGGACCTTTCCCAAAGGTCTTGCAACCATATGGTTATCTTTTGAGGTGTGTCTATAAGGCTGAGGTAGATGTTGCAGTTTGTTGAGTCCTTGATGGCGTTCACAAGTGTTGTAAACACACAAGTGGGGGCATCTGGGTAAGTGTCATGGAAATGTTGTAAGATGGTTGTAAACTCTTTCTTTTCAAAGGCTCTAGTTGCCACACCACTGCCTAACTCGTGAACCTTTGCATAAACCTGTGTGAATTCAGATAACACTTCATTTGAAAGCCCACATCGGTCTTCAACCATTGATGGCCGCTTCTTGCGCCTAACGACAGGAGGCTTCCCGCCAACGCTCTGTGTATCTGTTCCGCCTCCCCCGGTGTCTCCCTCACTTTGCATCCCATATGCGGCCATATTCGGTACCCCTGATTGGCTTCCAGTGTTCATGGGTGTCTCTGACCCATCTAAGTCGACACTGACATCATCCTCGGAGGCAACGTCAGAAGGGATTTGTGTGTCCGTTGAAGACATTGCATGATGTCCTCTAGCAATGTTCCTCCCCGCCATCATATCGATGTCATAGTAGTGGGGAAATGGCTTGTTAAGCAACCTAGCAAGATCCTTGTTTGCCTAAGTATACAAAAATTTTGTATTAGGAAAGTTTAAGTGTAAATATAGGACATTACTTTATTCGATTAATAAGGGACTGGTTATTGGATATACCGCAAGGCTCTCCCTCCATTCAGGGCTATCGGGCAGCGTGGGCTTATGCCTAGTGTCATCCCATCCAACGCCACTCTTATTCGTCACAAGCTTCAAAGCGGCATAGTCCCTCCTCAAGTTCTTCCACCGAGTTTTGAGCTGGTCTATATTGCAGGCCGTCTTCCCCATCCTATTTTGCATTTCCACGGTTGCCTCCCGCCAAGCCTCCCTAGTGAAATGACCATCGACACACCTGCCTAGGTCATATTGTCTACACAATGCTGATACTAGAGCGGCATCAGAGTCTCTTACCCAAACAATACAAAACTTGGGCTCACCGGAAGACATACCCCCGCAGGTGCTGCAATATATTATGATACACAATTCGTTATGCTATCAAGATAATACTACAGTGGAATTTGATTCATTCCATCGGATTCATCTCAAATTGTACACATTAGCTATATTTAAAGATGTGTTTTGTTTGCTGATAACATATCTATCTTGCATTACTTGCTAAGCCAACGAAAGCATGTACTGGAATGGTGATGGCTGAGCTGCAATTACACCAAAATTACTCTATACAGCAGGTGCTACTATGTTGGTGTGTCCTGGAAGTATTTTGTAACTATACTTACTCTATGTTGGTGTGTCCAAGCATATTTGTTTTATGAGTTTCAAGCAACAGAAATATAATGATATCATTTCAATGTTATAAATCATGACCTATAATACAAGTAATGTATAAATAAAGGTAGTTATTAGTACTCATTTTCGACCTATAGAAAACTACTATGGTGATCAAATAGAAATCAAATAGACTGGGTTGCCTTTAAAATACAAATCAAATGTCAGAAATAAATTATGGTGATCAAATAGACTCAATGTAATTCAACCATTGTGTAGAATCCAAAACAATAATCATTTATTTTACAGATTATCTCTTCATAGTCGAAACTGATTTAATTTTGTACAGACCTAGGTATTCTATAACAGAAACACTGGTAAATTGCACATGTATGTATAAAACAGTTCTCCACGTTTATTGCTTACCATAAACTTGCTAGCTCATGTTCTTGCTTTTAAATGATGATCCATGCACTAAAAAGCTATGCTTGACTTGAATTTTGATTTTTATAATGTTCCCTATTCTGATTTCAGTTCTATATGAACCTGTGATCATGTTTACATTATTCCTAATGTATAATATGACTTGTATAAGGTTGGTTTGACATCTGATGGTGCTAAACACCTATCAACCAATATCAATTTTAGGGTTTAAAACTGATTTCTTCTATAAACACATGACTCAATGGTGGCACTATTGCAACAACCGATGGTGTTGTCTTCATGACAACTCATGGGGGTGACCAAGGGTGTCAATTGACATTCACCCTTTAGGTCAGGTGTTGGCCTAATTAGAAGATTAATGATTAACAACTAAGTACCCTAATGATTCTATCAATCAATGGTGATATTAGTTTGATATTTGATGGTGATCAATGAATATAATGTTGATCTATTAACCTATGGTGACTTAATGGTCACTACTGATGGTGTATCAGGTCTCCACAACCTATGGTGAGTTAAGCATGTAGTTGTAGCATCAATTAAGCCTTAAACCAATGGTTTCTTGGGTCATTTGATGCAATGGTAGGACCTATACTCCAATTGATGATTTTAATATATGAACTTGACCTAATGGTTAAGATCTAATGTTTCTTCATCCAATAAATTGGAATTATGCCTAAATGTAATATGTTGGTTCTAATAAAGTGATTTAAATGGTTTCCTTTATGAGATCAACTTAAAAATCTCATTTACTGACGACTTGTTTTAAGTAAACAATCGCTTATGGGTTTTACCCTACTCTTAATGGAACTTTTTATGTCGTTAATAAAGGGATGTCTAGGGTTAGATGGTGACTTTTTCTAGAGCACAACTCAATGACTTCATAGGTGGTTTATTCAAGATGTTTACTTATGTAAACAACCAATGGATTTACCTTTTCAACATGTAATGGTCAGAAGTTGATGCCTCAATATTCCCATTGTTTTAGGTGAAGTGTGTAGTGTAATGTTATGATTTGATGATGAGAATTTGATGGTTTACTACCTTAAAGTTGTAGTCTTACCCTTTCCATTATATGATTATGATTTATAATCACCATAATGAATTAATGGGTAACCCTAATGAGGTATATCCTGTTATACCTAGCTTTAATATAACTAAATGATGGTAATTGGGTATGAATAGTCCTTGAATGAATAATACAATCATGGACTACTCTCTTATTGTTGTTGAAACCCTAGTATGCTATAACCTGATGGTTACACCTTGATTTATGTGCGGGTTCATACTTTAGAATAGTATGGAACGTGATGGTGATTCTTCACCTTATGCATCCATGATCCAATGGGGATGTCGTGAATTAGGGTTTGGGTATAAGTGATGATTAGTAACATTAATATAATTTATCTTGTTGAACCTAACTCTAAGGAAAATAGATAAATATGATTATTCATGTTTAGCATTCTTATATGATGGAATGATGGTGAAATAACCTCCTTAATATGATCATAACCTTAAAATGTTAATTGGTGGTTATGATATCCACATGGTTGATACTTTATTATGCTAAACATGTGCATTATGAATATGATGAGGGTTAATCATATATAGATTCCTGGCATGTTGATGTAATAAAGGAATATTATTAATGTTAATATAACCCTTCCATGATTGTTTATGAATATCTCCTAGCTCATTAATGCAATATTGTACTGATCTGGTGTATTATATGCAAGTGATGTTGTTGAGCCTTGCTATAAGGCATGCAAAGATAATGATTATCTTATAGGGAATAATATGAAGGTCTTAATGACCTTTGAGCATGGTTGAGTCCTGAATGAGGTGTAATCCTCTTGTATTGATAAGGGTTGATACCCTGTGATATTGTGAAAAGGATTTATTTCTTGTGATAGTTTAATGGCTAGTGTAGTCTCATGAATGGCAAGTGACCATGTGATGATGAGATGAGAAATTATGTTTCACATATTTTATATCTTTTCAAGTTGTGATATTTATATGCTTACTAGAAGTGAATTAGGGTTTGTATGTCCACTTGTTTGATGCAGACTTAATTCACCCAATTGGCATAATTAATCAAGTGCAACTCTAATCTTATAGTGCCATGTGTCATAGATCCATCTTCGGTGTCAAAACTTGCTGGATGGTGAAACTTGTATTCCTAAGGGAAACTCGGAGCACATACTATTGAGTATGTAGGGGTGGCAAATTGAGGATATATCCTTGTCATCTAAAATGCATGTTATGGAGGATGGCTATGGTCATGCCTCAGACATTTGATGTGATTGGGGACAACTACGGTTGTACTTCAAATTAGAGGGTTTTGTATACCCTGGTTTCTAGTGCCGTTACCTGTACCAAGGGCGGACTAGTGGTTAGCAACTTGACTTATGTCACTGTAGTGGAAGCTTTGACTGATATGTCACTGCCTTTTTACTCGTATTGACCGAGGGGAAGAGATCTTAGGATACTGACACTCCTAGATCTTGTACGGAACCAAATAGCCCTTCGCAGGGGTCGATTGGACTTTGGGTTATACGACTCAAACTCCCCAGGGCATAATAAAAATGTAATTATAGCCTTCTAGCAAATCTATTTAGGGTTATACACAATGCTTCATATTGGGTGATAACCCTTGTTGTTCTATGTACATAGAGATGATGTTTAATGCATTAAAAGATAGTAGATATTCTTATGTTGTGGATATGCCCATGTTATAAATGTATATGTACAATAGTCATGTTTAAGTTGATAGAGATATTAAAACTGTTGGCTATGATTATGACATTCATTATCACAGGTTGTTAGCAATACTTATATTGCTAGCTATGCCTTTGTAACTAGAGATGCCTATATTTCTAATCATGCTTCTGCAGATAGTTGTGCTTATATTGTTATTCATGCTTATATTTCTAGCTATGCCTTTGTAACTAGATATGCCTATACTGCTAATCATGCTTCTGCAAATAGTTGTGCTTGTATTGTTAGCCATGCTTATATTGCTAGATATGCCTTTGTAACTAGTGATTCCTATACTTCTAATCATACTTATGCAGATAGTTGTGCTTATATTGTTAGCTCTACTTATGATGTTGATATGTTCAACATGATAGACATGTTGATGTTGTTAGCTACACTTATGATACTACACTTATTCATGATGTTAGATGCTCATGCTGCTAGACTCCTTATACTATTAATAGGGATATGAGAATAGTATGGCTAATGAAGATAGTTATTATCTACTCCTTTATGTATTTTGTTAATCATCAATGTTGTTGATCTTATTTGTTATATATGATTAAATTGCTTAAACTGTCTCATTACCTAAAAATGTTGGAATCAATAAACGTTGTTGGAGGTTATATCTCTTGCTGGGACATGGGTCTCACCCTTGTGGTTTGCCACATCTTTTGACGTAATCAGAAGTGAAGAAAACAAACTTGTGGCAACAAAGAGGACCTATAGTAATTAATCTATGAGAAAAGTTGATAGTGTAATGTACATGTTCAGTGCATGGAAAGTCAACAACAAGCCATGATAGGATAATCCAAGCATATTTGTTTGATGCTTTCAAGCAAAAGAAATATTATGATATCATTTCAATATTATAAATCATGACACATGCTAGGTATTATCATATATTAAATCAGTACATTAAATTGTTCACCCTTATTGAAAAAGTTGTTCTATTTGAGTGTAATCTATAGGTTCAGTGCATGGAAACTCAACAAGAACCCATGATAGGATAATCCAAGCATATTTGTTTCTTGAGTTTCAAGCAACAGAAATATAATGATATCATTTCAATGTTATAAATCATGACCTATAATACAAGTAAGGTAGTTATTAGTACCCATTTTCGACCTATAATACTGCAATACTAATCAGTAGATTAAATTGATTCAACTTTTGACTGAGCTAGTTATTATCATAGATTAAATCAGTAGATTAAATTGTTCCCCCTTATTACATATTGGGTTGGGTCACTGGAAACTACTATGGTGATCAAATAGAAATCAAATAGACTGGGTTGCCTTGCAAATACAAATCAAATGTCAGAAATAAATTATGGTGATCAAATAGACTCAATGTAATTCAACCATTGTGTAGAATCCAAAACAATAATAATTTATTTTACATATTATCTCTTCATAGTCGAAACTGATTCCATTTTTTACAGACCTAGGTATTCTATAACTGAAACACTACTAAATTGCACATGTATGTAAAACATTGTTCCATTTCAGTGTAATCTACATGTTTAGTGCATGGAAACTCAACAAGAACCCATGATAGGATAATCAAAACATGTTTGTTTGATGAGTTTCAAGCAACAAAAATATTATCATAGCATTTAAAAGTTATAAAGCATGAAATATGGTACTTATACCAATAATACTACAAGTAATGTATAACAAAAGCTAGTTATAAGTACTGTTTATCATTTTATTATTCCCTAGATGCACATAATCAGTTATTACAGTTATTTTTTTGACAATAAAATCATTTTGGGATACTTGTGGGTACTACATAAAGACTATATCGTCCTAGTCCAAATTATCTCCATATAGCAAGCAACAGGAAATGAAAAAAGCATAACAACGGGAGAGAAAGAAGGAACTTTGGGGTAGATATCAACCAAAAAGTTTGTATTATAGCAATCCAAACATATTTGTTATATGAGTTGAAACAGAGGAAGTTGGGTCAAGAAAATCATTTATTTGACAGATTATCTCTTCCTAGTCGAAACTGATTCTATACAGACCTAGGTATTCTATACCATATTTTTATACAGACCTAGGTATTCTATACAGACCTAGGTATTCTATACAGAAACACTAGTTTTTACAGACCTAGATATTTTGATATCCAAGGCCTAACTCCTTAATAAATTTCTTATCTTCATGATAAGAAGATGGGAATGTGACCAAATGTGGAAAGACATCCAATAGAAGTTTCAATAGTTGACTAAAAGATGTGTTTGTCCAGTGAAACATACATTTTAAATTAAATAGACGTAGAAGAAATGACAGTGTTGAGAAATTCTTACAACCAGGGTAAAGCTCATTATTAGAAAGCTCACTAACTTCTTGAATTTCATGTCATCTTCAATAATGTAAAAAGACTCTTCGGGCCA
Organism: Alisma plantago-aquatica; assembly: GCA_963693085.1. Taxonomy (NCBI): domain Eukaryota; kingdom Viridiplantae; phylum Streptophyta; class Magnoliopsida; order Alismatales; family Alismataceae; genus Alisma; species Alisma plantago-aquatica. Next base: position 1,159,146,630 of record OY856412.1, on the reverse strand, counting down.
TGGAGAATCCATTTTTTATATTCTCTGAAAAATCCATGGAACAAAATGTCTTTCCACCTCCTCAATAGAAAACTCCTTTCTATTTACTTTGCATTCACCATAATAATCAGTTATTACAGTTATTTTTTCGACAATAAAATCATTTTGGGATACTTGTGGGTACTACTATCTCGTCCTAGTCCAAATTATCTCCATATAGCAAGCAACAGGATATGAAAAAAGCATAACAACGGGAGAGAAAGAAGGAACAATGGGGTAGATATCAACCAAAAAGGTTGTATTGTTCCCTGGCCTCCTCTCTGACCGTATTCAAACATGAATAATGAGATGGATATATTCTGACTGTCATACACAACGATTAACAATAATACTACAGAGATGGATATATTGTGAAAAAAGCATAACAATGACAAACATTGCTTAAACTATGCCATCGATTGATAAAATGTGACTATCATACACAACGATTAACTTGTTTGGAACCAATGTCGGCTGAATAAATACACAAATTAATTACCAATCCACCTCAGAAATGTCTGCCCTAATCGACATCACAAACAAAGCGTCGGCTACCCTATTTCGTAACCAACCTTAGCAGGAAGGGGCGACAAAGAAGAAGCACTGCGTCCTTGCTGTGTGTAGCGCCGCCGGAGCACCAGGGAGGAGAACCGCCGGATTTCAGCCAGGGACGACCAGCTTCCGCGAACAGCTGCTCCAACAGACGAATGTGGAAGTGAAGAACCTCGCAGCACAAGGCGAATATGAAGGCAGACGGACACTTTGCCTTAGACGCGCTAGGGTTTCTCCTGTGCGTCGACAAGATGGGACAATGTCAGATTGAGATAGTCGAAGACCAGGGCAGGGTATGGCTTACCTTGCTTTTGAGGGATGTAGCCGCCCCAGTAGACCGGCGGTTGCAGACGGCTGAATTAATTCTCCACGCGGGCGCTTCGCCCGACGATGACCTCTGGCCTCCATCCGCGATTTGGTCGAGGTCGCAGACATGGCTTTACTTCTCTCACACACGGACCAACAGATTGCGCGTAGAGAAGAGATGCGAAGCGTCGGGAGGCAGAGCGCCGAGAGGGAGAAGGCTAGGGCGAGAGGGAGAAGACTAGGGCGAGAGGGAGAAGACTAGGGCAAGAGGGAGGGGCGCGAGGGATCGGGGGTTGTGTCTGGGCAGAAACCGGACTGACATTCGCAATCCTGCCTCGACCGGGACTGGGATTATGCGGATTATGGGATTCCGTTATCCCAAAATGGGGATCGAACTGGGTTGGCTTCCAAATACATTTTTCGACCAAACCGGACCGGATCAGGCCCTCGTGGCACTAAACGACGGGCGCTAATCCAAGCCCAGTCCGTTCCCAAACAGGGGCTAAGTGTTGGGGTGTGTTTGGGAGGAAGAGGCCACCCGTCGGCCCCCAACTCTCTCTCACACGACCACTGGTTGCCGATAAGTCGTTTCAACTGTGGTGGCAGTTCGCCATCTCCGTGCTTGTCACATCGGTGGGGAGATGCCCCTTCTCTGTTACCCCATTACGTGATTCCTCCGTTCCTTGTGTTGGAATAGGGGACGAACTAGGGAAAGTAACTGTCCCTTCTTGGGTTTCCTACCGCATCTGCAATGGCTCGAGGCAGCGCCGAGGTTGTCAGGATAGAGCAAACTGCCACCGTTCGTTGCTTCCTCACACACGCTGGCCTGGTGGAGGTGATATGTAGGCGAGATCTCCATGAAATCCATGGTTGGCGGCCTGCAGTGGGTTGAGAAGAAAGAGCCATCTGGCATGAGAAGAGAAGGGAGGGAGGTGATGTTGGCGGCTGGGGCAAACTTGGGGAAAAAGAAGAAGAGTAACAACGGAGGGGTACAAAAGAACCAAGGGCTAGGGTTATTGCCTTTTCCCCTCCTCCATTTCCCGATTTGGCTGGAGGTGGAGGAAGAGCCTCCCAACCTTGCGATTCTTCCCAAAAGCAGAAGGGGGTGAGAGGGCAAGCGCATGGGCTACGATTGTGCATTTGGGCCCAAAGTGGCCAAAATCGACCCAAATACCTGATAAAAAAAGCAAGGAGCTAAAAAGGTCATATTTCTTAAAGTCCATATCTTTTGATCAGATATTCAGATTGAGGAGATTTTTAAGCCATCGGGTTCAAAATTGAGAGCCCTTCAATAAGGAAAGCATCAAGGTACCAATGCATCTTAATGGTGAGGGTCAAAATTTCAATTGAAGATGATGTATCCAACGAAACGCCATATAACTCCAACGTAGATCAAAACTTGAAATAATGTCATATTTTGCATCATACAAGAAGACTCATAACAAAACATTATGGTATTCAAAGCATGGAATTGATCACTGGGATTGAAGTAGGTCATAGTAGTGAGTTAGGTTACATAATAGAGGCGAGGGAGAAAGAGTATGATCGAGGAGAGAGAAAAGTTGGGGTTGTAACATCCTTCCCTTCTTAAAAGAAATTTTGTCCTCAAAATTCATCCAACATTGTATTCATCAGTCAAAGTTCACATTTATCGAGTTTAGACACCCAAACCTAGGTATCAAGAAAACGTTCATCATGTTTGTACATAAAGGTTGACATCGTCTTGTGTTGTTCAACCTGATTAGATATGTGTTACCCAATGTTTCAACCTGTTATACATCATCTTGGCATTAGGGTTCCACATCCCATAACACTATTGAATTTGGGTTTTGTTCATGACTTCTCATATGAGTCCAAGGTAAGTCATCAAAATTTATGTTATCTATTTCTCAAATGGATAATGTTCATTATCATGTCTTTCAAACTAGATTTTATCATTAGACGTGTAATTCATCATTATACTAGATTGCATGCATGTTCTAGTTTCCCCCCAAAATTCTATCAACTATCCCGAATTATGTTCATCATTTCTCATTTTAGATCTGAAATTACATAATTTATTCATCATGTTTATATGAGTTATGACCCCACGAGCATTGGCATATCGAGTTAATCATTTTTCATTTTGGGTATGAGACTAGGCATTTTACCCCTGATTATTCAAGCTAAGATCTCTAGGTATCATCATATCAAGTTCATGGTTCCAAATTACATCTTTCATGTGTTGTATGATTTCATACTAGGTATAGATTATAAGAGTGATTATTGTACAATTATCAAAGTTTTAACTCAAGTGACATTTTGCTCATGTATCAAGTATCATTCGAGGAACAACATTATTATCATCATCAAGGTTTCAAAGTTATCTCACTTGTATCTCAAAGGAGCTCTACAAGCTCAAGACACTCAAGCTAAGACCTATCTATGTCCAACAAAACATACTAGCCACAACCATCTACCCATAACAAAATTTCTACCCAATGTTTCAAGAAATAAGGGTAACCACTAGATTCTTTTACATACAACTAATAATCTGAGTATGAGTCTTATCATGGATATCACACATCATATACATCATCTTAGTGTCTTGGGACGTCTCCCTCGCCAATATAGCAAACATCATATATTTGATACCTCCATATCTAGGGTTATATCTTTTCATAGGAAATCTAGGGTTCAACATTTTCAAGCAAACCACATACTAGGTGACTCAACTCTTATACTGAGAAGTACTCTATCTAGGGACTCATCATCATATATTTCATCATGTATATTTTTCAACATTTGACATATTTTGGATTTTAGGTACTCTGACCTTCTCCTGTGGTGGGTCAACTCTTATCAAGAGGCCACCTTTTCATATGTCTTGTGCTAGAGGTCATCCTTCATAAAGAGGTTGATCCCCGTGTTGGTCTCAAACCATATCTCACGTATCATATCTCAACATATACAAGACTAGGTACAAGCAACCATGTCGAATCACTAACTATGCTTAACAAGTCACATATACCATATGTGGTGCTAGATTAGCTAGGGTTCCATGGTCAAACCCATCTCATATCTTCAAACATACTTGAGCCTCTCACTAATAAACTTGGGTCATATCAACATCAACACCATTATCAACATTGTCGTCGTTGTCATCATCATCATCATCATCATCATCTTAGGTTATCTAGGCTACTACTAGCCTCACCTTTATCATGGATCTCGAAAACTCTCAATACTACAACTAGCATCTAAACACTCTCATCTAGATAGATGTTACAACTCTTTATCTTAGGCTACATGGACACTCACTGCCCTTCAGTGTGTGGTAACATTTTTCATATGTACATATACTAATACATAAAATAGGTTTTTCTCCAATGTTGAAACATGCGATGAAAACTACCATCCTCCAATCGAATAAAACCAAAACCAAAATGAGTTACCACACTCATTAGGCAGTCTAGTACCATGACACCTAGAGAACTAGCAAGAACATGGTGCGTGCCTATGTAGCTACCCTATGTTGGGTTTTGTAGAGAAAAACATGCGCGGCGGAAGTAATAAAATCCACGCAACCCGAAACAGGATCTCGTCGACAACAACGTCTTTAGAAGGAGTGTTTGCGGGATATACCTTATCGCGGAGCAAGTCCGGCGATATCTCGTTGCACGACGGTGCAACACTGCTAACCTACACGGACGGAACTTCTTTCCCGTTCACTGTCGCAGGTTGACCCGGCAACGCTCCTTTGCGGTAGTGATGTACGCCGCTCGTAGCGCGTATAGGTGGTGGTCGTCGACGTCCTCCGAACGCAGGCATCAAGGCATCTGCGTCTCTACTTCATCCACGCGGATGGATGGAACTCCACATCGCGCTTCCCAAGTCGGCAGGAAGGAGTCGTGTCTCTGCGGCAGCGTGCTAGCGGCGTGTTTCTCTCCTTTCTCTCCTAAGGACGATGACGGCTAGGGTTTACGTGTGTGAGCGTAAACTAAAAGCGTCTCTCTATCTTATATAGATATCGGTCGTCAATCTTCCTTTAAACAAGATACGAAGGGAAATAGGGTTTCCTAAACCCATCGGTAAACAGAAACGTTGCGTTAATTAAAATGCTCGTGGATTAATTAGAATATTCTAGAATTCATTAATTAACCAAATAATCACATTAATTGATTAATTAATATCCGACTCCATGCAATCGCTTGGGATGGCTCTACGGGCATACATATACCAACAGACTCCCACTTGCACTTAGAGCCAGTCACTCCAATATTATTCTAATCCATTACATAAACATTTTAGTAATCAATGTGATTCGGAGCAATTCCAATCAAATCCACAATTATACTCCTATTCCAACACATCCTATGCATGTGACCCGGTAGGCTCCAAATTACGTTGGCAGTGATATCCATAATCATATTATGATTTCACAAGCAATGATTGGTATCTAGCAAGACTTCATTGCTACCCAAGTAATTGGAGAAGTTGGAGAACAACTTAACCTATCATTCATGACTGGTGTTACAGTGATTGTATAGTTCCTTTGTCACTGATATCCGGATTGAACTCGAGTCATGGAATTGTTATCCTTTTCAATGTTCAATCCATGTTCCTTGAACTAGAGCAGATTGTCTGAGATATATGTAAGCTCAATATCACATATTGACTCACATCAGCATGACCATGCATTTCTCAGTCTCGCTTATCAAGTGGCCAGAATATCAAACTCCCGTAGGAAGGACAAATTCCATCTACATCACTCACAGTCATCCCCATGTGTCACAGTGCACCCAAGCACCATCTTTATGGCAATCCTTATTTAGGACCACGGTGGATGATGTCAAAGTACACCGAACGACATGTGATAAGTGTAGTGACTTCAGGTCTAAGAACCACAATCACCACCATCATTATGAGATGTGACTCTAACTACCAATCATGGTATCCATGTGTCACTCTCAAGGTGGGTCTATCTGATACATTGTTCTCTAACAAATATCTATGTATTTGGTTTGATATCTCCATATCATGGATAATGAGACTCTTCCATCAACCAACATACATTCTAATCTTATGTGTTATTGATGTTTATGGATATTTCCACAATAGAAACCGATTAGGGACAAAACAAGAATACATACTCTTAGCATACATATGATCTCACTGTTCAGGTCATCAACCCGAAGACATATGTCATTGAGTATATCACTCTATAGACATCTATAAGTTTTATGGTCATCTCACAATATAAAACACAAATATAGATTGGAAACTTGCCTTTATTGATATGATCAATGTAGTATTACAAATTGTTTACATAGTATCCCATTACAATCATCAAATGATAGTCTCTATGGGCATACATACCAACAGATTCCCACTTACACTTATACCCAATCACTCATGAATCTCAATCCAAGTGATCAAACATGTCCGTCATGTTTCTGCTGTGAAAGTGCTTTTGTGAGCGGGTCAGCCACATTGCTTTCTGTAGGTACTCTGCAAATCTTCACATCTCCTCGTTGTATGATCTCTCGTATGAGATGGAATCGCCATAGAATATGTTTGGAATGTTGGTGCGATCTTGTTCTTTAGCCTGTGCAATTGCTCCATTGTTGTCGCAAAACAACTCAATTGCATCACCAACGCTTGGAACCACTCCAAGTTCAGAAATGAACTTCTTGATCCACACAACTTCCTTTGTAGCATTAGATGCGACAATATATTTGGCCTCTATTGTAGAATCCGCAACCGTCTCTTGCTTAGAACTCTTCCAGCTCACAGCTCCGTTGTTCAGGAAAAACACAAATCCAGATTGCGATCTGTAGTCATCTTTGTCAGTTTGGAAGCTAGCATTGGTGTAACCCTTTACCACGAGCTCTTCCTCACCACCATATACCAAGAATTGATCCTTAGTCCTTCTCAAGTACTTTAGGATGTTCTTTACGGCTGTCCAGTGACATTCACCTGGATCTGACTGATACCAGCTCGTTATGCTCAAAGCATACGACACATCAGGACGAGTACATAACATTGCATACATGATAGATCCAATTGCTGATGCATATGGAATCTTACTCATGTGTGCCCGTTCATCACATGAACTAGGACATTGGGATTTAGAGATCGTAACCCCATGGGACATGGGCAAGTTACCTCTCTTAGAACCCTCCATGCTAAACCTCTTTAGCACCTTGTCAATGTATGTGCTCTGGCTTAGGCCTAGAAGCCTTCTATATCTATCTCTATAAATCTTGATCCCTAGTATATAGAATGCTTCGCCTAAATCCTTCATAGAGAAAGTCTTCCCTAGCTAACCGTTTACTGTCTGAAGAGTAGGGATGTCATTTCCCATCAATAGTATGTCATCCACATACAATATGAGAAATACGGTTGTGCTCCCACTAACCCTTTTGTAAACACAAGGTTCATCTTCATTTTGACTAAAGCCAAACTTTTTGACTACTTCATCAAAACATAGATTCCAGCTCCGAGATGCTTGCTTCAATCCATAGATTGACCTTTCTAGCTTACAGACTTTATTGGCTTCCTTTGGATCAATAAAACCCTCAGGTTGTGTCATGTACACATCCTCGAGTAAATTCCCATTAAGGAATGCTGTTTTAACATCCATCTGCCAAATCTCATAGTCATGATAGGCTGCAATGGCAAGCATGATCCTGATGGATTTAATCATGGCAACTGGTGAGAAGGTCTCGTCATAATCAACACCTTGAATTTGACAGAATCCTTTCGCAACCAATCTACCTTTATAGGTTTGAATATTTCCATCCATGTCAGTCTTCTTCTTAAAGACCCACTTGCACCCTATGGGTATTACCCCTTCGGGTGGATCCACCAAGGTCCATACCTGGTTGGTGTACATGGATTCCATCTCAGATCTCATGGCTTCGAGCCATTTCTCAGATTCTGGTCCCTTAGTAGCTTCTAGATAGGAAGTTGGATCATCTGCTATGCCCAATTCGTCACTATCTGGAGTTACAAGAAATCCAAATCTCTCAGGCTCAAGTCGTGTCCTACTAGACCTACGAGGTTCATGTGTTACATTTGGAACTTGAAATTCCACAACAACTTGTGAGTCTTCATGTTCCTTATGTACCTCCTCAGGTTCTCTACTTTCTTGTTGGTCTCGAACTTCTTTGAGCTCTACATTCCTCCCACCAATTCCTTTGGAAAAAATTCATTTTCAAGAAATACAACAGTCCTAGCAACAAACACTTTGTTGTCAGTTGGTGTGTAGAAGTAGTATCCCCGAGTTTCCTTGGGGTATCCAACAAAATAGCATTTTTCCGATTTGGGTCCAATTTTTTCAGGAAATTGTTTCCTAACATAAGCTTCACATCCCCAAATCTTTAACATAGACAAATTGGGACGATTCCCATTCCATATCTCATATGGTGTCTTTTGAACCAATTTGGAAGGTACACGGTTAAGTGTAAACGCTGCAGTTTTAAGAGCATATCCCCAGAACGATATTGGAAGTTCGGCTGAACTCATCATTGATCGTACCATGTCTAATAATGTACGATTCCTTCTTTCTGACACACCATTATGTTGTGGTGTACCAGGTGGAGTCCATTGTGATACAATACCACAGTCTCTCAGAAGGTCCTCAAACTCTTGGCTTAAGTATTCGCCACCTCGATCTGAACGGAGTGCTTTAATACTCTTACCAAGTTGCTTCTCTACTTCATTCATGAAAGTCTTGAACATTTCAAGAGTTTCTGACTTGTGTTTCATAAGATATACATAGCCATACCTACTGAGGTCATCAGTGAAGGTAATGAAGTATTGATAGCCTCCTCTAGCATTTGATCTAAAAGGTCCACATACATTAGTATGTATGAGCCCTAGTAGATCACTGGCTCTCTCATTGTATCCAGTGAAAGGAGTTTTGGTCATCTTCCCTAATAAACATGCCTCACATGTCTCTAATGATTCAAAATCAAAAGAGTCTAGATAACCATCCTTATGGAGTCTAGATATGCGCTTCTCATTTATGTGCCCAAGACGACAATGCCATAAGAATGTTTTGTTTGAGTTGTCAAGTTTTAACCTTTTAGTATTTACGTTACATATGCTAGTCTCAAGTTCTAACAAGTAGATACCATAAGACATAGGGGCATTTCCATAAAAGATCTCATCTTTAGATATAGAAATAATTCCATTCTTAATGTGAAATTCAAATCCACTCTTGTCCATATAAGATACAGAAATAATATTTCTATTAATGGCAGGTACATAATAGCAATTCTCTAATTCTATTACAAGGCCCGTAGGCAAAGATAAACTAATAACTCCAACTGCGGTGGCAGCAACTCTTGCTCCATTAGCAACCCGCAACTCGACTTGGCCCTTTCATAAAGGCTTACTTCTTATCAGATCCTGCATATTAGAACATATGTGAGATCCACATCCGGTATCCAGTACCCATGATGAAGAAGTATTTAAGTTTATCTCAATAACGTATATACCTGAAGTGGAGATCTCTATCCCCTGCTTCTTCTTCCTCAATTCCTTCAGGTAGAGAGGACAGTTTCTTTTCCAATGTCCAGGCTGGTGACAATGGTGACAACTGCCTTCTTTGGAGATCCCACCTTTAGCTTTGAGCGCGGGTACTTTGGCTTCTGCCCGGCTTTAGAACCTTTATTAACCTTGCTTTTGCCTTTTGACTTTCCCTTTGCCTTGCTGATCACCATCACAGACTTGGGCTTGTCTTTCTTCATCTGTGCTTCAGCTATCCTCAACATGCCTAAAAATTCTGACAACGGCTTGTCAAAATTGTTCATGTTGTAGTTCATGACAAAATGATTATATGATTCAGGCAACGATTGTAGAATCACATCAGTGGCCAACTCTTGACCTAGGGGAAATCCCAGCTTAGATAGGCTTTCCACGTACCCAATCAAGGTGAGTATATGGGTGCCAACTGAGTCTCCCTCTTTCATCTTGCTTTTGAACAAAGCCTTTGAGACATCATATCTCTCCTGTCTTGCTTGATGTTGATACACATTCTTGAGATGTGTTACCATCTCCATGACATTCATGTTCTCATGTTGCTCTTGCAACTCATAGTTCATTGAGCACAACATCAGGCACTTGACATCCACGACATCATCAAGGTACTTCTTGTAAGCATCCTTTTCAGCCTTGGGCGCATTTACGGCGGGCTCCTCTGGCTCTGGTGTTTCAAGGACATAGAGCTTACGCTCATGTGTGAAAACAATTCTCAACGTCCTAAACCAGTTTTGAAAGTTGTTTATGGTAAGTTTGTCCTTCTCAAGGACCGATCGCAATGAGAAAGTGTGAGTGTTGGTTGCCATTTGATTGCTACAAAAGAAATATTTGCATTTAGTCCAAAACATTTTGACTTGTAAAGATTTGATTAACGAGATTAATTAGGCCTTTAATTAATTACGCTCCCACTATTTTATTCAAATTGATAGCCCTCACTATCAACTCGGAAGATTGCAACGCACAACCTTCTAGTGAGCCAAAACCCAAAATAATTGGATCAATGCCCAGCCAACGCCGGCGTCAAAGACCAAATACTAAGGTAGGCAACTTTTGCCAATTGCATCATATGCAACTCTTGGATAGATGATCATGCACAACTCCTTGCCATGATGCATATGTGTGCCTCTAGGTACTTGATCCTATCAAGGTTCCCTAGTTAAGTCCAACCCATAAGCCAACATGATGAGTGTGCACCCTGCGGAGGCAGACCCACACATCCACTATCACACTTCCACGAGATAGATAGTGTACCACGCGAAGGCGTGCCCACACATAGTCGATCAAGTTTTTCATGTGTGTTGCTTTATGGAAGGCAACTAAAACTTAATATTATTAATTGAGGAGTTTTATTAATACATATACATATCCAAACACCACATACTTATAGTACGTATCATATACTACTATATCCATAACCACAAATGATAGACATGCAATCACAAACACAAATACATCCGTTATGGCCATACTATTGTAATCCTTTGGAGAAACAAAGGATTACGGTGCACCTATGGTCTTATGCATCTCATGCAACACCTGTGAATCAACCTGTAAGCCTGTAATGATCAACATTACAATGAACAACTTCATGGATGCTTCGTGAGGTTGGAACTTCAAGTTTCTTCTTAGAATTGGATCTTCTTGTTACTTCTCCATGGACGCTTCTTGGAGTTGGATCTTCAAGTTGCTTCTTGGAATTAGATCTTCATGGTGCTTCTCCATGGACACTCCTTGGAGTTGGATCTTTAAGTGGCATCCTTACATCAAGTTTACAAAAACTAAAACTAATCCTATCTCTATTACATCATGTGAGTACAAATATAAAAGGAAAGAATTAATTACACTTTGAAATAAGAGATGAGGCTCGGCATGCAAGCCAAATACTTTATACAAAGGATCCATATGTAACCATTATACATCTATAGAATTCACAAACAAACATATCCACAAGATTGGCATCCACATTCATTCACAACATTCACAAAAGGGGATACTAGGACATAACCGTGCATGCACTCACCACATAAAACAGATTTTAAAGGCGACATGTATGGTATCATAGGTATATCTACATATACGTATATACATATTAAAATTGCAGTACTTGTAATGCGGGACATTCCCCATTAAAAAAAAATTGACTCCCACGCAGACAATGCGGGGTACACAGGGGCAGCGCCCCTGTGCGGGGATCCTGCTGGTTAGCGGGCGGGGGTCAAGGGGAGGCTTCCCCTCATGGGGTCTCAGGGGCAGAGCCCCTGAAAGGTCTATGGAATTTCACTTCCGTGCACTTAGGAAAATCAATATTTTCCATAGTCGACCCCGTCCAAAACGTCAAAAACAGAAGCCTACGGCGTATGTGGAATTAGGTTTAGATTTGCACATTAGCAGGTTTAATTCGCATCGTATGCAACAAAAAATAGTATACATCGATTCGATCATATGAAAACTAATCCAAATACGCCGTAGATCGACGCTGCTCTGATACCACTGTTGGGTTTTGTGGAGAAAAACATGCGCGGCGGAAGCAATAAAATCCACGCAACCCGAAACAGGATCTCGTCGACAACAACATATTTAGAAGGAGTGTTTGGGGGATATACCTTATCGTGGAGCAAGTCCGGCAATATCTCGTTACATGACGGTGCAACACTGCTAACCTACACAGACGGAACTTCTCTCCCGTTCGCTGTCGTAGGTTGATCCGGCAACGCTCCTTTGCGGCAGTGATATACGCCGCTCGTAGCGCGTACAGGTGGTGGTCGTCGATGTCCTCCGAACGCAGGCGTCAAGGCGTCTGCGTCTCTACTTCATCCACGTGGATGGACGGAACTCCACGTCGTGCTTCCCAAGCCGGAGGGAAGGAGTCGTCTCTCTGCGACGGCATGCTAGCGGCGCATTTCTCTCCTTTCTCTCCTAAGGATGATGACGGCTAGGGTTTATGTGCGTGAGCATAAACTAAAAGTGTCTCTCTATCTTATATAGATATCGGCCGTCAATCTTCCTTTAAATAGGATACGAAGGGAAATAGAGTTTCCTAAACCCATCAGTAAACAGAAACGTTGCGTTAATTAAAACGCTCGTGGATTAATTAGAATATTCTGGAATTCATTAATTAACCAAATAATCACATTAATTGATTAATTAATATCTGACTCCATGCAATCGCTTGGGATGGCTCTACGGGCATACATATACCAACACCCTAAGCACATGTCGCGGACATATGTCTAGGGTTGTAGTAAGATCTCCCTTTTCTCACCCTCCTGAACCTACAACCCATACTACAGGAAAGAAGGAGGAGAAAAGAAAGGCTCTAAGGATTACACAAGTCTGCACCTAGTTATAGAACATCTAGGTTATAACCTAGAGGCTAATTTGACTTAGTCCACAAATGACAACTCATTAAGTTTCTAGGGTTGAGATGTAAGGTGGGTTTAGTTTGTGTTTCATGTGAGTAATGTTGGTGTAGCTATTGTTCATGCTCTAATAGCATCTCTCACAGAGCCAGAATCTCGACCCCATGAACCAAACAAATACCAAAGACAACATGTGGAAGCTTGAAATGCTTAGCATACATGAACATATAACAATTTAAAGACACCAACCATAGTCTCAACATTCAACAAGATATATTAAGAAACATTGTTTATTACAAGCTTTCAATCACATATTCAAGAGTACAATTTACCAGTCTGCTCATGTACACTATGAATCTACAACAAGTACACCTGACATAGCTCACTAAGCCCATCAACTGCTAGCCATCTCTGAACATATAAAATATGTGAAACGAGATGGGTCAAGCACACGAGGTGCCGAGTACTGGGCTAAAAGATACATATACATAAGCTTTGCCTAATTTGAAAAGAGTGCAGAAGTAAATGAGAAAGAGTAACCAAGATAAAATGAGAACCCATGTTTTATGTCATTTCACTCCAATTATACCATCATATCATGTATTCATAAGGCCTTTGATCAACTTCCCATTGGAAGGATCTGTAAGGGTGCTCAAGATTAGCTAACCCTTCTATACATGAGGGACCTCAAGGCCATTGCCAAGAGCTAATCCTATTTCAACATTATATAATGGAGTTTCTATATTATGTTTGCAAGTTATAAAACCACGATGTGAGACAAACATCAAGAACATACTAGAATACTACATGATAATATTTGAGCAAGTAAATGAGCATACATATGTATCACATTTCAAGCAAGAAATCCATAGGCATATAATTATTTAAAGCCCGTACCTGATTCAGAGATTCTGAGCTTACTTATCCTTGAGCATCTAGCCACAAGCAACACCTTATTAAGCATAAAATTGCATACATGCATTAGATTCTCATCATTAACCCTAACCAACATCATTTTAGGGTTTTGGCCAAGTTAGGTTCTAAGTGGCTTAATTATTGTTTGATGGTCTTCTACGTATTTAGATGTCATCATGAAGACATTGTTCAAGCTTCAAATCATTTCGATGTTCCATTCATTCTATATGGACATATCAAGGTTTGAGTTACTAATGCAAATTATAGGGCAAAGATTCATAATAGGGTAACCACCATCAAGTATCATCAAGGAATAACATCCAAGCATAAGGGATGGTTTAGGTCAGCTAGAACATGACATAAGAAGCATGAACAACAATAGGTGGATGTCCCCAACGGTCAAGGCATGATGTGACCAACATTGGATATCAACATATCCACATGCATTCAATCATTCACATAGTACACATATGACATCATGGTCCAAATTATGACTTGGGTTGGACATACACATCTAATATATCATAAAGGGATGAGTTTTCTCTGATTTGAGAGAGAGGCACAAGGGAAAAGGATCCACCTAAGCATCATGGTACAAGACCCATAATTCAAGTCACATAGGTCACACATAGGCGAACTAGGATTTCCAACACCATAAGAGAGAAAGAGGGTGGATAAAATGCATTAGTTCCCCTAAACACCTTAATATTACATATATGAAGGAAACTCAAAGAGTTTTGTGCATAAATTTGATCACACCCATCATTGGTTCGAGATGTAACCAAACATTCACATAATTGGGGCATATACATGCATTACATGTCAAATGAAAACAACCATAGAAAGAAGGATATTAGGGACTGATATTAAAGTCAAGGAGAGACATATATTATTGATTCAAGGTTGATTAGGTATTAGTCCATCATTAAGTAGCAAGTTTACCAAATAAGGGCAAGTTACATCATTTAAGTCCAAAAGTAAGTCATCTGATCCAATTTGGGGCATTCATGAGAAGCTGGGACAGTTAGGTGTTCAAGCATGTGCAAAGAACTTCTAAGTTACTGAAATCAGGGTTAGGAGGGCAGAAGTGCATCAAAGTTCCAATATTTAGCATACTCAAGCATTTATTATGGTCAAACAAAGTCAAACTTCGTATTTTAACAGATAAGGAGAATAAGAAGAAGAATTATAGTTGGTAAGATAGTCCATATTGTAGGTATTGTCGAGAGGATCAATTTGATATATAATTTTTCCCAAAATGGCCCTAGGAATTGGGAGATATGTCTTTTACAAAAAGTACATTGAAACTATAGAGTTTGAAGTTTAGGATGTTACATTTATCAAGTTGTTGAGTTGATGGTCAATCTGGGTCGTTGACAGCCGATCGAATGACCATCTGTGACACCCTACTCCAGAGTCTGAGTGTTTGGTTGTGTTTGGAAGGAAGCGGCCACCTGTCAGCCCGCAAATCTTTCACACACGGCCATTGGTTGCCCACAAGCCGTTTCAACCGCCGTGGCAGTTTGCCATCTCCTGCACTCACTGCACCGGTGGGGAGACGCCCCCTCTCCGCGACCCCATTACATGATTCCTCTATTCCCTATGTTGGAACAGGGGACGAAGAGGGGAAAGTCTTCGTCCCTTTTTGCGTTTCCTACCGCATCTGCAATGGCTCGAGGCAGCGCCGAGGTGGTCGGGATAGAGCAAACTGCCACCGATCACTGCTTCCTCGCATGTGTTGGCCCGGTGGAGGTGATGTGTGGGTGAGATCTCCACGAAATCCATGGCTGGCGGCCTCTGGGTTGAGAAGAAAGAACCATCTGGTGTGAGAAAAGAAAGGAGGGAGGTGATGTTGGTGGCTGGGGAAAACTAGGGGAAAAAGAAGAAGAGTAACAACAGCGGGGTACAAAAGAACCAAGGGCTAGGGTTATTGCCTTTTCCCCTCCTCCATTTCCCGATTTGGTTGGAGGTGGAGGAAGAGCCTCCCAACCTTGCGATTCTTCCAAAAAGTAGAAGGGGGTGAGAGGGCAAGTGCCTAGGATACAATTGTGCAGTTGGACCCAAAGTGGCCAAAATCGACCCAAATACCTGATTAAAAAAAACAAGGAAAGGAGATAAAAAGGTCATATTTCTTAAAGTCCATAAAGTCCATATCTTTTGATCAGATATTTTGATTGAGGAGATTTTTAAGTTGTCGGTTTTAGAATTGAGAGCCCTTCAACAAGGAAAGCATCAAGGTACCAATGTATCTTGACGGTGAGGGTCAAAATTTCAATCAAAGATGATGTATCCAACGAAACACCATATAGCTCCAACTTAGATCAAAACTTGAAATGATGTCATATTTAGCATCATACAAGCAATGTGACTCATAACAAAACATCAAGATATTCAAAGCATGGAATTGATCACTGGGATTGAAGTAGGTCATAGTAGTGAGTTAGGCTACATAATAAAAATGAGGGAGAAAGAGTACAATTGAGGAGAGAGAAAATTTTAGATTGTAACACTCTCCCTCTCCATGAGCCCTCATCCCTAGGTTTCTCTCCCAAAACATTCGTCTTGCTTTCTCAAATCCCTCAATCCATGGCTTGATAGGGTTTCGTGTCCTAAATGTCTCGAACCATGAGGGAATTTCTATTTCACCATGTTTCTAACTCCAAGGGGGCCATGATGTCTCCACAATCCTTCCCCTACAAAATCTAGACCCCTAGAAGCATCTTGGGGTATCCATAAACCAAATCCCATCACCCCTTCTCGTCACTTTTGATTGGCCACTTTTCTTCTAAACCTCTCCATGTTCCTTTAGCCCTGACAGTTGTTGGCATGTTGGAAGGCCACGATGGCCATTGAAGGAGCGTTGTTTTGGCTCAAGATCTCAAGAGAAAGCTTCCTGCTTGGTTGATTCATCATATTTGTAACACCCTAACTTTTTATACATATAACATGAATGGAAGCATCAATTCCTAGCTCATAATATATTTGGGATATCACAATCCTTGAGTATAATGCATGAGAAATAATTGAAAACTTAACCAACACAGGACATAGTTTTCATTCTCATTCTCAAAAGTTTACATGAAATAAACTTAATACATATTATGACATGGTTCAAAAAACCTAACATGAACAAATATATCTTAAAACATCAAACGAAATTGAGGTGGATAAAGGCACCCCACCAAGGCACTCTTTTTCTTTTGCAGGATCCTCATTGTCCTTAAGCTAATGTCTTTGGTTATAAATATTCTCATTCTCCTCACCTGCAAACATCTCGTCCCCAGCTGTGAAAAGCAACATAAACTTGTGTGAGTGGCACTGAGTAGTTATAACATAAAAATAATTTATAATTGAAAAAGTATGCATGTAACTTGAAACATAATTACTTAACATGGTTGGCATGATTATTTGAGAACTTAATTAACTTGACATGATTTCTTAATAAATTGAATTTTTACTTGAGTTGATATAGTCACTCTCATGAATGCACCATAGTGCTCATAAGGTCTCTTAAGGCTCACATAAGACTGGTTAGGGTTCACATAAGGCCAACTAAGGCTCACTTAATGCTCCCATTGGGATCATAAGGCCGATTTAGGTGAACTTAAACATGATTGAGAAGATTGTATCAATATAACATGATTTCTTAATCTTAAACATGGTTTTCATAATTTCTTAACTCATTGGACATGATTATCTTGATTTTCTTGATTCGTTAGCATGGCAGAGCTACATAATACTTCATTTGAAAAAATAAACATGAAAGCAGTAGAAAATATAAATTATTAGAATGAGCATGATTTCCTATAAGCATATAGTGAGTACTACTATACTCATACTTTGATTGAGAAATTATGAATAGATGAGTGATTAATATAAACCCTAAACCCTGATTTATTACTCAGTGTACATGACCACTCACTTGAGCATGTGGAGGGACACTACTGTAGTTTGAGTCTTGATCAACCTTGATTATCATGTCCAACATGTAAATATATTTATTATCATGATTACACCTAGGGTTTTAGAGTTTCAATACACCATGGTATATTGGTTAGGAATACGAGTCTGAAACCTTGACCATTAGACAGGTCTCTGAAAATTGATCAAAAACCTTATATGGGTCGTCCTCATCAAAGCTTTGCATTAATTTCTACAAATTATCCAAGGTTAAATAGGATCTGTGACATCCAACTCACAAAAATAGGATTAACTTAAGTGGAAGCGAATCATTTACAACCGATTACTGAAAATCACTAAAAAGTAAAATTATTTGCAAAGAGATCCACACATAGGAAATCTTTTCCATCAAGAACCATTGTATAACATTTACATTCTGGTTCAAACACACATAACCTGTACCATCTCTTCTCAGAGATTATAACATCAGCTGCCCTATAAACATTATATACAGACAACATACGAATCTCGAGGCATCAAGCCAAAATCTCGGATTGATTCATTAAAAACACTAACTATAAACTCCAAGGACCCAAGAGTACAAAGACAACACATAGGACTTTCTAACTACATAACTTGACAGACAATATCTCCACCTGAGATCTCACTGCTGTCCCTGATGTTACTGCTGTTGTCCTTTCCCTACAAAAGGATTTCTGCTTCTTTGTCTGCGTCCACCTAAAAAGTTGGATCCCACGAGGGTGAGACAATTGTAAATTGCCCCAGCGGGAGATATAACTCTCTGCCAAAACATTATTATAGCAATTTATTAAAATAAACTAAGCAGGAGGATTTATAGATACTTAACAACAATTAAATCACTGTATGGATAGAGAAGTAATCTCCTTTCCCAAGGTGAACATTGCATCTACACATGGTAGAATCATAGTTCCTCCATGTACTTGCAATAAATACAAACAGATATGAATAACATCAATGAACTAGAAATGTATAAAAGAAATGTAACATCAGCCAATGAATTTCCGTATTCAATCCTTAAGAAAACATGCTATACGGCTGATTTCATTTTACAATCACGCTTATGACCTGAGGAGATGAGGTGTACTGCTCATACTCCAACCGACCACTGCGAAGTCGAAATCGGTACCATACATAGGTCAATGGAAGAGCCGGATTCCCATGACCTCTCACATCTCGGTCAGTGCAGGACTACAAGCAGGACTGTGTTAACTGCTCAAAATAGCTTTCCAGGGTATACTGGAACTTCGCTATAGAGTTACAGTGTCAACTGCATTCTCATCAGCCATCGAGATTTTTAATGTTTATCTCCTCGACCCGACATTAAATAGCATTGGGAGATTAATGTTACATCTATCCCAACCATTGGGAGATTTATGATACATCCATCCCGACACATGAAGGATTGAGAGGTTTGTTATTTACCTTCCCTCAATCTCTTCACCGAACGTAATGATATTTTCACCCATTTACCCCACATATTCAAAATATGCGTTCCGAGTTTTGCCGCGGAGCACCCGTTTCACCATCACCTTATTACTGACGATGATGGATCTATGGTCAGGGCTCTACATGATATGAATTCACTTGATTAACTAAGTACATTTTCTTATTCTTTTAGCATCATCCAAGTTCTCAAACATGACTTATTACAACAATGCTATAAAGAGACATTACTGTTTTCATCAAATACTTATCAGTCTTTAAAAGACCTTGCGAACTCAGTCCCTCATTTCAATACTGGGAATTATCATCCCATCACAATCTCATCACCATAATCATATGGTTCTGGGTATTCAAACCCTTAACTCATCATTGAGCATCATTACCATTTATTAGGTAACTATCACCTTCAGGTCATCTGACCAAGGCATTCATGATACTTGTTACACAAGTATCACACATGGCTCACAAGGCCACTAAATATCTTATCACCTATTTCTAGGTAACATCTTACTCATATGACTCATAAAATCCATGCACATATGTTACTTTTACTAAGCAACAACAACATTAAGGCACATAAGGCCAATCAACATTTATTATATAAATGTCACAACTCAAACCTGACTAAGTTCATCATCTCATAAAACCTACATGGATATTAGGCATGATAACAATCATACAAGTTATTCATCACATCATGTGATACAATAGTAACACTATTATTCCTTTACATTAAGGTTTACTATCAAATAGGGCTTCTCATTCCCTTTACCCAAAATTAGGGTTAGGGTTCCCCATTTCTTATTAATTAGGGTTTCATGATTATATTATCTATCCAACCCTTAATTCATTATTCCATACCTCTGGGCATTCAAACATATCATAAATAATTATTCAAGATCATTACTCTCATCATATAGCATTAATGATCATCAATTCAAGGTATGAGTTCATCTCTCATCCTCATCACGGTATGAATACATCATACTCATTAATTTGGCTTAACCCCATTCTCAAGGTACATTAATTGACACTTATCAAAGTGCATCAACTCATTACATTTCATTGTAATAGTTGCATAACACACTTCATATGTTTCTTACCCAATTATATTGGATTTGAAGTGCATCAAGGTATATAAACCCTGAAGTGCTGAATGTGCAAACTATCATATCTTGATGTATCACTTTTCTCATCATTTCAGACTCTATTGAGTTAACCAACTTATCTTGTATTAAGTTATTTCCCTCTTAATACATCCCATAATTAATCTCTCACCTTTAGCATGTAATGCATAGTCCACACATTAGAATTGTCCAACTATCTTTAATGATATGGACTTGTCTAATGGTAAAGACATTGCTTACAATAAGGTTGCTTATAATCAACCACATGGAATATTTCACCTTTATAAGGTAATTCCTCCTATCTCATCATTAGGGTTTCCTTATACCCTTACTTAAAAATTAGGATTAGGATTCATTGTCATATTGCCCAGGATTAGGGCTTTATGTATTATGATTCCACATTAGGGTCTCACATACCTTCACCCTTCTCAGTGCCTCTCATCACAACATAGTATTAGAGCTTTATGTGGTGTTAATTCTTAATCATGGTTTCTCATGGAATCACCCTCAACTAAAGTTTCACATGGAATCACCCTCAACTAGGGTTTCTCATGGAATCACCCTCAACTAGGGTTTCACATATCATTACATGGCATCCCCCTGGATTTGAGTCTCACATCACATCATTACATCAGGGTACCACATATATCATTCTAACTCAGGGTTTCTCATGGCATTACCCTAGAATAGGATTTCACATGGAATCATCCTTAACTAAAGTTTCACATGGAGTCACCCTCAACTAGGGTTTCTCATGGAATTACCCTAGAATAGGATTTCACATGGAATCATCCTTAATTAGGATTTCCACTATAGTCACCCACAATTTGGGTCTACTATTCATCTCCATTAGGATTTCATTCAATTGTTCATAATTAGAGATTCACTATTCATCCCAATTAGGGTTTTACATCTCATTTCCCCAAATTGGAGTTTCACATATCATTACCTTGGATTAGGGTTACATTTAGTATTGTCCTCAACTAGGGTTAGAATTCAATAACTTTGTCAATTAGGGTTTATACTCATGATTAGGGTTTCATGATATCTTTACTAAGGATCATACCCTTAATCACCACATGAATCATACTCATGTATGAATTCCATTCTATTATCGTGTTAACTTGACTAGGTCATATCAAATCCTTCATTCAAGTACATACAACTATGATTGACATAGTGTACCAAACTATTGTTCTTATCATGATTAGGGTTTACCCCTTTAATAGTACTAATCATTTAGGTACTTTTAGGTCTTTAACCTTTGTACCCTCTTTGATTACCATCACTATCAATCATTGGATCATTGGAATAATCATCACCATCAATTTCCAAATGATTAAATCACATTGAACTTCATTCGGTTTTGAAGGTTTCATCACCAAACGGTTTTGAAACCGTTTGCCCTCCAAATGGTTTTGAAACCGTTTGACCCCAAACAGTTTTGAAACTGTTTGCTCCCAAATGGTTTCAAGACCGTTTGGTCTCAAACGGTCTCAAGACCGTTTGGGCCAAATCAGTCCCAAAACTGCAAGGGCTCGCTAGGTCATTCGTCAATCCAATCGATTTCCAATTACACCATTGAATTGACTAATGGTTATTCAATTGAAGGATTCATCAATCAAAACCATTAGATCATCATCCATGGGTCAAGGATCAACCACTAACCCACCAAACGGTTTTGAAACTGTTTGGTCCCGAGACCCAAACCGTTTGAGGAAGTTAACTATTTGGTTTAGTTGATCGTTTGAGATCTGAACCTATTTACATATTGGATGATGATCCAATGGACTCAATTGGTTGATTCAATGTGTGTACCATCCTTCAATTGGAAACCCTAATCAAGTTGATTGAAGAATCCTTGATTGGTCCTAACGATTTCAAGACAACTTGGGTCAAACGGTCTTGAGACCGTTTGAGCCCAAACGGTCTTGAAACTATTTGGTCCCAAATGGTTTCAAGACCGTTTGGGCTCAAACGGTCTCAAGACCGTTTGACCCAAGTTGTCTTGAAATCGTTAGGACCAATCAAGGATTCTTCAATCAACTTGATTAGGGTTTCTAATTGAAGGATGGTACACACATTCAATCAACCAATTGATTCCATTTGATCATCATCCAACATGTAAATAAGTTCAGCCCTCAAACAGTCAACTAAACCAAACGGTCAACTTCCTCAAACAGTTTGGGTCTCAAGTCACCAAATTGTCTTGAAACCGTTTGGTCTCCAAACGATTTGGTGAAACCGTTTGGACCAACAAGTTGGAAACCGTTTGCCTTGGATATTTGGATAGGTGTGTGCTTATGATGATGTCATCATAATCTAGCTCTAAACTCATGAAACCTTCTGTGATTTCCATGGTGATTGCACTAATCAACCAAATCAATTGTTGTGAATGAAGAAAGGATCATTATTTGATAAGGAATTGAATGCAACAACAATAATAGGGGTTCAAGTTATAAAACCCACCTCCAATTGAGCTCCAAAGCTCCAAGATCACGGAAACATTGGTAGATGCAACTCCTTTCACCATTAAAGGCTCGTCCTCAAGGTTTGAGTGAAAAAGAATGGTTAGAATTGAAGAGGAGATCGAAATAGGAAGAATTCATGCATTGATTTGTGATTTCCACCATGGATTCAAGGTGAAAAAGGGTCAAGAAGCTTACCAACATGTAGGGAGTCATCCTCCTGGTACTTCCAAGCTCCTTGGTCGTTTTCCAAGCAAAGGGAAGAAGTGGGATCGGGAAAAGCCTTTCATTTGGCTTGTAAAGAGTCTTTTTATAAAAATTCAATGAGAGAGAATATGCTTTATAAAAATTCATTTAATCCCAAAAATGGAGCCGCCTCTTCCCCCTCAACTCCTTGGATCTGAGGCTATCTTGTTTGACTATTATTCCTATAAATTATCCATGTTTTAAAGAAAAGCAAATCAAGCACCTCAAATCATATTATACTAATATCCCTATGTGAGTGGATATTTCTTTTCCTTATAAAATTGTGAGTGAGTTATCCACTCCCTTGGATATTTTCGTGGTCCTTGCAAAGCTAAAGGACGTCCACACACATCTGAATCCAACCATTTTAATTTTGGTTGAAGGCCCTTTAATTAATACATTTATTTTTTTGCCCTAAATTGAATTAGGGTTTCAATTAGGATTAAATCTTGATTATTTTAATATCAAGATTCTCTCTCCTCAAACTTAATTCAAATGAGGTGCCCTTCTCATTTTCTTTGCTCTACATGATGCCAAGAAACATTAGGGACCTTATTGAAGTGGTAATTTGCATATTGAACCCTAGGTTTTGGGTAAATTGCACATTACACCAAAACTAGGTTTTAATGCACATATATTGCTTTATCATCTCTTTCTTGGTACTCAGGCTTTCATAAGCCATACCTCTGCATCATTTTCACTCTCATGATGCTTCAACACATGAGGAACATATTATCATGCACAATTTTCACTTAAACCCCTCAACTTGGGTAATTTGCACATTAGTCCAAAACAAGCAAAACATTGATTTCAACAATGTTCAAAAAGGACTAGAATTGCAACATAAGTTCCTCTTGAGCCCTAATTTCTTTTCACAAGATAAGATTAAGCATATAATCATCTTTCTTAATCAAAACACCTAGGGTTAAATTATAACCCAGGTCAGGGATGTTACATGATCTAACCAATCAAAAGCAAGGAAAATCATTCAAATCAATTTTGCATGATATTGGAATCTCAGATTAGATGAAGGTGCAAATACCAAAATGCCCCTATTTGATGAAAACAACTTTACCATGATATGAAGGCAAATGAGTCCAACGGAATAAACCATTAAAACAAATGCTATAGATAATCAATGTTTACAAAATCTCAAAACTACATATGGTAGTGTGACAAGATAAATCAAAAGAGCAAGGAGAGTGAGGTGAAGTCACAGCTTGGTTTCTTCCTCCTTGATCC
Organism: Alisma plantago-aquatica; assembly: GCA_963693085.1. Taxonomy (NCBI): domain Eukaryota; kingdom Viridiplantae; phylum Streptophyta; class Magnoliopsida; order Alismatales; family Alismataceae; genus Alisma; species Alisma plantago-aquatica. The sequence goes on along the minus strand of OY856412.1, from coordinate 1,159,122,483 downwards.
ATGGTGTGAGCCACTCTCCTAGAGTAATGAACTCAAATCACATACACAATAGAATGATTGATCGCATATAAGTCTCTATTGCATCGGCTTCTCTTGGCCAAAATGAACCTAGCCATCTATTTATGGTGTTCTATGATGCCCAAAAGCTCCACCCTAAAGCGCCACCATGACCAGAATAGAAACATAGAAAGAAACTCCGATTTGATTTCTCTAAAACGGAGGCCAAAACACACAAATGTGGCCATGATCATCTTCATGGTGATGTACTCAAGGTTAGGGAACGATCCCCAAAACCAATGGCTACTGAGGGGTCCTAGTGAGGCACACCGTCTATTGTGTGTAGCCGAATATCAGGGGTGTGAAAAGATAAATCACACTACCCAAAAGCATATGAAGAAAAGCATGTAGTCAAAAGCAAGCTTCCTGAATCAATAATTTGATTGGGACAACAAAGAGTGTCAGCTTGAGCTCATCATCGTCGGTGTGGTAGACTGAGTTCGTAGAGGTTCTGTGACACTCATTGCAACAAAAAGTGAGATTACTCAAAACAAAGTGTAGAATTATCACTAACAACCTCATTACCACAAAATAGGGTAAACTAAAATCGATCAAATAACAACATCTCAAGCTGAACACATCAAATCTCAAGCCACAAACTTAGGCCACTTGTATCTCATCCATGCCAAGAGATATTACACATTACTATTCAAGGACTATCAATCCACAACCTATTACAAATAATTGCATGTTCACATATACAAGACATATTTGTACAACTATGGCATACATATAAAACCTTGTGTCGATGTATAAAACAACAAAATCCTCCCCAAGGACCTGAGAGTACAGTGATGACGCATAGGACTCTACTACAAAACACTAGCAACATATTCAACCTTCTAACAACTTTTCTTCTCTTCCTGCTACTCAACTTCAACCGTACGATATCTACCTCATTGTGCACACTCACCTAAAAGATGTGGAAACCCGTGGGGTGAGACCAACATCCAAGCGAGAGATATAACTCTCTGTCAACATATTTTATAATTACAAATACTAAAGCAAGAAGATAACATTATAATAAGATGAGCAGATTCAACTAGATAATATAAACAAAGTAGTTTATACTGATTAAGCAGTTTTGGCATCCACAACTAAGCAGTATATCACGTTACACTTTTAGAAGGAATACGAAGAACATGTTTAATTGTTATATATTAATCAGTATAAGAAACAAAGTAAGGGGTCATCCAATGTGAATCGTATTTGACCCTAAGCAGATATCTACACGGTTGTATTACATATTTTATTACTATGCCATGAGGATTTGAGGCGTACACTCAAATCCAATCAACCACTGCAAAGTCAAAATCGGTACCATTCAAGATCTATGGAAAAGTTAGACTCCATTATCTCACCAACACCTCCCGATCAGTACGAGAGAAAACACCACATAGACATAATAGTCAACTGCAAATAGCAACATATAGTCAAGTTGATAAACATCTAGTGAGACTTGGTACATGGAACGATGCTAGAGAATAGGCTCACACATGGTCATTCTAAAAAGAGGCATAAATTTAGTTACACTGCTACCTATCACATATCACAATATCACAACATACAAGGCATATATATATATATATATATTGTGGATGCAAGGAGATACCTTGACTTGCACCCCCACATATTCAATAATATGTGCTCTGAGTTTCTCATAGGAATGTATATATATATATATATATATATATATATATATATATATATATATATATATATATATATATATATAAAGTTGTGGATGCAAGGAGATACCTTGACTTGCACCCCCACATATTCAATAATATGTGCTCTGAGTTTCTCGTAGGAATGACTCATTTCACCATCCAACAAGTTATGACATTGAAGATAGATCTACGGTATAAGGCAACTACATGATTAGTGTTTCACTTTATAAGTTATGCCAATTGGGTGAATTAAGGCTACATCATACAAGTGGACTTACAAACCCTAATTCTTTCTAGTAAGCATAACTATGAAACAAGTCCAGAAGATATAAAATGTATGAAGTATAAACTTGTCATATCATCTCATGACATCACTATCTCACTGTGTTAATCAAGGCCATCATCATCACATGTTATCACGGACACACATGGCCAACATCATTATCACATTACTATGGGATTTCAATCCCTCATCTCATAATTGGAGGGTGTCACCTCTCACTAGGCATTAAGCCTTAACTAGGTCATAAGACCTGTCACATCATTATGAACTCAACATGCCTCATCAAGGCTCATGATTATAACTTGTGTCACATCAGACATACACCATAGCAATCGTTATTTATGACATTCATTTACATGCATAATTAGGATTACACAAGTAGGAGAGAGAAAACATCATCTCAATCTATTAATTCAACCAAGCTCAACAAGTATATCTTGCACTTGAGATCAGGGTTAGGGTTTCTGATATAGTCAGTTAGGGTTTCCATTACAATAATTACCATTAACCCTAGATGCATCATCTCCCACTATCTTGGAACACATTAGGTTTAGCATACTATTTATGATTATTCAACTTATCACTCCAAGCAAAACCATGTGTTGACCAAACATAAACCAAGAAGTGGAAACTAACATGAATGGCATATGTGTAGCGACCATCAAAGGCATCACATGTGTAGCGACCATACTCTCATGTATTGTTGACCAAATCACCAAAGCAAGGTGTTGCGACCACAACAATATATGTGTAGTGACCATAGATGACTAGCTTTAGCTCACCATTGTGACCGCAACAAAGACTAAGTGTAGCGACCACAACAAAATCCAAGTGTAGCGACCTCAACAAGGTATATGGTTAGGGTTTCGACCCAAACCACTGGAGCATGTGTTGCGACCACAACACATCACCACATGTGGCTAAAAGATCTTTGTCCAAAGCAGAACACATCCAGACAACAACACTTATAGCGACCAACCCAACAATAATCATGTGTAGTGACCACCCATTAGGGTTAGGGTTTGTTGCGCCCACAACAACCCATCCACATGTAGGACCATAAGAATCCAAATGAAGCATAGCAACCCAAAGGCCAAGCCACTCCAAGGAACACATAACCATCTCCAAAATAGAACTAAACCATGTTCAAAATAGAAGATAAGCATCAACAAAACTAAGCATCATCAAGGAGGAAAACTCCAAGAAAAGATGATCACCAAACCCTAGATGCACCGCCATATAAGTCAACATGGAAACCATGACGAGAGATATGAAAACCAAGCATCACACACATGTAAACAGGACCAAAACCCCAAGTTAATCAAGATGGTCAAACCAAAAACATGATTATACAACTCATGGTCAATATGCATGTGAAAACCATCACCTCCATAGTCACCACCAAATCGGGTACACGAATTAAGGTTTAGGAGGAAGAGTAATATACATGAGAATACTACCCTGGATCATGATAACGTCATCTAGAATATTAGAATTACGTTTCAGATATGAAAATAGTAGCATGCAAACAAGATTATTGTGCTATAATTGAAGACAAAAAAGTTACACAACCCGCCTTAGATTGAAGATTAAGCTCCAAGATCATAAGCTTCAAGAGAGAGAGAGAGAAGCTCCAACTTGGATGAACACCTTGGCAACAAGATTACCTCAAGAAGAGAAGAAAAATCCAAGGTTAAAGGAGAGCTCGAGAAAAAGAAAACTCAAACCCTAGGCTGAATAAGAGGAGAATGAAGAGAGTTTCTTCTCACATAGGTACCACCATGGTCAAACTGTAGTCTCCCACCCTTGTGAAGAGAAGTTCCCCTCAAGATAGCCACCATGGTAGATCCATAGCCTTACGGACAAGAAGAAAGAGGTAGGGTACAAAAGAAATGAGTTCATGGTGATGGAGACACTTACAAAGAAGAGAATCACCAAGGATCGCCACAAGAAGATGATTGAGCTCAAGATCATCACATGCAAGGATGATCAGCCACCAAAGCTCCAAGATCAACCCTCTCAAGCTCCACCAAGCTCCAAGATCAACCAAGCAAGAAGGAAAGAAGAGAGAGCTAAAAGGATTGCTTGCATGTTGAGGAGAGAGCTTATATACACATGGGGTAGGAGGGAGGTAAAGATATGAGGTGTCAAGATGTTAGGGCATTAAGAGAACACTTATCCCTCCATGGACCGGCTATGCATGCTATCATGCAAAAGGAATGTTAAAACCAAAGTGGTGTAGTGACCACTTGGCCCTCAAACCCATCTTGGTCAAAGCACACACCTTGGTAGCAGTCGTAACACATCACAAACCCTAGTATTGACCGCAACAAAAGCACACCAAAAGTGTTGCGGTCGCAACAATTCACTAAAGAAAAACCCTAGAGACCAAACACATGTCTGAAGCACTAGATCGAACCAAAACATCCAAAACATGTTGTAGAATTCAAAGCACTACTCAAGACTCAACACAAGGTTGCTACACTGGTTGACACTCAAGAAACACACACATGGTCGTTACCATCACACATGCAACTCATGCAAACCCTAATATCACCTCAAGATGCCACCTCATCATCTAAGGCTCGAACAAGGCACCCATGGCATCACCTTCTCTCTCGTGATGATAAGGCATAAGAAGCACACCCTACATGTGATAAATTGTAATATAAGCCCTTAACATGGGTAAATTGCAACTTGGTCCAAACAAGCATACATAGCTCAAACATCAAACCAACAGGACCAAACTAAAAACATAAGCATGTCACATCTTATTAAGGCATATCAATAGATTAGATTAATCTTTAAGCATCTCATTAAGGAAAGAAAACATAATCAAGTATTAAGTTGGGTTAGGGGCCTTACAACCATAAACCCCTAGCAAGGATTTCTCCCTTGAAATCCTACGTGAAAAGAGACAGATATTTCCTACACATCTCGTCCTCAAGATCTCACGTGGCTTCCTCTACACCACGACGATGCCACAAAACCTTAACCAACACGATGTCCTTCTTCTTTAGCTTCTTAATCCTTCTATACAGGATCAACACAAGACCTTCCACATATGATATGTTATGACCCACTCCGAGTTTAACTAGTAAGTACAGTGATTAGTGCATCACCATGTTGATTAAGTTAAGATAAGTGTTCAAGATGAAATTAGTGCTTTGATCCGGTTGAGATAACCTAGTTAGTATGCTTTCATGCTTTGAGGTTTTATTGGATCCCGTTCTTGAAAGTTTGCAAAAGAAATCACTTGAATCGGACCTCCGAGGCAATAGTTATGATATTTTCAAGTTTCTTGAACCAATACTGCAATTTACCCATTAGTATTACCCCCCTTTCCCTTATCCCCTTCCTCCCGATCGGGCAGGGCACCGCTTGAAGTGAGTGCACATAGCAGCGGTTCGATCGGCCAGCAGAGGGAGAGGCACAAGGTGATTTTGGGCTCCATAGCTCCGATCCAGTAGGGCGTCGTCTTCCTCCTCCTTTCTTTTCCCTCTTCCTCGTCTAACTCACACCCTGACCAGCAACAGGTGCGGTGCCACAACCAGCACGGCTAGGAGCCCTATTAACATAGCAAAGCACCTCGAAACAGTGTCCCTGACATCGTCCGTGAGGTCTAAGAAGGAATCTGCAGCTCCCAGCTAGCTTTCCCCCGTCCTTTCCTCAACATGAGTGTAGGAAAGTAGCTGCTACTTGCAGCAGGTCTGAACCAGAGCAAGCCCAAGGTTGAAGACAACCCCATGGATGCCTGGAAGTAAGCTTTGGGTGTGTTTCCAATCGATTTTGTCCATCTCGAACCTATGTGAGTAGAATCTCACTCACCAAGCAAGATTTAACTCCAATAAATGAGTGTTTTCGGTTAGAATTGTGTTATTCGTGGGTAACAACGATTACCCAAGTGCCATGCGGTATTGACGTTGCCTGACCTTTATTAGTTTGTTAACTGATTTGTATGATTTAGATTATTGAAACTATATGATTGATCAAATCCTAAACTGCTCAGTTTAGAGGTTAAAGACATTAGCACACGACCCATATTTACAATAGCTGTATGGTTTGGGTATAAACCCAGGCTATACGATTTTAGTAATTAACTAGTTGAACGATTTAAAGAAATAGACGATGACTCACAATGTCTCAATATAAATTTGTTGCACACCCTCTGTCATAGTTAATGTGTGTGATTTAGTATTAACACGAATTGGCACGTTTCTTAAGGATATCATTAGAAATTCTCAGTTATTATTAATAATTATTGCCATGACAAGTAATTAACTCTTAATTATGCTATGTGATGCACAACTCAAGATTTGGGTTGAGGTGCATGTTTTCCAAGGAAGTATAAATAGTTTACAGGTGCTAATGATGATTACTCGTATGTCAAGTAATTAACTCTTATCAGTATATTAAGAAGTTCCATTGCATGATTCTAGTGCATAAAGTGCCAAGTTGTCATGTATTCTGTTTATTTAAGAATTTTAGTCTACCTGTATGTATAGTATGATGATAACTCAGAATATCACAATGTTTTGAATATACTGCTCTGCCAAGTTTAGAATGATATACATGTTGTATTATAAATTTCAAATAAATAGACGTGGTACCATAGAGATACCAGAGTCAAGTATAAGTAAGGAAAAGATACAATATAGTAAGAGCTTTCCAAGAATAATAAAATAATAGACTTAGGGGCCCTAAACACCGTAGATTCACTACGAGAGGTCTGCGTCATAGGGATGAAACGACCTAACCCTGGCAGTGTCCAATATATGGGGGTCAGAACGTACTAACAGGTGGTACGGGGGACGAAGCCCTAGTGGAAGTTTCCTTAAAAATACAATATGTAGTGTCCAACATCAACCAGAGATCCTGGTGACACTAGAGTACAAAAAAGCCAATAGGTGGCTTGACTCTCCTCCTGTGTTCTCAGGTCAGAGGAGGATTCCAATTTTACGACCCATAGGTGTGCTGAGGCCAAAGAGCCATTTTGCTGTTGCAGACGAATGACGTTGTCAGGCTGAGCATCCCAGGTGTGTCAGCTAAGTCTTGTACGGTGAGATCGTATTTTGTTACGATTCTTCATATGTAGAGTACACTGCATATGATCAGGGCATAAACTAAAATATGATAATTTAAGTTTTAAAGAGTTTCTTATAAGTAAGAAAGGCTAAGAAAGATTCAAGTACAGTTTCACAACAGTTGTTTTTTAAATATAATTTTGGCATTCTATGTCATTTAATTGTATTGTTTTAGATATGCTCAATATAATAATTCTTGTATTTTATTTTAGTTTAATAAACATAAAATGAGTTATCTGCGATGGTTGGGTAAAATTCTATTCACTGAGCTAGTAGCTCACCAACCTACTAAATTTTTTAGGTAAATGTCAGCATGAGGAAGCTAAAGGATCTTATCACCCAGGCTCTTAGAAGGTAGTTCATAGTTAGAATAGAGGTCTTTTAGTCCTTTCCCCTTGGTTCTTGGGGCATGTGGTGTGGTAGAGAGAGAATGTAATGTAATATGTAGTTTAGTTTTAAGTTATCTGTTGTGCTTTATATTCCACATGAAAAATGTAATATGTTGTGTAAATATTCTTTGCCTACCTAGTAAAGTAAATAGTAGTTACTTCTATAGTTTAATAAGATTTTAGTTTATTCCAAGTTATAAGATTTTCCTTTAAGTTAATTCTAAGTGATTAAGAAAAGAAAAAGTTAAGGGTGGTTTACCAAGGCTGACTCTCTAGTCTTCGGGGTCATTAGAGATGGCACGGGGATTGGGGCATCACAACGTTTGGTATCAGAGCATAGGTTGAACCTAAAATGAATTTAGGCTTGGGACAGGGGTGATAAGAGACCAATAAGATTAGGATGTTTTCCTCTTTGAACTGCAATTTTCTAACAAATGTGTTCTGTTATGGATATGCATAGATGGAAGGAAGACAACATGGTCAAGAGGACCAAGCTGAGAGCCACATTGGACCTGATCCTTAGGTGGTGGGTCTAGGTGGTGGAGATGATGTGGATTGAGGCCTCAAGAATATACAAGATGTTTCTTGAGACCAAGGAAAAGTATAAGATGGAGAGGCGAGCTTCTATCTCGAGCAGCAAGGATCTGATGAGATCCTATGAGCTGGTTAAGAAGCTTGGAGGTACCGAGTTCGTTGGAACCACGGACCCTACAGTGGCAGATGAATGGCTAAGACAGTTAGAGGAAGTGTTCCATATGATGGAGCTATCTAAGGAAAGACAAATCAATCATGCAATTTATTTTCTTAAAGGTGATGCCGAGCTCTGGTGGCGTGGAGTGGAAAATAAAAGGAGGAACACAATATTGACTTGGAAAGATTTCGTTGATGAATTCCATCTTAAGTACTACCCACCTACCTTTTTGAGTGAGAAGATAAGACAGTTGTAGAACATCAGACAGGGGAATATGTCAGTGGGAGAGTACGAGGCATATTTCACCAGGTTGGTAAATTTCTACCCACAGCTCGTCCCAAACGACATGTAAAAGTGTAGAAGATTCCAGGACGGATTGAGGCCCGAAATCCAGCATAGTATATCTGTAGTTTGCCGAAGAGAAAGAGAGAACTTTGGAGAGTTTCTTGAGGCAGAAATACGTATAGATGAGTCTATGAATGCTGATAAGCACTATGAGAATAGAAAGAGATCTAGAGACTTCAGAAGAGGACAAGCTAGTAGTGGACACCGAGGAGGTGGTGGTTTCTTTTCTAAAATAGGATGAGGACTTGGTTGTTTTGGGAGATAAGTATCTAGGTTTTCACCAAGTGGAGGAAGGCCTAATTCCAGTAGATGGAATACACAGTCTACATGGACACCTCCAACAAGGTCTTTTGGATCATCGGCCTCAGTGACAGGTCCACCAAGGAGAGAGATATCAATGTGTGATATATGTGGAAAGCTGCACTCCGGTCAGTGTTGGGGTGTAGATTTTCAGGGATCTCACATCTGCAGATAGGTGGGACACTTTAGAAGGCAATGTCCCCAGTTACAGAAAGTGGCAACACATGGTTCTCAGTCACAATACCAGAATGTTCCGAGACAGGCTCCAACTGGAGGAGCGGGATCTTCAGTGGATTCAGGTTCATGAGGAGAAGGAGCACCCAGTAGAAGGGAAGGACAATGAGGACATCGTGGGAGAGGAAGAGCTTCAGGACGCTTCTTCTCTCTAACACAACAAGAAGGTATTGTTTCTTCCGGGGTAATTATAGGAGAAATGCTTTTCTTTAATAGCATTTCAGTTACAATTTTGATAGATCCGGGTGCTACTCACTCATTTATACAGAGTTATTTAGCTTGTGAACTTAACCCGTTAACCCAGGAGTTACCGTTTGATTTGTTGTTGAGGGTTCCGTTAGGTGAACCGACAGTGTTGGACGAAGTTTTGTCTCGGATGTTTATTGACTTTTGGTGGTTACACCATTGCGGTTAACCTTATAACCCTAGATGTTAACTCTTTTCAAGTTATCTTGGGTATGGATTGCCTAGAGACGTATCGAGTTCAACTCAACTGTTGGAAGAAGGAGGTTGTCTTTCAACATGGTGGATTTTCTTGTGTCTTTTTTGGAGATAGAAAAGTTTTGCCTACGTGTATCATATCATCTGCGGTAGCTGATAAGATGTTGCAGAAAGGTTGTGAGGCATTCTTGGCACATGTAGTAGATACTAGAGCAGAGAAGAACACAATCAGCCTATGGGATGTACTAGTGGTGTGTGAGTTCCCAGATGCTTTCCCAGATGAGTTGCCAGGTCTACCTACTGAAAGAGAGATAGGCTTTGAGATCCAGGTGTTGCCAGGTAGTCACCCTGTAGCGCTGCTAACCTATAGAATGACACCTGTAGAGTTGAAGGAACTGAAGATCCAGTTATAGGAGTTACTGGATAAGGGTTTCATTCAACCTAGTTCTTTGCCATGGGGAGCTCCAGTCTTGTTTGTGAGAAAGAAAGATGGTACTATGAGGTTATGTATAGACTACATACAGTTGAATAAGATCACCATCAAGAATAAGTATTTGTTGCCAAGGTTAGATGATTTGTTTGATCAGTTGCATGGAGTGACGATCTTTTCTAAGATAGACTTGAGATCTGGATATCATCATTTGAGGATAAAGGCTTCATATATTCCTAAGTCGTCTTTCAGAACAAGATACATGCATTATGAGTTTCTGGTCATGTCGTTTGGACTGACTAATGCCCCAACAACTTTCATGGATATGATGAACCAGATTTTCAAGCCGTTCTTGGATCAGTTCATAGTGGTTTTCATAGATGACATTTTGATTTATTCCAGAGATGATGAGTAACATGAGCAACATCTGATAATAGTGTTACAATTGTTGAGACAACATCAGTTATATGCTAAGTTCAGTAAGTGCGAGTTCTGGTTAGTTGAGGTGTCTTTTCTTGGACAAGTCATCTCAGGAGATGGAGTAAGTGTTGACCCTAAGAAAGTCAAATTTGTTTTCCCTGGTGTTAATCTATGTTACAGTCATAGTCTTTGATTAAATCCATCCAGAGATGTTGTCTCATGTTCAACTCCTGCTTCAAGAAAATGTATTGTAGGTTCTTGCAATCGGTTAAGTTCTGACACTTCTCACCATAAAGGTAGTGTATCCATATCTTCAAATCATGGACCACCGCTGCCAACTCCAAATCATGTGTTGGATAGTTCTCCTTGTATTTCTTAAGTTTTCACAAAGCGAAAGAAATAATGTTCTTGTCTTGCATCAACACACAACCCAAACCATTCTTGGACGCATCACAAAAGACAATGTAGCCTTTTCCTTAATCTGGCAACACTAGCATTGGTACACGGTCATCTTATCCTTCAATAGCTAGAATGCACACTGACACCTGTCATCCTAGACAAATGACACACCTTTCCTAGTTAGAGGTAATGGCATTGCATTGAAGCTCTTGATGAACCTCATGTAATAACCTGCTAGACATAAGAAGCTGCGAACTTCTGTCAATGTCTTTAGTTTCTCCCATTCTAGCACTAACTCCACCTTCTTGGGGTCCACACAAACACCCTCAGTAGATATCACGTGTCCAAGGAAAGATACTTCCTTTAGCCAAAACTTGCACTTGTTGAACTTGGCATACAATGGATGATGTCTCAACAAGGTCAAAGTCTAACGTAAGTGTTGCTTATGTTGTTGGCTGACTCTAGAGTAGATCAAGATGTCATCTATATACTATTGGATCAATGGGCTCTAGAGGGGGGGGGGTGAATAGAGCTTCACAAACTTCACAAAACAAATTAGACCACCAATTTATATGAAGTGCAGAAACCAATCCAATGCAGCAATTTGATGTCTTAATCTAACATTCAAAGCAAGGATAAGAGACAAGGAAGAGCAAGCACTTGGACAGGTGGTTTAGAGTGGTTCCATGTCCTAAACTTAGGAGCAATGTCAGTCCACTACCTAGAGTGGGTTAGTCTCTAGGATTTACAATCTTGGTACTCTTATATTCCACAATAAGATTACAAGATACAAAAACCACACATACAAGGGCTTAGTAACTCAAGCAAAGATCTTCAACCTGTAGAAGGAGCTTACCCACTTGAAGCCTAGGAGTCTTCAGCCATCGCCATGGACTTACCCACTCCTTTCTTCAAGTCTTCTGCCTTCAAGGGATTACCTATCTTCCTTGAGTATTGCCTTGCTTCTCTCCTTCACTTGGAGAGCTGGAGCACCTATCTCCTTCACTTGGAGACCTGGAGTATCTTGCCTTCTTCAACCTTGAAGAACAACAACACCTTCTCCTTCACTTGGAGAAGCTTCTTCAATCTTCTTCTTCAAAGAGAATGGAGATAGGAAGATGTAGAAGGAGAGCTTTACATCAATACATGGAGTAGCTCTCTCACACAGGAACCTATCTCACTCATACTCACGAATTTCACTTGAAGGTAGAGAGAGAAAGGGGCTCAAAGGGTTAGAACACTCTCAACTATGCTAGCACCAAGTTTGCAATGAATGAGAAGCCTTGGAATGAACTCCAAGAGGGTCTATTTATAGTTGAGGGTGCCCCTTTAAGTTGTGGGACACTTGGATACAAAAATAGCCATTTTTTGTTCAAAGAAACGACTCTATTTTTTCTCAAAACACTCACCAATGGTCACATCACTTTTTTCTACAAATTTCGTACAGTGCAATCGGTCGAGTTTTAATAAAGGTAACTCAACCGATCAAGTAAACAACAAAACCGATATTCAAATGATCGGTCGAGTTTGTCCTGACAAAACTCGACCGACCATTTGAACTCAAAATGGTCAGTTACATGATCGGTCGAGTTCTGTGAAAGCACAACTCGATCGATGCAATCTTCATAAAATTGACCAAGAATGATCGGTCAAGTTTCAATCCAAGGAAACTCGACCGACCAAGTGCCTGTAATCAATTTTCTAATTTGCATCTAAAGTGATTAACACTTGGTAATTTTTGTCCCAAACATTTTTCTCATCTAAGTTACAAGTCAATTCATCATTACAAGTGATTACATAGATGTTCTAAGGTCAATTTCATAGAAATCCCAAAAAGCACACTTGTAGCCATTTTGACTTGAACTTGAGCCATTCTAGGGCTTTGGATTTTGGATCCTTTTCTTGTACCTAATGCCTGCAAACTATCTTAAACACACATATTAGATACATACGAATGGAATGGTTAAGTCATTATCAAAATATGTGTAATGTATAACCTCTAGGTCAACATTCTCCCCCTTTTTGACAATGACAAACCATTCCTCAAACATATTGAAAAGGATATGAAATTTATACTTTGCCTTGTGAATTAGGGGGATTCATGATACGAATAATTGTGAATTGGTCCCCCTCAAACTATGCTTCCTCTAACCTGCATGGTTAGTTTCTCTACACATAGCAATACCAATATCCATGTAATGTGTAGTCCTTTGCAAGTTCACATAAAGAACAGTGAATTTGGACAAGAAAAGGATCTCACAGGCAAAAACCATATTCTATCAAAGAGAAAGCAATATTATTGAGTTTCAAGACTGATCTATCACTTGAAATATCTCTCCCCCTTTTGACATTATCAAAAAGATAGGGTGTGTAGAAGAGTAAAAACCAGGTCTTCTCCAAAACTCAACCAAAACTTATATGCAAGGCAGTAAGCAGCAATTTAAAGCATATAGCACACAACCACAGAGGAGAACACACAATCCAAGTCATAATAAAAAATATAGCTCAAGATAGCACCAACGCATAAGATAAAACAGAGTAAATAGCCAAAGTGCATATCTAGGATATTACAACTCAGATATATGTCCTCATGAAAGCAACTACAACCATAAAGCGATAAAACAGAGATAAGAAATAGTATAGCTCAGAATAATGTGCCAAAATGTTTCTTATACAAAAGAGTCTAGAAAGATGTATATAATTGGCATGCTAGACTATAAGCTAAGAAACCACCTAAACATCTAAGCTATCTAGATCTACGGTATCATCATCCTCGCCAGGGTTGTAGTCCTCGTCCCCTTCAGAAGGTGGAGCAGAAGTGCCAGCATCAGAACCAACACCATCACCATCACCGTCTTCGGAAGCATCCTCGGTGTCACCATCATCAGCATCAACATCATCATCCTCGGCCTGGTCTGGCATCTCCTCATCATCAGGAGGGCCAAAAGAATGATCGAGCCAGCATGCATTCTGCTCAGCCCACGACATACTAAGAGCAAGAAGCTCCTTGGCCTATGGGAAGGATGGAGCAGAGTCACCCAAGGAGGCGAGCAGAGTGGCCAGGGGGGCAGATGGTAACAGCAGAACAGTAGGAACGGAACTACTAGCATCAAAAGGTGGCGGAGTAGCAGCGGAAGGCTTGAGAGCAAGATAGTAATGCTCATATGCATATGAAGCATAAGCACTACCTAGGTATGGCTGGTAGGTGGGATAGGGTGAAGCACATGATATGTTCATGGTAGACATGATTGAACACAGATCCTGGTGCAGGTGTTCCTGAACCTGTCGGTTGTACGCCTATTTATGCATCATATATCCCAGGAGGGTTTCATTGGATGCACGGAAGGATGCACGGCTGGGTCAAGGATGTGGCTGCGGAGGTGGAGTACGAATGGAGGAGGATGGGGCAGCTGAGGCAGAGGTAGAAGCAGAAGCACTAGAGGCAGGAGAAAACACAGGGACAACCTTTTGAAGAGTGGTCTCACTAATACAAACACCTTTTCTAGCAACCGGGTAATGGAAGTCAGAAAAGAGGGATTTATCAGTGGAGAACTTGAAAAGACCACAGATCAGAGCTGGGTAGGGAGGGTGGGTGCCTTTGGTGTTCTTGCTGGTGTCGAAACAAGTCATGTGATGTAAGATATATCTGGCCCATTTGACACCGATATTATTTAGCAAACAATACATAATGACTGCGGTGTTTTCTGCAATGTCCGTTTGATTTTGCTTAGGATGGACATTATAGTTAATCACCAAAGCCAGTATGTGCCTCCGTAGGTCAAGAGAGGATGAAGGCAGGGTAGACTTCTTCTTGTAGGCCACGTCGGATTTCTTTAAAAACTGATGAATGTCCAGTAGCGTCAATTCATGGTGTTTGTAAAAACCTTCCGGGTCAAGAAGATCGAAATACTCTCCATAGTCCTTATGCCAAGTGTCGTTTTCCACGTCTCCGACAAAAAAGACGTTTAATGTATCCTCAGAGATTTGGAAATGACGACCGGTGATCACCGAAGTAAGAACTATTTCAATATTCGGCGGGGGGATAAGTGAATCGCAGTTCCAACACAAGTTTGCGTAGAACTCGTGTACTGCCTTAGTGCTAGACATGTGATTGTTAAAGCAGTCACTTTCAATCGCAAGGGTAGACAGGTGATGGTTGGCGAGAAGCCTCAAAACAGAGTTAATAACGGCTTGAAAACGATTTGGGTCAAGCAAGGGACGAAACGGAAAAGGAGTTCGGGGAAGAAGATCCTTGTACCGATTTACCGCCTCAAGAGATACAAAGGAGGTGTTATCAAAAGGAATCAAGCGATTAGTCGAGGAAGAGGCTTGAGCATTTCCGGGAGCAACACATTTTCATCTTTGGGAAGCCATGGAAATGAAAACAAGAAGAAAAACATGCACACGAGCAAAAGCAAACCTTAAACGCCGAAGAAACACCACCACGAGCTCCCGGGGAGGTCAAGAACGGGGTTGCTAGGTCACCCTAGGGCTAGGAATGGGAGGTTTAGGGCTGGGTGTGAGAGCTTAGGGCTTAGAGGCAAGGAATCAGTCAACTATTTTCTAGTTGCAAGGGAAAAAAGTCGGCCAATCCTAACTTTTAAGTTAGCTCAGCCCGTGGATCGGTCGAGTTCCGTATGTGGTAAACTCGACCGAACGGTCCACTGAAGAACTGCTCTCGGCTCCTGATCGGTTGATTTTTCCAGGGTGGAAACTCGCCTGAAGGTCAACCTGACCTAACAGTCACATTCTTAGATTCTAGCCATATACATACCAATTAAATTCAAATTTCCATTCTATTATGTATAATTAACACACTTAGGCACATTTATCTCATCATTGGGCACTATTTAGCGATAAAACATAAAATTCGATAAAAACCCAAAAGCAAGCAAAAACTAAGCATGTTGATAGGCAATTTAGGCACAATTAAGCATATATAGGCAAAACAAGGTGAAGATAGACATGAGCAAGCATATAGGAAAGAGACAACTAGCTAGATCACATGCCAAGATCATTCAAATCAACAATAAGAAGTTTAGATCGAATAAAATTAAATTTATCTCTAGCTAGAGGTTTTGTAAAGATATCTGCCGATTGATTTTCTGTGTCCACATGCGTGATATAAATATCCTTCTTGGCAATGTGATCACGGAGAAAGTGATGGTGAACCTCTATATGCTTGGATCTACTATGCAATATAGAATTGTAAGATAGATTGATTGCACTAGTATTGTCACAAAAGATAGGAGAAGCATCAAAAAATATGTTGAAGTCTTGGAGCATTTGCTTCATCCATAGGACCTGTGCACAACAACTCCCGACTGCAATGTATTCAACTTTGGTAGTTGATAATGCCACTGTACTTTGTTTCTTAGAGAACCAAGACACAAAGCATGGTCCTAGAATGAAGCAAGTGCCACTTGTGCACTTTCTATCAATCAAACACCCTACATAATCTGCATCACTGTATGGTCTAAGAGTAAAATCCCTTGATTTAGGATACCATAGTCCAAAATTTTAGGTTTTGGCTAAGTACCTCAAAATCCTCTTAACAACAATAAGATGCGACTTCTTAGGGATAGATTGAAAGCGAGCACACAAGCCAACACTAAACATAATATCAGGTCTAGAGGCAATTAAATAAAGTAAACTTCCAATCATACCTCTATAGAGCTTCTCATCTACTTTTTCACCTTCTTCATCTTTGTCAAGTTTGGCGGTGTTTGACATGGGTGTATCCATCGACTTCATGTTCTCCATCCCAAAGCGCTTGAGTAGTTCATTTGTGTACTTGCCTTGGTTGGTGAAGTTTCCTTCTTTTGTTTGCTTGATTTGAAAGCCGAGGAAGAAAGTCAACTCACCCATCATGCTCATTTTGAATTCACTATGCATAAGAGAACTAAACTCCTTACAAAGATCAAGATCAGTCCTGCCAAAAATGATATCATCAACATAAATTTAAATTATAATAAAATGGTTAGAAGTGTGTTTTAGGAACAAGGTAGAATCAACTTTTCCCATGACATACTAACAAAAAGTTCTTTAGTTTCTCATACCAAGCTCGAGGTGCTTGTTTGAGTCCATAGAAAGCTTTTTGCAACAAATAAACATGATTGGGTAACTTGTCATTTTCAAAGCACGGAGGTTGAGCAACAAATACTTCCTCCTCAATTGTACCATTCAAAAACGCACTTTTAACGTCCATTTGATATAACAAGAAATTTTTGTAACTAGCAAAGGCAAGTAACATACGAATAGATTCTAATCTAGCAACAGGAGCATAAGTTTCATCAAAGTCAATACCTTCCTATTGGTTGTAACCTTGTGCTAATAACCTTGCTTTGTTTATTACCACATTTCCTTGCTCATCTAGCTTGTTGCGGTAGACCCATTTGGTGCCAATGATTTTTCTATCACTTGGTCTTAGCACTAGAGTCCACACACGATTCTTATCGAATTGTTCTAACTCTTCTTGCATGGCTCGGATCCACTCATCATCACCAAGCGCTTCTTTGATGTTCGTTGGCTCTAGTTGGGAGATGAAGGCACTATCTACTTGTTCTTTGTTGTGAGTAGCTCATGTCCTCACTCTCTCAAATGGGTTGCCAATGATCAACTCCTTGGGATGATTCTTTGCAAAGCGGGAAGTGGGATCCTTCTTTTCTTCTTCTTCTTCTTCTTATATCACCTGCTTACCTTTATTTTTGATGTTGAGGTCTTTCAAGATTGGAATCAAATCATCTACAACATCATCATCAACAACATGATTGCCAACAACAGGGTTAGTTTCAATAAACTTAACATTGATAGATTCTTCAATTTTAGACAATTCAATGTTGAATACTCTATATGCCCTACTAGTAGTGCTATAGCCTAGGAAGAAAGCCTTATAAGATTTCAGATCGAACTTGTCAAGAGAATCCTTCATGTTTAAAACAAAATAAGGACATCTGAAAACATGAAAAAAAAATCAATAGATAACTTTCTACCACGCCATAGTTCATAGGGGGTTTTCTTTAAAGAAGGATGTGTAAAAACTCAGTTTTGCACAAAACATGAGGTGCTAACGGCTTCAGCCCAAAACTTCTTAGGAGTGTCATACTCAAGAAGCATGGTCCTAGCCATCTCTTGTAGTGACCTGTTCTTCCTTTCTACAACCCCATTTTGTTGAGGCATACGAGGAGAAGAGAAATTGTACAAATAACCAGATGTTTTCACAAAAAATGCTCAAAAAGATAATTTTCAAATTCTCCCCCATGATCAGTACGGATAGAAACAATTCGGAAAGAAGCTTCATTTTCAGCCCATTTACAAAAACTCGAGAAAACATCAAGAGTATCACTTTTAGAAATGAGAAAGAAGGTCCAAGTATATTGAGAGAAATCATCAACAATAACAAGACAATACTTGGAACCACGAAGCGTTTGCGTTCTCATTGGTCCGAATAGATCAATATGAAGAAGTTCAAGAACTCTCTTTGTAGTCATGACTCCTTTGGATTTGAAGGAGGATTTGGTTTGTTTCCCTTGTGTATAAGGTTGGCATTCCTCATCCTTTTCAAAATCCAATTTGGGAAGTCTTTTAACCAAGTCCTTTTTGCTCAATTTCTTCATTTAATGCATATTCACATGACCCAAACGGCGATGCCAAAGAGGAATATCATTTTGATCCACTACCAAACATCTATTTAGTATGGGCTTAAGAGCATCAAGAACAATAACATAAAGATTACCATTTCTAGTTCATATATGTATAACATTGTAGGAGAGGGAATCTAGAAGCAAGCATTCTAAAGAAGTAAACAACACAAGATATCCATTGTCACAAAGTTGACTAACACTAATTAAATTGTGATGTAGGCCATCAACAAGCAACACATTTTTAATACATAGCTCATTGCCCACATCACCCTCACCTATGACCTTACCCTTCTTGTTGTCCCCGAAGGTTACTGATCCTCCTTTATTTTTCACAAACTTGTTGAAATGGCTGATTTTCCAGTCATGTACTTAGAGCAGCCACTATCAACAAATCCATCTCTTTTTAACCTGCAAGAAAGAAGGATGTCAGAACCCAACTAAAACTTTGGGATCTGGGGTTAGTGATGCAGCCCTATTTTAGGGCTCCATCTTGTGCCATTTTGTATTTAAGTTGCATCTAAACATGTTAGATTACAAGTATTTGCCCCCAATATGATTATCATTGCAAATATGCTTATGGATGTTCTTTGCACTGTTTTTCAGGTACTTGGACCATGCTTAGATGGACGAGGGAGAGAGAGGGACCCAAAGAAGGCCCCAAAGTCTCCCTCAACCTACCTCCAGTGGCCAAGACTCATCCCCGAGCAAAGACATCCGAAATTGACAAAGCAAGAAGAGAAATCAAGAAGTCAAGCCTCACCACGGCCGTGGTCCCAATGCCACGGTCGTGGCTTTTTTTCCAAAATCCAACAGGTTGCAACAGGGGAATCCTTGGATCGCCCACGACCGTGGCCTCCCAGCCACGACCGTGGCCATTGAAGACACCACGACCGTGGCCATCAGCACGGTCGTGGTCGGTAGAAGAGAACACGGCTGTGGCACCCTGCCACGGTCGTGGGAATTAATTGCTAGAAAGTCAGATTCTAATAGGGAAGTTGCCTAGAAAGCCACGACTGTGGCCAAGCCACCACGACCGTGGCCGATGCTGATCAGGACGCCCGTGGCTCCTCCCCACGGTCAGCCCAACTCCTCCAAAACGGCCGTGTTACCCAACACGGCCGTGGTGCATGCTACCCACCACGACCGTGGCACTCCACCACGGCCGTGGCCACTACCATTTCACCACCTCCTTCACCCCACAACTGTGTTCACCACCCCACGGTCGTCCCCCACTACCATCACCACGGCCGTGGTACGCCCACCACGACCGTGGTGCTCACCTACCCTATGCAACTTTCCACTGTTTTTCCTATTTTCCCCCCCACTTAGCCCTAGTTCCTATATAAGCACTAGTTGCTTCTAGGGCTCGAGAGAGAGCACTCCCCATCCGTCACCCAGCTTCTCCCTTGCATCCATTGCTCCCATCCACCCATTTCCTTGCATTCAACCCCATTTACACCCACTTTCCACTCATTTCCACCATAGAAACCTAGTTTCTCTAGGTTTCTATCCATCCATTCCACCATTTTCATGCACCTCTGCATCATTAGAGGAGGGAGGGCGTCTGCAGCTGCTTGGAGGTGAAGAAGAAGGCCACTTCATCAAGCTTCATGGAGTTTCTTCCTCTTCTACCCCTTTCTTTTCCTGTTTTCATGATCATGTATAGCTAAGCCCTCTTGTGGTGGGCTGTTTGGGATTAAAATGTTACTTTGATACCATGTTGGGGGATAAATTCTTGTAATGAACTCAATTCATATTTACGATCATTATTTCTTGCTTTCATCTCTTTTCCTATCTTATTGCACGTGGTTTGTGCTTCTTGTATGAATTACTTGCTTTGAGGTTTTTGATGACACTTCATTTCTAGAAGGAATTGGGGTGCATGTGGCAATCTTAGGAATGGCTCCTAGGTCCAATTAGTGGATCCCTAGCTAGCCCCCTTTGTTCCTACATACACACCCCTCCTCTTACAAATGAGTGTGATATTTAAGTGGCTAGTGTAAGTGAGAGTGATGCAATTGCCTAGGGCCTTCTAAAGGCTAGAGTGGCTAGTGGCATGAGGATTAATCCCTTCATCCCCACTCCCATCTCTACCCTCAACCCTCAATTGTCCACTATCACTTACCCTAGAAACCTAGATTTGGCC
This sequence comes from Alisma plantago-aquatica, assembly GCA_963693085.1. NCBI lineage: Eukaryota > Viridiplantae > Streptophyta > Magnoliopsida > Alismatales > Alismataceae > Alisma > Alisma plantago-aquatica. The sequence goes on along the minus strand of OY856412.1, from coordinate 1,159,101,951 downwards.
AATCTCACTAGAACTACACCTAACCCTAGTCTTCTACTAGTAGTGTAGGGTATGTTCTAATGACATTGCCCTTGTTGTTTGGTTTGGTAATCTAGATATGGATCGAGCACCATGCATGTTTAATGAACTCCCCCAACTAAAATCGAAGTGACATTTCCCAAACGGCCCACCCACCTTAATCACCTTGCTTAAACCCTAATCGCTTAGTCTGTTTGTTAATGCTAGCTTAGTTCAATTGCTTTAGTTTAACTTAGTCAATTGCTTGGTTTTACTCTTTAGTGTTAACTTAGGCTATTGCTCTTGCTAGTGGTTCGTTTAGTTCGTTCTTGCTTCTTGGCTTGCTAGAGTAGTGTGACCCTTCTTGTTCCTGCTTAGTTAGTTTGATAACTTAGTTTGCTTGTTTGCTTGTTCTTTCATAATTTAGTTTCCTTTTCGAATTTCTTACTTGCTCATTAGTATAATCAACCAACAATCAATCTTAAAACCCTAAAACCCTACTCTCCACACTAGGAACGTAGCTCACGCTGTCTAACTCTAGCGCCCCCTTTATCCTCGCGGATCGACCCCGTACTTGCCGCCTCACCTATACTACGACACGACCCCATGCTCTTGCGGGCGTAGTGTCTTAGTAGACGTAGGTAGTTAGTGTGGGACCATATAAATTTTGAAAGCACAATCCAGAAAGCTTGGTGCGCTCCCGCTAGAGGCTTGCAACAAGTGCAATCCATGAGGTCGGGAGGCACGGGACTTGGGATTGTGCTTTCAAAATTTATATGGACCCACACTAACTACCTACGTCTACTAAGACACTACGCCCACAAGCGCACGGGGTCGTGTCGTAGTATAGGTGAGGCGACAAGTACGGGGTTGATCCGCGAGGATAAAGGGGGCGCTAGAGTTAGACAGCATGAGCTACGTTCCTAGTGCGGAGAATAGGGTTTTAGGGTTTTAAGATTGATTGTTGGTTGATTATACTAATGAGCAAGTAAGAAATTCAAAAAGGAAACTAAATTATGAAAGAACAAGCAAACAAGCAAACTAAGTTATCAAACTAACTAAGCAGGAACAAGAAGGGTCACACTACTCTAGCAAGCCAAGAAGCAAGAACGAACTAAACTAACCACTAGCAAGAGCAATAGCCTAAGTTAACACTAAAGAGTAAAACCAAGCAATTGACTAAGTTAAACTAAAGCAATTGAACTAAGCTAGCATTAACAAACAGACTAAGCGATTAGGGTTTAAGCAAGGTGATTAAGGTGGGTGGGCCGTTTGGTAAATGTCACTTCGATTTTAGTTGGGGGAGTTCATTAAACATGCATGGTGCTCGATCCATATCTAGATTACCACACCAAACAACAAGGGCAATGTCATTAGAACATACCCTACACTACTAGTAGAAGACTAGGGTTAGGTGTAGTTCTAGTGAGATTGGCCAAATCTAGGTTTCTAGGGTAAGTGATAGTGGACAATTGAGGGTTGAGGGTAGAGATGGGAGTGGGGATGAAGGGATTAATCCTCATGCCACTAGCCACTCTAGCCTTTAGAAGGCCCTAGGCAATTGCATCACTCTCACTTACACTAGCCACTTAAATATCACACTCATTTGTAAGAGGAGGGGTGTGTATGTAGGAACAAAGGGGGATAGCTAGGGATCCACTAATTAGACCTAGGAGCCATTCCTAAGATTGCCACATGCATCCCAATTCCTTCTAGAAATGAAGTGTCATCAAAAACCCCAAAGCAAACAATTCATACAAGAAGCACAAACCACATGCAATAAGATAGGAAAAGAGATGAAAGCAAGAAGTAATCATCATAAATATGAATTGAGTTCATTACATGAATTTATCCCCCAACATGGTATCAAAGTAACATTTTAATCCCAAACAGCCCACCACAAGAGGGCTTAGCTATACATGATCATGAAAATAGGAAAAGAAAGGGGTAGAAGAGGAAGAAACTCCATGAATCTTGATGAAGTGGCCTTCTTCTTCACCTCCAAGCAGCTGCAGACGCCCTCCCTCCTCCAATGGTGCAGGGGTGCATGAAAATGGTGGAATGGATGGATAGAAACCTAGAGAAACTAGGTTTCTATGGTGGAAATGAGTGGAAAGTGGGTGTAAATGGGGTTGAATGCAAGGAAATGGGTGGATGGGAGCAATGGATGCAAGGGAGCAGCTGGGTGATGGCTGGGGAGTGCTCTCTCTCGAGCCCTAGAAGCAACTAGTGCTTATATAGGAACTAAGGCTAAGTGGGGGCAAAATAGGAAAAACAGTGGAAAGTTGCATAGGGTAGGTGAGCACCACGGTCGTGGTGGGCGTACCACGACCATGGTGATGGTAGTGGGGGACGACCGTGGGGTGGTGAACACGGTCGTGGGGTGAAGGAGGTGGTGAAATGGTAGTGGCCACGGCCGTGGCGGAGTGCCACGGTCATGGTGGGTAGCATGCACTACGGCCGTGTTGGGTAACACGGCCGTTTTGGAGGAGTTGGGCTGACTGTGGGGAGGAGCCACAAGCGTCCTGATCAGCATCGGCCACGGTCGTGGCGGCTTGGCCACGGTCGTGGCTTTCTAGGCAACTTCCTTGTTGGAATCTGACTTTCTAGCAATTAATTCCCACGACCGTGGCAGGGTGCCACAACCGTGTTCTCTTCTACCGATCACGACCGTGCTGATGGCCACGGCCGTGGTGTCTTCAATGGCCACGGTTGTGGGCGATCCAAGGATTCCCCTGTTGCAACCTGTTGGATTTTGGCAAAAAAGCCACGACCGTGGCATTGGGGCCACGGCCGTGGTGAGGCTTGACTTCTTGATTTCTCTTCTTACTTTGTCAATTTCGGATGTCTTTGCTCGTGGATGAGTCTTGGCTACTGGAGGTAGGTTGAGGGAGACTTTGGGGCCTTCTTTGGGTCCCTCTCTCTCCCTCGTCCATCTAAGCATGGTCCAAGTACCTGAAAAACAGTGCAAAGAACATCCATAAGCATATTTGCAATGATAATCATATTGGGGGCAAATACTTGTAATCTAACATGTTTATATGAAACTTAAATACAAAATGGCACAGGATGGAGCCCTAAAATAGGGCTGCATCACCACCCCAAACTTAAAACATACTTGTCCTCAAGTATGCTCCAACTTAATCTCTCTTTTCCGTTCTTTTCAACAAAAACAAATTACAAATGCAAAGCAACAAAAAATTATCGAATACATGGTCTTGGAAATGACTAAGTGCATGTGTCTCACATCTCTCCTCTCCTTCTTTCACAATCCAATCATGAACTGAGCACTGAGCATACAAACTTCAAATATAAAGCATAGAAACACAAGTTGTCCATATGTCCTTTATGTTATTCTGGGTAGACCGTTTCATGTTGGTGTTAATCACAGGTGACTAGGAGCGTTGTTTCACTTTCATGTATCCAGTCTTATGCTTCAAACCACACTAGATGATCCACTTGGTTGTAGAAAGGGTAAAGTGAGCTAGGTTTGACATTTTCTAGCACAATGGGTATAAAAAGAGAAGAAAGGGTTGCGGTAAGATTTGGAGTGCTTTTACACACTCTTCTTTTCTTTATTTGAATGCTCTTAAACAGGAGCATCCTTTTATTTTATTTTTGCTTTTCTTTTCTTTTTCTTTGCCCATGGTGTAGGTAGGGCACAAGGTGGAAAGAGTGAAGCGGGGAGATAAAGATGTGGCCACCCCAAACTTTTGGAGGTGGCCACGGCTAATATGTGCACTTTGGCATCTTTTTATGAGGCGGAGGGGTATGAAGATGGTGGAAGAAAAGTCGAATCAAAGAGGGGTCATCAGTGTAGTTTTCAACATATGATTCCCTGCATGAAAGCTAATTCAACACTTCACCAAGTAATATCGCATCACATGATAGAATTAACACAATATTCATATCTCTACCAAGTGATTCCATTGGCTCTAAGCGTTTGTCGCTTGCTCAATTCATGATTCAACCAAAGCATTCACAGACTTAAGAGATGTGGTTCACATGTATAAAGTCACAAATAAGACCATCTATCAATAAGATCTAAGAATGTAGCATGCATTTGTCACAAGAGTAAACCATTTCATTTCAAACATTGGAGATTAAGTCAAAACATCCTATCGGAGCAAGAATATTCAAATCTGGGCAAAATTGGCCAAAATGGTGCCAATTTGCACTAAGTTACATCTAAACCTACTTTAGGGAATTTAAAAACATAAAGCAACCAATCCTACTTAACATGCACAAGAAATTATCAAAAACTACATGAGAAAGCGATGCATGGTATGAAGAAGCAAAAATTTTGAAAAATTACTCAAAAATGCAGAAATCAACTACATGTCATGCAAAGATGCAATGAAAAGAACAAAAACAGTAAAACTAAACTAAATGGCAGAAGTGATATCAAAATGACAAAAAGAGAGGAGGAGTGGTGCATACCGCCCTACCCACCCCAAACTTTAGAATCATGCTGTCCTCAACATGAAACTATAGCTTAGGGAAGATAGGGGAAGAATCAAGGCTGCGGTGGCTGGTCCGGCATTTGAGGAGGATCTGGAGGAGGAGCTGAGTCTGGAGCCGAGCTGGAAGGAGGATGCTGATAGTAGTACCCCCAGTAGTCATCCTGGGGTGGAGGATACGCCTGTGGATGTCCAGCTATACCACCCCAAAAGTCTGCACCCCATTCGGGGTTTCGTGCTGCCTGGGCATGTTGGTATTGGTACAAGTGGTTGATCTGGTAGTGCATCTACTGTTGATCTTGCCACATGTACTGCTGGACAAGCTGCACGTCGCCTTGAGTCTTCTGAATGCTCTCAAGGTGCGCCTGGATGGTAGCCATGTCATAGGCATTGCCTGAGGGCGGCTGCAGCTGGGATGTACCCTCATCCCTCCTTCTAATTCTTCGGGGCTGCCGTTCTTCTTTTGCTACATGCTCCTGCCCTTGTACATTAGATTCAGCGATTTCTTCATGTACGATAGTGGCTCCCCTTGTATACGTCTCCCGTGGGTGTTCTTGCTGCCATTTGAAAAGTTTTTCTTTGAGATTGAAATTAATTCCCACCGCGGAAAGAAGAGGTACTGCGTGGTATGGCAGCTCGAGCTCAAAGTCCGGCACACTAGTAGTAAGGTAGATCATCTTCTTATCCTTTATCTTTATAGTGTGTGAGTGCACCAAGTAGTTGAGTTCCACAAACTCTGCCTCAAGTGCGTCATGTAACCCCGAGAGATCGTACCCCAGCGCTAGTGCAATCGAAGTCACAAACCCACCCATGACAAAGGGTTTTGTGCTCTTTTAGGGTATAGACTTCACATGATCAATCAATAGAACACCAAGGTCGAGGTGCTTCTTGAGGTACATTAATATTATGACAAACATATCTTTTTGTGAGATAGAGCCTTGATTATCATACCTCCCTACAATTGTGTTTGCCACGACCTTTTGCACATAGCGCATCATTGGATTGCTTATTGCGGCTGTCTTTGATCTTCCTGCATCATACACGCCGCTGCTTGTGATTTGCTCCCAGAAATAGGCATAATCCAATTCTTTCACCTTCTTTAGCAAGCCGTCATCCATATTGACGGCCTCTTCAGGACTAGCAGCAAAAATCCCATTCAGCTCAGTGGAAGTGAGGGTGTGCACATTGCCCATTATGGAAAATTTGATTGCGTCACAGCCCCTCACTTTAGTCCTTTCGAGAGTAGCGAAGAACTCTTGGGTCAAGACGACGTAGGTTGGCTGCGGTGTGAAGAGGACATCCCACAACCCTATTCTCTTTAAGTTCCTTTCCACTGCCTCCTTGATCCCTAGATCCTCGATCACTTTCTGAGACCCATACTTGGTGGCGACGACTCGCCTCGTCATGCACTCGGGGTAGATAAGCTCAATCTTCTTTTTCCTGTGCCCTCTACCATAGGACACCCCCGCTGGTGCTTTTCCTAGGGTCTTCTCTCTGTCTGCCTCCAGAAAAGTCATGACATCTTCTCCTTCCGGCTCCAGCTCCACCTCTTCCTCCTCGCTATCTTGCTCTTCCTCCATTGCATAAGATTGCAACCCCGAACTGGTATCAAAATTGTACCAGTGGGCCGACTGCTCCTCGTTATGCTACAATTGCCGCGAGTGTTGCGGCTGCACCTCACGTCTCACCGCCGCACCGGATGTCGAGTGGCGGGGTGGTGCGAGCTTTGGAGGCAGCCTGGATGAGGACGGCGCCACTTTGGATCGCTGGCTTCTTTTTGCGGTCGCCATCTCAATCTCGTCAATGAGGTTGTCCATGTCGACCCCCATGGACTCCTCCTCTTCTTCGTCTTCTCCCTCGTAGGTAGCATCCGTGATGTGGTGGCTATCGGATGAGCAGGAGTGTGATCCGCTCACCGATTGCGACCGGCAGAGAGATTGGTGGGCGGAAGCAGAGGGTGATGGGGGTGTGGGATGGAATGGACACATCGGAAGAGGCGTTTTTAGAATGCCGTTTCCCTCCAGTGAGGATGTTCGTCCCCTTTTTGATGGCCTTCCCAATCTTCTTCATTGCGGAAATGGAAGTGGAAGTGGTGTAGGAGGGGAATTTTTGGATTTGGCGGAGAAGGTGGTGTGGGTGTGGTTTTATGGGTGGAATGGAAGGATAGTGATGTACGGATGATGGTTATATGATTAGTGGTGGATTTGGGCGAGAATGGAGGGGGTTTTGTGGAGGTTTTGTGTGGGGGAGTTGCTGGGCGGAATGGAGATGGAAGTGGAGATTGAGATGCGATTGGGAGAGTTTGGACGGTGGGAATGGGAGAGGGAAGGCTGGGGATCGATTTGGGATGGGTTGGGGATCAAAAGGAGGTGGTTTGTGGTGGATTTGGTGGTGAATGGGGGAGCACGGGACCGTTTTCCGCCACCACGGTCATTTTCTGGAGGTGGAAGACGATGGAATGAGGAGGGGGGTCGGATTTGGACGTTTAAAAGTATATTTTTTTCCTAAACCAGGTTCGGCCACGGTCGTGGCAGGGGGCCACGGTCGTGGCCAGGGTTGGGTAGCACGGCCGTGGCGGGTGCCATGGTCGTGTTGTCGATGAAGAACCCCCCGATCTGACCTCACCACGGTCGTGGTGGCCCGCTACGGTCGTGGCCTTGTCTTCACGCCACGGTCGTGGTCGATTTGCCACGATCGTGGCTGATCTTCGAAACAACTTGTAACTTCAGCCAAATTGGTGCTTTAATTCCCACGGCCGTGGCATAGAGCCAAGGTCGTGTTTGGCCACTTGCGCCACGGTCGTGGTCGAGCTCCACGGCCGTGGTGGATTTGTCTTTTCAATTTTCAAACTTCAAAACATGATCTTTCGATTTCATTTGTTTTATTACCACAACCATGACTGAATGACATGATTAACTTCTAGATCCTCTCTCTCTAATGTTTATCACCTGCCATCATCAAAACTCAAACAAAAACTATAAAACACAAGTGTGCGTGTGTGTATTTGTGTAAAACAAAACTAATGTATAGAAAAAGGAAAAGGTTTGAGAATCTCAAACCACGTGGGTTGCCTCCCACTAGCGCTAAATTTTACGCCTTCATCCAGGCTTATTGATTGTTGTGCTCCGTAATTTCTTTGGAACTTTTAAGAGATCTTTGTAGTAGATCCCTTTCTCATCCTCATCTAAGCATTCCTCTTCATCAAATTCTTCTTCTACCAGCATAACAACATCAAATTCTTGGTTGGCCTTGTCCGGGCCGACTTCAACGACAGGTTTCAATCTTTGCCCATTAACGACAAATTCCTTAGCTCCTTCTTTTGCACAAATGATCACTGCCCCATATGGGTACACCTTCTTGACAAGGTAAGGACCTTCCCATCTAGAACGAAGCTTTCCGGGGAAGAACTTCATCCTTGAATTGTACAGCCATACCCATTTGCCGGGCTCAAACTCTTTCTTCTTTATGATCTTGTCATGTAGAAACTTGGTTCTTTCCTTGTGGCTCTTTGACATTTCATAGGCTTCATGCCGCATCTCTTCCAGCTCATGCAATTGAAACTTTCTTCTCATTCTGACACTCTCTTCATCAAAGTCCATCTTCTTTAAGGCCCACAGTGCCTTGTGTTACATCTCAACCGACAAATGGCAACTCTTACCATAGACAAGCTTGAATGGTGTAGTGCCAATCGGGGCTTTATATGCAGTCCTATATGCCCATAAAGCTTCATTGAGTCGAAGTGACCAATCCTTACGGTCCGGTCGCACCGTCTTCTCCAAAATGAGCTTTATCTCTCGATTTGCCAACTCAACTTGACCACTCGTTTGAGGGTGGTAAGAAGTAGCTACACGATGGTTAACTCCATGTCTCTTTAGCAGCCCTTCGAAGGTGCGGTGGATGAAATGACTCCCGCCATCGCTAATCATAGCCCTTGGAACACCAAAACGGCTAAAGATGTTGGATTTCACGAAATCACACACCACCTTATGATCATTTGTTCTTGTTGCTACAACCTCAATCCATTTTGATACATAGTCTACGGCGACCAAGATGTAGACATACCCGAAAGAGGGAGGGAAAGGACCCATAAAGTCAATCCCCCAAACATCAAACACTTCTACCACCAAGATAGGTGACAAAGGCATCATGTCCCTCTTTGAGATAGTGCCCACTTTTTGGCACTTGAAGCAACCCTTCCAAAAGTCATGAGCATCTTTGAACAATGTCGGCCAGTAGAATCCACATTGAAGAACTTTGGCGGCCGTGTGTTTCCCTCCAAAATGGCCTCCACACACTCTGGAATGACACATAGATAAGACTTCTTGCTGCTCCATCTCCGGAATGCACCTCCTAATGAGTTGGTCCGGGCAATACTTAAAGAGGTGAGGGTCATCCCAAATGTAGTTCTTTACCATAGCAAACAATCTCTTACTTTCCTCTCTTGTCCACATGCTCGGTATCCTCCCACTGGCTAGGAAATTTGCTATGTGCTTGTACCATGGATTTTGGACAGATGAGACTAAGAGGAGTTGTTCATGTGGCATTGTCTCTTTGATTGGACTTGTCATATCAAAAGGTCCATCAAGGCGGGAGAGATGATCTGCAGCACCATTTTCTATTCCTTTCTTGTCCACAATTTCTATGTCAAATTCTTGGAGCAAGAAAATCCATCGGATCAACCTTGGCTTTGAGTCTTTCTTGGACATGAGATATTTCAACGCAGCATGGTCCGTGTAGATTGTCACTTTGTTTTGCAAGAGATACGGCCGGAACTTGTCAAGAGCAAAGATCACCGCAAGCAACTCCTTCTCGGTAGTCGTATAGTTTCTTTGGGCATCGTCTAACGTTTTGCTTGCATAATAGATAGCATGAGGAATTCGGCCAATGCGTTGACCCAGCACAGCCCCCACCGCCATATTGGATGCATCCACCATGATCTCGAACGGCAAAGAGAAATCCAGGGGCTGCATGATAGGAGCAGAAATAAGCCTCTCTTTTAGATGATTGAAGGCTTCAACACATTTGTCATCAAACTGAAATTCAACATCTTTCTCAAGTAATCGACAGAGTGGTCTTGAGATTTTGCTAAAGTCTTTGATAAAATGCCGGTAGAAGCCTACATGTCCCAAGAAAGATCGAGCATGTCTTACGGTCGAAGGAAAGTCGAGTGTAGAAATAAGGCCCACCTTGGCCTTGTCAACTTCAATCCCATCTTTTGAAACCCGGTGTCCCAGAACTATACCCTCAGGTACCATGAAATGACTTTTTTCCCAAGATAGAACTAAGTGAACTTTCACACATCTTTCCAGAACCGCAGCTAGATGTAGCAAGCACTCATCAAAGGTCTTCCCGAAACTGAAAAATCATCCATGAAGACCTCGAGTGACGAGTCAAGCATGTCAGCAAAGATCGAGGTTACACATCTCTGGAAAGTGGAAGGGGCGTTGCACAATCCAAACGACATTCTCTGGTAGGCAAATGTACCACTTGTACAAGTGAATGTCGTCTTTTCCTGGTCCGCCGGGTGCACAACAATATGAAAATACCCCGAGTACCCATCAAGAAAACAGTAGAAGCTCTGCCCAGCCAATCTCTCTAGAATCTGATCAAGAAACGGAAGTGGGTAGTGATCCTTCTTTGTCTTTTCATTGAGCTTCCGGTAATCCACGCACATTCTCCACTTTGATTGCTCTTTCACCGGCATAAGCTCACCATCAGCATTCTCTGCAACTGTAATCCCACCCTTCTTGGGTACCACTTGGATGGGACTCACCCACGTACTGTCAGAAATGGGATAGATAATCCCTGCATCAAGCAACTTTACAACCTATTGAGTTACAACATCCTTCAGTTTTGGATTTAGCCTTCTTTGCATTTGTCGGGTCGGTCTCGCATCTTCTTCTAAGTATATCCGATGCACACAGATGGAGGGGTCAATCCCTCTCAAGTCAGCAATAGACCATCCGATGGCTTGGATGTTCTTCCTCAAGACTTCCATCAAGGCATCTTCTTGCTCAGGAGAGAGAATAGAGGAAATGATCACTGGAAGGGTGCCATTTGAGCTAAGGAAAGCGTACTTCAATCCTTCAGGAAGTTTCTTCAACTCAAGAACGGGAGGTGCTTCAAGGGAGTTCTTCAAAGGTGCGGAAATAGAAGGGAGGTCCTGACTTGCAGCCACTAAGGCTAACTCACACTCTTCATCATCTTCATCATCGTCGTCAGGGAACTCAACAATTGGTTCAAGACCTCTACCTTGAGTGGCCGTCTCAATCCATGTAGGTAGGAACTCTTCAACAATCTCATCTAGGCATTCCACCAAATAACAATCTTCCTCAGTGGCTCCTATCACTTCAGCTGTAGTGGAAGACTTGAAAATGTTCAACCGGATCTTCATGTGCATGAAAGTAACATACATGGTCCCAGTCCTCACATGGATCACGGCATCAGCTGTGGCTAAGAAAGGTCTCCCCAAGATGATCGGCACCTTTCTAGCTTCCTTTTCCATATCAAGAATGATAAAATCGGTTGGGAAGAAGGTAGAAGTATCCTCATCAAGACGGACCAGCACATCATCCACACGCCCTCTAGGCATCTTCACCGATCGGTCGGCCAACTATAATGTGCAATGGGTTGGCCTCAACTCCCCCATTTGGAGCTCAGCAAACAGATCATACGGCATCAAGTTTACGCTAGACCCCAAGTCAAGAAGAGCATGGTCTATGCGATGTGCCCCGATGTAGCATGAGATGATGGGAGCGCCAGGGTCTTTTCTTTTCTGGGGGATGGTGTGTTGGAGAATGGAGCTCACTTGCTCAGTGAGCTTAATCTTCTTAGGCGTCCTCCCTGTTGTTTTTCTTTTGAAGGTGCACAATTCTTTAAGGAACTTTGCATAGGACAGAATTTTCTTGACTGCATCTATAAGAGGTACATTGATTTTCACTTGCTTGAAGATCTCTAGAATATCTTTTGCATGCTTCTTCTTTTTCTTTGCAGCAGAAGGCTCCTCGAGTGCATCAGGGTATGGAGGAAGTTGGGAACCCAATCGGTCCAAATCAACAGTATCATCCACTGGTATCACTGGAATCACGGTATCACAGCTCGGTATCACAGTATCACTGCTCGACGTCACGATATCAACATTGCCTCTTATCACAGTATCATCAATCTGCATCTTAGTATCAACCTACTCTGCTTCATTGTCATCTCTGCCAACAACTGTACCATGGGGCCTCTCCAAAGTCCTACCACTCCTCAAAGTAGTCACAACCTTAACATGCTCATGGGTAGTAGAAGGGGGAGTTTGTGGAGGTGGTTGTGGCTGTTGGGGTGGTGGAGGCCTTTGGTGAAGGGAGTTGGGGTTTTGAAGGATGAATTGGGGTTGTGGTTGTTGTTGTGGTGGGGGGTGATATTGTGGCGGTGGTTGTTGGTAAGTGTGAGGTGGAGGTGGAGCATATTGATAATTGAGCGGCGTTTGAGGAGGCAGAGGAGCATATTGAAAAGTCCCATCATTGTTTGGATTTGGCATAGGTTGAGAGGGGAGTCTTCCTTCTTCTCTTCTAGCCAAAGAGAGAGAAATCTGATCCAACCTCTTCTCAAGTCAGCTTATAGACTGGCCATGTGCGTTGACGTCCTTTTTGACTTCATCTAGGCTTCTTAGCCTTCCAAGAACCTCGTCCTCAAACTTAGAGCTATAGCGTGGCTTATGCTGCCCCTGTCCTTGTCCATCCTCATTTGGTTGTTTCCAAGAGAAATTTGGGTGGTTCCTCTACTCGGGAGTGTAGGATTGGGACATCGGGCCCTGGTTGTTGCGGACACCAAAGGAGTGTAAAGCGTTAACTTCCTCGTCTACATTGTCCACAGCCATTGCGGGTTGGCTAGAAGAGCCACCCACTTGATTCTTCATCATTTGCATCATATCTGCCATCATTTTCATCATATCGGGGTTGGTGGCATTGCGTGTGGGAGCCACGGAGGAAGGCGGAGGAGTGTAGTTCTGGCCGCAATGCCTCCCTTTAGTGGAAGCTCAGTGGCGAGAATTCTCGGCGAGATGTTCAAATAGCGGCCATGAGTCCTCGGGCGGCTTGGCCATGAACGTGCCCCCGCAAGAAGAATCTACATTGTTTTGGCTCTGCTCCTCAAGCCCGGTGTAGAAGGCTTGAACCAGCTGCCAAAGCGGGACCTCATGATGAGGGCAGTCATGAAGCAACTTCTGGAATCTCTCCCATGCCTCGTGGAAGGGTTCGTTCTCTTTTTGGGCGAAGGACGTGATGCATCTTCTCATGTAGGATAACTTGGCTATTGGAAAGAACTTCTTCAGAAACTCATTCTTTACTTCATTCCATGTGATGAGCTCTGGCCTCGAGACGTACCACTCCTTGTCTTTCTCCTTGAGGGAGAAAGGAAAGAGCGTTCTGCGGATCGAGTCGTCGGTGGCAGCAGGCGTGCGGAAGGTCGAACACGTTTCTAAGAACGCGTCTATATGGTGATAAGGATTTTCATTCTCCATTCCGTAGTATGTGGGAAGAAGTCCCAAGAGTGTCGACGAAATGGAGAACTACTGACCGGGCATCTGGTCCACCAGCGTGGCAATGGGGGAGTTGTAGTTCCCCGGCGTGAAGTACTCGTGAAGCGGGCGATGTGGCGGTGGAGGTGGAACCTCCGGTGGCGGGTCGTTCTGTGCCATCTCGGCCTCTCGGTGTAGGTTGCGGAGAGCTTGACGCCTTCTTCTTCCAATCTCGGGGTCGTAAACCACCAAGTCGGTGCAAGTCGAACGTGTGCTACACATGCACATCTGTCACCTGCGCAAGTCACAAACAAACAACAAGGAGCCAAGTTAGCAAACCAATATGCAAGAGTAACACAAAGAATAAATAATAGCAATGGTGAGGGCAAAAGGAAAGGCTAAGCTACACTATCTAACTAGGCCGAGCGCCTCTATCCCCGACAACGGCGCCAGAAAGCTTGGTGCGCTCCCGCTAGAGGCTTGCAATAAGTGCAATCCACGAGGTCGGGAGGCACGGGACTTGGGATTGTGCTTTCAAAATTTATATGGTCCCACACTAACTACCTACGTCTACTAAGACACTACGCCCGCAAGCGCACGGGGTCGTGTCGTAGTATAGGTGAGGCGGCAAGTACGGGGTCGATCCGCGAGGATAAAGGGGGCGCTAGAGTTAGACAGCGTGAGCTACGTTCCTAGTGCGGAGAGTAGGGTTTTAGGGTTTTAAGATTGATTGTTGGTTGATTATACTAATGAGCAAGTAAGAAATTCGAAAAGGAAACTAAATTATGAAAGAACAAGCAAACAAGAAAACTAAGTTATCAAACTAACTAAGCAGGAACAAGAAGGGTCACACTATTCTAGCAAGCCAAGAAGCAAGAACGAACTAAACTAACCACTAGCAAGAGCAATAGCCTAAGTTAACACTAAAGAGTAAAACCAAGCAATTGACTAAGTTAAACTAAAGCAATCAAACTAAGCTAGCATTAACAAACAGACTAAGCGATTAGGGTTTAAGCAAGGTGATTAAGGTGGGTGGGCCGTTTGGGAAATGTCACTTCGATTTTAGTTGGGGGAGTTCATTAAACATGCATGGTGCTCGATCCATATCTATATTACCAAACCAAACAACAAGGGCAATGTCATTAGAACATACCCTACACTACTAGTAGAAGACTAGGGTTAGGTGTAGTTCTAGTGAGATTGGCCAAATCTAGGTTTCTAGGGTAAGTGATAGTGGACAATTGAGGGTTGAGGGTAGAGATGGGAGTGGGGATGAAGGGATTAATCCTCATGCCACTAGCCACTCTAGCCTTTAGAAGGCCCTAGGCAATTGCATCACTCTCACTTATACTAGCCACTTAAATATCACACTCATTTGTAAGAGGAGGGGTGTGTATGTAGGAACAAAGGGGGCTAGCTAGGGATCCACTAATTGGACCTAGGAGCCATTCCTAAGATTGCCACATGCACCCCAATTCCTTCTAGAAATGAAGTGTCATCAAAAACCTCAAAGCAAGCAATTCATACAAGAAGCACAAACCACGTGCAATAAGATAGGAAAAGAGATGAAAGCAAGAAGTAATCATCATAAATATGAATTGAGTTCATTATAAGAATTTATCCACCAACATGGTATCAAAGTAACATTTTAATCCCAAACAACCCACCACAAGAGGGCTTAGCTATACATGATCATGAAAACAGGAAAAGAAAGGGGTAGAAGAGGAAGAAACTCCATGAAGCTTGATGAAGTGGCCTTCTTCTTCACCTCCAAGCAGCTGCAGACACCCTCCCTCCTCCAATGGTGCAGGGGTGCATGAAAATGGTGGAATGGATGGATAGAAACCTAGAGAAATTAGGTTTCTATGGTGGAAATGAGTGGAAAGTGGGTGTAAATGGGGTTGAATGCAAGGAAATGGGTGGATGGGAGCAATGGATGCAAGGGAGCAGCTGGGTGACGACTGGGGAGTGCTCTCTCTTGAGCCCTAGAAGCAACTAGTGCTTATATAGGAACTAGGGCTAAGTGGGGGCAAAATAGGAAAAACAGTGGAAAGTTGCATAGGGTAGGTGAGCACCACGGTCGTGGTGGGCGTACCACGACCGTGGTGATGGTAGTGGGGGACGACCGTGGGGTGGTGAACACGATCGTGGGGTGAAGGAGGTGGTGAAATGGTAGTGGCCACAGCCGTGGCGGAGTGCCACGGTCGTGGTGGGTAGCATGCACCACGGCCGTGTTGGGTAACACGGCCGTTTTGGAGGAGTTGGGCTGACCGTGGGGAGGAGCCACAGGCGTCCTGATCACCATCGGCCACGGTCGTGGCTTTCTAGGCAACTTCCCTGTTGGAATCTGACTTTCTAGCAATTAATTCCCACGACCGTGGCAGGGTGCCACAACCATGTTCTCTTCTACCGACCACGACCGTGCTGATGGCCACGGCCGTGGTGTCTTCAATGGCCACGGTCGTGGCTGGGAGGCCACAGTCGTGGGCGATCCAAGGATTCCCCTGTTGCAACCTGTTGGATTTTGGCAAAAAAGCCACGACCGTGGCATTGGGGCCACAGCCGTGGTGAGGCTTGACTTCTTGATTTCTCTTCTTACTTTGTCAATTTCGGATGTCTTTGCTCGGGGATGAGTCTTGGCCACTGGAGGTAGGTTGAGGGAGACTTTGGGGCCTTCTTTGGGTCCCTCTCTCTCCCTCGTCCATCTAAGCATGATCCAAGTACCTGAAAAATAGTGCAAAGAACATCCATAAGCATATTTGCAATGATAACCATATTGGGGGCAAATACTTGTAATCTAACATGTTTAGATGCAACTTAAATACAAAATGGCACAGGATGGAGCCCTAAAATAGGGCTGCATCAGTTAGCTTGGGGACCCATTTCATCTTTGAGTTGGTCCTCTTGGGCTTGTAAGGACAATAAGTGGAATAATGGTCATCACATTTACAATGAACACAAACCATGGGGTTCTTAGAGCTGGAAGTATCTCCATGGAAAATGGGAGGTTCCACACTCTTCTTCTTACCCTTATTCTTGCTCTTTTTCTTACTTTTGGGAGCAGTCCCATCATATCCCAAACCACTAGTACCAACATGTTTGGTAGAGTGTTATAGGACATCATTGAGGGATTTCTTTCCCGAGAGAAACCTTTGTGAAGAAGATCTTAACTTGGCATTATCACCACTAAGGTTAATAACAGCAATAGAAAGACTAGCAAGATCATCTCTAACATGCAATAGGTCAGCCTCAAGACAGAGAGCTTTAGTATGAAAATAATCTCTTTCTAAAGCTATGCTAGCAACTTCATTACTTTGCAAAATAGGTCTAGAAGATAAGTCATTTACTTGAGCACGCAATTTGGCATTTTCAGATTTAAGCAAAACAATTTCTCTTTGATAAGCATAGACTTCATCTCTCCTAGCATCATCAATAAGTTTGAGTTACACATTTTCAGTTTTAAAAACATCAATCTCAGCTAGGAACTTTTAGTTTTCTATCTTAAGATTTTCAATATTTTTAAGATATACACCATTCTCAACCTCTATTCCATTGTATTGAAGTTCAAGGTCAAGAAATTGCCCTTGTAAGAAATCTATACTCTCAAGATGCAATTTTTCATTTTGATCAAGAATATCAATTTTAGCATAAAGATCATCAACTATCTTGCCTAACCTTTTCCTCTTAGATTTTCATTTAGTAAAGGATGATTGGCATTCATTTAGCATATCAATGATAGTTTCTTTAGGCAGCTCTAGCAAATTTACTTCACTTACTTTGCTTACCTCACTTACCTCACATACATCTTCACTAGTAGAGGCCATGAGAGCTAGATGACATTCTCCATCTTTGGAGCTTGAGGAGCTTGAAGAAGACTCCTCCCAAGCTGCATGGGTTGCATCTCTTGATCTTCTTTCTTTCTTGCCCTTCCTCTTGTACTTGCCTTCTCTCTTGTGTTCCTTGTCTTTCTTGTGGCTGCTCTTGTGGTGGCTCTTCTTAGCCTCGGGGCAGTCGTTCTTGTAGTGCCCTTTTTGACCACACTCATAGCACCTTGGAGTTGAAGAGGAGGGCTTGCTCTTGAAGTGTTTGCCCTTTGAGTAGTTTGCCTCATGCTCATTAGAACCTTCATCTTCACTTGAGGAAGGGCTGGGAGACTTCAAGGGGGTTGTTGTTGATGGACCATTTCTTCAATTTGTGCTTTGAAGGCTGTATCCTTTATCTTCTTAGAATCTTTTTCTTCTCTCCTCTCTTCCTCTTCTTGCTTGTCAAGCCTAGGTTCATGGGCTTGGAGGTTACCAACCAGCTCCTCAGTTGACAACTCACTTAGCTTGTACACCTCTTCAATTGAAGTAACTTTAGGCTCCCATCTCTTAGAAAGAGATCTCAAGATCTTAGAGTTGATAGTACCTCTATCCATCACACTCCCAAGGGCTGCCAAACCATTTAAGATGACATTGAGCCTAGTGTACATATCAACCACTCTCTCATTCTTACCCATCTTGAAGTTCTCTAGAAGACCACCAAGCATGTAGACCTTGGCTTCCTTCACTTGCTCGGTTCCTTCATAGGTGACACACAATTTGTGCCATATCTCATGTGCAGTGTCCCATGAGGAGATCTGGTTGAACTCAGTTGGAGTAAGGGCATCGTAGATGATGCTCACAGCTTTGGCGTTGAGTTGAGCATGTTTGATTTTAACTTCAGTCCATGTGGTGATGTCCCCCTTTGGATCTTCATATTTGAGGTGGACTATCTTCCACATTTCATAGCTCACACCTTGAAGATAGAACTGCATCCTTCTCTTCTAATATAGGAAGTTGGTGCCGTCAAAGACTGGAGGTCTCATGGAGAAGCTTCCTTCTAGGTTCAGCAAACCAAGTGCCGAATCACCCATCTTCTCCTACTTGTTGAAGTAGCTTGGAGAAGACCTGCTCTGATACTACTTGTTGGATCAATGGGCTCTAGAGGAGGGGGGTGAATAGAGCTTCACAAACTTCACAAAACAAATTAGACCACCAATTTATATGAAGTGCAGAAACCAAACCAATGCAGCAATTTGATGTCTTAATCTAGCATTCAAAGCAAGGATAAGAGACAAGGAAGAGCAAGCACTTGGACAAGTGGTTTAGAGTGGTTCCATGTCCTAAACTTAGGAGCAATTTCAGTCCACTACCTAGAGTGGGTTAGTCTCTAGGATTTGCAATCTTGGTACTCTTATATTCCACAATAAGATTACAAGATACAACAACTACACATCCAAGGGCTTAGTACCTCAAGAAAAGATCTTCAACCTGTAGAAGGAGCTTACCCACTTGAAGCCTAGGAGTCTTCAACCATCGCCATGGACTTACCCACTCCTTTCTTCAAGTCTTCTGCCTTCAAGGGATTACCTATCTTCCTTGAGCGTTGCCTTTCTTCTCTCCTTCACTTGGAGAGATGGAGCACCTATCTCCTTCACTTGGAGACCTGGAGCAGCTTGCCTTCTTCAACCTTGAAGAACAGCAACACCTTCTCCTTCACTTGGAGAAGCTTCTTCAATCTTCTTCTTCAAAGAGAATGGAGGTAGGAAGATGTAGGAGAGTTTTACATCAATACATGGAGTAGCTCTCTCACACAGGAACCTATCTCACTCATACTCACGAATTTCACTTGAAGGTAGAAAGAGAAAGGGGCTCAAAGGGTTAGAACACTCTCAACTATGCTAGCACCAAGTTTGCAATGAATGAGAAGCCTTGGAATGAACTCCAAGAGGGTCTATTTATAGTTGAGGGTGCCCCTTTAAGTTGTGGGACACTTGGATACAAAAATAGCCATTTTTGTTCAAAGAAACGACTCTATTTTCGCTCAAAACACTCACCAACGGTCACACCACTTTTTTATGAAAATTCCGTACAGTACAATCGGTCGAGTTTTATTAAAGGTAACTCGACCGATCAAGTAAATGAAAAAACCGATATTCAAATGATCGGTCGAGTTTGTCCTGACAAAACTTGATCGACCATTTGAAATCAAAATGGTCAGTTACATGATCGGTCAAGTTCTGTGAAAGCACAACTCGACCGATACAATCTTCAGAAAATTGACCAAGAATGATCGGTCGAGTTTCAAGCCAGTGAAACTCGACCGACCAAGTGCCTGTAATCAATTTTCTAATTTGCATCTAAAGTGATTAGCACTTGGTGATTTTTGTCCCAAACATTTTTCTCACCTAAGTTAAAAGTCAATTCATCATTACAAGTGATTACATAGATGTTCTAAGGTCATTTTCATAGAAATCCCAAAAAGCACACTTGTAGCCATTTTGACTTAAACTTGATCCATTCTAGGGCTTTGAATTTTGGATCCTTTTCATGTACCTAATGCCTGTAAACTATCTTAAATGCACATATTAGATACATATGAATGGAATGGTTAAGTCATTATCAAAATATAGGTAATGTATAACCTCTAGGTCAACATAACACCACCACAAACTAATCTAGATAGGGTCTCAACACCCTGTTCATCAAATCAATGAATATTGCTGGTGCATTGGTTAGCCCAAACGACATAACCACGAACTTGTACTGACCATACCTCATCTTGAAAGTTGAATTCAGTATGTCATCCACCTTAATCCTCAACTGGTGATAACCTAACCTCAAGTCTATCTTTGAAAAGATTGTGGCACCTCACAACTGATCAAACAAATCACCTATCCACGACAAAGGATACTTATTCTTGATTTTCACCTTGTTCAACTATTGTTAATCAATGTAAAACCTCATTGATCCATCCTTCTTCACAAACAAAATGGGATCACCCCAAGGAGACGTGCTCGGTCTGATAAAACCCTTCTCAAGAAACTCTTGCAATTGTTTCTTCTGCTCTTACATCTTAGTTGGCACCATCATGTATGGTGTCTGTGCTATCAGTTGGGTACGGGGAACCAGATTGATCTCAAAGTCAATTTCTCTAGTAGGGGGAACACCTGGAAACTCCTTAGGAAACACGTCCTCAAACTTACATATGACTGGCATTTCCTGGATACTAGGACTCCTCACTTTGGTATCCACACGTGCCAAAAATTACATCGCAACCTTGCCTCATCAACCTCTCTATTGTCATCACCGTTACCAGACACGTCGAAAGAATCTTCCTATTGCCTTGGAAGATCCATGAAATAGAACCATCAACAAATGTAGCTTCCTTGGAACTATAGTCTAATACCACCCAATACTTCTCTAAAGTATCCATCCCAAGGATCACATCGAATCCATGCATATCAAGTGGTATAAGATCGACTTGAATGTTGTATCTTGAGAGAGAAAGAACACATGATGGACACCTTTCACAAATAATAGGAATCAACCAAAGAGGTTTTTAAGCAAAGACTATCACATCTATGACTTACAGGCAAAGAACATGTAGCTATCACTTCTCTAGTGATAAAAGAGTGTGTCACACCCGGGTCAACCAAAATAGATATAAAATATGAAGAAGACAAATCAGAATGAAATAACTCTACATGACATGTCATGATATGAGGGTTGATTACTCCTTCTAGTTGACCCAAAGCGTAGAATTGAGTTGTTTCCTATTGTCATCCCATTCCTCTGTTGGCTTGACCCGAAGAACTAGCCTACGATGCCTGACTGCATCCTCTACCACTACTACTATATTGTTTTCGTTGTTGCGACCCTTACTGTCTCTACCTTAGTTGTTGGGTCACCTCCTCATCTTTCATTGGGAACAAATTTGTATCCCTACCTATTGATGCAACCCTATTTTAGGGCTTCATCTTGTGTTATTTTGCATTTCAATCACATCTATACCTGTTAGATTACATGCTATTTCCTCTAATATGCTTGTTATGTCAAAATGCACTCATGGATGTTCTTTACATCATTTTCAGGTACTTGGACCACGCTTCAGATGGATGAGAGAGAAAGGAGAAGTTCTAGGGTTCCTCCACTCATGGAGGGGCCCGAAGAAGGCCCCAAAGCTCCCTCAACCTACCCCCAATGGATAAGAATCGTCATCAATCAAAGAAATCCATGGATGATGAAAGATGAAGTTCAATTGCCTGCTGTAGACCCCAACACAACCGTGGGCATACCCCCACAGTCATGTCCTTTTTTGGTAAAGAATCGAAAGAATCAATAGGGATGCACCCAACTCGCCACGGCCATGGCCCATTGAAGACACCACGACCGTGGCCATCAACACGGTCGTGGCCAGTAGAGGAGAAGATGGTCGTGCCCCCCCCAATGGCCGTGGGAATTTCATGCAAGGACCCCCAAATTGAACAGGGATGTGCCCAACTCGCCATGGTCGTGGCCATCCGCCATGACCGTGGCCTTTGAAGATCGACTCGCTTGTGCTGCTACCCCACGATCAAGTCCTCCTCCTCCAAAACGGCCGTGTTACTCAGCACGGCCGTGGTGCCACTCACCCAATACGACCGTGACACTCTGCCATGGCTATGGCCACCTCCTATACTTGCATTTTCACCACCCATCCACACCATGCCTGTGTCCACTCTCCATGACCGTTCTCATCTCCACCCACCACGACCGTGCTGCCCAGCCACGGCCATGTTGCCACCCAAAACCTACCACTTTTTGCACTGATTTTCCCACAATACCCCTACTTACCCTAGTGCTTCCACCACCACCTATATATACATGGGTGGCAGCCACAATACTAGGTTAGCTGCTCCTAGCTACCATTACTTTTCTCCACCCACTCCTCAAGCATTTAAGGCATTCCCCTTGCATTTATGCCCTCCACCCACCATTTCCATCTCCATTTCACCTTGGAAACCTAGTTTTTTAGGTTTTCCTCCATAATCCCCCATACCTTCATGCCCATCTGCACCTTTGGAGGAGGGATGACGTCCCCAAGCAGCTAGGAGGTGAAGAAAAAGGCTTCTTCCATGATCTCCATGGAGTTTCTTCCCCTTCTTCCCCATTCTTTTGCCATTTCATTGATTATGTGTAGCTAAGCCCCTAGAGGTGGGCTGTTTGGGGATAAAATGTGACTTTGATACCATGTTGGGGGAATTTTGGCTTGTAATGAACTTATTTTTATCTATGATGATTTCTCCATGCTTTTCTCTCTTATCCCATTGCCATGCTTGTGATTTATGCTTTTTGCTATGAATTGCTTGTTTGATAGTGCTTGATGATACCATGTTTCTAGGAGAATTGGTATGCATGTGGCAATCTTAGGTATGACTCCTAGGTCCCAATAGGGGATCCCTAGCTAGTCCCCTTTGTTCCTACATGCCTACCCCCTCTTCTACTACTTGGTATGAGACCTAAGTTACTAGTATAAGTGGGATTGATGTGATTTCCTAGGGTTTTCTAAAGGCTAGAATGGCTAGTGGCATGAGGTCAAATACCCTCATCTCTACTCCCATATCTACCCTTGGCCCTCAATTGCTCAATACCACTTATCCTAGAAACCTAGGTTTGGCTAATCCTATTAGAATTACACCTAACCCTAGTCTTCCACTAGTAGTATAGGGTACATTCTAATAACATTTGCCTTATTGTTTGGTTTGGTAATCTAGGTGAAAGATGAGAACCATGCTTGTCCAATAATCTCCCCCAACTAATATTAAAGTTACATCCCCAAAAAGCCCACCTACCTTAATGATATTGTTTAAAGCTCAACTTGCTCTGCTTGCTTGCTTATGCTAGTATAGTCTAGTTGTTCTTGCTTAACCTAGTCAATTGCTCAGTTTTGATAGTTAGGGTTAATTTAGATCTTTTCTTGCTTTAGTGGTTAACTTAGTTTCTAAATTGCTTCTTGCTCCTCTAGTGTAGTGTAACTTACCTTTGCTTTTGCTTAGTTAGTTGGTTAACCTAGATTGTTAAACTTGCTTGTTTGAGATAACTTAGGTTCAATTCTGCCCTTTCTTGCTCGTTTACTTAAATTAATCACAAAACAAACCACTTTTAAACCCTTCAACCCTGATCTCCACAATAGGAACATAGCCAATGCTAACATAGCTCTAGTGCCTCCTCTATTCCTAAGGATCGACCCCTACTCTTTCCAATCACCTATACTACAATAGTACCCCGTGCGCTTGCATGTGACTTATTTGGTACTGTAATTGACTTGGTTAGGGCTAATACAAATTTTTAAAGATCCACACATGTGTTCAAGTCCCATGGAGTGCATCTAGTCACCCCTTGTTGGCTAGTGTGTATGCCTCTAGCTCAGATGCACCAAGCTTTCTGTCGTCGTTGTCAAGGATAGAGGCACTCGAACTAGCTAGTTAGTGTAGCTTAGCCTTTCCTTTTTCCCTCATCATTGCCATTCTTTATTCTTTGTTCACTTTTGCATATTGCCATTCTAACTTGGTTTCTTGTTGCTTGTTTATGTATTGTGCAGTTGACAACTGTGCATGCGCCACACGCGTTCCACTTGTACTAACTTGGTGTTGTACAACCCCAGATAGGTAGAAGGTGATGCCAAAGTCACCGCAACTAACACCAAGAAGCAAAAATGGCTAACAACAACCCTCATGCAGATGCTCAACCACCTCCACCGCAGCCCCACCGCTCACTCCACGAGTACTTCACCCCAGGAAACTACAATTTCCCCATTGCCACCATAGTTGACCAAATGTTGGGTCAACATTTCTCCATTCCACCCACACTCCTTGGACTCCTCCCCACTTACTATGGGATGGAGAATGAGAATCCCTACCATCATATCAATGCATTCCTTGAGATGTGCTCCACTTTCTGCACCCCCACCACCACCGACGACTCCATCCGGAGAACCCTCTTTGCATTCTCCCTAAAAGAAAAAGCTAAAGAGTGGTATGTTTCGAAGCTAGAGCTGGTAACCTAGAATGAAGTCAAGAATAAATTCAACACAAAGTTCTTCTCGGTTGCTAAGCTAACCTATATTAGAAGATGCATCACTTCCTTTGCCCAAAAAGAGAATGAACCCTTCCACGAGGCGTGGGAGAGGTTCCAAAAACTTCTCAGTGACTGCCCCCACCATGAAGTGCCATTATGGCAACTAGTTCAAGCCTTCTACACTGGGCTCGAAGAACAAAGCCAAAATAATGTCGACTCCTCATGTGGAGGTACTTTCATGGCAAAGCCACCTGAGGAATCATGACCTTTGTTTGAGCATCTTGCTAAAAACTCCCGCCATCATGTTTCTATAAAGGGGAGCATTGCATCTGTAGCTACATCCCTCCACCTTCTTCTATAGCTCTAGCCCGCAACATTGCCGACCCCAATATGATGAGGATGATGGAAGATATGATGAAGATGATGATGAACCAAGCTAGTGTTTCTCCTAGCCAACCTACCATGGCATTCGATTTTGTTGATGAAGAAGTGCATGCCTTGCACTCCTTGGGCGGCTGAAACAATCAAGGCCCCATGTCCAACACCTATAGTCCCAAGTGGAGGAACCATCCAAATTTCTCTTGGAAGCAACAAAATGAGGATGGGCCAGGACAAGGGCAGCCGAGGCCATGATATAGTTCAAAATTTGAAGAGGAGGTGCTCAGAAGATTAAGAAGTTTGGATGAGGTGAAGAAGGATCTGAACTCACATGGGTAGTCCATCAAATGCCTTGAGCAAAGGCTGGATCATATCTCTCTCTCTGTCTAGGAGGGAATAAGGAAGACTCCCACCTCAACCGATGCCCAACCCAAACAATGATTGTACTTTCCTAGGGAACACTCGAAGTTCATATGCTCCTCCATCATACCAAGCACCGTTGAATCCCTATGCTCCACCACCTCCTCAGGAACCTCTTAACTACCAATATGCTCTACCTCCACCTCATTCATACCAGTAGCCACCCCCGCAATACCACCCCCATCCACAACAACAACAACAACCACAACAACCACCACCACAATTCATCCTCCAAAACCCAAATTCACCTCACCAAAGGCCACCACCACCCCAACAACCACAACCACCCCCACAAGCCTCTTCTTCCACTACCCATGAGCATGTGAAGGCGGTGACTGTTATGAGGAGTGGCCGAACTTTGGGGCACCCCCATGATACCGTTGTTGTTGACAGAGGTGATACTGAGACTGGACGAGTTGATACTGAGATACATCCTGAGGATACTGTGACGAGAGCCAGAGTTGATACTATGATACCGGGTGGTGATACTATGATTCCTGTGATTCCCATTGATGATACTATTGATCCGAACCATGTGGGATCCCAACTCCCCCCGTTTCTTGAAGCTCTTAAGGAGCCTTCTATTGAGAGGAGAAGAAAGAAGCATACTACAGACATCCTTGAGACTTTCAAACATGTGAAAATCAACATTCCTCTGCTTGATGCAGTCAAGTAAATCCCTTCTTATGCTAAGTTCCTGAAAGATCTATGCACCTTGAAGAGAAAGACCATGGGGAGAACCCCAAAGAAAGTCAAGCTCACTGAGAAAGTGAGCTCAATTTTATAGCACACCATGCCAAGGAAGAGAAAAGATCCCGGTGCTCCCAACATATCATGCTACATTGGGGCACATCGCATAGACCAAGCCCTCCTAGACTTGGGTTCTAGTTTTAACCTAATGTTGTATGATGTGTTTACCAAGATCCAAATGGGGCAATTGAGTCTGACTCATTGTACTTTGCAGTTGGCTGACAGATCAGTAAAGACGCCAAGAGGGCATGTTGATGACATGCTTGTGAGGCTTGATGATGAGACGTCTGCTTTCTTCCTTGTCGACTTCATTGTCTTAGACATGGAAAAAGACACAAGGAGGGTGCCTATCATCTTGGGGAGGCCATTCCTAGCCACAAAGGATGCAGTCATTCATGTGAGGACCGATACTATATATGTGACATTCATGCACATGAAGATCTGGTTGAACATCTTTAAAACTTCAACCACAACTGAGGTAATAGGGGCCACTGAAGAAGATTGCTATCTCATTGAGTGCTTGGATGAAATTGTGGAGGAATGCCTACCTATGTGGATTCAGACTGTCACTCAAGGTAGAGGTCTAGAGCCAATAGTTGAGTTCCCAGATAACGATGATGAAGTTGATGAAGAGAATGAGCTAGCCTTGGTGGCTACACGTGAATATCTTCCTTCTATTTCTGAATCATTAAAGAACTCCCTTGAAGAACCTCCCACTCTTGAGTTGAAGTCACTTCTAGAAGGATTGAAGTATGCTTTTCTAGGGGCAAATGACACCCTCCCAGTGATCATTTCCTCCATTCTCTCACTAGAACAAGAGGAGACATTGATGAAAGTCTTGAAGAAGAACATCCAAGCCATTGGAGGGTCTATAGTTGATTTAGGGGGTATTGAACCCTCCATCTGTGTGCACATGATCTTTTAGAAGACGATGCAAGGCCAACCCGCCAAATGCAAAGGCGGTTGAATCCAAAGCTGAAAGAAGTTGTAACTTAAGAGGTTGTGAAGTTGCTAGATGCTGGAATTATCTATCCCATTTCTAATAGTACATGGGTGAGTCCCATCCAGGTTGTGCCTAAGAAAGGTGGGATCACTATAGCGGAAAGTGCGGATGGTGATCTTATACTGGTAAGAAAACAATCAAAGTGGAGAATGTGTGTTGACTACCGAAAGCTAAATGAAAAGACAAAAAGGACCACTGCCCTCTCCCATTCCTTGACCATATTCTAGAGAGGCCTGTGGGGCAAAGATTCTATTGTTTTCTTGATGGGTACTCTAGATACTTCTAAATTGTTGTGCATCCTGCGGATTAAGAGAAGGAAACATTCACCTGCCTGAGTGGTACATTTGCCTACTGGAGAATGTCGTTTGGGATGTGTAATGCCCCTTCTACATTTTAGAGATGTGTGACCTCAATTTTTGTGGATATCTTGATTCATAATTGGAAGTGTTCATGGATGATTTCTCGAACTTTGGTAAAACTTTTGATGAATGCTTACTTCATTTGGCTGCTGTCCTTGAGAGATGTGTAAAGGTTCACATAGTGCTATCTTGGGAGAAGAGCCATTTCATGGTGCCCGAAGGCATTGTTCTGGGCCACTGGGTTTCAAAGGACGGAATTGAAGTTGATAGGGCCAAGGTGGGCCTCATTTCTACTCTTACTATTCCTTCCACCGTAAGACATGTCTGGTCTTTCTTGGGACATGCAGGTTTCTACCACTGATTCATAAAAGACTTTAGCAAGATCTCGAGACCTCTATGCCACTTGCTTGAAAAAGATGTTGAATTCATTTCGATGACAAGTGCGTTGAAGCCTTCAGCCACTTGAAGGAAAAACTTTTTTATGCTCCTATCATGCAGCCCTTGGACTTCTCTTTGCCATTCAAGATTATGACCGATGCATCCGACATGGCAGTGGGGGATGTGCTAGGATAAAGAGTTGGCCAGACTCCACATGCTATCTACTACACAAGCAAAACTCTAGATGAAGCCCAAAGAAACTACACAACCACTGAGAAGGAGTTGCTTGCAGTTATCTTTGCTCTTGACAAGTTCTGATCATATCTTTTGTAGAACAAAGTAGTGATATACACGGACCACGCTACATAAAGTACCTCATGTCAAAGAAAAATTCAAAGCCAAGGCTGATCAGATGGATTTTTTTGCTTCAAGAGTTCGATGTGGAGATTGTAGACAAGAAGGGAGTAGAAAATGGTGTTGCTGACCATTTCTCCCAAATTGATGAGCCCTTGGATGATACAAATCAAATCAAGGAAACGATGCCACATGAACAACTCTTCCTACTCTCGTCTACTCAAAAGCCATGCTATAAACACATAGCTAATTTCTTATCTAGTGGAAGGATACCTAGCACATGGATAAGGGAGGAAAGCAAAAGATTATTTGCTATGGTCAAGAACTATGCTTGGTATGACCCTCACCTCTTAAAATATTGTCCCGATCAGCTCATTAGGAGATGTGTTCTGGAGATAGAACAACAAGAAATCATATCCATGTGCCATTTTGGAATATGTAGAGGTCATTTTGGAGTAAGACGCATGGCTGTAAAGGTTGTCTAATGTGGGTTTTATTGGCCATCCTTGTTCAAAGATTCCCATGAATTTTGCAAGAGTTGCTTGAAGTGCCAAAAAGTGGGCACTATCTCCAAGAGGGACATGATGCCTCTATCACCCATTCTTGCGGTGGAGGTGTTTGATGTATGGGTAATTGACTTCATGGGTCCTTTTCCTCCCTCCTTTGGGTATGTCTACATTTTGGTTGTCGTAGACTACGTGTCAAAGTGGATTGAGGCTGTTGCAACCCGACCGAATGATCACAAGGTGGTGTGTGACTTTGTGAAATCAAATATTTTTAGCCATTTTGGCATTCCAAGAGCCATGATTAGTGACGGCAGAAGTCATTTCATTCGCCACACTTTTGAAGGGTTGCTCAAGAAGCATGGGGTAAACCATCGTGTAGCCACTCCTTACCACCCTCAAACTAGTGGTCAAGTTAAGTTGGCCAATCATGAGATAAAGTTCATTCTAGAGAAAATGGTGAGACCGGATCACAAGGATTGGTCACTTTGTCTCAATGAAGCTTTATGGGCATATCAGACTGCATACAAAGCCCCGATTGACACTACACCATTCAAGCTCATCTATGGAATTAGCTGCCATTTGTCAGTTGAAATGCAACACAAGGCACTATGGGCTTTGAAAACTATGGATCTTGATGGAGAAAATACCGAAATGAAAAGGAAGTTTCAACTGAATGAGTTGGAGGAAATGCGCCATGAGGCGTATGACATGTCCAAGAGCTACAAGGAGAGGACTAAGTTTCTTCACGATAAGATGATCAAAAAGAAGGAATTTGAACCCAACAAGTGGGTATGGTTGTACAATTCAAGGATGAAGTTCTTTCCTGGAAAACTCTGGTCTAGATGAGAAGGACCTTATCTCATCAAGAAAGTTTATCCATCCAGGGCTGTTGTGATTTGTGAGAAAGAAGGGTCAAAAGAGTTTGCCATCAATGGACAAAGATTGAAGCCAGTTGTGGAAGTTGGCCCCGACAAGACCAACCAAAGTTTTGACATTGTGATGCTTGTAGAAGAACAACAACCTAATGAAGAGATGTGTTTGGAAGCGGATGAGAAAGAGATATACTACAAGGATGCTTTGAGAATCCCAAGGAAATGAAAGAAGTCAAGAATCAAGAAGCCCGACTGAAGGCATAAAATTTAGCACTAGTGGGAGGCAACCCACGTGGTTTGAGATTCTCGAACCCTATTTTTTGATACTTTTGTTTTATTTTTAACAAAATACACACACACTCGTGTTTAATAATTTTCTTTAAGTTTTGATGCCATAGCAGGTGGTAGGCACTAGAGAGAGAGAGGGATCAAAGTCGAGTCATGGCCATTAATGCAAATTTGTGGTAGAATACTAAAGAGAAATGAAGTTCTTGATTTTGAGTTGAGAAAGTTCAAGGAACCCCAACACAGGCATGGAGCTCGGCCATGACCGTGACATAAGTGGATAAACATGACCGTGGCCTCCCACCACAGTCATGGGTTTTATTTCGCCAAAGTTGCAAAGATATTAGGGATTGGGGTAAA
The DNA here is from genome assembly GCA_963693085.1 of Alisma plantago-aquatica. Taxonomy (NCBI): domain Eukaryota; kingdom Viridiplantae; phylum Streptophyta; class Magnoliopsida; order Alismatales; family Alismataceae; genus Alisma; species Alisma plantago-aquatica. The sequence goes on along the minus strand of OY856412.1, from coordinate 1,159,072,467 downwards.
TGGCCACGGGCGTGGCCAACAAGCCACGATCGTGTTGAAGATAGATGGCCACGACCGTGGCACCAGACCACAACCATGGCAAGGTCCAATGGAAACACTCTTCATCAACAACACGACTGTGGAACCCCTCCATGGCCGTTCTACCAAACCCTGTCCATGACTTGGTTTAGAAAAAAAATATAGCTTTTAAACATATCAAACCCGACCCCCTCTTCATTTCACCCCCTTCTCCCTTACGTGCACGGCCGTGGCGGCGCACAACAACTCCGAGCTCCACTGTTCTCCACCTCCAACACCTCAAACCACCCCTAATCAACCTACAATAAATGCCTAATAATTCCCCAGCCGTCCCCGTTTCATTTCTGCAACCTTTCTTCTCTCAATTGGCCCTCCATCTCGACCTTCCTCTCCAATCCACCCTGCAACCTCCCTTCCCTAAACCTTCACTTAAACCTTCCATTTTTTGCCCAAATCCACAACAAACCCCACATCCACCATATAAACCTCCTTCTCCTTCCATTATACACCTAAATCCACACCCATATCACCCCCTATACAAAAATCTGAATTTCACCCTCCATTTCCATACCCAACTATGAAGAAAATTGGGAAGGCAATCACCAAGGGGCCCAACATCATCACCGGAGGAACGAGGCATTCCAAAAATGCCTCCTCCGATGTTTCTATACCCTCACATACCCCAACCCCAACCAACTCTACATCCCAATCCATCCGTCGCTCACAACCGGTGAGTGCATCCCACTCCCGTACATCCGACAACCACCACATCACCGATGCCAGATATGAGGGAGATGAAGAAGAAGAAGAGGCATACGAGGAAAATTTGGATGATTTGATTGATGAAGTTGAGCCGGAAATTGCAAAGAAAGGGCAAAAATCAAAAGCGACACCATCTTCATCAAAGCGCCCGCCAAAGCCTACGCCAACACGCCACTCAACATCTCACACGGTGGTGGAGCATAGTAAGCAGCCGCAATCTACGTGGCATTTGTGTTCAAATGAAGAACAATTTGCGTAGTGGTACAACCTTGACATGAGTTTAAGGTCACAGTCATACATAGTGGACGACGAGGAGGAAGACAATGAGTATGAGGATATGCAGCTGTCAGTCGAAGGAGAGGACATTCTGGCCCAGCTGGAGGAGGATAGATTGAAGACTTTAGGCAAGGTGCCCGTTGGAGTGTCCTATGGTAGAGGACACCTGCAAAGGAAGATTTTCTCACATACTCAGAATCCATGACAAGGAGAGTCATCCCCACTATATATGGTTGTGAGAAGGTCATTGATGATCTTGGAATCAAAGAAACGGTGGAAGGAAGTTTAAAGGAAATGGAGATGTGGAACATTCTTTTCACACCCCAAATAACTTACACCACTTTAACCCATGAATTATTTTCCACCCTTGAGAAGACAAAGGTGAGAGGGAATGAAGCTATCAAGTTTTCCATGATGGGCAACATGCACACTCTTACATCAACTGAGTTGAACTGTGTTTTTGCTGCCAATCCAGAAGAGGCCGAAAAGATGGATGATGGCCTACTTGAAAAGGAAGCTAATTTCCATTATGCACATTTCTGGAAGCTCCTGACAGGAAGCGAGGACTACAACACATGGCGGTCCAAAACTACCACCATAAGCAACCCCCTTTTTTGTTATGTACAAAAGGTCTTAGCCAACACCATTGTGGGGCAATATGATAATCAAGGCTCGATTTCACAGAAAGACATGTTTGTCTTGATAGAAATGCACCACAAGCGGTATATAGACCTTGGAATGTTGTTAATTGATCATATGGGTACCATACCCATAAAAAGTAAAACACCTTTTGTTATGGGTGGGTTGGTAACCTAAATTGCACATGCTATGGGGTATGATCTTTTTGGAGTAGAGGACACGAGTTGGCCTGATTTTGTTGACCTGAACTATCTTACCCGCTCACACACTATTAAAGTCATGAAAAAAGGATGATTTATTATGCAACTAGTGTGCCCAATTTTGAGCTTGAGTTTCCATACCATGCTATGCCACTTGTTTTTGTTTTGGGGATCATCTATAAACTGGAGGACAAGTTGTTGAAGTGGCAACAAGACAACCCAAGAGCAACATACACTAGGGGCGCCACTGCCGCATAAGAAGAGATAGCTGAATAAAATGTGCAAGGGCAGGAACAAGAAAGTGAAGGACATTGGCAGCCCCAAAAGACAAGAAGGAGGGATGAAGGAACATCCCAGCTGCAGCAACCCTCAATAAACGCCTACGACATGGCCACCATCTAGGCACAACTTGAGAGCATTCAAAAGTCACACAATGACATGCAGTTGATCCAACAGTACATGTGGCAAGACCAACAACATATGCACCATTAAGTCAACCATGTGTACCACTACCACCACGCCCAAGCAACAAGAAATCCCGAATGGGGCGGAGACTTTTTGGGTGGCATTGCTGGATATACTGAGACATACCCTCCACCCCAGGATGACAACTGGGGACATTACTACCAGCACCCTCCTGCAAGCTCAACCCCTCCTCACTCATCCGACCAACTGCCACAGTAGTCATGACACTTCCCCTATCTACCCTACACTATAGTTTCATGCTGAGGACAACATGATTCTAAAGTTTGGGGTGGGTAGGGTGGTACACACCACCCTTTATCTCTCTGTGATTTTTCCCACCTGTTCTATCTAGTTTAGTTTTTCTTGCTCTTGTTTTTTTATTGCATCTTTGCATAGCATGTAGTTACTTTCTTGCATTTTTGCCTAATTTTTCAAAAAATTTGCTCCTTATTGCCATGCATTGCATATCATGTAGATTTTTGGTAATTTTTGCATGTTTTAGCTAGGATTTGCTTACTTTACTATTTTAAGTTCAATAATGTAGGTTTAGATGTGATTGAAGGCAAATTGGCACCATTTTGGCCAATTTTATCCAAACTTGAATGTCCTTGCCCAAAAAGCATGTTATCACTTAATCTCCACTATTTGAAATAAAAAATTTAATCCTTTGACAAATGCATGCCATTTTCTTAGATTTTATTGCTATATGGTCTTTATTGTTGACTTTTTACATGTGCACCACTTCTCTTAAGTTTGTGAACGTTTTGGTTGAATCATGAAATGAGAAAGCGACAAATGCTTAAAGCCTATGGAATCACCTGATAGAAATGTGAATATCATGTTTCTCTATCATGTGGTGTGATATCATTTGATGAAGTGTTGGATTAGCTTTCATGTAGAAAATATTATTTTGAAGACTACACTAATGACCCCTCTTTGATCCGACTATTCTTTCACCATCTTCATACCTCTCAGATTCATGAAAGGATGCCCTAGTGCACATATTCAGCTTTAGCCACCTCCAAAAGTTTGGAGTGGCCATATCTTTATCTCCCTGCTTCACTCTATCCACCATATGCCCTATCTACACCAAGGGAAAAGAAAAGAAAAGAAAAGAAAAAGAAATAAAAAATAAAATAAATAGATGCTCATGTTTAAGAGCATTCAAATAAAGAAAAAATGAGTGCTCTATGTAATAGCACTCCAAAAACCTTTCCGCAACCCTTTCTTCTACTTTCATACCTAATGAGCTAGGAAACATCAAACCTAGCTCACTTTATCCCTTTCAACAGCCCCAAGGGTCATTTAGTGTGGTTTGAGACATAAGAGTGAATGCATGAAAGCGAAACAATACTCCTAGTCATCTTTTATTAACACCAACATGAAATGGCTTACCCAGAATGACATGAAGGACATATGGATAGCTTGTGTATTCTATGCTTTATATTTGAAGTATGTATGCTCAGTGCTCATTTCATGATTGGTATGTGAAAGAGGAAATGAGAGAGGTGGAACACATGCACTTAGTCACTTCCAAGACCATGTAGTCAATAATTTTCTATTGCTATGCATTTGTCGCTCTTGTGTATTCAATGAAAACTGAAAAGAGAGATTAAGTTAGAGCATACTTGAGGACAAGTATGTTTCAAGTTTGGGGTGGTGATGCAACCCTATTGTAGGGCTTCATCTTGTGTTATTTTGCATTTCAATCACATATATACCTATTAGATTACATGTTATTCCCCCTAATATGCTTATTATGTCAAAAGGCACTTATGGATGTTCTTTGCATCATTTTCAGGTACTTGGACCATGCTTTGGATGGATGAGAGAGAAAGGAGGAGTTCTAGGGTTCTTCCACTCATGGAGGGTTCCGAAGAAGGTCCCAAAGCTCCCTCAACCTACCCCCAATGGCCAAGAATCATCATTAAGCAAAGAAATCCATGGATATGAAAGCTGAAGTTCAATTGCCTGCTGCAGACCCCAACACGGCCGTGGGCATACGCCCACAGTCGTGTTTTTTTTGGTAAAGAATCGACAGAATCAACAAGAATGCACCCAACTCACCACAGCCGTGACTATCAGACACGACCGTAGCCCATTGAAGACACCACGGACGTGGCCATCAACACAGTCGTGACCAACAGAGGAGAAGACGACAATGGCCCCCCACAACAGCCATGGGAATTTCACACAAGGACCCCCAGATTCAACAGGGATGTGCCCAACTCGCCACGGCCATGGCCATCCATCACGACCGTGGCCTCTGAAGATCAACTCGCCCATGCTACTGCCCCAAAATCAAGTCCTCCTCCTCCAAACCGGCTGTGTTACTCAACACGACCGTGGTGCTACTCACCCAATACGACCGCGGCACTCCACGACGGGCGTGGCCACCTCCTATACTTGCATTTTCAGCACCCTTCCACACCATTCTCGTGTCCACTCTCTACAACCGTTCTCATCTTGACCCACCACGGCCGTGCTGCCCAGCCACGACCGTATTGCCACCCAAAACCTACCACTTTCTGCACTGATTTTCCTACAATACCCCTACTTACCCTAGTGCTTCCACCACCACCTATATATACATGGGTGGAAGCCATAACACTAGGTTAGCTACTCCTAGCCACCATTAATCCTCTCCACCCTCTCCTTGAGCATTTAGTGCATTCCCCTTGCATTTATGCCCTCCACATACCATTTCCATCTCCATTCACCTTAGAAACCTAGTTTTCTAGGTTTTCCTCCATAATCCCCCATATATTCATGCCCATCTGCACCTTTGGAGGAGGGAGGACGTCCCCAAGCAGCTAGGAGGTGAAGAAGAAGGCTTATTCCACGATCTCCATGGAGTTTCTCCCCCTTCTTCCCCATTCTTTTGCCATTTCATTGATTATGTGTAGCTAAGCACCTAGAGGTGGGCTGTTTGGGGAAAAATGTGACTTTGATACCATGTTGGGATCTTGTAATGAACTTATTTTTATCTATGATGATTGCTCCATGCTTTTGTCTCTTATCCCATTGCCATGCTTGTTATTTATGCTTTTTGCTATGAATTGCTTATTTGATAGTGCTTGATAATACCATGTTTCTAGGAGAATTGGGATGCATGTGGCAATCTTAGGTATGAATCCTAGGTCCCAATAGGGGATCCCTAGATATTCCCCTTTATTCCTACATGCCTACCCCCTCTCCTACTACTTGGTATGAGGCCTAAGTTACTAGTATAAGTGGGATTAATGTGATTGCCTAGGGTTTTCTAAAGGCTAGAATGGCTAGTGGCATGAGGTCAAATACCCTCATCTCTACTCCCATCTCTACCCTTGGCCCTAAATTTCTCAATACCACTTATCCTAGAAACCTAGATTTGGCTAATCCTATTAGAATTACACCTAACCCTAGTCTTCCACTAGTAATATAGGGTACATTCTAATAGCATTTGCCTTATTGTTTGGTTTGGTAATCTAGGTGAAAGATGAGAACCATGCTTGTCCAATAACCTCCCCCAACTAATATTAAAGTTACATCCCCAAACAGCCCACCTACCTTAATCATATTGTTTAAAACTCAACTTGCTATGCTTGCTTGCTAATGCTAGTATAGTCTAGTTGTTCTTGCTTAAACTAGTCAATTGCTCAGTTTTGATAGTTAGGGTTAATTTAGATCTTTTCTTGCTTTAGTGGTTAACTTAGTTTCTAAATTGCTTCTTGCTCCTCTAGTGTAGTGTAACTTACCTTTGATCTTGCTTAGTTAGTTGGTTATCCTAGACTGTTAAACTTGCTTGTTTAAGATAACTTAGGTTCAATTATGCCCTTTCTTGCTTGTTCACTTAGATTAATCACAAAACAAACCACTTTTAAACCCTTCAACCCTGATATCTACAATAGGAACATAGCCAATGCTAACATAGCTCTAGTGCCCCCTCTATCCCTGAGGATCGACCCCTATTCTTGCCAATCACTTATACTACAATAGTACCCCGTGCGCTTGCGGGTGACCTATTTGGTACTGTGATCGACTTGGTTAGGGCTAATATAAATTTTGAAAGATCCACATGTGCGTTTGAGTCTCGTGGAGTGCATCTAGTCATCCCTTATTGGCTAGTGTATACACCTCTGGCTCGGACACACCACCTATCTACACTTATAGCAAGTTTTTCTCTCATACCATGACCTAGACGGACCTATCACCGTAACTGATGCTCCACTATGGGCTTATGCAGGCGGAAAGCTGACCTCTGCCTCTGCTTGGTGACCACTATGACTGAACTACTGACTTGTATTGAGACTGAGGTGCTAAAAACCTGGGCTCACTAGTACATAAAAGGCCTTTAGTGTGGTTATTTAAGGCCTTTAATGTCGATTATAATGCAACACCTATGTGGGCGCCGCTAAAAGGCCAACCTTTAGGCGTCGATTCACAAACTGACGCCACAACCCTTCGCGTGCCACTAAAAATGTGCCAGCAGGGGGGTATAGGCGTCGGTTATTAGCTTTGAAACTGACACCATAAACCTTCGCGCCACAAAAAGGGCGCCATCTGGGGCACTATCGGCGTCGGTTTAATAATGATAATCGATGCCATCTCACCCACTGCCACGACCGTACTGCCCAACACGGCAGTGGTGTCTGGCCTCATTAGGGAAATCGACGTCGGTTATTGATAACCGACGCCACATGACATGCGTTAGGCATCATTTTTAATTATTTATCCGACGCTGTAAACATTTGTCGTCGGTTTTAAACAAATAACTGACGCCTATTGGGAGTTTTTTTTAATCAGTCTGTAGACCTGCTGTGGCTGGTCGTAGGATGAGAAACCTACAGTTCAATTATGAACTGCAGGTTTTACGACATCCATTGATATCAGCCAACAACAGGCCACAAACCTGCAAAATTAACAACATTAATTTTCACACATTTAGCAACCTACAGTTCCATTCGATTTTCACACATGTAGAAACATTCATGTAGCAATTTGCAGTTCCATTCATTTTCACATTCACACATGTAGAAACATTCATGTATTCATCTTCACATTCAGACACATGTAGAAAATTCATTCATTTCATGACAGATAAGGACATAAAAGAAAGGTTGTAGCATTAAAAACCCTTACAAAATAAAATGTCAGTTGATGAATTAAGAAGTATTATACCCATCATATGCAGCTTCCATAAGCAACTAGGAAGCAAATTAAGAAAAATGAACAACATGCATCTATTAATACATACAAGTCTAGATAGATAAACAACTAAATACTACACCAACATAGTCCCGCATTAGTAACTTCGAGGCCTTTTCATTGTGGTGATCTTCTCCTGAAGTTCAGAAAAGAAAATAGCTATGAGGATTGATTACTTTAAGACAACAAGTGTAAACACAAAATAAGACATGACAATTATATTTGTTAATTGGACCTAACATGGTCTTATGAACTAACAGGGGCCTCATCATCAAATTCGTCCGAGCTGATATCATCAATCGTATGCTCATACTGTCGTAGATGATTAGGGGTCTCGTTGTTGATGTTGGTTATCCAAACTTTGGTGGTATTATGGCCAACTGGACGGAGAAAAAGCCTGTCGCTATGGCCCACTAGCATCTTTCTAATCCAATCACGCCAACCGGATTTTGATACAAGATTTCCCGCCAAATCATACTCAACCTCGATAACATGTGAAGAATTGCCAAAATTTAGGGTCACTTCACCAGGCCTGTAGTGTCTTCCATTTAGAAAATGTCAATGTTTGGGTATTGTTAGTTGGTTTAAGGAACGATCATCTAGGATGATGTTCAATTGTTCTTCATTAGGGAACAATAACATTGGCATAGAGGCCCAGTTCATAGTGACTGTTGTGGGTGGACAGAGACTGAAAAATATAAGTACTAACAATTGTAAGTATATATAACGATGTTATATATTTTCAAAAAAAGTAGTAGACAAAGAGTGAAAAATATAAGTATTAATGGTTTATCTTGAAAAGAAAATGATAATCATCATAATTAAATTCATTCATGCATAATTAACCCCAATTAATCAATATTAATCAACTATACAATCTTAGAGAAACTAAGTACAAATCTAATTAAATTTTTTTTGGGTGTAAACGGCGTGTTGCTTTACTATATTAGGCTACTAAAAGATATTTACAAAATGGGCCTTGGACAGAGTATCCAAGGACAACAACAAAAAAGAGGGCGCCCATGCAAGGCACCAAACAACCAGGAAACTATCTGTACAAAGCCTAAAAGGCAGAAACGACACCAGCCTCTCCACACTAACAGAGGCTATAAGAATCCCTGCACACCTTCTCCCACAAACTGGCAGCCTTAACCCGCCTGCCCACAAAAATCCTGCTATTTCTTTCCAACCACAGGTGATATAGAATAGCAATACCAAAGAACTTCCTATCTCCACGGACCTTGATCAGAGCTTCAGCAGAAACCGATTTCTCACCAAACTTCAGCCTGTAAAACTCCCACAAATCAGAGCTAAACGAGCAGTTGAAGAACAAGTGATCTGTAGTATCTTCATCTTCCTGACATAATGGGCATCTAGTAGCAAGGTGAAACCCCACCATCTTTAGAAATTTAGTACAAGGCAGTCGATGCAGGAAGAACTTCCAAAGAAAGCACACCCAATTCCTGGGCACTTTACAGTCCTAAATCCACTTCGCCAACATCACACTCTCTTTGGATCTTCTGAAGATCTCCCAACCATCTCTAGTCTTAAAAATGCCTCGTTTGTTAAAAGTGATCTTATCACCACTTCCAGGACCACCAACAGGGATATTCTCAAGGATGCTAATCACCTTTTCAACACCTCTAACATTTGACACCACCTTCCATCCACTAAGCAAGAACTAATCTTGCAATTTTCCCCCTTTCCAAACCTATACAAATGTTGTTTATCACACAGATCAAGCAAGGTTTTCTTTCTCGGAAGCCATGGGTCCTTCCACAACAAAAAGACACTCCCATCTCCCACACAGAAATCAACCTTATTTTTAAGGATATCTTTGAACTTCAGCAGTCTCCTCCACAACCATGAAGAGTTAGATCTACTCTCCACTGCCCAAATAGAACTATTTTGAATATACCTTTCATGAATCCATTTAACCCACACGGATTCCTTTCTTCTAGCCACATCCCACATATTTTTAAGCGAGGCAGCCTTGGACCAGTCTTCAATCTGTCTAATACCTAGACCACCTTCATTACGAGGTAAACAGATGTCCTCCCAAGCGACAGTATGCAGATGCCTTTTGTTTTCATTTTCATTCCATAAAAAACCCCTCATGATCTTCTCCAACTCCAAAACAACCCCTTTCAACAAGGGGAAAGCTACTGTCCAAAAAAGATGATACGAAGACAGAGTGGAAATCACCAGTTCAACTCTAGCTGAAAAAGACAGCAGTTTACTCTTCCAAGCATCAAGCTTACTCCTCATCTTATCCACAATCAGATTGCAGAGAGCTTTAGTAAGTCTCCCAGTGAATAAAGGTAATCCCAAATACCTAATAGGTAGCGAACAACAAGGAATCTTCAGAACATCACTCAACTTGTCAGTGTCCCAGACCCCTCTACTGAAGAAAACTTGGCTCTTCAACTTATTAAGCTTCAATCCAAAGATGTGCTCAAATTGAGAAAACAACTCAACAATCCCCTTCACATTATCCATGTTAGCATTGGAAAAGAGAAGGAGGTCATCGGAAAAAAGGATATGGGATACACCAAAGTTAGCAGAAGCCATCAGAGGATTGATTATTTTATCCTTTACATAACACTTAACTAGGGAAGATAACCCCTGCATTGCCAAGACAAACAAATACGGGGCAAGAGGATCCCCTTGCCTAACCCCATTACTAGCTTTGAAAGAAACAGTAGGGCTACCATTCACCATCACCTGGAAAGAGGAAGATTCAAAGCAAGTAGAAATCCATCTCAACCAACAGCCTGGAAAACCCATCTTTTGCATAATGAACAACAGATAGTCTCTTCTAACCGTATCATAGGCCTTCGATAAGTCCACCTTAACACACATCTTTTCCCCACCTTGATTAGGAAAGGTACTTAGTAATTCATTAGCTAGAAGAATAACATCCCCAATACTCCTCCCTTTCAGGAAAGCAGCTTGGTTGAGATCAATCACCTCCAGTAGCACATAACTCAGCCTATTAGTAAGGATTTTAGTGATGAACTTAAATATGACATTGCAAAGAGAAATTGGCCTAAAATCCTTGAGATTTGTCGCCCCTGGTTTTTTAGGAATCAACACAATAAGAGATTTGTTGCATTCACCCAACATTTTACCTATTTCAAAGAACTTCAATATAGCCATAGAAACCTCATCACCAACAATATCCCAGCAGCTTTGAAAGAAAAGGGCATTTAACCCATCTGGACCAGGGGCCTTATCCCCATTATAGCTTTTCACAACCTTATCAATTTCGTCCCTAGTCACTTTTTTCACAAGAGACTCCAAGTGACTAGTCAACAATCTAGGAAGAATCCAATTATCTGACCAATATACCTCCGAATGCTCAACTGAATTGAAAACTTTAGAAAAGTAGTTCACCACATACAATCTGATCTCCTCAGGAGTTCTTAGGATATTATCCCCGTCATTAAGCAGGTAAATATTATTATGCACCCTCCTAGATCTCAAAGAAACATAAAAGAATCTTGTATTCTTGTTACCATCCTTCAACCATAAAACCCGGGATTTCTGTCTAACAAGGCTTTCCTCATTATTCATGGCGATCATGACATTCTTCCTGGCTTCAATCAGCTCCCTTTGAAGATTCACATTCATAGGCTGACTATCCACCATTCTCTGAATAGCAACAACCTTATCTTCCATCTCCCTAGATACATTAATAAAGTTGCCCACCTTCGTTTTGTTCCAACTAATCAGCTCAGAAACAACTCTATTAATCTTTCTGTACACTTTAAGCATCGGTGCTCCACTCTCTATATCCATATTCCAAGCATTGCGAACAATGTATTTGAACCCCTCCTGGTCAACCCAAGCATTGATAAATCTGAAGGGAGTTTTATTTTTTCTCTTAGTGTTCAGCTGCCACACCAAGCTACAATGGTCACTGACTACATTAGGAACAACTTCACCCCATAGGGATGGGAAAAGAGCTAAAAAAGCATCATCACAAAGACATCTATCAATTTTTGAGAAAGTACTGTTACCCAATTTGCTTTTACTATCCCAAGTAAAGAGTTTTCCTTTGAAATTAACCTCCAACAGCCCCACACCAATAAAAAAATCATTGAAATCTTCCATACTTCTTTTAGATGGAGGTCTCTTCCCAATTCTTTCATAATTCTTCCTAACTGCATTAAAATCGCCAATCAAGCCCCAAGGACCACCACTTCTTTGTAGCATCTTCAGAGAGTTCCAAAAATTACTCCTGTCCACATCACCATTAGCCCCATACACAGCCGTCAAGCAGAAACTAATATCCCCAATAGCCAACGGAGTATGTATGAATTGATCCCCTTCAACCTCATTGATGATATTAATCATAGGATTCTTCCACAAAATCAAAATTCTAGTATAAGAGTAATATGCCGCATTATCAATATAATCAGCATCAGGCCACAAGAAATCAACAACACCCTTAACTTCCTTGCTTTCTAATCTAGATTCCAACAAAATCAAGACATTAGGTTTGTGCTTCCTCACCTCCTTACGAACACCATGGGGCTTGTTGTGAATGCCCTGACATTCCAAGACATGATAGACAGGGGACTATCCATTGGGAAGAGAAGAAGATTCACCACTCGCATTGTCACTCCCACCTGCACCTTCGCCCAAGTTTTCCAACAATGAAAATTTGTTTAGGGACATTTGGACATTCCTTGCCACTGACACAGGCTTTGAAGCCACTCTCGGGGGAGATTTGGATCTCCTTCTCTGTGTTTCCCACACTGGTGAAGGAGGTGGAGTAATCATGTTCTACTGTGAAACTTGCCTCTGTACAGATGGCACTTCCTCTCCCACCACCGAAACTGGACTAGCACCCACAAGGGATATGTCCTCCACTGCATCGCTAAAAACCTCTGGTTCATCTTCAGTGGCGGTGATACGATTCTTCTTCTTTGGCATCCAAACTTGCTTTCTCACTGGGTGATTCGCAGACGACAACACCACCTTCTCTTTTACAACACAAAGGCCCGACTCATGGCCAAAGTTACCACACGAACTGCAAATATCAGGCCTCCATTCATACTCAAACCTGACTCTATCAACCTGCCCATCCTCACACTGGAGCTCAATCGATTTAGGGAAAGAAAATTCTACATCTATCAGTACCTGTAGCCTTGCATACTCCATCCGAGCTAGATCAGTAGTCAGTGAATCTGTTCGAAGGGGCTTTCTAAGAAAAAGAGCCGATCCTCATGAACATATCATCATCCCATAGCTCTAGAGGTAGATCAAATATTTTCAGCCATATCAGAATCTCGGTCATTCTTACCTTCTCCAAGGGCTCCCCTCGTTCCCATTTTTTGATAATCAGTGGTTTCCCAGCAATAAACCACGGTCCCCCATCCAAAGCCGTCGCCAGGTCTTCTTCGTTGGAAAAGAGAAGGATGAAGAAACCCTTTCCCCTCGATTTGATCTCCAACGACCCCTTCACTTTCCACAGCTGAGCAAGAAACCTCACCAGAGACGACCAATGTGGATTCATTCCCACAATGTACCCCGCTGCCGCCAAGCTCCATTTCTGAAGGTTCCTTTCTACTATGGACTTCGAATAGAGTAATTTACCATTCTCCATTTGGATCTCCACTTTCTTGAAGGATTCCACAAGTGTAGCCTTCTTCGATGACACCAGATCAGCCCAGGATTTGGCCGTTGTCGAGACTCTGACTGAACCAGATCTACTACCATTTCCCTTCCCCAGATCTTTGATCTTCGCCACATTAGACAGATCTACCACAAAGCCTCCCTGCAAGGTACCAGACTGAATAGAATTAGACCCCAGATCCACTTCAGACAGCACCGGAGTCGCTTCGTCGTTCGCCACTGGAATCGCCTCATCGCTCGCCTCTGGCTCCGTCATCGCCTCTAGTTCCTACAAATCTAATTAATTAAGTTCATTAATGCATCATTAACCCTAATTATTCAATAGTAATCAACTATTTGGTGACATCATTAATCCTATGTACAAATCTAGTACTGATTAATTAATCCATGTACTCACCGCACTGGTGGATTGAGCATGTTGTGGTGGCGGCGGCCGGAGGTGAAGGTGGCCGGGCTGGAGGTGAAGGTGGACGACGCTGGAGGTGTAGGCGGTGGACAATGACAGTGACTGGAGCATCATCATCTTCGTTGTCATCATCATCATTGTTGTCATCGTCATCATCATCATCATCATCATCATTTGAAAGAAAGACATAAATAAATACTAAATAGTAAATAAACCATGATTACATATGTCAAAGATTTGAATCAAAATGAAGCCTAATGGCACATTGGGAGAGTGAGAATATTATACCTCACTTGAAGGTTGAAGAAGAAATATATGCAAATCAACAACAAGTCAACAACACATGCAACAACACAAATGCAAAGTATGTCACATGCGTGCATTAGAATTCATCATTAAGCAAGATCTAGATCTATATTTTATAGTTAGGGAGGGTAGAGATACCCTAAGATCTAGATCTACTACATCATCATCTAATTAGGTTTAGGGTTTATTACTTGATTTACTTCTCTAGCACTAGAGGTCTGGGTGTGATTTGACTAGGGGACAAACTGATATCTTTCTCATCCGCTTTGGCTCTTTCTGCAGCCTTGCATTGCATTCCCCACCATATCCATAACCAATCACCCATTAGCTTTCGGTTAACCATGGCTTGGGTTTCGAATCACCATTCCTAGGGTTTACTTTTTTACCGTAACAATATTCATTAGAGTTATAGACAACCATATTAGGGCATAACCCCATCTTTTTATCAAATTAATCTAAAGAACCAAATACACTAACCTCCTAATCATGCATGGGATTACATATATATTAGTACGTGGGTTCATCCAAGACTATATCCTAACTAGGGTTTAAGGTGGTCTCCGGTTTGGATAGGAATAAGGGTACCAAACCCTAATTCCATTGTAACATTATTCGATATGGTATAAACCTGAATTATTAGAAACGTTAGATTATATTAAAATAGACAGATTTAATGATATACACAATATATTAAACAAATCTAGGGTATATATGTATTAACCACTCTACATTCATGTATTAACTACACTTTTAGAACTACAGGCATAATTAGACTCTGGAATATATAGGATCAGATGATTGGATATACCGGTGGCAGTGGCAGAGATGGCGGTAGTGGTGGCGGTAGGAGCAGTACCGGCGGAGCAGGACGGGCAGGAGCAGGATCAGGATCAGGATCGACGCGCGACATGCAGAGATGGCGGTAGTAGGTGACAGTGCAGCGACGGCGGGCAGGCGGCGGCAGTGCAGTGGCAGCAAGCAGAGAAGGCGGTAGTAGATAACGGTGGGCAGAGACGGCGGGCAGATGTGGGTAGCAGACGGTGGCAGTGCGGCAGCAGGCGGCGGCAGGAGCAGTTGCGGCGGATAGAGGTGGGCAGCAATTGCGGTGGGTAGAGGTGGGCAGGAGCAGTTGCGGCGGGAAGAGACAAGAGGCAGAGGTGGGCAGAGGCGGTGGCGGTGCGGCAGCAGGCAGCCACAGGAGCAATTGCGGCAGGAGCAGAAATCACAAATCACCAGATCTAAACCTAAGCTCTCGACAATGAGAAAGGGGAAGAGTCTGCTGGCTGCTATCAAGTTAACCATAGGTGTCGATTATTAAAAATAACTAACACTTATCACTATAGGCGTCAGTTTACATAGACAACCGACACCAAATGGGGTGAACATTTTCACGGGGACAGCGCGCGGAAACACATTGACGTCGGTTATTTTCAATAAAAATGACGTTAACAATGGGCCCAATTTCTATCATGCGAAAAAGCATTAGACGTCGGTTGATTATCTAAAAACTGACATCGTATGTTAAATTTTGGAGGTAATTTTTTTCGCTAGAAAATTTGCATTTGGCGGCCAATTTTAGGCGTCTGTTTCTTAATTAGGAACCGACACTAAATAAAAAGTGATACCTGTGTCTGGCCGCTCTTCACAGATAGATGTCGATTTGTATATTAAACCGACACTTTATGGTTCCAGCGTCGGTTTCTTATACACAACCGATGCCTGTAAATGTGATGTTATAAGCCATTTCTGTAGTAGTGGCTTCTTAAAGCCTCCAGACGACTATCCTTGATACTGTGCAGGCCTCTTCTTGGCCTTCATCTTATGTTTCTCAACAATTGATCTATCCACCCTCCTGATGGACTCCACAAATGTGGCAAACTTCTTTCTATTCTCTAAAGATGACACCAACGTTGTCAATTTAGTACTCATACCTTTCTCAAAATGCTTGATCCTCTCCTTATCTATTGCTACCATATGTGGAGAAAACCTCAAAAGCTCCATAAACTTAGCTTCATACTCATTGATCATCATAGATCCCAGCCGGATCTTCTCAAATTGTGCGACCTTCTCATCCGAATAGGTCTCCAGGAAGTATCGACTCACAAACTTCTGTCGGAACACTTTCCAATTGATCACCACTCCATGCCTTTTCTCCTCCTCGATGGCCCACCAATGGCCACCACTCCTTTTCAACATGTACACAGTGTGCTTCACCTTATCCTACTCAGGGATGTTGAGGATCTTTAAGGCCTTTTACAGCTCTATTAACCATAGATCAACATCTGTTGGATCATTTGTACCAATGTACTCAATCACCTAACATGTCTCAACCTCTCAAAGGTCTTCCCAGAACCCTGGAATTCTGCATTGGGAACAACTGGCCTTGGTTGGGGTATGGACATCCTATCCGTCGTATGTGTCATCATAGCCATAAACTGCCCAAACATGGACTGGAAAGTGGGGTTGGCTACCACAAATGTGTCAAACTGGGGCACATCAGATACTCCATCATCTCGTGCCTGCCTCCTAGCACCGTCTCCTGCTATAGCAACATTGCTCTCACCATGTTCTTCATGTTCTCCAAATATATATCTTCTCTTATTCTTCTTCTTCTTCTTCTGCATAAGTAGAAGTTACCATTGAATATGTTGGAGGACACTAGAACAGACACAAACCCTAGTCATATGTCCCAGTAGACTCAAAAAATGTAAAGCTTTGATACCAACCTAACTTGTAACACCCATCACCACATAAAGTGAGACTACTCAAAACAAAGCATGAAATTATCACTAACAACCTCATTACCACAAATCAGGGTAAATTAAAACCAATCACATAACAACATCTCAAGATGAACACATCAAATCTCAACCCACAAACTTAGGCCACCTGTATCTCATACATGCCAACATATATTACATATTATTTTTCAAGGGCTATCAGGCCACAACCTGTTACATATAACAACCTGTTCACATATACACGATATATCTATACAACTATGGCATAAATCCAAAACCTAGTGTCGATGTATAAAACAAAAAACCCTCCCCAAGGACCTGAGAGTACAGGGACAACACATAAGACTCTACTATAAAACACTAGCAACATATCCAACCTTCTGATAGCTACTGCTCTTCCTGCTGCTTAGCTTCAACCGCACAATCTCTAACTTGCCATGCACGAACACCAAAAAGATGTGGAAACCCACATGATGATACCAATGTCCCAGCAAGAGATATAACTATCCACCAACATCTATTATAGGCACAAATACTAAAGTAGGAAGTTAGCATTATAATAAGATGAGCAGAGCAACTATATATCATAAACAAATTAGTTTGTAATGATTAAGTAGTTTTGGTATCCACAACTGAGTAGTAGATCACATTACACTTTTAGAAGGAATATGAAGAACATGTATAATTGTTATAAACTAAATAGTATAAGAAACAAGGGAAGGGGTCATCCAATGTGAATCACATTTGATCCTAAAAAAATATACTACATGGCTGTATTACATCTTTTATTATTATGCCCTGAGGATTTGAGGTGTACCACTCAAATCCAACTGACCACTACAAAGTTGAAGTCAATACCATACAAGATATATGGAAGAGCCAGACTCCATGATTTCACCAACACCTCCCAGTCAGTACGAGAGAAAACACCACAGAGACATAACAATCAACTACAAACAATGAGATATAGTCAAACTGATAAGCACCTAGCCCACCTTGGTACATGACATTATGCTAGAGAACAGGCTCGCCATGGACATTCTAAAAAGTGGCATAAATGTAGTTACACTGTTGCCTATCTCATATCACAATATCACAACATCTGAGGCATGACCGCAACCATCCTCTCTCTCTCTCTCTCTCTATATATATATATATATATATATATATATATATATATATATATCAATTGTGGATGTAAGGAGATACCTGGACTTGCACCCCCACATATTCAACAATATGTGCTCAAAGTTTCTCATAGGAATGACTCGTTTCACCATCCAACAAGTTCTAACACTGAAGATGTTTCTATGGTATAGGGTAACTACATGATTAGGGTTTCACTTTATTAGTTATGCCAATTGGGTGAATTAAGGATGCATCATACAAGTGGACATACAAACCCTAATTCTTTCTAGCTAGCATAACTGTGAAATAACTCCAAAAGATATATATATATATATATAATGTATGATGTATAAACTTGTCACATCATCTCATGATATCACTATCTCATTGACTTAATCAAGGCCATCATTATTACATGTTATCACGACCACACATGGACAACATCATTATCACATTACCAAGGGATTTCAATCCCTCATCTCATCATTGGAGGGTATCACCTCTACTAGGCATTAAGCCTCTGCCAGGTCATAAGACCCATCACATCATTATGATCTTAACATGGCTCATCAAGTCTCATAATCATCACATGTGTCCCATCACACATACACCATACCTTCGTTCACCTAGATGGTTAGGACTACACAAGTAGGAGAGAGAAAACATCATCTCAATCTATTAAATCAAGCAAGCTCAACAAGTATATCATGCACTTGATATTAGGGTTGGGGTTTTCTCATATAGCCGATTTGGGTTTTCATTACAATAATGACCATTAACCCTAGATACATCATCTCCCACTTTCTTGGAACACATTAGGTTTATCATCATATTTATGATTATTCAACTCATCATTCCAAGAAGCACCATGTGTCGACCAAACATAAACCAAGATGTAGTGACCAACATGAATGACATATGTGTAACGACCATCAAAGGCATCACATGTGTAGCGACCATACTCTCATGTATGTGTCGACAAAATCACCAAAGCAAGATGTTGTGACTACAACAAGGTAGGTGTAGCGACCATAGATGACTAGGTTTAGCTCACCCTTACGGCCGTAATAGAGACCAAGTGTAGCTACCACAACAAAATCCAAGTGTAGCGACCGAAACAAGGTCTAGGGTTAGGGTTAGGGTTTTGACCCAACCCACTGGAGCATGTGTTGCGACCGCAACACATCACCACACATGGCTAAAAGATTTTCGACTGAAGCAAAACACATCAAGGCAACAACACCTTATAGCGAGAAACCCAACAAAAATCATGTGTAGTGCACCACCCGTTAGGGTTAGGATTTGTTGCTCCCACAACAACCCATCCACATATAGAGACCATAAGCATCAGAATGAAGTGTAGTGACCCAAAGGACAAGCCACTCCAAGGAACACATAACCATCTCCAAAATAGAACTAAACCACGTTCAAAATAGAAGATAAACATCAAGGAAACTAAGCATCATCAAGGAGGAAAACTCAAAGCAAATATGACCACCAAACCCTAGATCCATTTCCTTAGAAGTTAACATGTAAACCATGATGGCAGAGATGAAAACCAAACATCACACACATGTAAACATGACCAAAACCTTAAGTAAATTAAGATGGTCAAACCAAAAACATGGTTATAAAACATATGGTCAAGATGCATGTGAAAACCATAACCTCCATAGTCACCACAAACATTGGGTACAAGAATTAGGGTTTAGGAGGAAGAGTAATCTACATGAGAATAATAAACCCTAGATCATGATTAATTCATCTAGAATATTAGAATCATGTTTTAGAGATAAAAATAGTAGCATGCACGTAAGATTATTGTGCTATAATAGAAGAGGAAAAAGTTATATAAACCACCTTAGATTGAAGATCAAGCTCCAAGAGAGAAAGAAGCTCCAACTTGGATCAACACCTTGGCCACAAGATCACCTCAAGAAGAGAAGAAAACACCAAGGTTAAAGGAAAGCTCAAGAAAAGGAAAACTCAAACCCTAGGCCGAAGGAGAAAGAAGAGAGATTCTTCTCACATAGGTACCATCATGGTCAAACCATCATCTCCGACCCTTGTGAATAAAAGTTTTCCCTAGATAGCCACCATGGTAGATCCATAGTCTCATGGCCAAGAGGGAATAGGTAGGATGTAAAAGAAATGAGATCATGGTGATAGAGCCACTTACCAAGAAGAGAATCACGATAAGAAAATGATCGAGCTCAAGATCACCACATGCAAGGATGATTGGCCACCAAAGATCCAAGATCATCCCTCTCAAGATCCACTAAGCTCCAAGGTCAGCCAAGTAAGAAGGAGGAAGAAGAGAGAGCTAAAAGGATTTCTTGTATGTTTAGGAGAGAGATTATATACACATGGGGTAGGAGGGGGGTAACGATATGATGTGTCAAGATGTTAGGGCATCAAAAGAACACTTGTCCCTCCATGAATTAGCCATGCATGCTAATATGCAAGAGTATCATTAAAACCAAAGTGGTGTAGCGACCACTTGTCCCTCAAACCCAACTTGGTCAAAGCACACACCTTGGTAGTGGTCGTAACACATCACAAACCCTAGTATCAGATGTAACAAAAGCACACAGAAGTGTTGCGGTCACAACACTTCACTATAGAAAAACTCTAGTGACCAAACACATGTCCAAAGCACTAGGTTGAAGCAAAACATCCAAAACATGTTTTAGCAGTCAAAGCACTACTCAAGACTCAACACAAGGTCGCTAAACTGGTCGATACTCACGAAACACACATGGTCACTACCATCACATATGCAACTCATGCAAACCCTAATATCACCTCAAGATGCCACCTCATCATCAAAGGCTCAAACAAGGCACCCCATGGCATCACCTTCTCTCTCATGATGATAAGGCACAAGAAGCACACTCTACATGTAAAAAATTGCAATATAAACCCTCAACATGGGTCAATTGCAACTTGGTCCAAATAAGCGTACATAGCTCAAACATTAATCCAACAGGACCAAACTGAAAACATAAGCATGTCACATGTCTATTAAAGGCATATCAAGATATTAGATCAAGGTTTAAGCATCTCATTAAGCAAAGAAAACACAATCAAGCATTAAGGTGGGTTAGGGGCTGTACAAGTTCTTTGGCTGCCCTTGTCTCGAATTGGTATTGAATACGAGACCCTGGGCATCAACTGACGCTCTAGGGATCATTGGGTGATGGTCCAATGTGGTGAGGTGGCGTGGAGACTTCTCTGTGTCCCATGGTGGCGGAAGGTGAGAACTGGAGATTCAGGCATTTCATGAATGAGGGGAGATAATTGTCGAATTAGGGCTTGATGTAACCGGAACGACCTCCAGGTTCTTATGGTGGCACTATTAGTGGGAGTCATGGACTATGCATAGAGTGAGAGAGAGACTGGGTCTTGAGGTGGTTACTATTGGTCCTTGACATGAAGAAAGCGGGAGAAAACAGAAAGGGTCAGCTATCGCTCGATCCCAATCCAATGACTCTCAATGAATTCATAATATCAACTTGACTTAAACAACATGTGACATGTCTAAACCTAGGAAAAATTGGAAGACTATAGTACAATATGATTAATCAACTATATTGATTAGATACCTAGGTCAAAAATCATTCAAGTGGTCACTCTTTCTTTCTAAAACATTGGACATAGCTAGGATTACCCAAACCTAAAGAAATTGTGCACGTCACCTACTTCGACCAATGAGAACCCAAATATCTAGTTAGATTTTAGGTTTGAGCTATGTAATTATGTGATTTGAAGTGTTGGGTCATTAGGGTAATTTATGCTTTAATAATTATCTAAAAGGAATTAAGCTACCTAAATTTAAGTGAAGTTAATACATCCTATGATATATACATATAAAATTTTAGAAACACTTTATTCACACATGTAGCGCAAATTATATTTTAAACCCCAGCTAGTCATAATTGCATTATTGGGGCTAGGGTTTGTACAATATTAAGCTAAGATGTGATAATTAAATCATTGGCAATGTGTAAATTAGCATCATTGGTCATGTTTATTATGGACTAAAATTTTAGGGATGTTACACTATTAAGGCAACAGTTGCCATTGAATGCCCAAACCAGTGTCGAGGTTCAGTCTGCCACTAGAGGAAAGTCCTATCTTGTTAGGATCGTCTGACGACAAACAACCATCACTTGGGGTTTTCCACAATGAGTAGTAAGTAGGAGGTTTGGTTATTGGTTCCTCACTTGGGATGATCATCCTCATGTTTGGTCAGAAGATAGAACTTCCATGTGTCGTTTTCCCATCTTGCCCTTCCTAGTCTTTTGGGTTGTCACATTGTTGTAAGGCCCCTAACCGTGCTTAACTCATAAGCCTAATTGTTTGGCCTAACTAGATTAATAAAATGTGAAAAATTTGTAATTTAACTCTGATTTACGATGACACACTGTATGATGAAATAATGTTTACAACTTAAATCAAAATAGAGGTTGTTTTCTTAAGTTATACAAATTTATGTAACTTGTGGATCTTTATGTAAATTACCCCTTTCTAGTAGTATGAACATAATTGTGACACTTACTTGAGTTGTTTCATGATGTATATAAGCATTTTATAATCATTGTTCTCATTTGGATGCTTTAAGTTACTTTGTTGAAGTGTACATATGCTTGGGGAGATGATAGTGATGTGCTCTCATTGGTCGATGTGTTTTTGGTGACCATTTACTTTTTGGTAACCATTTGTTTCTCAGTGACTGATGGATTTCTTGGTGGTAGATGGGGTTCCTGAGTCGACAAACCTAATAAGTAGTTGCCTTATGAATTTTCTTATGTGTTGACTGATATATTTTATGATGGGTTGATTGATAAAGTCTCGGTGATTGAGGAGATTTGACCGACGAGGTTTGGTGATCATTAGTTTGGCAGTGACCAAAGTATTGCCATTTCCTGATATGATCTCATCGATTTGGCTGACAATTTTAGATCAACATGTTCCCCGTTCTCAACAAACCTGCTAAGTGACTACTTGATGAATTTACTGACTGATGAGAAGTCAATTTCTTGACCCACCTACCTATAAATACCCCCTTCTCTCTTTACTTTCACTCTTTTAGTCGAGCTCCAGTTACAACTAGAGGAGCCTGAAGAGAGATTTGGAGGAACAATCGAGGTTTGTCATGGCTCATCTAGGGGTGGTTCATGGATGCATGTGCTAGAATCGAGGTCCCTTGGTCTAATCTAAGACTGTCGATCATTTTATTTACTCCATTCGTGTAAAATTCTTGCTCTTCTACTCACTTTCTTGTTGTTCTTTGCCCTCCTTCCTCATGCGGTCAAGCTCTATGGCTTTCTTGGTGTTTTCTTATTGGAACCCTACACATGTGGGTTGAGATCTCTCTTTTCTTGCTTTCTTTCTCTAGTTCCACCTTGTTCATGGAAAGAGAAGATGTTCTTGGAGCTTTAGTGGGCCGAACTTGATGTCTCATTGGTGGTTCTGGAAATTCCAATTTTGGATTTCAATTTCCTCTCTCTACCAGGCGAGTTATATAACCCTAAGTGCATTTCCTACCTACCTTCTACATGCATGCCGTTAAAACTTACTAAAGAAATCTTAAAACGGTAAAGGATGGTATTTTAGTACCGTTTTATATCACAAAATGATGATTATACGAATTCTTAAGTTGTACTTAGATCTTCATGAACATTTTCTTGTAGTATAATGAACCTTCCTTGAGTATGTGTAACATCCCCATTTGTTTTGGGTACTTAAATATAATTTCTTAAGTACACAATATTCATGGTCAGCACCACATAAATGGGTCAATATGCCCGTTTTTTGTTAATAAAATAAATTAATAATTTTTCCATTAGAAGATAACATGTTAATAAGTTAACACTCAAAATTTCAAGGTTTAATTCTTTTTATATAATCACTTATGTATTATGTAAGCTTAATCGTGTATTAATCATATTAACTATTTATGTATTCTAAATGAAAAAGTGACCATTCTAGATTATTCTAAACTCAGAATAAGACATGTAGAAAAAATTGAGTTTGTTTAGGATAAGTTTGATTAGCCAAATGATTTTTCCAACATAATGATAAAGAAATGGTATTTTCCTTTTTTTCCTTAGATTTTTCATGAATTCACTTTTAATTGGGTTTTTTCTGGGCTGTAGAATGCAGGCGTCAGTTGAGTGGCTCATCCTAGCCATCCACACCTTCTTCAACCTCAGTCTGCTTGGAGTGTGACTCTTTTTTTCCAATCAATCACGAATATCTCCCAATATGAGTGAAAGTTTCCCAAACATATTTCACCTGTGCTTTTAGGAGATCGGCACACACCATATAATCTATGACTCAAACCCTAAACATCACCCATCAAGAAATGCCTAAAATACAGTGTCGTCCCCTTGATGGTCACGCTACGGCGATTCCATCGCCTCGATGAGCCCTAGAAAAGCTTCTCCGTACCCACCTTGACCTCTTCCTCCTTTTAATTTCATCATTTCATCCCTCAAAACCTCCACCCTATTCCAGTTGTGAACATAGATGTCCACTACCGTTCTCCTCTAATACACCATCTTTATCTAATTGACGGCATCAGAACTATCTATAGACCATCGCGAACTCATATACAACCCATGTGTTGGCCACCATCCATTGAGGGGCCACCCCAACAACTAGTTGTGGATCCAATATGGGGATCTCATTGTCAGAGACTCCTAGATGGTCTTAGCTAGCAGAAGGTGATCAAATAGGCTTGTGAGGATAGTCTTTGTCTTCCCCAATCTTCAATATGACGAAATCCTGAGGTATATTGCTAGAACTAGAACCCCATATTGCTAATCTTCTTGTCTGTGGTTTATCGCCGACCATGGTAGTTCTTCCTGGGGTGTTTGTGTGTCACGACCTTGACTCCATTGAGGTCCTAGTGAGGATTTTGTGATCAGTTTGAGAGCACCAACTATCTCTTTTATTTACTTCCTGTGTTTTCTAATAGGCTTCCCCTATTTCCCGACGCACAACCATGACATCTTTGCACTGCCTGACCCTGTTCCATGGACTGAACTCGTCTATGCTAGACAAAGTTAGTGCTTCTCTTCTTTTATCACAATCTCATTCCTACCATGAGATCAGCTTGGAGATCTCAGCAGCCTGATGCTACTTCCATGGTGGAAGTGAGAGTTTCACCTTCGACCAAATGGACTACCCATTTCCCCCCCATGATATTAATTATTTAGTCACACCCTCATGGGTATACGTGTAATTTTTGCCCCTTGACTTGACTCTCTTAATCACATGTCATGATTTCCTATTATAAACAAATTGATGATGTGGTATTATCGAGATTTCTCATCAGTCAAAACTTCAATAATTCACAATAAATCAATAACTTATCAGAAAATTATGGAAAAATAGTCATTGGAAAGGTTTTTTGAGGAGGAGCCCGATTTTAGTATTTTTAAGCCCAAATTCAACCGTCTCTAACCCTAGGGTTTAGGATGTATTAACTATTAAGGTGATAATTAAGATAAATCATGTAATTTAAGGAAATTTAGGACTGACATGAGATCAGAGACACTAAGATAATATCTTCTCTAAGAGAGAGGTAAGCGGGCTCATGCACTTTGAGTATTTAGTAATGGTTTTCATTGCCTTATAATTATTATGATGATTAGGATAAAATTATATGCATAGTTATGTATTTCAAGTTAAATCTTAGCTGCATGAAAGACCCCCCCTAAAGTTATTAGTTTAATGTTATGCTTCAATGGTATTTCAAGATTTCATGTCATGTAGAATCAGTTTGAGTAATTATTTCAAGATAATGATGAATCATGTCATGGGTTGGATTACTTTATCCTCATCATGTTAATGTTGATCCTACATGCCTTATGAGCACCATTGGTGCATAAGTATTGAGGATACTTTAATCAACCACCACGATCAAGTTATGTGAATCCAAATCTACTGTTCAATTAGTTTCATGTCTTTCCTTATTGCCAAGTTATTATGTTATAATAATAATACTCAATGCCAGTTACTCTTATGTTGTTTTTATTGCATGCATGGTTGGGGGCGCGATGCCCGTAGGTACAAAGCAACTTCTAAGAAAGAGCCATATGAAGGCCATCTTAAGGAATAGATCAAGGTTTCTAAAAGAAATACATGGTGGGGTGCCATCTACAATAGAAGATCCTAATGGTTGCAGTTAACTTCATGTATAAATAATGTTTGGTAGTTTAGTTTCAATTCAAGAACTCAACTATAAACAATGTATGAATCAAGTTTAATATTAATGCATGGTGAATCACTTATCTTTTTGCTATGAATATCATGTTTTGTAATGTTCCTCTGAGCCAAGTGACCCATGTTATGGACAACATATTGGTTTCTTCTATTGACATATATATGTGCTTGGAAGGGCATTACAGTATGAAAGGTATAAATTCTTGAAATGCTAGTGCTTGAACTTCCAAAATACCATGTATCTGACATTTTGCTATCCAAGAGACAAGTAATTTGACTTGCATGCTATGCCTTGTAATTTGTTGGACATTTTATGTAATGCTGGGACCTGAAATTTCTATTATGACATTGTAGTAGTGGTTGAATGAAACCATGCCTTGCAGTTTGTTGAACATTTTATGCAATGGTGGGACCTAAAATTCTTGTTATTGTGTTGTAATAGTGGTTGGACAAAGTCTTGGTACTGAAAGAAACTCTTTTATTATAAGTTTGAGTGCATGGCCACACTTATGATTAGAGTGACATGAAATTATTTAATATGTTTTATATCTTTTGAGGTTGCAAACCTTAATAATTTTTGTAAGAATATTTTTGATGTTCATATGTAACTTGACTGATACAGCCAAAATGTAATAAATTGATTTAAGTAATCAAGTATAACCCTAAACAAGTAGTGTCATGAGTCTGTATAACTATTGTAGTGACAGGACTTGCTGGGTAGTGGGATAGTAATACGAGGAGTTGGGAGTCATATACTATTGAGTATATGCGGGTGCACAGAAGGTATATCCTTGTCATCCTGATTGCAAGGTTTTTGGAGAGAGGTCAAGACTGTATCTCATAGGATGATGTAATTGAGAGCGATTGCGATCGTAACTTGGGTTCAAGCGATGTAAACCCTGGTTTCTAGTGTCGTGTCTTGTGTACCCAGGGTGGACTAGGCTATTTTATTAGTTGGAATGATGTGCCACCATGGTTGTCACTCATACCGTCTGAGTGGAAGAGATCTTTAGGATTTTGATCATCCTAGATATTATATAGGGATTTTCCATGTTGCAATTCAACTAGTAGTTTGAGTGGTACACATCAAACTACCCATGGCTTAAAAAAATATCTAATTAAGTTGTGTAGCATTACTGTTAGATTTATTTGATAAATCCCATTGGATGATGATCCTTGCTATGTTTCTTTTGACTTGTAGATGGTTTACTATGCGGTAAGAGAAATAAATTGTACTTATGACTCTAACTATGTCTGATCTTTATGCAAGTTATATAATCTTTCAAATCTATAATACCATATGCTTTAATTGCTTAAAATATATAACCCTGGTAAGCAATATATGTTTCTAGAGAGATATCTCTCACTGGGACATGGTCTCACCTTGTAGGTCACCACATATTTTTAGGTGGCTAGTAGTTTCGTGAAACACAGAGCAATGAGGAGACACAGTTTGAAGATATGTAGAGTCAGAGAGGTTGATTGGGTTGCATTCAATCCTAGAGTCATCGATGTAACCTCATGTCTGGGAAGGGAGTTTTGTAGATCATATACATCAACTCAATTTGATTCTATATCTCGAGCTATGTGATGTTGTAATATGTGGACAACATATTTTGTAATAGGTTGTGGATGAGGCAATGGAACTTATGAAAAGATACTGGATATGATTATACATGATAGTTGGACATTTATATAAATGTTCGTTGGCATGTTTGGGAATTTTATTCAATTTTAATTCAATGCCTCTTCAGTAATATGTTTAATTTGTTTTGGGGTAATCTTGTTTGGCATTGCGGGCTGCCACATTTGCTGGTACCTGAGCCTTAGGTTCATTGAGTCTATAAAACATGGGACTTAAGTTGTTATGTATATTCTTATGTATCCAACATATCTAACCATGAGTTATTATTTTGCAAATATGTTTGGAGAACATGAAGAACATGCTGAGAGTAGCTTTGTAGTGCTAGGAGGTAGCGTTAGGATATGGGTACTGGCTAGAGGAGTACCTGAGATGGGGACAGAACATCGCGTTCTACCTCTGATTGACCCTTCAACCATAGTTGATCTCACTTTTCACTCTATTTTTAGACAACTTATGGCAACAATCACACATTTTACTGATAGGGAGCCTACACCTTAACCAATGGCACCTATCTCGAATGCTGAGTCTCAAGATCTAGGGAAGACCTTTGAGAGGTTGAAGCGGGTTGGAGCCACCAAGTATGCAGGCACAACAGACACAATAGATGTTGACATGTGGTTGACAAAGTTGGAGAAGGTGTTCATGATTATAATAATCTCTGAGGAGGACAAGGTGAAGCACACAATTTATCTTCTGAAGGGTAGTGTTGGTCATTGGTGGGCCATTGAAAGGAAAAGAGGACATGTGAGGTGGTCATTGGGAAAAGTTTTGGCGAGAGTTTTTAGCTATTACTTCCCAGATATGTATTTGGAGGAGAAGAGGGTTTAATTTGAATAGTTGCACCAGAAATCATGGTCTATCAATGACTATGAGGCAAAGTTTATGGAGTTGTTAAGGTTTTGTTCCTACATGACAGCCATGGAGAAGAAGAGGATCTGAAGGTTTGAAAAGGGTTTGAATGCTGAGTTGACAGAAATGGCGTCAACTTTGCAGTCTTGTGAGAATTCCATCTTCATGGAGTTTGTGAGGAAGATAGAGAGGACATCTATAGAGCACTGAGAAGCCAATGCCATGAACAAGTCTTCTCAGTTTGTAGGATCACCATCTGGAAATTTCAATAAGCCAAGGGTTTATTTTTTGTAGTACCAAGGTTAAAGTTTGCTAAGCCAAGGATACAAGTACAATTGTAGTGGTCCCCGAGCAAGGAGAGAGGTCGTAACTTTCCATCAAATAGGGCAAATAGTTTTGGGTCGGTGTTTGTGATAGGGCCGTCTAGGTTGCAGTATGATGTAAGGACATGTTACAAGTGTGGACAAGTTGGGCATGTGAGATGGTATTACCCTATAAAGAGTTAGGAGGTTATGCAGCAACCAAGGTAGAGGCAACAAGGCTTAGAATAGCAGCAAAAGTATAGAAATAGTGGTAGTAGAGGATGTGTACAGTCTCTACATGTAGGATCTTCATGACCATCTAGCAAAGGAAGGGGACGACAATAGGAGACAACTAGATTCTATGCTACAAGTCAGACAGAAGTAGTGATCAATCCATAGGTCATACCAAGTCAGATGGAACATTTTCATTTTGGCTTATCTGATTCTTCTTTTGTATCTATTTTGGTTGACCGGGTAGGACACACTCATTTATCACTAGAGAGGTGATAAATAGATGTAACATGCCTGTATGTATTAGACATGATAAACACTTATTAGAAACTACTTTGGTTGGTTCTACAATGTTGCAAGAGGTGTGTCCATCTTGAATTCTTTCTTTCCAAGGATGCAACATTCAAGTGTATCTCTTACCACGTGATATGAACAGGTTCCATGTGATCTTAGGGATGGACACCTTGGAGAAGTATAGGGCTGTTTTGGATTGTGATTCAAACTTGAGAAGTTTTGTGATGGTGATGCCTCTTGGAATTTTAAGGAGATAGGAATATCTTTCCTGCTTATCTAGTGTCAACTGTGATAGTACATAAGCTGATCAAATAAGGGTGTCAAACTTTTCTGGAACGTGTGGTGGATACCAAGGTGAGGAGTCTTACTATCTGGGATGTACCTATGATGAGGGATAAAGTTATATGAATGAGATCAAAATGTGTAGGTGAATCAAAAACACACTATGAGAGTGGGCTAACAATTGTCATATTGATTGTCCATAGAGAAACCATATCATTTAACTTTCTATATTGGCACTACAAGAGCAGGTTAGTAATTAGGTTAAACAATGTGCTGATTGTAAGAACATGTAGTAAAATCTAGATATTCTAATCCAAATAAGAGTTGGTAATTTATGTTAATTGAAGAGAACTCATTCATGAATAACATTGTGGTGAAATTGGTATCCTACATATCCAATTAATATGTTCTTTAACACATTTTAATTTACATGTCTTAGTTTAATCAACCCAACTACCTCTTTCATTAGGCCTAGATGATCAATATTAGTTATATTCATTAGTCATGAGATTAATATATTGGGCCTCTTTGAATCCCTTTCTACTCTAGCACACACACTTGCGTGTCACACACACATTTAAGTCTTATCAAGTTTTGGCGCCATTGTTGGGGAATTGGCAGCAATAAGACTACAGGTGCTAAAACCATCCACTCTAGGACATTTTTAATTCTATTAATTTTCTTTTTATTCAAAATTGATGTCAAAATCTTTTTGTTACTCGAAATTAGTATTCACTGTTCTCACACTAAGTTTTTATTTCTAGGTAATACTTTATGGTCCTAACTCGGACCACTAACTAAAGAGATCCTACTATGTTATTCTTTCACCCTACAAATCTCGTGGAAAAGGCTCATAAATACACAACTTCATCTCCAGGGCTAATTTCAAGCACACTCCAACAACAACATAGGCTACATTGGCAGATGAGGAAGAGCAGGTAATTTTTCTAGAAGAACATATGGTAGAAGAAGAAGAGGTAGATGATATGTCTAACCACATGGAAAACAATAAGATGTGCCCATGTCAAATTACAAGAAAACCATATGGGAGAAAATAAAAGCATCATCAACCACAACTCAATTAAGTCCTATAAGGCATCAAGCATTCAATGGGGGGAATATATGCATTGGTCAAGTCATAGCCATTCCACGGGCATATCATAGAAGACCCGATGCAACTTATAACTACTTTGTTGATAGATGTGATATGTTGAATATAGATCCAGTCTAGTCACATTGATCTATATGAAATTATTTCCTTATTCATTTATGGATAATGAGAAGACTTGGTTTCTTAGTCTATGTGTATAATCCTAGGCTCTTGGGATGAAAAGATTGACACTTTCTTACTTTCCTCCATAGAATACCAATGACCCAATATGAAAAATATATGGCTTCATGCAACATACAGGTGAAACATACTCAAAGGATTGGGAGAAATACTAAAATAGGTTGAGAAAGGTACCCCACTATAGTATTGATCTATATGGTCAGGCAAAAACTTTCTACCATGGTTTGCATAAAGGAGAGATGACTACACTTGATAGTGTAGGTGCATGGTTCTTTATAGATAATGAGGCATCAAAGTGTCATGAAATTATGAGGATTATGGACAAGAATCAACCATGGGGTTATGAGCATTAGTATTCTACATCAGATAAGAGTCCCATGGAAATAGGAGTGGTCATGGAACTTAAGATACAATTGCCTCAGTTGACAAAGCAACTGGAGAAGAAGACTACCACCTCATCTGGAGGTGAGGAAGAAGAGTTTAGTATAACAATAGGAGTAATGAGTACTCATGGAGGAGCAGTCCTAAATTCTCATGTAAGGATCCAAATAATCTAATATAGGACCTCATCATAGGTGTAACAAGCTCAAGGATACCAATATAATGTTTCAAATCAAAATTAGAATGTAAGGGGTCCAAGCAGGTTTGGTAGTCTAAAGGACATTTTTGTAAAGTTAATTACCAAAATGGATTCATATCTTGACCAATCCAAGAGAGATTTGCATAACCAAGGTGGTCAAATTAGAAGTTTAGAGACTAATATCAGAAATAGCAACAAACTTAGCATGTTGCAATAATCCTACTCAACAAGGGTTCTCACAAAACATTGACATCCCATAAAGTAATCAACAAGCCAAAGTAGTAACATTTTGTAGTGGGAAGGTGATAGAGAAGAAAAATGTAGCATACATAATAAAATGCAGATTCAACCAACTAAAGTCATTCCTGATGCAAGTTGAAGGGGAGAAGGTAGTTCTAGACTGGGTACTTAAGCAAGTGGCTGGTGAAAATTATATTGAGTCTAGCTTGGGGGGGGGGAGAAAAATCCCCTAATAAGGTCCATGTTCCACCACACCTCAAGAAAATTGTGCCTTTCCTAGACAACCTTAAGAAGACTTAGGAAGATCAACAATTTGAGTTTTTTTTCAACATTTTTTGCAAGCTTCACATGAATCTTTTGTTGGTAGATGCTCTTGAGAAGATTCCCACTTATGTCAAATTTTTGAAGAACATAATTACCAACAATAGAAGGATAGAAGATTTTGATGTGGTAGTGCTACCCGAGAAAGTCAACATGCTAACTCAAAGAAAGCTACCCAGAAAAAGAGAGGATCTAGGGTGCTTCAGAACACCCTATTCAATTGGCAAGCTTCACTTTAGGAATTGCCTTATGCAACTTAGGAGCCAACATCAATTTGATGCCACTAAAGATATTTAAGAAGATGGGGTTGTCACATAGAAGGAAGACCAACATGATAATTCAACTGTCACATAAATCCTTTGTGCGACTCTATTGAATCCATGAAGATGTCTTGGTCAAGGTAGACAAAGTCATATTTCTTGTAGACTTTGTCATTTTGGAGATGTAAGAGAATCACATGTCTGAGCTACTCATAAGAAAAACATTCTAGGCCAGATTGGATGTCACACTAGATATGGGAAGAGGAAGGATGACTCTTAGTAAAATATGATAGAATGGAGTTCAAACTTCTAGAATGGTCATATTTTATAGCTAAACTGGGCACTATAGTCGCATGCCTCAATGTGCAACATGTTGATTCATGCCCCCTACTCTTGGGAAAGCCTTTCTTTTACATGGCAAACACCATGCATTGGGTTGATAATGGGTGTCTTCATGTAGAGGTAGCAGATGAAATTTACATAGTCTCACTTGCGTAAGCTGTTAGATACCCTGAATAAGAGGATGATCTCCTCATGCCTACTCATATTTTTGAAGGAGCGGGGAAAGCCTTGCATCATTCATATTGAACACTTTCACATGATGCACACTTGAATAACCTTACAATGTTTACCATTCATGAGTATCTCATAGAAGAATATGTGTTGTTTTTTAGGGCATTACCAGTGTAATACACAAAACACTTTAAGGACTTGGTTCCACCACCACCTCCATTGGTGACGTCACTTGAGTTCCCTCCTGATCTCGAGTTGAAACCTTTGCCACCACATCTAAACTATACTTTCTTGGTAGTATAATATAATCTTCCTATGATCATCTCTTCTTAACTGAGAATTTAAAAGTAGGAGCAATTGATAATTGTACTCAAGATCTATCATACTTCTTTTGTGTGGTCAATAGTAGACATCAAGGGCATTTTTCCAAATCATTGCCAACACAAAATCCACTTGGATAAAGATACAATACATTGGTTCAGCCTCACTGAAAATTTAATCCAATCATGACATAGGTGGTGAAGGAGGTAACCAAAGTCCTATCAATTGGTATGATTGTTATGCAATTTCTAGTTCTAAATGGGTAATTCTGATGAAGTGGTTCAAAAGAAGGGTGGTACCATAGTTACCACCAATGCTACAAATGAGTTTTAGTCTACTAGGCTAGTGAGGGGTTGGTGAGTTTGCATAGATTACCACTGTTTCAATGCCACTATGCTTAAAGACCATTTTCCATCACCCTATATTGACCACATTTTGGAGTGCCTCACTGCCACTCTCATTTTTACTTTTTGGATGATTATTTAGTTTATAATGAAATATTAATAGAGACTAAGGATCAAGAGAAGTCTACCTTCACTTGTGCTTATGGCATGTTTTCCTAACATATTATGTCATATGGACGTTGCACTGCACCCACAAACATCCAAAAGGTGCATACTCACCATCTTTTCTGATATGGTGGAGTGGTGCCTTGACATTTTCATGGATAATGTTTTTATGTATGGGGAGTCATTTTAGGATTGCCTATTGAGTTTGGATCATGTGTTACAAAGATGGGAGGATACTTATCTCATTTTGAATTAGGAAAATGCCACATGATAGTTTGAAAGGGGATAGTCTTGGGCCACAAGGTATCAAATAAGGGAATGAAGGTTGACCCGGTAAAATTTGAGGTTATCTCCAAGCTTCCTCCATCGTCAATTACTGAAGGTAGTGAGGAGTTTCTTAGGACACACATGTTTTTATAGGAAATTTATCAAATACTTCCCAAAGATCGCTAAGCCTCTTTCTGAACATTTTTACAAGGACATGAAGTGTGATTTTAGTGATCAATGTTTACATGATTTTAATGATATAAGGGAGAAATTCATCTATGCACCTATGGTGGTAGCCCTGGATTGGAATCTATCTTTCAATTTGATGTGTGATGCTTTTGAATACACATTTAGGGAAGTTTTAACCCAAAGGAAGGAGTGTTCTTCATA
Organism: Alisma plantago-aquatica; assembly: GCA_963693085.1. Lineage (NCBI taxonomy): Eukaryota > Viridiplantae > Streptophyta > Magnoliopsida > Alismatales > Alismataceae > Alisma > Alisma plantago-aquatica. The sequence goes on along the minus strand of OY856412.1, from coordinate 1,159,038,166 downwards.
CATGATTTAATATGCTTCTCAAACTCTCAATGATGCTCAATTAAACTACAACATAACAGTGAAAGAGCCTATGGTTGTGGTGTCTACCTTTGACAAATTTAGACAATATTTAATCGAGGTGGAAGTGATTGTTTGGATGGACCATGTTGCAATATAGCATTTTTTGCAGAAACAGGAAGCCAAACCCTATTTGTTACGTCAAAACATGATTTTGCAAGAATTCAATATAGAGATTAGGGACAAGGTTGGCATAGAAAATATTGTAGCAGACCATCTCTTTCTCATGTAGAGACTATATGAGACATGTTTAGAGGTACCTCTTTACGAAACTTTTCTTGATGAAAACTTATTGATTGTTAAACATAGAGGCCCGTAGTTTGCAACAAATGTGAATTACCTAGATATTGGAGTGATGCTTGTGATTGGAAATCCTAAGATAGGAAGAAATTCTTTCATTCTTTGTGCTATTATATTTGGGATGACCCTATCTTGTTGGAAGAATGCATAGATGGCATTTTCAGATGATGTCTTATTGATTGGAAGATGGAGAGTATTGTTTCTGATTGCCACTCATTGCCTACAAGAGAGCATTATGAAATCTATAAAATAATCGACTAAGGCTTCTAAGTGTGGTCTTAATTGGCTGTCCTTGTTTGCATATAATAATATGAAGAGATGTGATGCATGTCAACAATCTATCAACATAGAAACACATGAAATTCCCTTAGTTGTGTTTTAGAAAGTTGAAGCTTTTGATCTGTTGGGGATTGATTTCATGGGGCCATTTCTGTCTTTGAAATAAAAAATATATATTTCTCTACTCATTGACTATGTGTTTAAGTGGGTGGAGGCAATACCATCCCGGACTAATGGTGCATAAGTTGTTTGTGGGTTTGTGAAAAATAACATTTGTTTATATTAGGGGTACCTAGGATGATTATTAGTGATAGGGTTTTGCATTTCATGAATAAGCAATTTGGTTATTCATTGAGGAAATATGGCATTGCACACCGTATGGAAACACCCTACCATCCCCAAACCCTAGGTCAAGTTGAGGTCTCTAATAGTATCGTGCAAACAACATTATAGAAAACTATGTCTAATACTAGGTCAAATTGGAGCATTCAATTTAATGATGCCCTTTGGGCATATAGGAATGCTTAAAGACTCCCATAGGTTCCACACCCTACAAAATTTGTGATAGAGCATGTCACTTGCTAGTTGAATTAGTTCATAGGGCTATGTGGGAACTTAAGCAGTTAAATCTGATCTATTTTCTATGGGTGAAAAGCAAAAAATAAACATGAAAGAATTGGATGAATATGCTAATGAGAATGTGATATTCTGAGAACACAAATAATATTCATGAAGGCACATTTTGCATAAGACATTCTAATTAGGAAAACAATCATCGTTTTTCTATTTGAGAATGAAGTTACACCCAAGGAATTTGAGGTCTAGATGGACTGGTCGTTACACTATGCTAAAGTTGTACCCCTATGGAGTAGTGGAGTTAGGAGATGGGCCAAGAATCTTTAAGACCGATAGACATAGATTGAAACACTAATATGGAGGGAAGTTTGTTCGTGACCATGAAGAGATTAATCTCTTGACACTCAGTTGATTCAAAGTGACTTGGCCAAGCTAATGAATTTAAATAAGGACACTTGGTGGGAGGAGACCCATATTTTAGTTTTCATATTTCGATTAAAATTTGCAATTTTATCTTTCTTTTGTTACTTAATTTGGATGCTACTAAAAGATGGTTGATGACTTTCAAATTTGCATCTTTATCTTTGCTTTTATTACTTATTTGTATGTTGTTGAAGATGATTGATGAGTTTGTCACATGTGCAAGCACAGAGAAAGTTCTATACCACTGAATCCAACATCAGAGGAACCAACTCCAAATCAATAAGAGACTGTGATTTTGAATATGATAAATCAGTACCACCGACTACCAAGTTGGTGACACCAACTCAGACTTTGGTAAATAAGTAATATTGATGACACTACTAGTAAACCTTAGAGGCATCGAATTAATCCTTTATACCATCTATTATATTATTCTTTGAATACCAACATAATGAGAAAATTATTTTGAGATGTCAGTACCATTGACCTCCAACTCAATGGCATCGACACAATTATTTGAGATTGATGCATTTCTTCAAGAATAAGTTAGTGACACTAACTACCCCGTTGGCACCACTGACCATTATTTATTTTCTTTCTAATCCTTTGTGTAGGCCTCTATAGTAAAATCTCAGTGACACCAACCAACCAACCAACCAACCAACTAGTATCACAAACCTGATGATTAACCTAACTACTTTCTATAGGTAGAATTGGTGTCACCAATCCTAGGTTTTGGTACCACCCAAATCATTTTTTTTATTTACTGATGGGTCGTTGTAGGATGCATAGTAAAATCTTAGTGGAACTGACACGCCACTTGGTACCACTGACATGCCAATAAATATTACTAAGACTAAGATGAAGATCTATTTGTGGCCTCTAATCCAACAATCACTAGAGTGCACATCTAATGATGATTAAGTGCCAACCCATCAATCTAAAGTTGGTACCATTGAAATTTGTCATTACCACAAACATGAACATATATGTGTTTCGATACTCCACACAATCACGACTATCACTATCAATGGTAGACAACAAAGGAACACGAATAGGGGTACATGTCAATGCCACTCACTTTTCATTGATGAGGCATCACTCCTCATATATAAGGAGGGGGTTTCATTTATATTTTTCACACCTCGTGAACTCATCTCTTGAGCACTCTTCTACAATCTTATCTAAGTGCTTCTTTGATAATAAACCTCTAAAGTGAGCTTCTATTATTCACCTCCTTCCTCTGAATGGTAAGAGAGTGACCACATCAATAAGGAGCTTCACATGCTAAAGATTCATCTCATCTCATCCCCAAGCCACAAGTGGCACTTGAGAGTGATGAGCAAAAGAAACAATAAGACAAGCTAGTCAAACATGATTTGGAGGCTACATGCTAATCGAATAGCCTTCATTGAGAATCTTGAATTCACTAATAGCCAGCATAAGGTGTGCATAGGCCAGGGGATGACAACCACTAACCTCTTCCTAGGTGGATGGCCCACGTACATGGAGATTATATTAGAGTTGTTGGAATCACTAAAGGTGTTCTTCCTTTCACACCAAACTAGGACTAATGAGTCAGAGACTGATTGGGTCAAATTCCAACTCTATAATGCCATCAACCATCTCACATTGGAGGCGTTCAACGCCATATCTGTGTGGGCCAACTATGCAATACACTTCTGCCCAAATATTGACCATTATGTGGCATGGTGCAAGATGTTAGGGATTTTGGCTTGTGCCAAGATTATCTAGCATCATTCCAGCATCATCGACATCGAGCACCTCTTTGCCCGACTACTGTATCAATTGCTGACGAACACATTATTCTTCAGATATACATAGGGGCAAGGGGAGCTCTAGGAAAATGACCTCTACGTGCTCTGGAGAGTCTTCCCTAGAAAGTGAGATGGTCAAACGCGATGCATTGTTCTTGGTACATGTGTACTAGGTGGCTAAAAGAAAGAAGAGGAAGCTGCCCATTCACTTCAATGGTCACATTATGAGAATCACCATGTATTTCAAGATCGTCCTCTCCTGCCTTCAGCCAGTTGAGTCTAAGGGAAACTTGGACTTCATATATTTCTACAACGCTAAGCTCTTCTCCCAATATGGAGACAACATCCACATCCTCTACAATATGGATGAGCAAGCTGTTTCAGATTCCATCTTTGTCACCACTGATTTAGATTACCAAAGATGACCATATGATAATGAGAAAGAGGACATCAGAGAGCCAACCAACAATGATTATGAGGATGAGATCATGGAGGTATAAGATACACCAGTGAGGACTTAGAGGAGGCCACATCATTCACCATACTCCCACAATGCATCTTCCTCCACCCCTACTTAGCCTTAGGAGGGAACATATTCCTTTGAGGTCATATACAAATGCAATGATGACTGAGACAAAATTGTAGTTGGAGAGGATATTATAGTACCAAGAGTATATCTTCACACACCAACAAACAATGTTCACCAACGAGTGCCTCTTGTTAAGCAACTAGGAGAACATCCATCGCCACCGACAACACATGGAGTACACTCAAAAGCCTCTCTATGATCACTACTAGAGCTTGGAAAACTTCACCAGCTACCCACAACCACCATTGATGCCACCTGAGTTCACTGACACTTTCTATCCATTGGATCCACATTTTCCTAAGGTAACTTTCTTTCTACCTAACCCCTGAGTATTTGATCCACCCGTTCCACCTCTAGGTTTGCTTTTGATAATGAGGACATTGTTGAACTCAATATTAGTGGGGATGTGGAACATAATTCATCTTACATCTATCTTATCATGCATAAATTGATCTTACTTTTTTCTTTTATTTATCCTTGTATTATTCCATGTTTGCTTTTCAATTCATTTTTTGCTTTGTTTCATGTAATTCACATATCTATAGTGTTAAAATTGGATTTAGAAGTAAATACCCACATGTATCAATTGAAGTAATGGTCTCTGTGTGCCCCTTAAAATCTAAATATGCTTGTTTAAGAGTACCCTACATTCAAAATCTAGTGGAATGGTCAATTCAAAGACATATGTGCCAAATTTGACACCTAATTCTACCCTTGACTTTTAAAATGAAGATGGTGTTTGAGCCCAATCTGACCAAGCACTAGTGTGACTTTTTACGACAATTCAATAACAAATTTGGGGTCACCCTAGCACATCAGTTAATAGAAGAGAGACATATCATAGTTAGGAAAATTGTGTATCCTAGTCACATGATCTCATCCACCATTATTCATCCCATCACCACTATAGGATGAATACATTGATTCTATTCATTTTTTTATTGCATTTCACATAATGATATGAAACACATAGTTTTAATTTTGCATAACTAAATTAAAGTTGCATGAATAGTTTCATAATTATAAATTAGTGCATACAAAAATTCATATAATTTGCACATTGCATAATATCATTCATAAAGGTTTTAATCTATTTTTTCCACATCTTTCTGAATTAAGAGAGTAAATAGATTGTACATACTTACTCCTTCTCTAAGTTTTCTTTAGAAAAATCCCTAGCTCGTATGCCATTCATATACATGGATACTAGAGGGATAGAAAAAAAATAAAGGCAAAAAGGAGAATAGAGAAAGAGATTTTGAAATCGATTTACACCTCTCCAAACTATATCGAGTATAGATTTTGGAGTTTTACTTACATACACCTCCACTTATACTCATCATTCAGATAATGTATCCGCAACATGCATCATTCCACCATAAACTATAGGCATTAGGTGACATTAATTTTATTTACAACCGACATTCAGGCTCATCATTTTTGTTTTATTGCATTAATGACTTGGATTATGTGTAAATCTTATTCCATGACACCAATTATATCCACCCATTACTATGAATGGTGGGCCACCAACAATGATCTATTTACCTTCTTTCATGAATATTCATGGAACTATATCCAGTTAGATGATATCCATGAATGTATATAGGAAGATCTTATGATAGACTTTGTATATTTTAGATTTTCAATGTTATCTCTCTACTTCAACTTATTTATATGTTAAGCAATCAGATTTTGATGTTTTTTTCCATAATTGGTCACTTGTATAGAACATGTTTGCTTTATGGTTGGAGAGGACCGATTTGATTCTTTTGATTCAAGGTTGGTTGGGATGATATAAGTTCACATATTTTCCTTTCTTTTCACTGTTTCAACCAAACCTAAAGTAGTGTGGATCAAATACAAACAATATTCTATCTTAGGGGATTTTAATGGACATGAATTTTCTACCATTTTGTGGGATAATGTTGTCATTTTTTATAGGACAATATCTAATATTCACATCTTTTATACATGTATTCCAAAATAGCATTTCATATTCTTATGCATCTATTTTATCTAATTTTAATGTATATGATTTGAAATTACATATTTTGTTATAGCCTAATGCATTATTTGCTTCACTGTAGATAAAATGAGTACACATTGAAGAAAGTCAACATCACCTAAATCACTGTCGGTTCCAATAACATGAAGAAAAGAAGAATTACTCATAGAGTCATATCGGTAGAAAAAATATAAGTCTTGATACCACTGAAACGCCAATTTGGAGCAACCAAAGGTTAACTTAATGGCTCAGACAAGAAGGATCGAAAGCCACAATATAATAACGATATCACTGACTATGAACTTGGTGGCACTGAGATAGCCCTATCCGAGTCAAGAAAAAAGATAACTCTGTGGGTTTGAATTACAAGTCAATGACACTAAGGTTTTCCTAAAAATCATGATTAATAAAGGTGCGATCCTATGGTTTGTTCAATAAGTTGTGTTTTAGTGTCTTTGGTCAAAACCTAAGAGGACAATTAGGGTAGGACATAATTTTAGGAGAAATAGATATGAGGGATACAAAGACTTAAATATGTGAGAAAGGATCACTCACACTTCCAAGGAGAAGTTCAACGGATAATATGTTGTCTGGTTGTAGCAATCTTCAGAGGGTATCATCCGCACACATGTCTACACCGATTTAATCCATTCTTTATGTTGTTCTCCTTCTCCTAACCTTCTTTTGACCTCATGTCGAGCATGAGAAGCTAAACACACTATTCATTAGGACCATGGAGTAGTCTAGTGTCGACTTTGTGGATGAATATATCTAGTTTAATATAGATTTCTTTGCTCCAATTTTGATAATGGAAGTCTGGAGATTTGCCATATTTGTACTTGATCATCATAAATATGTGTTAAATTGTTAATTACTATGATAGAGGGATAAATAATTGGAGATACCATTATAAACATAATCAACAACGCACTACGAGAACATGCTAACCATTGTGAAGTCAATTGTCTAGAGAGAGATTATATCATTTAATATTCTATATTGCCATTGTGAGAACTATTTAGTAATTAGGTTAAATAGTATGATGCATTGTGAAAGTGGGTAGTACATGACATATATGCCTAATCCAAAGAAGAATATATAGTTTATGTTAATTAAACATAATTAATGCATGAACCACACCATGGTGAAATTGGTATCCTAAAGATCCCCATAATCTAATTTTCAATCGATGTTCATTCTTTACTATTTACTTTCACTTATTATATTAATCAACCCAATAAACTCTTTAATTAGGCCTACCTAGTCAATTTTAGTTAGTAGTAGTCTGTAGTTGTCCCAATTCCCTAAGATTGACAACTCATGCCTCTTTAAATCCCTTACTAATCCAACATGTACACTTATGTACCCCACATGTTTAAGTCATGTCACCACCCATTCAAAATAACTCAAACACATCTAAATCATGTAGTTAGTGGATTTTACAGGTGACATTTGGCCAACAATAGTTATTCCAATTAACTACAGTAACATATCGATACACATATAATAAATGTATGTATATTACATATTTGCACATTTAATTCAAGTTGATGTTTTACATATATTTTGTGTTCAACAGTTGATAACCAAAATTGTTTTACTTACTAGGAATATCTAGTTTTTTTTCTTAAAGTAATGATTTATTTATCTTGCCTCATACAACAGAATAGGAACAACCAGAACAACATTAACTTACTATAAAACTAAATTTGTTAGTACCACTACCATGAAAGAAAGGTAAATAGATAGGATGATCCACACGGTAAAAAGGGATAGGCATGCACATAAGCTAATTCTTGAGATTTTTTAGGTGATGATTTCTCAAAGAATAAACAACCATATTAGCTACATGATTAGTATTAATAAAGGTAGCATCTTCATCATTCTTGCATGGTCCTTAATCTTCTTTTTCCATGCTTGTAGCCTTGGTAAATCATTTCGAGTGCTTTAAATGACCTTGATGGATTTTTTTCTATCCATTTTAGTAATTAGCATCATACCTCCTAGTCTACATTTCAATCTCATAAATAGCAAAACTACTCTCAATCAACCCCATAACAAATCCAACTCATTATTCCTTTTGCAATCGCCAAAGCAATAACATATCTGAGTCTATAAATCTACCCCAATGTTCCCTTTTTTATGTTTTTTTATCATTATAGTATTAGCTCCTTTTCTCCAATTTATATTAAATTCAGAATACTTGGGAGTCACAAAATATGAATCTTAAATAAAAATACTTTTATATGAAGTTTTAGAATAAACATAATAGTTAAGTATTTTGTGAGGTTAATTATAAAATTCACAAATAGATTAGTTTTGACCTCTATTAGAAAATTTATAATCTCACATGACTAATCGATAAAGGAAAATATATAAATATAACTCATTACTCATATTCTTTTAAAAAGGTAAATGAATACATCAAGTGCATATTTATCACCTTGTAGAGAATTAAAGTACAAGACTTTTTCAAAATGAAAATGTGACTTTAATTAGATCCCTCAAATTTTAATTAGCCCACTTGCTGATTTTTGTATCAATTGGATTCCTTTAGACTATTCATTTGATAAAAATATTCTAGTTCCGATATGCATTATTGTAGGCAATACTTACATTAATGTGCCATTAACCATTCATTTTGTAACATGCACACTGCCTATAACACATGCTTTGCATCTTCTACTCCATAGAACAAATGCCATCGACCACGTAATGGATGACCATTTTCTTCCTCCTCTTCCTTCATTCTCTTCATCTTGTCCTTCTCCCCCTCTTCCCATTTATTCTCCTTTTCCCCTTCCCTTACCCTAGATGGCCTTCTCTTCTCCCTATTGTTCCAATCCTTCCTAACGTGGATCTCTACCACCACCTAGCTCCTTTACCATTGGCCACCACCACCCTAATGATGAGGGATAACAATGACAGGGTGCCCGTCTTGCTTGTGACTATGTTCCTATTAACCCGTGTACCCATCCAACACCAAAAGGACTAGGAACAATTTCCTTCCTCCTATAATGACCTTCTTATTGCTTCATTATCATCGCCCAAACCCAGACAACACATTTCTTCCATCCACCCTACCTAGTTTGACCTATACATTATCTTTAATAGATAGGAATCAAGAAATACATTCTATAAACATCACTTTCTCAACTTGCAATTGGGATTAAAATCCAAATATGCAAGCACATGTAAGATGGAACTATAGATGCATCCACTGCTGTGGCTACTACCAGTTCTAGAAGCCACATGTAGCTATGAATTTCCTTCTTCATTCACCTTACTACATACCTTGTCACCCTTCTTCTTGTCTTGAACACACATCCATGAAAGAACCACAAAAAATAGTTCAACAACATGCAACACCTTGTCTCAACCATCAAATTGACATGTATAACTTGCAAAACCTTGAGCAAAAATAAACATAACTCTGCATGCCATGTCATATCATAGGATGGTTACTAGGCCAACACCACCTTCCCTTCACAAGGACCCCTAGATTCAAGAAGTAATAAGGGTTTCCTCCTCCCACAAGTTGTCAGCCATACCTGCATCTCAAGTTGAGAATCTAAGCTTATGACAACATGGACAACAAAATGAGGTTAGTACCACCTCCTCGAGTCACCATTCTTGGAAGACATCTTTATCTTGCACCCTAAAACACCAAGACCAGTCAATATTAGTGACATGGTATGATCAACCCTTACTTTACTATAGTTCTATTCATTGAAAAAAATCAAAGAGACATAATGGGTAAGAGTAAATGTTGAATATGAAACTTAACTAAACTACTTAATCAATTAACTAGGATTGCTTATACTCATATTAGTATATACATAATAGTAAAAAACAAGATTTAAATGTTAGTAATTGTTATTGAACATGTCCCACATGCCAACGCCATTCTTTTTATGCATTAAAACCCTAAGTGTACATACTATATGTACATCAATATAATATAAACATTATATTTATGATTGAAAACAAAATGATAATGTAAGGATGTATCTACCTAGAAATGCTCGATATTGAATTTAATGGTATAAAAGGGATAGATCATATAAAGAAAGGTAGTTTTATAAATACATGCATAAAGTAGATGAAGGCAATGTACATGTTAACTTATATTATATAAGAATATACTTCCATATAATCATATGGTACATACTTGTCCTCATGTACATAACTGATATATAAGTTTGAATGTGTGTCTAGTATACATTAAGGTATGTGGGATTAAACCATATAAATCCCTAACAAGGGTATTTTCATATATAATATAACCTGAAGTGAAACGTCTATGACCTTGACTAAATGGAATCATAATACACTAGAGAAAGAACAATAATTCAGAATGTAATCTAGAGGAAGTATAATACTTTGGAGAATGTAACATCAATCTTATATAACCTAGTTGGAATCTAGAAACACCAATGATGGTGAAAATATGGAATAATAATCCTAGATGGAATACCTAATTATAAATAACACAAATAGAACAACTTTTGATTGTAAAACAAATAGTAATAGATAACTATATACTTTTTAGTTCTCTCATCACCAATCCTCGAAGATTTTTGAATTACAAATTTTATCGCTAGAAATTGGGTTAACCGTGAGCATCAAGTATGCAAAATTATTTTTAAATTTGGACAATCATATAAATATAAAATCGATTTCCTATATTGCAAAACTTTTTGAATATTACTCCTTATTGTTACAACCCATAGTTCATGAATTATGATCATTTGTTTCCTCTTAGAATATTGAACTAATATTCTATGATTAGATTTAGGATCCCATTTGCTGTCTTTACTTTGATGTCATCAAGTATATTGATGATTTCATATTGACACTCTACTACCCGTGTGTGGTATTTATACTACTTTTATCTATTATAGTTATAATTATTAGGGCATGGTGTTCCACCTAATGTTTGTTGTTTCCATCATTTTTATATTAGGGTTTGATATCCTTCCCAAGCTGTGTTGTTCCACGCATCTATATATTAGGGCATGTTTCTCTACACATGTGTTCTTTCTTTCATCATCCTTGACCAATGATCCAATAGTGTATTTGCCCTATTTTAAATACTTTTAATCTAACTTATTTGTATACAATTTTTTGTGAAATTGTGGTTTGATTAATAGAATGACCATATATAATTATTTATTGCTTTAATGCACAAATGTCTCATTCTTTTGTTTATTTTTTTTGGTAAACTTACTACATGATGATTGACCCTCTTGCACGTGAACCCCCTTTTTTGTACTTACCTACCATGTAGTGCCCAAATATTTATTATGTATATACTCAGTAGATACTAGAGCATAACTTTTGTTTCATGTTTTGTGTATTGTTCCCAAACCACCTTCTGGATACAGATGAATCAAGAGGACCTTGAACCATGAATATGGACTTTGAAGGATAGATTTAGATGGTTAGGTTGCTTTCTACACTACTACTTTATATTATTTAGATGTGCCCTTATTTTTTTTAATACCACCCATAAGGTGAGGAACTGTGTACTAAGATTAATATTGAAATTGTCAGTTATTCTAATGCTTCATAATGACTATTTTATATATGATACTTGAGAAATTAAATTTTCACATTTTCCAACATACATATTAAGGTGTTAGGATTGGATGGCTTTATTCATCAACTAAGTAGGAATGGGATCCCCTCTCGGGTTTCTGTGTTTATTATAGCCACTTGAAATAGTGATATTTAATAGTGAAAACAATAAAAGAAATCTTTTGCTCAATGGATAATCAATAGTAACTTTTAAGCCAACTATTATGAGGTGGTTCCCAATATATGGCTTCTTTGTTCATATATATGGCATTGATGTTTTACCTTGATATCCAATCATTGATAATTTGGTCAAATGACCTTAGAATTCCCAAGACTTGTCTCTCAATCCGGAACCTAGTCTTTAATGAAAAGAAACTATTTTTGTTGTCCAATTGGTCCAACAAAAAAGATAAATTTTACACAATGTTGCACATTCTTCTTATTATTATGTGCCAACCAAATCATCCATGTACCACCATATATAATGGTTAAAGGTTTGAACATGTTGAGACCAGACCAAATAACCTTCACATCTTGACAGTCTCTAAATGTTGTAGTGTATTCTCCTCTTATATCCACTGCTTGGGCATAGATTATCATACATGAACTTCCTTTGGGCTCTTTGAACAATAGTCATAATAGCTTCCTTGTCTACAGTCCAAAGAAAACTCTAACTTTCCTTATTGCTACCCAAGGACCATTTCAATTTCTTTCCTTGCCACCCCAAAGTATAACATACACCAACTTCACAAAATATATACCAACTTTCTTAAGATTCCATGCCCAAGTATCATTAGTAGATCCACTACTTAGAGAAGGTAGATTTAATATCATGTCAATGCTATCTTTAGGAAGGTATAGGTTGGCACCTTGAAATTGTTTTTATTCCTATTAATCAAAATAGTACCGAGGTCTGGAGCTTATTGCTATCGCGCACCCAACCATCTTCCCAAACCACAATTGTTTCTCCATAGTTCAAATTTTTGTTGTTGTTTGCCTTGATGACCTTATTACATGCATGCATATATCTCTTATGGGGTGTACAATGAGCTTCCATATGTCCATTGAAGTTATAATATTTCCAGCACACTTCCTCCTTCCAAAGATAACTTCTTAAAGATTTAACATCCCAAGCATTCTTCATGGTGACTATTTTCTCCCAATTTGCCACCAATTGTATCCCTACTCCTTTATCTATACATGTCATCACTTTGTTCCACAAAACAAGTGAAATGAGTACTATCTATGACCTCCACCCTAGATGAACTTCCTAATAGTTTTATAAATGTTGTCACATAGGCCTATGATGATGATCATGGTTTGGATAGTGTTGGTAGGTATTGCAATGGTGACAGACTTGATAAAACAAATTCTCCTTGGAATTTACAACATTTTGGAAGCTAATTCATTGATTCTTAATCCATATGTCGAGTATAGACACTCTCATCAGTTGTCCAGATCTTTACATTTTAATTATGTTGTTGACATTGCATATGTTCCTTCATTCCCTAGTTTGTATTGTATTAGGAAAACAGATACATGCATACCCAATGAAAAAAATCTACATATAGGCTTTCAACTTCTTGATGCACCTCATGACCACTTCCATATGGACACATATGCTTTGGCACAAACGAAGATGTTGTTCATGAATCATATATGTGATATGTGTGTACCTTTCTAGGAAAGTTTGATAGGATCCCATCTTACCTCACTCATGCTTTGTTCAATTAGTCGGGTGAGTCTCTACATGCACATGAAAAATAGTTAGGGGGGATACACTGCTTTAAAATGAGGAAGCAATTCCTAGTTCCAAATTATAATTGTCATTCCACTAGATAAGGAGTTTGGTGTTATAGTTTGTTATGTTTTTTGGCCAGTTAAAGCTGATTTATGGTATATTTTATGAATAACAAAACATTTTTTCATAGGCTTGACATGCTAATATTTATATCTATAATAAGTGTAGACCCTTTTATCCTCATATTATAAATTAACTCTTAGGTTAGGATGACAATGTTAGATATTTTCTACCCTATTACAAACCTTGTTTTATTTGGTTAAATCCACTTTAGAGTATCTTTGTTTAGACATTCAACTATCACCTTGGACACCATATTTATAAATATGTTATTAAGGGAGGTAGGTTGAATATGGTTGCAACAATTGGGGTTCTTCTCATTGGGGTTTATTTCTATTCAAATCAATGAAGTGAACAAACCAACCTCTTTGTTTGAAGCTTTTCCAGGAAGCTTCTACTTGCTTGTTGAAACTTTTTTGCAGGAGTTAGTTAACATAGAAGGTACTTGCTTCCCATTGATCATGCTCCAAATAGACTTTTTTATAGAGTCATTTACAACATTCCAACTCTTGCTGAGGAAAGGGCTGTCTATAATGCCAGGCCCTACAAATTCTGTGGAGTTCGAGATTTTCCAAAATTTTGCAACCATTTGAGGCGTGAGTCATTTGAACACACTATAAAGGAATTCATATCAGTTTTTCTAGGGTTTTCCATTATAGTAAACATTTCTTTGAATGTGTATTCTCTGTGTTATTCAACAATGCATTATCAGTAATCCAATCTCCCTTGGAATTATTCAACATGATAAAATAGGCTGGAATCCCTCCTTTAATTCACAGAAGTATGGTAAAATTTACTATTGTTAACTCTATGTTTGAACCAATTGATATGACTACACTTCTTCTTGTCTTCTGCACCATTGTGAAGTAGCTTCGCGACTTTCTGCTCCATATTAATACATTTTTTTATCACATTATGCATTGTATCTTTTTTATAATTTGGTCTAACACTTATGAAAATTTATGAACAATTTCTCCTTCTATGTTTGTTTCTCTCTTTCTGATTTATTTTCCCAATCAAAAAGTTATTTTGTGATTTTTTAGGCCTCACACAAAAGACTTTTACCATCCTAGTGTTGACTTAACATATCTTGAAAGTTCAAACTACTTTTCTAAGAATCTTTGGCTTTGAAATGTTTATTTCCTTATCATTGAATATCCTTAGGGATATAAGATTTTGGTCAGAATGATTTCTTTTAGGTTCTCATAGAGACAATCCAGTTAGTCTTGGGTCCATATCAAGGTGACCTTTCATGAAGAAAGCCCCTTTTATACGTAGATTTGTAGCCAATTCACCTAATAACAACGAACCTAGCATTTAGTAGCTGTAACATCCCTGACCTGGGTTATGGCTTAACCGTAGAAGTTTTGCTTAAGCAAGTTATTTACAAACTTGCTTTAATATTTTAAAAAGTAATTAAGACTCTTTGTGAAGTTTATTTTCAAGTGTGAGCCTAATTGCAAACTATTTGTGCATTATATAATAGTCTGAGTGTAAAGTGCAATTTACCCAAGAACAAGTTACATTGCAATATGTCAAAGGTTGAATGTGTCCTAAGTGTTTTAATATCATAAGAGAAAGAATGATGCTTAGTGGTGGCTTGTGGAAAGCCTACATTCCAAATATTGAGCTTGTTTAAATAATGCTAGTACCTTGTGTACCAATTTTGGTACAAATTGTAATTTACCCAAAATGTAGGGTTGATATGCAAATTACTACCTCTAGAGTATCCCTAATCCTTATATGTATCTTTTGGAGGATAGAGAAATAAGGAGACACCATGCTTGAACCATCTTTGAGTAATGGTACTCTTGGTGATGAAAAGACTAAGAAAGGATTGAGTTTGAAGCCCTTACTTGAGTTGTATCGAGTTGTAGACTTGAAATGGGAATGCCTATCAGCCAAGGAGCCATAAAGGGGATTCCATATAGGTTTGTGGACTCTTGGAAAAGGACATGACGACCTAAGCACCTCAAGGAGGTAATCCATTATGAGTTAGATGCTCTTTGCAAAAAATTTATCGATTTGCATTTTTTGTGAGATAAAGATGAGATATCTTATCCAACAAGATAAAGGATGGGCGAAATATCATCTCTAGATTATCCTCTAGACTTTTTCATGTCAATATAAATGTAAGAGCATGCATGTACATGTGTCAACCATGCATGGCCACGTGTCGCCTAGTAGCATACGGTGAAGACACCTCTTATACATTCTCTTTCATGAACCCCAATTATATATACTTCTCCTTCCACCTACTAATGGAAGTTTACGAACCCCACAACTCTCATTCTTGGAGATATCATGCATAACCTATTAGATATCGTGCATATTAGCTCAAGGATCAAGGGAACTTGAGCACCAAGCTTAAGGTAAGGATTTGGTCATCTTCAACCTTGGTTGAAGCATGATTTTGAGTTATAGTTATTCCTCTCTTTTCTTCTTCACCAAGTTCTTAACTATGGTGATTTCTTGTATATGGAGGAGTTGGGAACGAGCCTTTGACATTGGATAATCTCATATTCAAACTTAGGAATGTGAAGCTTTGGATCTTGGAGCTTTTACGTTGTTCATAAGGCGGGTTATATAACTTGAACCCAACTATGTTATTATTCACCTTTAATATTGTCGAACTTATGGATCTACTTTCAATTTCGAAATCCTTTGATAAATTGATGAGCCTTTGAGTTCCAAAAATATCTTAGGAATGTTATCCATAATCTAGAACAGTAAGAACAAGAATCTATAGGTTGATTATGATGACATCATCAAAGCCTAACTCGATATTGGGTTGAAGACCCTCTACCCGATATAGTGAGGGGAATACATTACTAGCATGATATGGTGATGAGTAGGTACCTCTTGCACGTTATGATGACGAAGTGCACACCTTGTGCAAGATATGTTGTTAAGCAAAAACCATGTGCACGATACAAGGTCAAGTATACACTCTATGCACGACATGAAGTCAAGCATACACTCCACCCGATATATTAAAACCCTAGGTGATAAGTAACCCGACATGTTGATATGTACACATCATAAACAAGATATGGTGAGGAGTGTATACCTCATGGGCGATATGAGTAAAACATACATACACTATGAGAACGATATAGGGTCAAGTATTCACCTCCTACATGATATGGTGTTAGGATTATACCCTAACCCGATATGGGTGGAAACCCTAGTTGATGACATGAAACTCGATATGTCAAACCCAAGATGATGGGTATCTCAATATGGAGATGAGTGATATCCCATGAATGATATGAGTTATACCTACATGTACCTTGTGCACGATATGAAGGCAAGTCCATATTTCATGGACGATATGTTGTCAAGTGTAACACCCCAATTTTTTTCACAAAAAAAATTTATAAAATGAATTTTATTAAAATAACAATAGTTGAAGGGATTAATATAAAAAAGTCATGGAATGATATTCCGTATAGAAAAAATATAAAGTAAGACAAATAAAAAATAAAACTAAAAATACACTTTCTCTTATACATATTCCATCGTGTATTGCAAATTTAAAATGTTGAATGAATGATTTCCCTTCTCTTTTTCTCTCTCTCATCCTTAAAAATATTTAAAAGAAATAAAATTAGAAAATAAAAGAAGTAGAATTCGAAATGATAAACATAAAGCTTGAAAACGAATTTTACTTTCTTTTGTAGCTTTTAAAATAAAATGGATAAAGTATAATTCACTATTTCTCTCCTCTTTGGGATACGCAAAAGACAAAGAAAAATTCAATGCAATTAATAGCTTAATTTTGGATGCATGGAAAGGAATATTCATCAATCACATGATGTTGATATTACTTGCTTTCCCTTATTGAATACATGTGACATTATCTTCTCTCGAGTCTCTTTCTTCAATAAAATTTTCCATAAAGGCATAATAGACTTAAATGTGAATAAATATTGATCATCTCATTTTTAGAGTCAAAGAAATAATTAAGGTGAATCTTTTAATGTTATCTCACCTTTTAATGCATGAAAATGAAGTATATATAAATATGGACATTATGAATAAAAGATACTCAAAATTCGAATTTTACTGACTAGGAAGGATTTAGAGTATGTAATTAATGTATGGTCCAAATTTTGTTTTGGTTAAAATTCATTTGACCTCTGAAATAAATATAAATCACAATGTCAATCCATTTAACACATGCAATGTAAACATTAATTAATTGTTGGTCAAAATTAGTCAACATGAGACCACCTATTTAAAATAGTAGAAGAGAATCTAGAAGGAGAGTTTGATTATTTTCTTTCTTTTAACATTCTAAAGTTCAAATAATTGAATACAATGGTATAAATATATTAATTTGAGACTAAAAAAAATGTGGGTTTTTACCCGTCACCTTTCCAACACAACTAGGAAGCTTTATATGAAAATGGAAATGTCATTATGGATGAGAAGATGTTATAAAATTTATGTAATTGATATGGACAATTAAAAATGGTTTATTGTTACATAGTTATACATCGTTTTAAACAACTATGAATTATATTGGAGTAAGTAATGACATTCAACAATTTTTAAGTAACACATTGAAATCACATTGTATATTCTTGCTATACAACTAGTGCATGTAGATATAAAATAAAGTTCTTTTTCTGTTTTCTCCATTTTGTGATTTTTTTTAATAAAATGAAATAATGTGTCTCAGCCTTATTTACATGGAAATAAGACATTATGATAATTATGTAAGGAATGGTACAACTCTCACACTTTCTCTCTTTCTCTGTGATTACAAATAAAATGTAATGGTAATTTAATTAATGTAATATTTGTTGATAAACAAATAAAAGTAAACAATAATGCATTGTCTCTTAAATATCTCATACTAAAGATATGAAAGATAATAAAGAAAATTGACAAATAAAAGATAATTAGTTTAACCAAAAAGTTGAACTTTAGTAATTAACAAAGAGAAACATGTTTTTCACCTATTCTTACCTTTTAATATATTGGAGTTAAGACAATGTCAATGTTTAATTGAAGGACAAAAGATATTAAAAAATTTAAGTGCACTTGGACTAGAAAGTTCTAGACCCTTAACACCTATAAAAGGGACCCCCATGATCCTAGCATACCAAGGAAGAGCACAATAGCCTATGTTCTTGTAAATCACATCCAAGCGCTGCCTCAAAGATTAGAGAGATCATCTTAGGATCAACTTCGCTCCAAGTAGACTAGCCTATGTTCTTGCAAATCACATCCAAGCACTGCCTCAAGGATTGGAGATACTATCTTAGGGTCAACTTTGCTCCAAGGTAAGTGGTCCATGCAATTGAATATAGTTAAATTGCTTGATTTTATTATGCATATATGAAGTTTGCAATGAATGTCATGTTTATGTTATTTACTGTTCCTAATTGTTAAATTCAGTAAGATTAAGATGTATTGAGTTGTTTATGATGTATGGTATCACCTTCATGAATCCTAATGATAATGTTACCAATAAAGTCTAATGTAAAGATAAGAGCCTTAAGAGAAAAAGAATGATAAAGTAAAACTTATATAAGTTCCTCATAAGAGAAGAGGCACTTCGATGCATAAGAGAAGAGGCACCTCGGTGCAACCTAAGAGGCACTTCGGTGCATAAGAGAAGATGCACATTTGTGCAAACCCGAGGACACTTATATAGGTTAAGATAAACAAAATTGATCTAAAAGAAAATGCATGTATTTTAAATGTTCAAATGTATGTTTATTTCAGTTTCAAGTTTTCTTAATATTATAATATATTCAATCCTCTTACTGTTGGTTTTATTGAATGGTTGGGGGCGTGATGCCCACAGGAAGGAGCAAGCTCAAGATCTAGAAGATCTTGAAGAGCTAACTGGTGGGGTGCCATCCATACTAGGCGATCCAATGTTATAAAGATGTTTACTTTTATGTTTAGATTTCCATGCTTAGGAATGTTTAGACATGTTATAGAACTCAACCATAGTTTCCTATGTAAAGAACAATGTATGAATCTCAATGGTGATTTATGTATTTATTTGCTATGATTTCATAAATGTGGCATTCTTCCTTTAAGATAAAAGCTTCCGCTCAATTATGATATATGTCCAACAGAGGGGTGTTACATGTATACTTTAACCGATATGGTGTTGAAACCCTAGATGATAGATTGAAACCCGATATACCCTATCCTTTGTGTAATGGATTATTGTAAAAGAATTAAACTAGCTTGTCGTGTAATTATATGATAAAACTAATCCTTAAAGGCATAAAGGGTTATAAGCTTAATGATCTACCCAACTTGGTAACCTGATATGTCAACCAACTTGGTAACCCGATATGATAGTCAATATAGTAACACGATATGGAAATCCAACATGGAAAACTAACATGGTATTACCACTTAAATGATACATGATGAGGCATACACTCTATGACCAATATGATGCACAACATGTGCACGATATGGTATCAAGTATACCATTATACCCGATATGAAGTCAAGCATCTAGTTCATATATGATATAAGAATAACATGAACTAAGTGATAGCTAACCCGAGGTGTATACACAATATGGTGTTAGGGGATACACCCTAAACATGATATGATGATATGGTTTCACCACATGACCGATATGGATACACAACATGATGTAAAGGTTGTATCTTAAACAAAAAATTATAGCATATATACATCATGATGCCCGATATGGTAGGTATGCTTCAATCGAATAGATTTGACTAAGTGATATATGTTGTATGTTAAATGCAACATTAAAAGGTAATGAGTTTAGTAAAAATTGATAATGGTGATCTGATGTACCTTAAAGTGGAGAATAGAGCTAACTTAATAAAAGTATAATGCAATCAATATCTTAGTGAAGATGAAAGAGAAACTTATATTTGAATAACAATCGTGTAATGAATATATGTTGATACTACTAAAATGAGTGGAGAATGAATTAGGGTTTAATTCTTGATCACATGATCTTAAATCCTTAATTTGATTAATAAGGGGATAACCTAACCCTAAGGAAGGGTGATTTTATGCACTTACAACCCTAATCAGTTAGACTGAGAAATCCTAACGCTAATAATTGGAAGGATGCATTTCTCATATATCACATAGTGATGATGTGAATTTGAAAGCCTATTTGGTTAAAATAGGCAATCCTTACCCTAATAACAGGAAGGATGTATTTCTCTTGAATTGAATAGTAATGTCATATACTGTTAGAGTTTTTACCATGAAGTGAAAACTATTCAAGAATCATGAGATGATGAGGATAGCCAGGAATGAGATATGGTGTTTTATATGATACAGATTTAAATGAGCCTTGTAAGCCATGTTAAATATCTATATAATAAAGTATAATGATTATACAGTCTGATATCTTAAAAAATAGTTGTTTCCTAGTAAGAGGTGATAAGATGTTTTATGAACCATGTGAGCTATGTAAAATACTTGTACAACAAGTACGATGAATACCTTAGTCTGAGGACCTAGATGTAATAGTTACCTGTTACAGAGGTAATAATGTTCAGTGATGATCTAAGGGTTTGAATACCCAAATCCAGTAATCATGATGATGATGATGTGAAGGAATGAGAATTCTCAATATTGTGATAAGTGACTGAGATCCCGAGTGTTATACATTCAAAGTGTTCCAAAGATCTTAAAAGTAATACCACCTTCTTTATAACATATGTTATAATTCTTGTTTGAAACTTGGTTGATGCTAAAAGATATTGTAAAATACCTAATTAATCAAGTGAAATATCATCATGTAGTTGCCCTGACCATAGATCCATTCATTGTTAAAAATTGCTGATGGTGAAATGAGTTTAACTCGGAGAGCATATTTTTGAATATGCGGGGGTGAAGGACAGAGTATATCCATACGTCCCAATGAAGAATCGATGTCACACCTTCCTTATTTATCATGGGATGGTGTTAACCTGCCGACCAAATGAGAAATTCATGTGTAAATCCTTCTTCATTCTAAGTGTTATCGAGATTGAAGTATAAAATCTCCCGACCAGGTGAGGAATTGATATATAATCTTCCCTATCCTTATAATCTGGGAAAGCTCAGTGGTCTTATCCCGAAGAGAGTACATGCTATGACAGTAACTCTATAGCGAATATGCCGCTATACCCCGACATGCTATTTGCAGATGACACAAGATGTCCTACCCTCAGCTGACATGAGATGTCCTGCTAAGTTGTCTCATACTGACCGAGACGGGTGAGGTCTTGACAGCCGACTCTACCATTGACCTTGTATGGTATCGATGCTAAACATAATCATGGTTAGTTGGAGTATGAACGGTATAATTCATCTCCTCAGGGAATAAGTGTGATTGTAATATGTAATCAGCCGTGTAGCGTATTTTCTCAAGGATTAAATACGAAAGATATTGGTTGATATACACTCCTTTTATACATCTTAGTTGGATTGATTTTATTCATGTTTCTTTATATTCCTTGTAAAGTGAATAAATGATTTATTGCTCTATCATAGATAGATGCATTATTTTAAGAGAAGAGATTACTCTGGTCTGCTCATAATAGTGATTAATCATGCTTGTTAATATAAAAGAACCTCTGCTCAGTTTTATACTGTTTACCTATGATAATAATATTGTCGGCGAAGAGTTATATCTCTCACTGGGATAATTGTCTCACACCGTGGGATCCACAATTTTTAGGTAGACGTGCACGAGGAGGTAGAGACCTTTCTGCAGAAGGAGAACAACAACTAGGATAGCAGTAACAACTCATGTTGAGTGTACTGTCTATCATGTCTTGTAGATAGAAGTCCTATGTGTCATCTCTGTACTCCCAGGTCCTTAGAGTCAGTATGTAATGGTTTCATGAATGATATGAGATTTTGGCTTGTATGCCTTGAGGTTTTATGTTGCTTCAGTATATGTTTTGATAGAGCAACTGTTATATGTTGTCCTCGAGATAAGATGAGACAGTGTATGTATAATATGAATCATGATATATATAAGTTTTTGATCTCTCAGTGAAAGTTTCTTGGAATTGGATCTCCTTGCAATTTTATTTTAATTCTAAGTGATTTTTGTTAATTTGCTATTTATGGTTATTCCACAATTATTACTGGTGATGGCTTGATTTGTTATCGAGTCATCACAAAGTTTTGATATCAGAGCCTAAGATTCACTAAGTCTACAGAGACATAGGACTAATGTGTTGAGTCTATTCTAGTGTCCTCCAATATATCTTATAGTGACTTCTACTTATGTAGAAGATAGAGTAAAGCTTAAAGATGTCTGGAAAATACGAGGAACACATTGCTGAAAGCAATGCTGTTACACCAGGAGAAGGTGCAAGGGATCAGGCGAGAGAAGAATGACTGCCTAAGAATCCCCAGGTTGATTCAACCATGATAGAGAACCCTACTTTTAGTGCTCTCACTAGACTAGTTATGACAACATTATCACATATAAAGGATCAAATACCAGCAACACAACCTAGATTACCAGTTCCTAATGATGAAATTTTGGACTCTAGCAGGATTTCTGATCAACATAGTTATATTGGAGCAGTGGAAAATGTCGAAAGAATTAGGTTACGACACAGAAACAAAGTTTGCTACAGGTGTAGGCAACTAGGACATTTTATAAAAGACTGTCCAGTAAAGGATAATGAGGTAGAAATTAAGAAAAGAACTGTCCAAACTCGGGAACAAATGCCTAGTAGTTCTAAAAAGGGGAAGTTTTTGGTGCCACCAATGCGACAAATACCTAGTGCACCGGGGTAGTGGCTACCAAGAAAGGGAAAAGGACCTAATGTTCCACCAGTAAGAACTCTTGATTTAGCTTCTACATCAGTTATAAGGTCAACAAGACCAGGGAATGCTATAGGACATGTTATGGTTGTGGATAGGTTGGGCATATTAGACCCTTTTATCTTAGGGTCTGACTGGTTTGGTGTAACTGTAACTTTTCAGGAATTCATTTTCCCAGAAATGAAATTGAGTTCCCAGAAAATGAGTTCCAGATGATTGGTTTGCAATATGAGTTTTCTCAAAACTTGACTTCCATCTAATTGGTTTGTTGTAAGTTTCTTATGTATATAAAGTTACCAATGCCCACACAAGACATCAATTATTTTCTGCGTAATATTTTTTCAAATGGTTCAAGTAAAGGATACATTCTATTTTGACCCATGCAAATAAAATAACAATTTGCTGCATACAAAATCATACCTCAAACTTATTACAGTACTAAAAACTAACAAATAAACAATCAAGAATTTCCATCGAACACCTTCAGTGCATAACATCAAATATGCTAATACATGTCTTTGGTATTACATCAAACAACTTCAAGGCATCAATGATCTAATAAGCTACATCAGATGCTATTCACAATCAGATCTGGAACAAGGGCACACAATGAAGGAAAACATACGTAAAATAAGAGAAATATAATAACCACGCTTTGATCTGCATCACTTCTCTTGGTACAGTATACATTACTTGAGTCTTGCTGTCCCAGGTAGAAGACATATCTCTGCTTGCCTTTTGTACAAATATGGAATAAAAGACAAACAAAGTTATTGTCCGTCTGCCTTTTGTGTTGCTACTGATTTGGAAATGAAATCAGTGTCAGCGGCCATCATCTGCAGCATTTGGCTCCAGTTCCCATCCCGATTGATGGATTATCATTGGTGTTGCCTCAATTTGGTCGTGTGTGCGAACGGTGTTGACAGCTGGAAGGGGGTGGAGAAGAGAGGAGTGGGAGATGAGGATTTCTGGGATTGTTGTCTTCATCCTTTCGGGCACAAAATCATCCTTCAAGCAGAGGACAACATTGACAAGGTTGAGGAGGCACCATACATCTGCTGCGGAGGTTATCCGGTATTGACGAGATTTTTTCTGGAAGCCAACCCAACCTCCTCTGCCGGCGGCTCCTCTACCGCTTCGCATCACCCTAATCTGTGGGAAGTGGTTTTCCCTTTGTTTCGACCCAGAAGTCAGAAACTCCAGCATATATATATCTATGGAAGTCGAGTTACAGGGGCTGAACTTGTTTTCCTAAGTTCCTGAAAACCAATCACTCTGATTTTGACCGAGGAACTGCAGTTCCTTTCTTTTTCACCTCACTTACGGTGAACCAGTCAAAGCCTTAAAAGAAAGGAGGAAATGATCCAACCATCGAGGCAGAATCAACAAGGCTCTCAAAAGCGACCATTTAGAAGTGGCACGTGAGGACGTGGATAGGTGTCCCGAGTAGGTCCATATGCACCAAATGATAGAGCATAATGTTGGAAATAGGCAATGACAATATTCTATGCAATGAATCAGCCTGAGGCAATAATTGATCCACGAGTTGAGACATGCACTACTACAGAAATAGCATTCAGTGACACTTTTCTGGGCGTCGGTTATTAAGGAAAACCGACGCCTTCTATGTTAGGCGTCGGTTGTTTACGAAAACCGACATCTATATTCGAAGACCAGCCAGACACAGGTACCGCTTTGTCTTCAGCGTCGGTTGTTTATAACAAACCGACGCTTAAAGTCGCCCGCGAAATCCATATTTCGATAAAAAAAAATAGTGTCATTAGCAGCGTCGGTTATTTAGGTAGAAACCGATGCCTATGTGCGATGAAAATTTGCGCGAAAAGTGTCACCTTCAGCGTCGGTTATTCAAGGATAACTGACGCTGAAGGTGGTTCCCGCCAAACAATTTCATGAAAATATCGTCCAATTGGACGTCGGTTTTTTCAAACAACCGACGCTAAAGATGTGTAGGTGTCGGTTGTTTTAAACAACCGACGCTATTTGGGAACTTCATAACCCTCGATCGCCCAACTCTTCCCCTTTCTTCTGTTTCATTGCGAGCGATTTCCCTATTTCTTCTTCAGCTCCCCTTCTCCGGCGATTTCTTCTTCAGCTCCCCTTCTCCGGCGCCCCCTTCTCCGCCACCACTCATGCTCGCCGCCGCTCCTGCCGCCGTTGGACACCAGCTCTGCGTCGCCGCCACCGCCGCCGCCTGCTCGCCGCCGCTCCTGCTCCTACTGCTGTGCTCTGAAGTCTCCTGCTCCGTCGCCTGCTCGCCACCGCCTGCTCGCCTGCACCGCCGCCGCCTGCTCGCCGCTGCGCACTGCTGCTCTCCTCGCCGCGCACAGTTGCTCTCCTCTCCTCGCCGCCGGTGGCTTCTTTGGGGTAGGTCTCTGCTCAGGCCACGCCGCTGCTCTCTAGGCCAGGCATTCTTCCTATTCCCTCAAGGTACTGCTTTCTTCCTCCTTCCTTCCTCCACGCCGCTGCTCAGGCCAACTAGGGGAAGTAACATTTATCTGCATCAAAGACACCTCCTTGGGCTTTATTCTCAACAATTCTTAGAACAAGTAATAAATCACAAGCATATATACGTATATGGGTTCCCTTTAGGTCTTCATAATGTATTTATATTCAGTTTATAGTTACCATTGCATACATTGTTGTTTGAGCCTTATGATGGAATTTTGGATTGCAAATGACTGGGATTTTCCTAGTGAATGTTCTAAATTTGTAGGCCCAATCTAGATTAAATTGAGAGCTCATTCTCTCCTTATATTGGCAAGGTGAGGCAAAAATAATTCCACAAGTGATTCAAATCTCCTATCCCACACTTTACCCATCTTTGTCATGCCTCATTACCAGGGTTAGTGTCATGCTAATCCATTGATATTCATATATGGAGTGACCCTGAGTTTATTGAAATATATCACGAGATTGTGGGTCATCTATGAAGATACCCTTGTGGTGCATTATGTGTGATTTTATAGCAAACAATTATATAAGATTTTATTCTAGATTTAATCAAACCCATTGTGCAATAATCATTCCCCGCGAGCATACATGTCTTATTGCAATATATTTTTATGTGATCCCAACATATTAAATTGAATTAGAATGATTTCATGAATTATAGGGTTTTAAAGTTGATAAACATGTACATGCGGAAATAGGGTTATTAAACCAATGGTTATAACATAGTATGATCTTAATCTGATCTGGATGTTCATAATAATGTAGTATGTTAAATATGATGATTAGGGATACATATAATGTCTAGTAAAGATTCCTAGACCTTTTGTTTGAAACTATTGATTTTTTGATTTATTATTTAATAATGCTCTGTTGATTAGGATTAACCATGTTGCCTGTAGTTTATAGACAATTATTATATATAAGAATGACAACACATGTATTTGTTGGCCTAGAAACCCGTCCAAGATTTACTCATTAGGAGTAAATCTTGGATAGTCCCCGGTTTGGGACTGTTCTTGAACACCTAATCTCACTTAGGATGTAAGTGTATAATGTGTATTGGGTTTTTGAGAAACTTTCAGTAGCATTTCCCCGTTTGTTCTCTAAGTACATATGTACTTAGAGAACAGCGGGGAAATACTGCCGAAATTTTCTTGAAAACCAAATACGCATTATACACTTACTAGTGAGATTAGGTGTTCAAGGATGGGATAGGTGGTACACATTTATTATATATAAGAATGACATCAAATGTGTTTGTTGGCCTAGAAACCTGTCCAAGATTGACTCATTAGGAGTAAATCTTGGATAGTCCCCGGTTTGGGACTGTTCTTGAACACCTAATCTCACTTAGGATGTAAGTGTATAATGTGTATTGGGTTTTCGAGAAAATTTTGGTAGCATTTCCCCGTTTGTTCTCTAAGTACATATGTACTTAGAGAACAGCGGGGAATTGCTGCCGAAATTTTCTCGAAAACCCAATACACATTATACACTTACTAGTGAGATTAGGTGTTCAAGGATGGGATAGGTGGTACACATTTATTATATATAAGAATGACATCACATGTGTTTGTTGGCCTAGAATGTGAACAATCATTGTTTTTTATATTACTTGTACATTGGTATAAATTAGAATGAACAATCACTAAATTATATACTGTTTGTATGGAATCCGGCTTCATTGTAGATATCTATTATTGTTGGCCTAGAAACCCGTCCAAGATTGACTCATTAGGAGTAAATCTTGGATAGTCCCCGGTTTGGGACTGTTCTTGAACACCTAATCTCACTTAGGATGTAAGTGTATAATGTGTATTGGGTTTTCGAGAAACTTTTGGTAGCATTTCCCTGTTTGTTCTCTAAGTACATACGTACTTAGAGAACAGCGGGGAAATGCTGCCGAAATTTTCTCGAAAACCCAATACACATTATATACTTACTAGTGAGATTAGGTGTTCAAGGATGGGATAGGTGGTACACATTTATTATATACTAGGGAAATGCTGCCTAATCTTTTCCTAATATATACTTGTTTCCTAATATATACTTGTTTTCTCTGATAAAGTCTTACATCAACTATCTCAAACACCAAATGATATTACAGAAACTATCAAATGCCTCGCCTTTAAACCAAAACCGAATGTTATGTCTTATGAAGGGTTTGACATTAATGGATTCACATATTACACAAAGCGCCAAGATGATAAGAGTGTCGTCCAAAATAGTGGGGTCACTCTTCAAGCGTCGACTATGTATGTGGGCTCTGATCTCCAAACCATGACATAAACACGATTAAAACTTAGCGGAAGCGAATCGGTAATCAGCGGAAGACAAAAATCACGGGAAATTAAAACTTTTCGAGATAAGAACTTGTATCCATAAAAACTCCTTTCATAAAGAGAGGTAACTCTTTACATCTCAGGATAATTACTTCTTGAGTAATTATATACATCAAGATACAAAATCTCAAGATCACATAACACAAGACTCCAAGACCTGAGAGTACAGAGGACACATAGGACTGACTCTAACTACACCACATGGCAGGACAAATCTCCACCTGAGATTACTGCTGCCCCTGGTGCTGCTGCTGCTGAGACTGATCACCTGTAGGCTGGTTTCTTCGTCTCCGACGTCCACCTAAAAAGTTGAAGTCTACGGGGTGAGACAATTATACATAATTGTCCCAGCGAGAGTTATAACTCTTCGCCAGAAGCTTTATTATAACATCAAAGATTATTTTAAACAGTAAAGCCTTCAAAGCATTCTATAACAGTTGCAGATATAACAAGATCTCTACAAATTAGGAGATATGGAGAATATCAACATTATTGCAATGTAACATCAATCAACTAACTTGGAGTCATCTCTAACAAGTTATACTACATGGTTGATTATGTTTTACAAACAACATTATGCCCTGTGGAGATGAGGCTTACCACTCATACTCCAACTGATCGCTGAGAAGCCGCATCAGTATCATACATAGGTCATTAAGAGAGCCGGATTCTCATGACCTTCACCTTCCTCAGTCAGTAAGAGGATCACTTGTAGGACATCTCGTGTCTCTACTATTATAGCTCACCAGGGTAAACTGGTCCTTCGCTATTCTAGAGTCACAGTGGCGTTCTGTACTCTCTTCGTCATCAGGAGGTTTCATATTTACCTACCACTGATACGGATATCTGTGCTGTCTTCGTCATCAGGAGGTTTCATGTTTACCTACCACTGATACGGTATGGAACTATAGTGAAGGATGGATGGATTACACATCTACATCACTTTCCTACACTAGGATGTAAGGTTCTACACATCCATGTACCCCACATACTCAAAAGTATGTGCTCCAGGAGTTCCCTAAGGAAAACCTGTTTCACCATCACTTAATTTCTGACAATGATGGATCTATGATCAGGGCTCTACATTATACTTGATTAGTTAGGTACATTCAGTATTCTTTAACAGCATACATTGTCCTTCAAACAATAACAATAGCATAGCAGCTATAAAAGAAGAATACTAAATGTAACAAGCCTAACTCATATCAATCATCATTTCTCATTATCCTCATCACAAGTCATCTCTAAGGCATGACCTTGATGGTATTCATGGCTCTCATAGCCCAGTACCAGCATAGGATGCCACTGGCAAGGCATTAGATTACATTACTTATTCATAAGGCTAACAACATGCCTTTAATGAATATAACATCAACATCCATACCTGGATATGATTACCTTCATATCAGAACATGCATGGTTAATACATCTGATAAAGGTAATACAACAATAAGGAATGTACTTCCTACTTTTGTCATAAGAGTTAAATCTTTACTTCTATTCAAATAGAGTTTATTGCTCAAAAGCATGCCATTACCCTTGAATTAGGGTTTACTATTCACATCAAGGTGAATTAAACTCATAACATCATCATGTATGAGTAACATCTTCATTGATGCTCTTGGATTAGTTAAAGGTTCATCATTTATCATAATTAGGGTTTCTATGATCTCACACAGGTGGACCATACCCTAATTATGCTCACTTATGTGCATTGGAGATGCTTTACTTGAGTTTCCACTTAAAAAGGGGTAATTTCTCTCTCTAGAAGTACTTTCTCTCTCATCATAAGGGTAGGTGATGTCAACATCACTCTAAAACATGTTGGGTTGAGTCATCATAGGTTAACATAGCCAAAAACATCATCATTATGTGATTAGAGTTACTTTCTCTCTCTAGGTTACTTTCTCTCTCTAGAGTACTCTCTCTTTCATCATACTAATGGTTGATGGTAACATTACACTAGATCAAGTTGGATAGAGTCATGATGACTAAAAACATCATTCTCATGTAATTAGGGTTTGAATTGAGCAAGGTATAACTTAATTGACCCTTCAGGGGTATTTTGGTAATTCACCCCATTGATCATCATCCTGGTCAAAAACCTTAGTCAAATAACCCCTTACTATCTTAGATTATCATTAGTGTTTGATTTGGGCAACATTGAACCATCAAATGATTGAATGTGGTCAACCATGAGTCACATTGATTAATTCCAATCATTAATCATTAATTGAATTGAGATCGGTTGAAAGTGTTGACCGTTTGCCCACTTTGACCCTCCAAGTCCGTGAGCCCCTTTCTAGCTCCAAGACCGTGAGCCCCCTCATGGTCTTGAGACCGTGAGCCCCCTCATGGTCTTGAGACCGTGAGCCCCCTCATGGTCTTGAGTCCGTGAGCCCCCTCATGGTCTTGAGACCGTGAGCCCCCTCATGGTCTTGAGACCGTGAGCCCCCTCATGGTCTTGAGACCGTGAGCCCCCTCATGGTCTTGAGTCCGTGAGCCCCCTCATGGTCTTGAGTCCGTGAGCCCCCTCATGGTCTTGAGACCGTGAGCCCCCTCATGGTCTTGAGTCCGTGAGCCCCCTCATGGTCTCAGCCGCTTGGTCCTTCAACAGGGCTCAAAGATGCAACCGATAATGTCAACCCATGTTGAAGCCCTCAAATGGTCAAAGCTATGTTTACCACTTATGGGTTTAGTCAAATAAGGTTATGCTTGATCACTTGGTCATTCAATTGACCCATAATGGTTAACTAATTATAGTTGAAATCGATTCAATTAGGGTCTATCAATGTTCACCCATCAACACTCAACAGTGTGCATCAACACAAAGTTGAACCCTTCAATTGAGCTCCAATGGGGCCCAAACTTGGCCCAAACGGTCTTGAGATCATGTGGGTGGACCCCACATGGTCTTGAGACCGTTTGCCCAAGATTTCATCAAAGTCTAAGGTGATTTGATAGGGGTTGAACCATGATTGAACCACAAAACAGAATTTTGATTAAATTGATAACTTATTTGCAATTGGGTCCTCAATTGGTCAACTATCCTTGACCCCAGACCTCCAAACGGTCTTGGTTGATTGCCCTCACGGTCTTGAGACCGTTTGGTGACCCCCAAACGGTCTTGAGACCGTTTAGGTCAATCAACCCTAAAAACCCTAATTAGATCACCATAATTTCAGTACTGATTTTATCTAGGGTTAGCCCTAGTATTCACCCTTCAACTCTTAGCCCGTTTGGAATTAGACCATCAAACTTGGTGAGTTGTTAACTAACATAATTTTGAACAGTAATCTCATGGGGTCAACGCTTAGTCAACGACCTTTCACGGTCTTGAGACCGTTTGCCCAAAAAGGCAATTTCAGACCGTTTGAAAATCAGCAGTTAATTCATTTAAAGTTGTGACTTAAAAAGGTCATATCTCCCGATTCCGTTGGAGTTAGTCTCCCAAATTTTGAGGGTAATTAGCTTATATAATTAGGAACAGGTTTCTTATACGGTCCATGCTCGGACAACGGGGCCAAACGGTCTTGAGACCGCGAGCCCTCTCACGGTCTCGAGACCGTTTGCTCACCTCGCGGTCTTGAGTCCGAGAGAGCAAACTGTTAGGACCGTTTAAGGAAAAGAAAAGCGGTGGGTTTTTCTTGGAAATCACGCCTTCATCTTCTAGCTCAAGAACAGTACAGAAATCCCACGGGTTTGCTTGCAAAATATCAGGGAAAAGTAGGGAAATACTAAGAGCTATCATCAAATCGCATATAAAGATGCACATAGTAAAGCATAGGTTTAGAGTTATAAAACCCGCCTAAAGCTTGCTTCTTGAGCTCCAAGCTTTCAAGCTCCAAGCTCTAATGGCGTCCTTGAGTTCTTACAGGTTGGCCAAGGTGAAAACTCCAAGGAAGGATGAAAAGAGACGGCTAGAAAGATAGGGTTTCGAGAATTAGCCATGAAGCTGACCTTGAATTCGAGTTTTAACCATGGAATTAGGCAAGAAGAGGGGTTTAAACCTACCTTGCACCCCTTGGTCGTCCCCCTTAGCTCCAAGGCAGTCCTTGGTCGTCTTTGGTGAAATGAAAAAGTAAGGGAACGAAGGTTAAGTTCCCTTGCAACTAAGGGAAGGAGGGCTTATATACATGGGGTAGGATTTTCAACATTGGTTCATAAGTTTCCCTTAATTCCAACTAAGTCCTTCCTTTATTACTTGCTCGTCCCTTTCTCTTTATTATAAGGACAAACCTTGTCTTAATGTTATAGAAAAGAAGGCAAGGAAGAACAATCTAATAATAAAGTTCATACTTAAAGGGATATTACACATATACCCTGATTATTCGATCACAAAGCCTATTTCTTAACTTGATAACTCAATTGAGGTGAATTCCTCATCATTTCTTCTCTAAATGATGGCAAGAGTCTAAAAAGATACTTTAGATGACATTCTTTACAAATTGCATCCCATCATTTGGGTAAATTGCATTTTACCCCAAATTAGGGTTTCAAGCCCTGGGATTGCTTCCACAGCTGCACCTTGGTGCTCTAGCTTGGGAAATCCCTCAAACTTTGCCAAAGAGATTCTCATGATGTCTCAACATCAGAGGAACATCTCATCATGTGCAAATTGCAAGCTAACCCTTTTAACTGGGTAAATTGCACATAGGTCCCTGTATATCAAAACAATGCTACAACTTTAAATAAAAAGGAGCAAATACTGAAATATACGTTTCTGAGAAACTTAATTACATGCTCAGAGTTAATCACAAGGATTTAATTACATATTTAGGCAAAACACCTAGGGTTGACTCATAACCCAGGTCAGGGATGTTACAAATTATCCACCCCTTACAAGGATTTCGTCCCCGAAATCGATAAAACATATTACGAGAAAAGGGCAGGATACTTCATTCTCATCTCATCCTCTAACTCCCAAGTGGCTTCTTCAATACCACGATGATTCCAGAGGACTTTCACAAGACTTATATCTTTCTTCTTTAACTTTTTAATTCGTTTATCAAGGATTGACACTGGTCCCTCTTCATAGGATATGTCATCATTCAATTCTACTTCCATAGGTTGTAGAACTGACTCGGTGTCTGGGTGACATTTCTTCAACATAGAAAGGTGAAACACAGGATGTAACCTCTGTAATTCTGGGGGAAGCTCTAGTTTATATGCTACCTTTCCAATCCGTTCAATGATTGGATAAGGCCCCATATATCTAGGAGCTAACTTCCCCTTCCTTCCAAAACGAAGGACCCCTTTCCAAGGTGAGACCTTAAGATACACTTTGTCTCCAACCTGGAACTCTAAGGGTCTGCGACGTTTGTCGGCATAAGATTTCTGCCTATCCTGAGCAGTCTTAATCTTATGTTGTATAACTTTAATCTTTTCCGTGGTTTGCTGCACCAGGTCAGGACCTAACAACTGGTGCTCACCAGTCTCAAACCAACACAAGGGTGATCTACAACGTCTACCATATAAGGCTTCATAAGGTGCCATATCAATACTATGCTGATAGCTATTGTTATAGGAAAACTCTATCAAGCTTAGGTGTAGATCCCAACTTCCGGTGAACTGGAGAACACATGCTCGCAACAGGTCTTCTAAGGTTTGTATGGTCCTTTCCGACTGTCCATCAGTCTGTGGATGAAAGGCCGTACTAAACCTTAGCTTAGTGCCTAAGGCACTGTGCAACTGTTCCCAAAAACGACTTGTAAACTGAGGACCTCTGTCCGAAACTATTGTGACAGGAACTCCGTGCAAACGCACTATTTCTTGAACATACAACTCTGATAACCTTTCAGCAGAATAGGTTGTTTTGACAGGTAAGAAATGTGCTGTCTTAGTCAACCTATCAACAATTACCCAAATGGAATCATGTCCTTTGCTTGTCCTGGGTAGGCCAACAACAAAGTCCATGGTCACATGGTCCCACTTCCACTGTGATATGGGTAAAGGTTGCATTGTCCCTGCAGGCTTCTGGTGTTCAGCTTTAACTTGCTGACACACAGGACACCTCAGAACAAACTCTGCAACGTCCTTCTTCATCCCAGGCCACCAATACAGATCCTTCAAATTCCGATACATCTTGGTGCTCCCTGGATGCATAGCATACATGGAAGAATGGGCTTCTTCCAGGACTAACTTCCTTAAGTTGTCCACATCCGGCACTATCATTCTTCCATTATAACAAGCTACTTGATCTTTTGAGTCATGAAACCCATCTTGCTTCTCATTTCCATACTCAGATCTTATATGTTGAACTGCAGCATCATCTAGCTGTGCTTCTTTAATCTGCTCTCTTAGGGTAGGTTTAATATGCATCTCAGCTAACAAACCGGCTAGCAATGACACCTTCAACTGTACATTGTCTTGCCTTAAAGAGATAAGCATATCTCTTCTAGAGCATACTAAAGAGTTTAGTTGTGCTCTATTCATGGTTGATGTTGCTGATTTCCTACTCAAGGCATCTGCAACAACATTGGCCTTACCTGGATGGTAATCAATTGTACAGTCGTAGTCCTTGATTAACTCCATCCAGCGACGTTGCCTCATGTTGAGCTCATGCTGAGAGAAGATATACTTAAGGTTTTTGTGGTCTGTGAAAATCTGGAACGTCTCTCCGTAGAGATAATGTCTCCAGATCTTCAAAGCATGAACCACAGCTACTAACTCCAGATCGTGTGTTGGATAATTCTCCTCGTGTTTCTTAAGCTGTCGGGAAGCAAAAGAAATCACTTGTTTATCCTGCATCAACACACATCCTAGTCCATTTTTGGAAGCATCACAGAAAACTACATATCCTTTTCCTTGTTCAGGTAGCACTAATACAGGTGCACTTGTCAACCTCTCCTTCAGCAACTGGAAAGATTGTTGACACTTATCACTCCAAGAAAAAGGAACATCTTTCCGGGTTAACTTGGTCAAAGGTAAAGCTATAGAACTAAAGTTCTTAATGAACCTTCGATAATAGCCAGCTAACCCCAAGAAACTTCGAATCTCCGTCGGTGTTTTCGGTTGTTCCCATTGTAGAACAGATTCTACCTTTGTAGGGTCAACACAAATTCCCGAGGCGGATATTACATGTCCAAGAAAAGATACCTCCGGCAGCCAGAACTCACACTTGCTAAACTTAGCATACAACTTATGTTCTCTTAGCAAGGTCAAAGCTTGGCGAAGATGCTGCTCATGCTGCTGAGCATCTTTACTATAAATTAGTATGTCATCTATGAAGACGACAACACACTGATCAAGGAAAGGTCGAAAAACTCTATTCATGAGTTCCATAAATGCAGCTGGTGCATTGGTTAGTCCAAACGACATAACCGTGAACTCATAGTGACCATATCTTGTCCTAAAGGCAGACTTGGATATGTCACTATCCTTAATACGAAGTTGGTGATATCCAGACCTCAAGTCTATCTTTGAAAACACTGTTGCACCACGCAACTGGTCAAAGAGATCATCAATCCTCGGCAGAGGATACTTATTCTTTATTGTCACTTTATTGAGTTGTCTATAGTCGATGCACAACCGCATTGACCCATCTTTCTTTTTAACAAACAAGACCGGAGCACCCCAAGGTGAAGTACTCGGTCGGATAAAACCTCTCTCAAGTAGCTCTTGAAGCTGTTTCTTGAGTTCTGCCATCTCGGCAGGAGCCATTCTATACGGAGTTTGAGATATGGGTTTCGTATCTGGAATCAGATTGATTTCAAAGTCAATCTCCCGAGGTGGTGGTATACCAGGAAGTTCTTCAGGAAACACATCTTCGAATTCCCTGACTATGGGAACTTCGGCAGGATTGGAACTTTCCTTGGTAACATCTACCACATGGGCTAAGAATGCATAACATCCTTGCCTCAACAGCTTATCAGCAACCATAGCTGATACAAGACAGGTGGGCAGAATCTTTCTTTCACCTTGAAAGATCCATGTGTTGCTTTCATCAGCAAACACAGCCAACTTGGACTCACAATCCAAGACAACTCTATACCTTTCTAAGGTATCCATCCCAAGGATTATATCAAATCCCTGCATATCAAGTGGTATAAGATCCACTTGAATGCGATGGTCAGAAAAGAAAAGGATGCAGGGAGAACATACCTCCTGCAAAACGGCAGACCCACTCAACGGAGTCTCTAACAACAAACTATCTGCTCTATGACTAACAGTCACATTACAGTTACGAATCACTTCACGAGTGATGAAAGAGTGCGTAGCACCCGGATCAATCAGAACAGATACATCACAGGATATAGACATATCAGAATATAAAAGTTTCATCTGACCTGCCACTACCCGTGGATTGACCACTGCCTCAGGTGGGTTCATAGCATAGAACCTCGCAGTCGCCTGGTGTTGAGGTGGTGCTGATGATCCAGCTTGAGACTCTTGTCCACGTCCTCGAGCTGCTCCTTGGTGTTGTCTATTCTGAGATCCCTGTTGATTCTGTCTCGGGGTTTGTTGTGTCACACCGATAACCCTAGAACGGCAATCCTTCATCAAGTGTCCCATCTTACCACAGTTGTAGCAACTCTTCTCCTGTTGCTGTGGTCTGGGTGGTCTAGTAACTGACACTGATGCAGAACTGTGCGTCCCTTGAAGCGGTTGACTCCGCCCTCTACCTCTGCTTGGTGTCCATTGAGTTTGAAAACTCGATCTGGGTGGTGGAGGGTTAGGTGCAGAGAATCTAGGTTTCTTGGAATCCCTAGATGAAGAACCCTGGAACTGTGGATATCTTTTATGGGTTTGTCTTTTCTCAACCACAGATCTCTCTATCCTTCGGACTGACTCAACAAAGGTAGAGAATCTCTCTCTGTTTTCTAAGGCAGACACAGGGGTTGACATATCAGAATTCAAACCCTTCTCGAATCTTCTGATTCTTTCCTCATCCGTAGCAGCCATGTGCGGACAGAACCGCAACAACTCCATAAACTTAGCTTCACACTCACTAATGTTCATCATACCCTGCCTTAGTTTCTCAAACTGAGAGATCTTCTCATCTAGGAAGGTCTTTGGAAAATATCTATTGATGAATTCTCGACGAAACTCTTCCCATGAGAACTCTACTCCAGGTCTCTTCTGCTCTTCCATGTTCCACCAGTGGCCAGCACTGCCTTTGAGAAGATAAACAGCATGTCTAACCTTCTCAGCTTCCGGAATCATAAGAATCCTGAAAGCCTTCTCCAACTTTGTCAACCATAAGTCAGCATCTGCAGGGTCGGCAGTTCCGAAGTACTCGGTAGCTCCGACACGACGAAGTCATTCGAATGTCTTACCAATACCTTGTACTTCAGGCTGGACAGGTGCCCTAGGTGCAGGAATGGGCATCCTATCGTTTATATGTGTCATGGCAGTCATAAACTGCCCAAACATCGTCTGTACAGCTGGATCACTCATGTCAGCTGGGTCGAACTGGGGTGGCTCTCTTGGCGACTCAGGTGCAGGTTGTTCTATTCTCGGAACTCTTGCACCGCCTCGAGGTGCACTAGCACTACTCTCTGCCACGTGCTCATCACGATGTTCTGACATTCTTATGTATCTTCTTCTCCTGAGGAGCAGAAGATTCTATTAGATAAGGAAGGAGTACTAAAGGTAGACTCGACATCCTAAGTCCTATGCCTCTGTAGACTCAACTGAACCTGGAGCTCTGATACCACTAATTGTGGGCTCTGATCTCCAAACCATGACATAAACACGATTAAAACTTAGCGGAAGCGAATCGGTAATCAGCGGAAGACAAAAATCACGGGAAATTAAAACTTTTCGAGATAAGAACTTGTATCCATAAAAACTCCTTTCATAAAGAGAGGTAACTCTTTACATCTCAGGATAATTACTTCTTGAGTAATTATATACATCAAGATACAAAATCTCAAGATCACATAACACAAGACTCCAAGACCTGAGAGTACAGAGGACACATAGGACTGACTCTAACTACACCACATGGCAGGACAAATCTCCACCTGAGATTACTGCTGCCCCTGGTGCTGCTGCTGCTGAGACTGATCACCTGTAGGCTGGTTTCTTCGTCTCCGACGTCCACCTAAAAAGTTGAAGTCTACGGGGTGAGACAATTATACATAATTGTCCCAGCGAGAGTTATAACTCTTCGCCAGAAGCTTTATTATAACATCAAAGATTATTTTAAACAGTAAAGCCTTCAAAGCATTCTATAACAGTTGCAGATATAACAAGATCTCTACAAATTAGGAGATATGGAGAATATCAACATTATTGCAATGTAACATCAATCAACTAACTTGGAGTCATCTCTAACAAGTTATACTACATGGTTGATTATGTTTTACAAACAACATTATGCCCTGTGGAGATGAGGCTTACCACTCATACTCCAACTGATCGCTGAGAAGCCGCATCAGTATCATACATAGGTCATTAAGAGAGCCGGATTCTCATGACCTTCACCTTCCTCAGTCAGTAAGAGGATCACTTGTAGGACATCTCGTGTCTCTACTATTATAGCTCACCAGGGTAAACTGGTCCTTCGCTATTCTAGAGTCACAGTGGCGTTCTGTACTCTCTTCGTCATCAGGAGGTTTCATATTTACCTACCACAGATACGGATATCTGTGCTGTCTTCGTCATCAGGAGGTTTCATGTTTACCTACCACTGATACGGTATGGAACTATAGTGAAGGATGGATGGATTACACATCTACATCACTTTCCTACACTAGGATGTAAGGTTCTACACATCCATGTACCCCACATACTCAAAAGTATGTGCTCCAGGAGTTCCCTAAGGAAAACCTATTTCACCATCACTTAATTTCTGA
The DNA here is from genome assembly GCA_963693085.1 of Alisma plantago-aquatica. Taxonomy (NCBI): domain Eukaryota; kingdom Viridiplantae; phylum Streptophyta; class Magnoliopsida; order Alismatales; family Alismataceae; genus Alisma; species Alisma plantago-aquatica. Next base: position 1,158,999,295 of record OY856412.1, on the reverse strand, counting down.
CAATGATGGATCTATGATCAGGGCTCTACATTATACTTGATTCGTTAGGTACATTCAGTATTCTTTAACAGCATACATTGTCCTTCAAACAATAACAATAGCATAGCAGCTATAAAAGAAGAATACTAAATGTAACAAGCCTAACTCATATCAATCATCATTTCTCATTATCCTCATCACAAGTCATCTCTAAGGCATGACCTTGATGGTATTCATGGCTCTCATAGCCCAGTACCAGCATAGGATGCCACTGGCAAGGCATTAGATTACATTACTTATTCATAAGGCTAACAACATGCCTTTAATGAATATAACATCAACATCCATACCTGGATATGATTACCTTCATATCAGAACATGCATGGTTAATACATCTGATAAAGGTAATACAACAATAAGGAATGTACTTCCTACTTTTGTCATAAGAGTTAAATCTTTACTTCTATTCAAATAGAGTTTATTGCTCAAAAGCATGCCATTACCCTTGAATTAGGGTTTACTATTCACATCAAGGTGAATTAAACTCATAACATCATCATGTATGAGTAACATCTTCATTGATGCTCTTGGATTAGTTAAAGGTTCATCATTTATCATAATTAGGGTTTCTATGATCTCACACAGGTGGACCATACCCTAATTATGCTCACTTATGTGCATTGGAGATGCTTTACTTGAGTTTCCACTTAAAAAGGGGTACTTTCTCTCTCTAGAAGTACTTTCTCTCTCATCATAAGGGTAGGTGATGTCAACATCACTCTAAACATGTTGGGTTGAGTCATCATAGGTTAACATAGCCAAAAACATCATCATTATGTGATTAGAGTTACTTTCTCTCTCTAGGTTACTTTCTCTCTCTAGAGTACTCTCTCTTTCATCATACTAATGGTTGATGGTAACATTACACTAGATCAAGTTGGATAGAGTCATGATGACTAAAAACATCATTCTCATGTAATTAGGGTTTGAATTGAGCAAGGTATAACTTAATTGACCCTTCAGGGGTATTTTGGTAATTCACCCCATTGATCATCATCCTGGTCAAAAACCTTAGTCAAATAACCCCTTACTATCTTAGATTATCATTAGTGTTTGATTTGGGCAACATTGAACCATCAAATGATTGAATGTGGTCAACCACGAGTCACATTGATTAATTCCAATCATTAATCATTAATTGAATTGAGATCGGTTGAAAGTGTTGACCGTTTGCCCACTTTGACCCTCCAAGTCCGTGAGCCCCTTTCTAGCTCCAAGACCGTGAGCCCCCTCATGGTCTTGAGACCGTGAGCCCCCTCATGGTCTTGAGTCCGTGAGCCCCCTCATGGTCTTGAGACCGTGAGCCCCCTCATGGTCTTGAGACCGTGAGCCCCCTCATGGTCTTGAGACCGTGAGCCCCCTCATGGTCTTGAGACCGTGAGCCCCCTCATGGTCTTGAGTCCGTGAGCCCCCTCATGGTCTTGAGTCCGTGAGCCCCCTCATGGTCTTGAGTCCGTGAGCCCCCTCATGGTCTCAGCCGCTTGGTCCTTCAACAGGGCTCAAAGATGCAACCGATAATGTCAACCCATGTTGAAGCCCTCAAATGGTCAAAGCTATGTTGACCACTTATGGGTTTAGTCAAATAAGGTTATGCTTGATCACTTGGTCATTCAATTGACCCATAATGGTTAACCAATTATAGTTGAAATCGATTCAATTAGGGTCTATCAATGTTCACCCATCAACACTCAACAGTGTGCATCAACACAAAGTTGAACCCTTCAATTGAGCTCCAATTGGGCCCAAACTTGGCCCAAACGGTCTTGAGATCATGTGGGTGGACCCCACATGGTCTTGAGACCATTTTCCCAAGATTTCATCAAAGTCTAAGGTGATTTGATAGGGGTTGAACCATGATTGAACCACAAAACAGAATTTTGATTAAATTGATAACTTATTTGCAATTGGTTCCTCAATTGGTCAACTATCCTTGACCCCAGACCTCCAAACGGTCTTGGTTGATTGCCCTCACGGTCTTGAGACCGTTTGGTGACCCCCAAACGGTCTTGAGACCGTTTAGGTCAATCAACCCTAAAAACCCTAATTAGATCACCATAATTTCAGTACTGATTTTATCTAGGGTTAGCCCTAGTATTCACCCTTCAACTCTTAGCCCGTTTGGAATTAGACCATCAAACTTGGTGAGTTGTTAACTAACATAATTTTGAACAGTAATATCATGGGGTCAACGCTTAGTCAACGACCTTTCACGGTCTTGAGACCGTTTGCCCAAAAAGGCAATTTCAGACCGTTTGAAAATCAGCAGTTAATTCATTTAAAGTTGTGACTTAAAAAGGTCATATCTCCCGATTCCGTTGGAGTTAGTCTCCCAAATTTTGAGGGTAATTAGCTTATATAATTAGGAACAGGTTTCTTATACGGTCCATGCTCGGACAACGGGGCCAAACGGTCTTGAGACCGCGAGCCCTCTCACGGTCTCGAGACCGTTTGCTCACCTCGCGGTCTTGAGTCCGAGAGAGCAAACTGTTAGGACCGTTTAAGGAAAAGAAAAGCGGTGGGTTTTTCTTGGAAATCACGCCTTCATCTTCTAGCTCAAGAACAGTACAGAAATCCCACGGGTTTGCTTGCAAAATAGCAGGGAAAAGTAGGGAAATACTAAGAGCTATCATCAAATCGCATATAAAGATGCACATAGTAAAGCATAGGTTTAGAGTTATAAAACCCGCCTAAAGCTTGCTTCTTGAGCTCCAAGCTTTCAAGCTCCAAGCTCTAATGGCGTCCTTGAGTTCTTACAGGTTGGCCAAGGTGAAAACTCCAAGGAAGGATGAAAAGAGACGGCTAGAAAGATAGGGTTTCGAGAATTAGCCATGAAGCTGACCTTGAATTCGAGTTTTAACCATGGAATTAGGCAAGAAGAGGGGTTTAAACCTACCTTGCACCCCTTGGTCGTCCCCCTTAGCTCCAAGGCAGTCCTTGGTCGTCTTTGGTGAAATGAAACAGTAAGGGAACGAAGGTTAAGTTCCCTTGCAACTAAGGGAAGGAGGGCTTATATACATGGGGTAGGATTTTCAACATTGGTTCATAAGTTTCCCTTAATTCCAACTAAGTCCTTCCTTTATTACTTGCTCGTCCCTTCCTCTTTATTCTAAGGACAAACCTTGTCTTAATGTTATAGAAAAGAAGGCAAGGAAGAACAATCTAATAATAAAGTTCATACTTAAAGGGATATTACACATATACCCTGATTATTCGATCACAAAGCCTATTTCTTAACTTGATAACTCAATTGAGGTGAATTCCTCATCATTTCTTCTCTAAATGATGGAAAGAGTCTAAAAAGATACTTTAGATGACATTCTTTACAAATTGCATCCCATCATTTGGGTAAATTGCATTTTACCCCAAATTAGGGTTTCAAGCCCTGGGATTGCTTCCACAGCTGCACCTTGGTGCTCTAGCTTGGGAAATCCCTCAAACTTTGCCAAAGAGATTCTCATGATGTCTCAACATCAGAGGAACATCTCATCATGTGCAAATTGCAAGCTAACCCTTTTAACTGGGTAAATTGCACATAGGTCCCTGTATATCAAAACAATGCTACAACTTTAAATAAAAAGGAGCAAATACTGAAATATACGTTTCTGAGAAACTTAATTACATGCTCAGAGTTAATCACAAGGATTTAATTACATATTTAGGCAAAACACCTAGGGTTGACTCATAACCCAGGTCAGGGATGTTACAATGTACTTTGCAAGTGCAAAGGATAAGAGTCCACGTGAAGCTAAAATGTCATATTACGGTGTCATTGAGGACATTTGGGAGTTTGACTACATAGATTTCAAAATTCCGCTCTTTAAATGTAATTGGGTTGATAACACCAAAGGAGTTATAGTGGATGAATTGGGTTTTACTTTGGTGAACTTTGAAAAGATTGGCGAGAAGGGTGAACCATTCATATTGGCATCACGGGCGAAACAAATATTCTATATCGATGATCCTGTGAATGATAAATGGTCGGTTGTTCTTCATGGTAAAAGACAATTCATTGAAGATCCTATAGATGAAGAAGAGTACTATGATAAGTATGATGACTCCAGTCCATTCTCAGTTGGGTTGCCAACTCCACAAAATATTGAAGCTAATGATGACTTATATGTGCGCGGAGATCACAATGAAGGATTGTTAATTGATAAAAGATCACAATTTTAGAGACATGTATGTTTATACAAATGCTAAATGTTTGCCTTTTTCTAGTTAATACAAATGCTAAATGTTTGCCTTTTTCTAGTTAATACAAATGCTAAATGTTTGCCTTTTTCTAGTTAATAGAAATGCTAAATGTTTGCCTTTTTAATGACATTTTCAGATGGCTGACCATGATGAGCATGATGTCCATGATGAGCATGAAGTCCATGATGAGCATGCTGTCCATGACGAGCATGGCGAGGATACTAATGTAAGTTCTAAAAACATATCCTGTATTTCTATAAAATTCATTATCTTCTAGTTATGTCATATATCCTATATTTCTATATTGGGCTAAGTTAGTGTGTTTTATTTTTGTCAAATTTTAGGTTGATGCACCTGTACCCACTGAAGCACTGGAGCAACTTGATGCGCAACACCAGACACTTAACAAGAAAAGGGGCATCACTCTGTTGAAGAAGTTATTAGCGCTAAGTGGTAGTGGATCCAAATTGGTGGTGGAGTTTGATAATGGAGGAAATCCAATTGGAGTGAACCGCAATAATTTTGTGAACTATCTTGGGTGTACCACTCGGAGCCATTGTGGTGTTAAGTATGACAATTGGCATAAAGTTCCTCAAGGGAAAAAAGACTTGATATGGAAGGATTTATGCGTGAGTTATTATTATTTGCAATTCTATTTTGTAGATTACAAATTCTATTATTTGTAATTCTATTTTGGATACTAGTTAATAACATTTCTATTTTACAGAATCTGTTTGCATTGGATGAGAAGTTGCATCGTAAAAATGTGATGCAACGCGCTGGAAAGATGCTTAGGAATTATAGGACAAATCTGAACAGAGAATACATAAAAGAGGGTGATAAGAAGAAGTCAGCCCTTGAACAATGGAACTTCTTGGACAAAGAAGATTGGGACAATTTTGTTGCTTCAAGAAAATCTGAAGAATTCAAGGTATTAGGCATCACTCCTAATTTAATTAATATACATTGTATTCACCTATTCAAGATTAGCATTTAGTACTACTAACCAAATCATTAATGTGCATACTAACTAGGCCCTCAGTGACGTACAAAAAGCAAGGCGTGCACTGAATGTGCATGACCACACTATGGGTCCAAAAGGCTATGCAAGCGTTCGCCAAAGACTACAGGCGGAGTCTGCGACTACTCAGGAGTCTGCTCCTACTCAGGAGTCTGCCACACCCATGCCTCGCCATGATATCTGGATAGCTGGCAGGCAAAACAAGAAGGGTGAAATAAAGAAGCCTGTAACTGCTGAGGCGGCTGCAAAAATGGTAAAATACAACTCTTAGAGAAATTGTTTGAATATTGATTATTTGTGGTGTTAACTTACCAATTTCTGTTTATGGTGATTAGCGGGAGCTGCACGAGCAGAGGAAACAAGGCACGTTCATCCCTCAGGGCACAAGGGATGAATTGACAGTTGCTCTGGGTAACCCAGAGCATCCTGGATGTGTTAGAGGTGCCGGCGCTGGTGTTGGCATCAAAGCATTCTTTGGGCCATCCCAGCGCAAACCCAGAGCGGGACTTTCTCAAGAAGAGGTAACCTATTCTTTTTTTAGAATGTTACTGCAAAAGGAAATTCATTAATAAGAAGCTAATGTTTCTTTTATCCATGTATAGGAGAATAAGAGAGTTGAGGATTTAGTTGCTAAGAAGATCAACGATGTAGTTGCTGAGAAGGTCAAGGAAGAATTGTTGCGGTGGCAGGCATCTCAGGCTTCCAATACGCCTATGGCGACCCACTCTTCTCCTGATGCACAGACTGCGAGTAATCCTGGAGACCCATTGCCTAGCACGTCTGCTGTAAGTATTGTTTATGGCATTGTAGTTAGTCTTTTCAAGTTGTTATGTTTTCAAGATGATATGTATATATGTATAATATTCTTTACGTAAATTTGTAGGCATTGAAGCCATGCCGCTTAAGAATGCAAGACTACGTTGTTGTAGAGGCGCAAGCTTACCCGTCCCTTCCTGGGGAAAGGTTTCACGGGACTCCAATGCCACAGGGCTATGTTCGTGTGGGCCCATTACGTGTGTTACCCGATTGGAGGGAAGTTGCGTTGCCATATGCCCACCCAGATATTGATACACTTGGTGAGGCAGAAGGCGGGGTGATATTGTGGTCCAAAGCAGATGTCGTCTACACGACTAAAAATGTAAGATAAATTTACATTGATTTAGACTGTTAATGTGTATATATGATGTCAACTGATCTGAAATTATATGTACAGGTTAAAAAGAAGACACAAGGAGCACCTAGGCCTCCACTTCCACTTCCCGCATTACCCGATTGGGTTCCAACTGACCTAACATACCCGTTAGGTCCTGCTTGTAGGGGAATGGCATGTTGGCTATGGGCACATAATGTACATTGCCCTATAATTATTTCTTTAGATGCAGATTATGCAGGTCAATCATACGATAGCTCTTTATTTATACAAGATATTATTGAGCTGTTTATGTATGATTGGCTGAATACATCAATGATAGAGACATGGATAAGGTGAGATCTTGTTTATACATCCATATACCTTGTGTAAGATCTGGTGATCTGGTTTCTTATATATTAATGCATACGCCTATATGTTTTGCAGCTACCTAGTCGAAGATCATTGCAAACAATTTGCATTTGATCATGTGGGATTTTTGATTCCATCATTGATTAGTTTGGTAGCTAAAGACCCTGATAATGTTCAACAATACTGTATAGATGCTTTTACAATTTTTGGTCAGCAAAAGAAGACGATAATAATAGCTCCATTCAATGTCAAGTAAGTTTACTTTATTTATAATTTGGACTTAAGAAAATTCCATTTTTATTTTGCATTTTGAGTTATTAATTGTTAACTTCTTACTTCTAGCGGTAGACATTGGGAGTTACTAGTTAGTCCCCGGGACATTCACTGTTTATTATCTAGATCCTGCGGGGAGTACATTGAACACTAAAATTGGACACGTAATGAGAATGCCATTATTCTGGTGAGAAATATTTCATTTTTATATCCGTTAACATCTTTTATTACATTACTATTTACTTATGCAATTTATTGTGTTATATTAACATGTAGGGGTTTAGATGCATTCAAAAAGGCTGGAGGAACGGTCCCAAGGAAAAAGAACCAGCCAATAAATTGGCAGAACGTACAAGTAAGTTCCCGACTCGAATATATATATTATTGATGTGAATTGTGCTTAGTTGTATTATTTTGTATGTTTCAATTTATAGTGTGCTACACAAGACAATGGCTGGGCATGCGCATACTATGTGATGCGATTTATGCAGATGATTATCAAATATGCCGCATTGGACATCGATACCATACATGAGGTATTATATATACTTTCATTAGTTAGTATGCAATATATCAATCTTATCTTATTTTTATATTATTACTTATATATATACATCATTCTCTTTGCAGGTGTTTAAAACTGACAACACTACAGGTAAACGCTTAAAAAATATACATGCTCCATATACGATGGAAGCATTAAATGAAGTAAGAGAAGAATGGGCAAAAGCCATACAAGCAGTGGCAACTGTAAGATATAATTGGGATGTTGATAGCGATAATGAATGATACTTTGTAAATGAATATTTCTGAATGTTAATACATGTATTTGAATGTTTCTATATGTGTGAATGTGAGAATTGAATTTATGTCTGAATGTATGTACTTGTGTGAAATTTTGCTTATGACTTTTGCAGGTTTGCGGCCTATTTGTAGGCTGATATCAATGGATGTCGTAAACCTACAGTTCAGTTACTGAACTGCAGGTTCTCATCCTGCTGACCAGCCACAGCAGGCCTGCAAACTGATATGAAAAAAAAAACAAATAGGCGTCGGTTATTTATAAAAACCGTCAGCAAAGATCTACAGCGTCGGTTATTTATAGATAACCGACGCCTTATGTGGCCAAAGCAGTCCTCGAAATGGCGTCGGATATACGTATCAAACCGACGCCTATTTAAATTAGAGGCGTCGGTCTTTTGGTATATAACCGACGCAGAAAGTGCCCTAGCTGACGCCGTTTTATGTGGCGCGAACCCCTTTGGCGTCGGTTATTGACTAAACGACCGACACCGATAGTTTAAATAGGCGTCGGTTAAACAACCGACGCCGAAGTGTTCGACCTTTAGCGGCGCCCGCATAGGCGTCGGTCGAAAACTGACGCCAAATGGGGTTAAACGACCGACGCCAAAGGCCACTTCTGTAGTAGTGATGTCAGATGAAATTGCTTCATTTTGATATGTCTTTTCCTGATTTTATCTATTAATTATAAGAAAAGTAGTTGTTGCTATTAAGCTTCCTTTGATTAGTCCTATGAGGACAGAAGGAAGACGAGCACTTACATTCTATTTATTTATCTTTAATGTGTTTTAAAATTTCTTTTATCTGTGTGAAAGAGGATGAGGTGTAAAATAGATTCCTAGAGACATCCAAGGATACTAAGAAAAGTAAGGTATATGATACAAACAAGGTGCATACTACCTAATCTCAGTACTTATATACCCTTGCCAGGTATACAACTATTGAAGGCAAGGTAAGTATGGGACTCTTAGATTTTTATCTTTCTGATTACTCTGATCAAGTAATCATTTTGAGACAATCTAAAGAGCATAGTGAAACTGAAAATATGGCATGGATATTTCTATCCCATCCCAACTGCAATGAAATAGACACTGACTTTATCTTAAACCAGTCTGTGTGTATGAGGAAGTAAAAAGTACAATTCTCATACAAAAAAAAGAGAACAAGGGAGATGATCCCTTGTAAAGAGTGGGATAAACCACCCTCTACTAATAACAATGGTAAACAAAATCCAATGGAAATAGCAGCGGAAGATAATTTTTTTTTGACTATATTCAATTTAAATAAAGTATACATAAAATTTTCCCAATATGGGTGTACATGATTTATACAAAAAGAGGATCTAAGTAGAGGGAAATCTAACTACTCCACTTTCCCTAATATGATCATCATATTTATGTATTAGATATATGTATATTCATTAAAGGCTTAAAACCTCAAAACCATCGACTTTTTCTACAAACGATCAAATTAGACTCTAAAAACCTCACTACTGTCTTATTTACGCTCTTCTGATCAAAATAACATATATATTTATATATTTTCGAGTTACTGTCTTTTTAGGATATTTTCCATATTTGTTAGTTAATTAAATCAACTCGAAAAAAATGCATATTCGTAAAACTCAAAATCAGACCACAAAAGTATTTTTATTGGATAGACCTCGTTCTCCCGATTCCAAAACATATTTTATATCTATTTTTGAACAAACGAGTAAAAAGATATCAATTTTACAATATCAGCCAATGGAACGATGCCACGTAGGCAAAAAGCTTTAAATCAGAGAGGGCGAGAGAGAGGGCGATGGTGGGGCCGCATGTGACTTGGCCCAATGGCTCTCAGCCAAGTGGCCTGGGCCCTCATACAGCCTGGCGCTCAAGTCAGCGCAGAGCAACACAAACAAAACAGCGACATTACTAGGCTACCCTCAGAGAAAAAGAGAAAGAAAAGTAAGCGAGCGAGGGTAAAATCGAGAAATAACAAGGGGTCATCCCCTTCCTCCATCCAATGCCATAGCTGCGCAAGCAGCAGGCTGGTTCACGTGAGGAATTGGGGAAAACCCAACCAGGCGACGAGGCCACAAAACGAGTGCACGAAAATGAAGAACAAAGATGCACGAACTTACCCATGCACGCAATTGCTCTTCAGCGAAGCACCATGGCATGGAGACGGCCTGCAAGCTTAGAGAAGAAACTTGATCGGCGGCAGCCCAAAACGCAACCATCAAAGAAATTGAGAGAGGGGGAAGACTTGGCGGAGGGACACGAACATCTAGGAGGTGGTATATATAGGTGGGTATGCGAGAAACGGAGAAGAAGGAAACTACCATAAAGTTCCACATAGGATATTTGGGCGTTTCCTAAAATCACAATGAAAGATCACGAATAGGGTACCATTAGGTGCGGAATTTGATAAGGAATTCGTAGGTGAAGAAATCGTGTGAAACGGTCGAGTAACGAGGGAGAAATCCCGATTTTAAATCCTAGCTACCAATCCACCTACCTGCCATATTGACGCAAGGTAGAAGACGATGTGGAGCCGTCAGATCTTGATCTGATGGTCAGGAGGGCACGCGCAACCAGCTGGCCATGCCACATTCATTTCATTGTCAAAACCAAATAAGACTATAGTTCCTTATTTAATTATTTAGCCTTTTCTCTTTCTTTATTTGAGGGTGTAAACAACCTTTAAAATTAACCAAATTCACACTTTGACTGATTTTGACGTGTAGAATCCAAATCTGGAATTAGTTTTGCATTTTGAGAATGTTTGATATGTAAAATAATTAAAATATCATTTTCTCTTTCCTCATTTATTTATGACTCTATGATTATTCAAAAATTACAAAACTTCACCAGAAAGTCATATTAAGTATTTTGAATACGAATTTATCATTATTTCTATTTGTTGAAGCTGTTTATTATTTTAAATAATGAGTTGAAAGTTTTGTACACTTTCTCTCTCCTTAATTTATCGTCTCATCAAATATTTTCCAAATTGATTCAAAATTCATAAAAAGGTATATTTTAACATTTAGAACACGAATTTGGAATTAATATATTTTTTGTAGACATTTATTATTTTATTTAATTTATTTAATTTTTATCACTTATTTAACCTTTTAATTTATTAGAGGCATCTAGAAACTTACTAAAAATATAAAACTTGGTATACAAGTAATAATAAACGTTAGGAACACGTTTTTTAGATTAATTAATTTTATCAACCTATATTTAATATTTTTGGTCTTTAAATCATTTTCTCTCTCCAGATTAAAATAAAATATTAAACATTTATCAAATTAAATGCAAATTTGCCCAAAGGCTTATTTTTATGTTTAGATTACGAATCTAGAGTTAGTTTTCTAATTTGAGGGCATTAATATTTTATCTCTCTTTCTTGGCTTATTTCCCATTATCTTGTATTAAAGGCATTATATATTTATTCATTATCCAATTTAGATGATACTTGGCCATTAAGTTTCTTTTAATTCAAGAAAACGAAATTAATATCCAAATTATCTTCTTGGGTTTCTATTTAGGATTTTTGGAACAATATATTCCTCATTATCTTCTTTTATCCAAAATATTCCATATTATCCCCAATTATTGCATTTATCATCTCCTCTATTTATATTTTGGGATTTTCTTTCTTTTTAATATTCTAAAAAGCACTAGAAAGTTCTAGGACGAATTTATTTATTCTTTTTATCACTTAAGTGGACATCTTACATATTAAGCCCATTATTAAACTTTCACTGAGGTATTTGTGCATAAACCCAAATATTGGAATAAAAGGCGAACAAATGTTCATTAGACCATTATATTCTTCACAAATTAAACAAAAAGGCCAAAGAGGATAGAAATGAGAAGAAAAGATGAAAAAGAGGACCAAAAGGAAAAATGCCCAGATTTCAGTATGTTACAACACTCCACCCCTTAAAGAGGATTTTGTCCCCGAAATCACTAGCACTTTAGGGAAGGGTGAGTGTGCAACCTCACAACACAAAACTTCAGGTTGTTCCTCTGATCATACCACTTTCACCAAAACTTATACTTCAACTACACCTAAGGGTTTAGAAACTTCACATACATCAACTAATCATAGGTCGGGTTCTCATGGATCGCCTAGGGGCCATTATTAAGATAGTCTTTTTAGGATACTTAACTTTATTTACATTTATGGCACATTAGAATTACATCCATTATGATATTGCATTATCATCATTATTTTAATTTTGTCATGTCATATTTACTTTATTGTCAAAAGGGTTATATTTCATTATTATCCTTTGAACTATTTATATATATTTCTCATTTATCTTATTAAGGATTTTATCACAATTAGGAGTTACTCAATTATCTCAATATTCAATATTATCATTATCATTAATATTTTGAGCTTAGACTTCATCATTCTTATATTATCACCGTATTAATTTTTACCAAATTATTTTACATATGAATTAAGACATTCTATTCAATTCTTGATTAAGAATATAATTATTAATGTCACATTAGTTACTTATATTCATATTAAACATGTTCACATCGTCACAATATCTTTATTGCTCACATTAATGTCATCATTAATCATTATTCATTTATATTACCCATTTTGCACATTTATGTGAATCCAAACACTTCATATCCACATTGAAGCCATCACATGTATTTTAATGATCAAAGTGAGACATATTACATATTAATGAATTGATTCACAATAAGTGACTAATCACATGTGTATTAGATAACAATGTATTGATGACTTAATTAATATGGGATTAGATGATTATATATACATCATTTATGTGTATCAATGTAGGTTAACTGATTATAGCACTTAATATCATTAATATATCATGAAATGTATTAAGGATGTATTGTTTAGTGTTAGATTATTGCAACTTAGGGTTTGGACCATTTTATTTCACTTATCCATCCTTAGCATGCATTAATTAAAAATTATAACCTTACTCATCATATCATTAGGGTTTATTGGTTCATGACATTATTAACATCTTACTTATTGACAATTAGCATTGATATTCATATTATGTGCATTGGATATTCATTAGGGTTCAAGCATATGATTTATTCCTTAGATGATAATTATGTGTTCATTAGTATATAAACAAGCACGTTAGGGTTACAACTATATCTTGTTTGGTCAAAACCAAAGATCCAAGCACACTAACCACCTAAGTATGAGGTTACAGTTTCTAAAGATAGATCAAGATGTTATAGGGTTCCATCTCCCTAAAGATGATTTCGTCCATGAAATCTAACCACTCAAACATCATCAACCTAACCATACTCCACCCCTTAAAGGGTTCGACCTACTAAACTAGGGTTAAAGGATAAGTCTAACTAAACCATGTTTAGGATACACCACACTTCCACTGCGCACTCTGATAGCCTTATAAACCTCAACTCCAAAGTCTAGGTTCTTAATGATAGACTATCCAAACATATAGTTCTAAGGGACATAAGGAACTATATAGGGTATATATCCTCAAACAAGTCTTAGGGTTCTCAAAGATATCCAACATATATGTCTAAGGTTACTATTACCTAAAAGCAAACTATTTTGGACAATTCGTATCAGCTCAGGCCAGGCCGGTATCATATGGGCACGGGAGTCCTCGTATACCAAGCTAGTGGTGCGGAGGAAAATTTTGCCAGCCCCCGAAACCCTGATCCTTTCTAGACACCCTTGCTTCAACTGCATGCCCTAATAGTTGCATAAAGGCAACCCTAAACAACATTAAGTTACGCATATTTTAATTATGAGCATATTAGATTTTTATTCATCAAGACTCTACGGTGAAACTATAGGGTCCTAAATCAACCTATCATCAACATAGATCAAATCTAGACAAACATGTCACTTAAAGGAAACTATGCAAGTCTAGGGTTCTAATTAGGGAGACAAACTGAAATAGTCAAAGATCCGACTACCATTGGCTCTGATACCATGTTGTAAAGAGTGGGATAAACCACCCTCTACTAATAACAATGGTAAACAAAATCCAATTGAAATAGCAGCGGAAGATAATTTTTTTTTGACTATATTCAATTTAAATAAAGTGTACATAAAAATTTTCCCAATATGGGTGTACATGCTTTATACAAAAAGAGGATCTAAGTAGAGGGAAATCTAACTACTCCACTTTCCCTAATATGATCATCATATTTATGTATTAGATATATGTATATTCATTAAAGGCTTAAAACCTCATAACCATCGACTTTTTCTACAAACGATCGAATTAGACTCTAAAAACCTCACTACTGTCTTAGTTACGTTCTTCTGATCAAAATAACATATATATTTATATATTTTCGAGTTACTGACTTTTTAGGATATTTTCCATATTTGTTAGTTAATTAAATCAACTCGAAAAAATACATATTCGTAAAACTCAAAATCAGACCACAAAAGTATTTTTATTGGATAGACCTCGTTCTCCTGATTCCAAAACATATTTTATATCTATTTTTGAACAAACGAGTAAAAAGATATCAATTTTACAATATCAGCCAATGGAACGATGCCACGTAGGCAAAAAGCTTTAAATCAGAGAGGGCGAGAGAGAGGGCGATGGTGGGGCCGCATGTGACTTGGCCCAATGGCTCTCAGCCAAGTGGCCTGGGCCCTCATACAGCCTAGCGCTCAAGTCAGCGCAGAGCAACACAAACAAAACAACGACATTACTAGGCTACCCTCAGAGAAAAAGAGAAAGAAAAGTAAGCGAGCGAGGGTAAAATCGAGAAATAACAAGGGGTCATCCCCTTCCTCCATCCAACGCCATAGCTGCGCAAGCAGCAGGCTGGTTCACGTGAGGAATTGGGGAAAACCCAACCAGGCGACGAGGCCACAAAACGAGTGCACGAAAATGAAGAACAAAGATGCACGAACTTTCCCATGCACGCAATTGCTCTTCAGCGAAGCACCATGGCATGGAGACGGCCTGCAAGCTTAGAGAAGAAACTTGATCGGCGGCAGCCCAAAACGCAACCATCAAAGAAATTGAGAGAGGGGGAAGACTTGGCGGAGGGACACGAACATCTAGGAGGTGGTATATATAGGTGGGTATGCGAGAAACGGAGAAGAAGGAAACTACCATAAAGTTCCACATAGGATATTTGGGCGTTTCCTAAAATCACAATGAAAGATCACGAATAGGGTACCATTAGGTGCAGAATTTGATAAGGAATTTGTAGGTGAAGAAATCGTGTGAAACGGTCAAGTAACGAGGGAGAAATCCCGATTTTAAATCCTAGCTACCAATCCACCTACCTGCCATATTGACGCAAGGTAGAAGACGATGTGGAGCCGTCAGATCTTGATCTGATGGTCAGGAGGGCACGCGCAACCAGCTGGCCGTGCCACATTCATTTCATTGTCAAAACCAAATAAGACTATAGTTCCTTATTTAATTATTTAGCCTTTTCTCTTTCTTTATTTGAGGGTGTAAACAACCTTTAAAATTAACCAAAATTCACACTTTGACTAATTTTGACGTGTAGAATCCAAATCTAGAATTAGTTTTGCATTTTGAGAATGTTTGATATGTAAAATAATTAAAATATCATTTTCTCTTTCCTCATTTATTTATGACTCTATGATTATTCAAAAATTACAAACTTCACCAGAAAGTCATATTAAGTATGTTGAATACGAATTTATCATTATTTCTATTTGTTGAAGCTGTTTATTATTTTAAATAATGAGTTGAAAGTTTTGTACACTTTCTCTCTCCTTAATTTATCGTCTCATCAAATATTTTCCAAATTGATTCAAAATTCATAAAAAGGTATATTTTAACATTTAGAACACGAATTTCAAATTAATATATTTTTTTGTAGACATTTATTATTTTATTTAATTTATTTAATTTTTATCACTTATTTAACCTTTTAATTTATTAGAGGCATCTAGAAACTTACTAAAAATATAAAACTTGGTATACAAGTAATAATAAACGTTAGGAACACGTTTTTGAGATTAATTAATTTTATCAACCTATATTTAATATTTTTGGTCTTTAAATCATTTTCTCTCTCCAGATTAAAATAAAATATTAAACATTTATCAAATTAAATGAAAATTTGCCCAAAGGCTTATTTTTATGTTTTGATTACGAATCTAGAGTTATTTTTCTAATTTGAGGGCATTAAATATTTTATCTTGCTTTCTTGGCTTATTTCCCATTATCTTGTATTAAAGGCATTATATATTTATTCATTATCCAATTTAGATGATACTTGGCCATTAAGTTTCTTTTAATTCAAGAAAACGAAATTAATATCCAAATTATCTTCTTGGGTTTCTATTTAGGATTTTTGGAACAATATATTCCTCATTATCTTCTTTTATCCAAAATATTCCATATTATCCCCAATTATTGCATTTATCATCTCCTCTATTTATATTTTGGGATTTTCTTTCTTTTTAATATTCTAAAAAGCACTAGAAAGTTCTAGGACGAATTTATTTATTCTTTTTATCACTTAAGTGGACATCTTACATATTAAGCCCATTATTAAACTTTCACTGATGTATTTGTGCATACACCCAAATATTGGAATAAAAGGCGAACAAATGTTCATTAGACCATTATATTCTTCACAAATTAAACAAAAAGGCCAAAGAGGATAGAAATGAGAAGAAAAGATGAAAAAGAGGACCAAAAGGCAAAATGCCCAGATTTCGGTATGATACAGCACTCCACCCCTTAAAGAGGATTTCGTCCCCGAAATCACTAGCACTTTAGGGAAGGGTGAGTGTGCAACCTCACAACACAAAACTTCAGGTTGTTCCTCTGATCATACCACTTTCACCAAAACTTATACTTCAACTACACCTAAGGGTTCAGAAACTTCACATACATCAACTAATCATAGGTCGGGTTCTCATGGATCGCCTAGGGGCCATTATTAAGATAGTCTTTTTAGGATACTTAACTTTATTTACATTTATGGCACATTAGAATTACATCCATTATGATATTGCATTATCATCATTATTTTAATTTTGTCATGTCATATTTACTTTATTGTCAAAAGGGTTATATTTCATTATTATCCTTTGAACTATTTATATATATTTCTCATTTATCTTATTAAGGATTTTATCACAATTAGGAGTTACTCAATTATCTCAATATTCAATATTATCATTATCATTAATATTTTGAGCTTAGACTTCATCATTCTTATATTATCACCGTATTAATTTTTACCAAATTATTTTACATATGAATTAACACATTCTATTCAATTCTTGATTAAGAATATAATTATTAATGTCACATTAGTTACTTATATTCATATTAAACATGTTCACATCGTCACAATATCTTTATTGCTCACATTAATGTCATCATTAATCATTATTCATTTATATTACCCATTTTGCACATTTATGTGAATCCAAACACTTCATATCCACATTGAAGCCATCACATGTATTTTAATGATCAAAGTGAGACATATTACATATTAATGAATTGATTCACAATAAGTGACTAATCACATGTGTATTAGATAACAATGTATTGATGACTTAATTAATATGGGATTAGATGATTATATATACATCATTTATGTGTATCAATGTAGGTTAACTGATTATAGCACTTAATATCATTAATATATCATGAAATGTATTAAGGATGTATTGTTTAGTGTTAGATTATTGCAACTTAGGGTTTGGACCATTTTATTTCACTTATCCATCCTTAGCATGCATTAATTAAAAATTATAACCTTACTCATCATATCATTAGGGTTTATTGGTTCATGACATTATTAACATCTTACTTATTGACAATTAGCATTGATATTCATATTATGTGCATTGGATATTCATTAGGGTTCAAGCATATGATTTATTCCTTAGATGATAATTATGTGTTCATTAGTATATAAACAAGCACGTTAGGGTTACAACTATATCTTGTTTGGTCAAAACCAAAGATCCAAGCACACTAACCACCTAAGTATGAGGTTACGGTTTCTAAAGATAGATCAAGATGTTATAGGGTTCCATCTCCCTAAAGATGATTTCGTCCACGAAATCTAACCACTCAAACATCATCAACCTAACCATACTCCACCCCTTAAAGGGTTCGACCTACTAAACTAGGGTTAAAGGATAAGTCTAACTAAACCATGTTTAGGATACACCACACTTCCACTGCGCACTCTGATAGCCTTATAAACCTCAACTCCAAAGTCTAGGTTCTTAATGATAGACTATCCAAACATATAGTTCTAAGGGACATAAGGAACTATATAGGGTATATATCCTCAAACAAGTCTTAGGGTTCTCAAAGATATCCAACATATATGTCTAAGGTTACTATTACCTAAAAGCAAACTATTTTGGACAATTCGTATCAGCTCAGGCCAGGCCGGTATCATATGGGCACGGGAGTCCTCGTATACCAAGCTAGTGGTGCGGAGGAAAATTTTGCCAGCCCCCAAAACCCTGATCCTTTCTAGACACCCTTGCTTCAACTGCATGCCCTAATAGTTGCATAAAGGCAACCCTAAACAACATTAAGTTACGCATATTTTAATTATGAGCATATTAGATTTTTATTCATCAAGACTCTACGGTGAAACTATAGGGTCCTAAATCAACCTATCATCAACATAGATCAAATCTAGACAAACATGTCACTTAAAGGAAACTATGCAAGTCTAGGGTTCTAATTAGGGAGACAAACTGAAATAGTCAAAGATCCGACTACCATTGGCTCTGATACCATGTTGTAAAGAGTGGGATAAACCACCCTCTACTAATAACAATGGTAAACAAAATCCAATTGAAATAGCAGCGGAAGATAATTTTTTTTGACTATATTCAATTTAAATAAAGTGTACATAAAATTTTTCCCAATATGGGTGTACATGCTTTATACAAAAAGAGGATCTAAGTAGAGGGAAATCTAACTACTCCACTTTCCCTAATATGATCATCATATTTATGTATTAGATATATGTATATTCATTAAAGGCTTAAAACCTCAAAACCATCGACTTTTTCTACAAACGATCGAATTAGACTCTAAAAACCTCACTACTGTCTTAGTTACGTTCTTCTGATCAAAATAACATATATATTTATATATTTTCGAGTTACTGACTTTTTAGGATATTTTCCATATTTGTTAGTTAATTAAATCAACTCGAAAAAAATACATATTCGTAAAACTCAAAATCAGACCACAAAAGTATTTTTATTGGATAGACCTCGTTCTCCCGATTCCAAAACATATTTTATATCTATTTTTGAACAAACGAGTAAAAAGATATCAATTTTACAATATCAGCCAATGGAACGATGCCACGTAGGCAAAAAGCTTTAAATCAGAGAGGGCGAGAGAGAGGGCGATGGTGGGGCCGCATGTGACTTGGCCCAATGGCTCTCAGCCAAGTGGCCTGGGCCCTCATACAGCCTGGCGCTCAAGTCAGCGCAGAGCAACACAAACAAAACAGCGACATTACTAGGCTACCCTCAGAGAAAAAGAGAAAGAAAAGTAAGCGAGCGAGGGTAAAATCGAGAAATAACAAGGGGTCATCCCCTTCCTCCATCCAACGCCATAGCTGCGCAAGCAGCAGGCTGGTTCACGTGAGGAATTGGGGAAAACCCAACCAGGCGACGAGGCCACAAAACGAGTGCACGAAAATGAAGAACAAAGATGCACGAACTTACCCATGCACGCAATTGCTCTTCAGCGAAGCACCATGGCATGGAGACGGCCTGCAAGCTTAGAGAAGAAACTTGATCGGCGGCAGCCCAAAACGCAACCATCAAAGAAATTGAGAGAGGGGGAAGACTTGGCGGAGGGACACGAACATCTAGGAGGTGGTATATATAGGTGGGTATGCGAGAAACGGAGAAGAAGGAAACTACCATAAAGTTCCACATAGGATATTTGGGTGTTTCCTAAAATCACAATGAAAGATCACGAATAGGGTACCATTAGGTGCGGAATTTGATAAGGAATTCGTAGGTGAAGAAATCGTGTGAAACGGTCGAGTAACGAGGGAGAAATCCCGATTTTAAATCCTAGCTACCAATCCACCTACCTGCCATATTGACGCAAGGTAGAAGACGATGTGGAGCCGTCAGATCTTGATCTGATGGTCAGGAGGGCACGCGCAACCAGCTGGCCATGCCACATTCATTTCATTGTCAAAACCAAATAAGAATATAGTTCCTTATTTAATTATTTAGCCTTTTCTCTTTCTTTATTTGAGGGTGTAAACAACCTTTCAAATTAACCAAAATTCACACTTTGACTGATTTTGACGTGTAGAATCCAAATCTGGAATTAGTTTTGCATTTTGAGAATGTTTGATATGTAAAATAATTAAAATATCATTTTCTCTTTCCTCATTTATTTATGACTCTATGATTATTCAAAAATTACAAAACTTCACCAGAAAGTCATATTAAGTATGTTGAATACGAATTTATCATTATTTCTATTTGTTGAAGCTGTTTATTATTTTAAATAATGAGTTGAAAGTTTTGTACACTTTCTCTCTCCTTAATTTATCGTCTCATCAAATATTTTCCAAATTGATTCAAAATTCATAAAAAGGTATATTTTAACATTTATAACACGAATTTGGAATTAATATATTTTTTTGTAGACATTTATTATTTTATTTATTTTATTTAATTTTTATCACTTATTTAACCTTTTAATTTATTAGAGGCATCTAGAAACTTACTAAAAATATAAAACTTGGTATACAAGTAATAATAAACGTTAGGAACACGTTTTTGAGATTAATTAATTTTATCAACCTATATTTAATATTTTTGGTCTTTAAATCATTTTCTCTCTCCAGATTAAAATAAAATATTAAACATTTATCAAATTAAATGCAAATTTGCCCAAAGGCTTATTTTTATGTTTAGATTACGAATCTAGAGTTAGTTTTCTAATTTGAGGGCATTAAATATTTTATCTCTCTTTCTTGGCTTATTTCCCATTATCTTGTATTAAAGGCATTATATATTTATTCATTATCCAATTTAGATGATACTTGGCCATTAAGTTTCTTTTAATTCAAGAAAACGAAATTAATATCCAAATTATCTTCTTGGGTTTCTATTTAGGATTTTTGGAACAATATATTCCTCATTATCTTCTTTTATCCAAAATATTCCATATTATCCCCAATTATTGCATTTATCATCTCCTCTATTTATATTTTGGGATTTTCTTTCTTTTTAATATTCTAAAAAGCACTAGAAAGTTCTAGGACGAATTTATTTATTCTTTTTATCACTTAAGTGGACATCTTACATATTAAGCCCATTATTAAACTTTCACTGAGGTATTTGTGCATAAACCCAAATATTGGAATAAAAGGCGAACAAATGTTCATTAGACCATTATATTCTTCACAAATTAAACAAAAAGGCCAAAGAGGATAGAAATGAGAAGAAAAGATGAAAAAGAGGACCAAAAGGCAAAATGCCCAGATTTCGGTATGTTACAACACTCCACCCCTTAAAGAGGATTTCGTCCCCGAAATCACTAGCACTTTAGGGAAGGGTGAGTGTGCAACCTCACAACACAAAACTTCAGGTTGTTCCTCTGATCATACCACTTTCACCAAAACTTATACTTCAACTACACCTAAGGGTTCAGAAACTTCACATACATCAACTAATCATAGGTCGGGTTCTCATGGATCGCCTAGGGGCCATTATTAAGATAGTCTTTTTAGGATACTTAACTTTATTTACATTTATGGCACATTAGAATTACATCCATTATGATATTGCATTATCATCATTATTTTAATTTTGTCATGTCATATTTACTTTATTGTCAAAAGGGTTATACTTCATTATTATCCTTTGAACTATTTATATATATTTCTCATTTATCTTATTAAGGATTTTATCACAATTAGGAGTTACTCAATTATCTCAATATTCAATATTATCATTATCATTAATATTTTGAGCTTAGACTTCATCATTCTTATATTATCACCGTATTAATTTTTACCAAATTATTTTACATATGAATTAAGACATTCTATTCAATTCTTGATTAAGAATATAATTATTAATGTCACATTAGTTACTTATATTCATATTAAACATGTTCACATCGTCACAATATCTTTATTGCTCACATTAATGTCATCATTAATCATTATTCATTTATATTACCCATTTTGCACATTTATGTGAATCCAAACACTTCATATCCACATTGAAGCCATCACATGTATTTTAATGATCAAAGTGAGACATATTACATATTAATGAATTGATTCACAATGAGTGACTAATCACATGTGTATTAGATAACAAGGTATTGATGACTTAATTAATATGGGATTAGATGATTATATATACATCATTTATGTGTATCAATGTAGGTTAACTGATTATAGCACTTAATATCATTAATATATCATGAAATGTATTAAGGATGTATTGTTTAGTGTTAGATTATTGCAACTTAGGGTTTGGACCATTTTATTTCACTTATCCATCCTTAGCATGCATTAATTAAAAATTATAACCTTACTCATCATATCATTAGGGTTTATTGGTTCATGACATTATTAACATCTTACTTATTGACAATTAGCATTGATATTCATATTATGTGCATTGGATATTCATTAGGGTTCAAGCATATGATTTATTCCTTAGATGATAATTATGTGTTCATTAGTATATAAACAAGCACGTTAGGGTTACAACTATATCTTGTTTGGTCAAAACCAAAGATCCAAGCACACTAACCACCTAAGTATGAGGTTACGGTTTCTAAAGATAGATCAAGATGTTATAGGGTTCCATCTCCCTAAAGATGATTTCGTCCACGAAATCTAACCACTCAAACATCATCAACCTAACCATACTCCACCCCTTAAAGGGTTCGACCTACTAAACTAGGGTTAAAGGATAAGTCTAACTAAACCATGTTTAGGATACACCACACTTCCACTGCGCACTCTGATAGCCTTATAAACCTCAACTCCAAAGTCTAGGTTCTTAATGATAGACTATCCAAACATATAGTTCTAAGGGACATAAGGAACTATATAGGGTATATATCCTCAAACAAGTCTTAGGGTTCTCAAAGATATCCAACATATATGTCTAAGGTTACTATTACCTAAAAGCAAACTATTTTGGACAATTCGTATCAGCTCAGGCCAGGCCGGTATCATATGGGCACGGGAGTCCTCGTATACCAAGCTAGTGGTGCGGAGGAAAATTTTGTCAGCCCCCAAAACCCTGATCCTTTCTAGACACCCTTGCTTCAACTGCATGCCCTAATAGTTGCATAAAGGCAACCCTAAACAACATTAAGTTACGCATATTTTAATTATGAGCATATTAGATTTTTATTCATCAAGACTCTACGGTGAAACTATAGGGTCCTAAATCAACCTATCATCAACATAGATCAAATCTAGACAAACATGTCACTTAAAGGAAACTATGCAAGTCTAGGGTTCTAATTAGGGAGACAAACTGAAATAGTCAAAGATCCGACTACCATTGGCTCTGATACCATGTTGTAAAGAGTGGGATAAACCACCCTCTACTAATAACAATGGTAAACAAAATCCAATTGAAATAGCAGCGGAAGATAATTTTTTTTGACTATATTCAATTTAAATAAAGTGTACATAAAAATTTTCCCAATATGGGTGTACATGCTTTATACAAAAAGAGGATCTAAGTAGAGGGAAATCTAACTACTCCACTTTCCCTAATATGATCATCATATTTATGTATTAGATATATGTATATTCATTAAAGGCTTAAAACCTCAAAACCATCGACTTTTTCTACAAACGATCGAATTAGACTCTAAAAACCTCACTACTGTCTTAGTTACGTTCTTCTGATCAAAATAACAGATATATTTATATATTTTCGAGTTACTGACTTTTTAGGATATTTTCCATATTTGTTAGTTAATTAAATCAACTCGAAAAAAATACATATTTGTAAAACTCAAAATCAGACCACAAAAGTATTTTTATTGGATAGACCTCGTTCTCCCGATTCCAAAACATATTTTATATCTATTTTTGAACAAACGAGTAAAAAGATATCAATTTTACAATATCAGCCAATGGAACGATGCCACGTAGGCAAAAAGCTTTAAATCAGAGAGGGCGAGAGAGAGGGCGATGGTGGGGCCGCATGTGACTTGGCCCAATGGCTCTCAGCCAAGTGGCCTGGGCCCTCATACAGCCTGGCGCTCAAGTCAGCGCAGAGCAACACAAACAAAACAGCGACATTACTAGGCTACCCTCAGAGAAAAAGAGAAAGAAAAGTAAGCGAGCGAGGGTAAAATCGAGAAATAACAAGGGGTCATCCCCTTCCTCCATCCAACGCCATAGCTGCGCAAGCAGCAGGCTGGTTCACGTGAGGAATTGGGGAAAACCCAACCAGGCGACGAGGCCACAAAACGAGTGCACGAAAATGAAGAACAAAGATGCACGAACTTACCCATGCACGCAATTGCTCTTCAGCGAAGCACCATGGCATGGAGACGGCCTGCAAGCTTAGAGAAGAAACTTGATCGGCGGCAGCCCAAAACGCAACCATCAAAGAAATTGAGAGAGGGGGAAGACTTGGCGGAGGGACACGAACATCTAGGAGGTGGTATATATAGGTGGGTATGCGAGAAACGGAGAAGAAGGAAACTACCATAAAGTTCCACATAGGATATTTGGGCGTTTCCTAAAATCACAATGCAAGATCACGAATAGGGTACCATTAGGTGCGGAATTTGATAAGGAATTCGTAGGTGAAGAAATCGTGTGAAACGGTCGAGTAACGAGGGAGAAATCCCGATTTTAAATCCTAGCTACCAATCCACCTACCTGCCATATTGACGCAAGGTAGAAGACGATGTGGAGCCGTCAGATCTTGATCTGATGGTCAGGAGGGCACGCGCAACCAGGTGGCCATGCCACATTCATTTCATTGTCAAAACCAAATAAGACTATAGTTCCTTATTTAATTATTTAGCCTTTTCTCTTTCTTTATTTGAGGGTGTAAACAACCTTTAAAATTAACCAAAATTCACACTTTGACTGATTTTGACGTGTAGAATCCAAATCTGGAATTAGTTTTGCATTTTGAGAATGTTTGATATGTAAAATAATTAAAATATAATTTTCTCTTTCCTCATTTATTTATGACTCTATGATTATTCAAAAATTACAAAACTTCACCAGAAAGTCATATTAAGTATGTT
This sequence comes from Alisma plantago-aquatica, assembly GCA_963693085.1. NCBI lineage: Eukaryota > Viridiplantae > Streptophyta > Magnoliopsida > Alismatales > Alismataceae > Alisma > Alisma plantago-aquatica. Next base: position 1,158,974,182 of record OY856412.1, on the reverse strand, counting down.
GAATACGAATTTATTATTATTTCTATTTGTTGAAGCTGTTTATTATTTTAAATAATGAGTTGAAAGTTTTATACACTTTCTCTCTCCTTAATTTATCGTCTCATCAAATATTTTCCAAATTGATTCAAAATTCATAAAAAGGTATATTTTAACATTTATAACACGAATTTGGAATTAATATATTTTTTTGTAGACATTTATTATTTTATTTATTTTATTTAATTTTTATCACTTATTTAACCTTTTAATTTATTAGAGGCATCTAGAAACTTACTAAAAATATAAAACTTGGTATACAAGTAATAATAAACGTTAGGAACACGTTTTTGAGATTAATTAATTTTATCAACCTATATTTAATATTTTTGGTCTTTAAATCATTTTCTCTCTCCAGATTAAAATAAAATATTAAACATTTATCAAATTAAATGCAAATTTGCCCAAAGGCTTATTTTTATGTTTAGATTACGAATCTAGAGTTAGTTTTCTAATTTGAGGGCATTAAATATTTTATCTCTCTTTCTTGGCTTATTTCCCATTATCTTGTATTAAAGGCATTATATATTTATTCATTATCCAATTTAGATGATACTTGGCCATTAAGTTTCTTTTAATTAAAGAAAACGAAATTAACATCCAAATTATCTTCTTGGGTTTCTATTTAGGATTTTTGGAACAATATATTCCTCATTATCTTCTTTTATCCAAAATATTCCATATTATCCCCAATTATTGCATTTATCATCTCCTCTATTTATATTTTGGGATTTTCTTTCTTTTTAATATTCTAAAAAGCACTAGAAAGTTCTAGGACGAATTTATTTATTCTTTTTATCACTTAAGTGGACATCTTACATATTAAGCCCATTATTAAACTTTCACTGAGGTATTTGTGCATAAACCCAAATATTGGAATAAAAGGCGAACAAATGTTCATTAGACCATTATATTCTTCACAAATTAAATAAAAAGGCCAAAGAGGATAGAAATGAGAAGAAAAGATGAAAAAGAGGACCAAAAGGCAAAATGCCCAGATTTCGGTATGTTACATCCCTGTTCAATAAAAAAAGTGTGAAATGAAGATCTTTCCTATTATGTGGAAATAAATAAAGTCATAAAATGACTCATGAACAATTGAAAGTTCATGCAATAATCAAGGAAGATGACAATCTTCTTTCTTTGGTAAACAACCCTTGGTGATGATGGGGTGATAAGAGGAATATGTTTCCATATGGTCCTTCCTTATAGGGACATGATAATTAAGTAAGTCTTATGACACCTGATGTGCAAAGATTAGAAGTAATCTATAGATGGGTACTTTGTAAAGTATTAACTAGTCCTGGATTTTTGGTTCCAAGACAAAGTTATATGTGATACGTAATGTCCCAAGATGAAAGAAAGGTCTTATTATATGTTTGGCTTTGGTAATAACAATAGGGAGATGGATATTATGAGGATATGATGTGTTTTTGGCACATGTAACATATACCAAGGTAAGGAATCCTAGTATCCAAGAACTTTCAATGGTATAAGAAAATAATAACATGACTCCTGATAAGACAAATCATGTTTGGTTACCTAGAAGGGAAAACTTTAAGATAACTATAGTATGGATATCATGTGTTAGGGGTTTATGCTCTACATAAACATAACATCATTAAGGATTTATGAATTAAAGGAACAATTGTAGAATCATTTTGGGAAAAATCTTATCAAGCTAAAAATAATTCCTTAGAATATCCCTCTCTAGATCTGTTGAGGCAGTTTATACATGACATCTAGAGATACCTCTAAGATAAGTTCTTCTTTGATAAGTAGCCTCTCCTTATGATAAGAAATAGACATATAAAATAAGTCATAAGAAAGTTTAGTATTGTGTCAACATATTTGAATGGCACAATAAAAGTATGATAAGACTTGTAGTCCCCAATGACTAATAGAATGAAATTCTAGTCTTCCCTTGGAGAAGAAATGATAAACTAAGTAAGGGGGTATGGTAAACTTCCCAGAGTCAAGAATCTTATTACATAAAAGATGTAAGTTGAGAATATGACAAATCGATGAGGTTTGGCACCTAAATTATTCAAAGTATGAATAGTACTACTCTGACTTAGAAAGTGTTACTTGACACAGAATTGACACTACAGTTGTTAATGAAAAGGATAGTTGAGTGTGTATACTGTATGATAGATTCTATGATGATCCTATGTGAAAGGACTTTGTACTGTTCAAAGTTCTCTGCCATCTCCTAGACATCAAGATGTTATATGGAGACTTGATGATATGATGCTTTAATAACAATTGTCTTCCTTCATTCGGGATTTCAGGGACGAAATCCTTGTTAGGGGTTTATAATTGTAGCATCCCTGACTTGGGTTATGGATTAACCCTAGAAGTTTTGTTTAAGCAAGTTATTTACAAACTTTCTTTGATCTTTTGAAAAGTAATTAAGACTCTTTGTGAAGTTTATTTTCAAGTGTGAGCCTAATTGCATACTATTTGTGCATTATATGATAGTCTGAGTGTAAAGTGCAATTTACCCAAGATGAGGGGTTACGTTGGAATATGTCACATGTTGAATGTGTCCTAAGTGTTTTAATATCATAAGAGAAAGAATGATGCTAAGTGGTGGCTTGTGGAAAGCCTAAATTCCAAATATTGAACTTGTTTGAATAATGCTAGTACCTTGTGTACCAATTTTGGTACAAATTGTAATTTACCCAAAATGTAGGGTTGATATGTAGATTACTACCTCTAGAGTGTCCCTACTCCTTTTATGTATCTTTTGGAGGAGAGGGAAAGAATGAGATGCCATGTTTGAACCATATTTGAGTAATGGTACTCTTGGTGATGAAAAGACTAAGAAAGGATTGAGTTTGAAGCCCTTACTTGAGTTGTATCGAGTTGTAGACTTGAAATGGGAATGCCTATCGACCAAGGAGCCATAAAGGGGATTCCATATCAGTTTGTGGACTCTTGCCAAAGTCCATGATGACCTAAGCACCTCAGGGAGGTAATCCATGATGATTTAGATGCTCCTTGCAAAAAGTGTATCAGTTTGCGTTATTTGTGAGATAAAGATGAGATATCTTATCCAACAAGACAAAGGATGGACGAAACATCATCTATTGATTATCCTCTAGACTTTTTCATGTCAAGATAAATGTAAGAGCATGCATGGACATGTTTCAACCATGCATGGCAACATGTCACCTAGTAGCATATGGTGAAGACACCTCTTATACATTCTCTTTCATGAACCCCAAGTATATATATTTCTCCATCCACCTACTAATGGAAGTTTACGAACCCCACAACTCTCTTTCTTGGAGATATCATGCATACACTCTTAGATATCGTGCATAGTATCCCAAGGATCAAGGGAGCTCGAGCACCAAGCTTAAGATAAGGCTTTGGTCATCTTCAACCTTGGTTGAAGCATGATTTCAAGTTATATTATTCCTCTCTTTTCTTCTTCACCAAGTTCTGAACTATAGTGATTTCTTGTATATGGAGGAGTTGTGAACGAGTCTTGGACCTTGTATAAGCTCATCTTCAACCTTAGGAACGTGAATCTTTGGAGCTTGGAGCTTTGAAGTTTTTCATAAGGCGGGATATATAACTTGAACCCAACTATGTTATTATTCACCTTCAATATTGTTGAACTTATTGATCTACTTTCAATTTCGAAATACTTTGATAAATTGATGATACTTTGAGTTCCAAAAGTATCTTAGGACTATTTTCCATAATCTAGAATAGTAAAAACAAAAATCTAAAGGTTGATGATGATGACATCATCAAAGCCTAACCTGATACTGGGTTGAAGACCCTCTACCCGATATAGTGAAGAGAATACACTACTAGCATGATATGGTAATGAGTAGGTGTTGGTATGTATGCCCTGAGAGCCAATCATGGGATGATTGGTGGGATACATAAGATTGATTTGATAAACATCAAAGGCAAGCTTCCAATTCTATCTGGTTCAGTCATATGAGATAGTGATAGAACAGATTGAGTGTCTAGAGAATGACAGTACTCAATGACATATGCTTTCACGTTAAGGACCTGAACGATGAGATCATAGGGATGCTAAGAGTTTGTACATTCTTGTTATGTCCCTAGTCGAATGTCATTGTGGAAGGTAGATAGACAGCAATGACACACAAGACTAGATTGTGGTGTTGGTTGATGACAGAATCTCATTAGTCATGATATAGAGATATCAAACCAAACACATAGGTACTTGTTAGAGAACAAGGTACCGGACAGACCCACTGTGAGTTTGACACATGGAACCATGAGATGGTAGTCACAGTCAGTACTCACAGTGATGGTGGTGAGTGTGATTCTTAGACCTGAAATCAGTGCACTCAACACATGTCGTTGGGCACACTTTGACATCATCAAACACAGTCCTGAAACATGGGTTGTTATAAAGGTGATGATTGGGTGGCTTTGACACATGGGGCTTTTGAGGGGTGAGTGATAGATATGGGATTTGTCCCTCCTAAGGGAGTTTGATATCCAAGGCCAGTTGATGAGTAGGATTGAGATAGGCGTGCGCACGCATGTGTGAATCAGTATGTGATATTGATGTCATACATATCTCCTTCAATCTGCTCTGAGATCAAGAAAGTGAATGAACGTTGATAGGATGACTGTTCCATGCCTCGAGTTCATTTGGGATATCAGTGACAAAGGAATTATACATTCACTGTAACACCATTCACGGATTGTAGGATGGAAGTTGTTCTCCAACTTTCCACTTTCACTTGGGTAGCACTGATGTGTGACTAGGCACCGCTCTTTGCTTGTGAAGTCATAAGTGTTATGGACTTTCACTGCCAACGTGAAATGGACCTGCAGGGTCACACACATAGGATTTAACCTGGAAGAGGATTTTTGTCCACAAGCAATGTTTAGATTGATTACTAAAGGAGTTTAGTAGTTCAATTAAACACTCAATCAGTCAATGGCTCAATATCGTATGGTTCAAGGTGTTGGACACATTGTTTGGAGTATCAGATTGATTGAAATCACAATTGACTGATTTTGCCCAACCTGTGCTCCCAACCGATCGGCTCATGTGATGAACCGGTCGGCTGAGGTGATGAACCGGTCGGCTGGAGTGTCCAGGCCGATCGGCTCATGCCCAGGTTGAAACGACCGGTTGAAGAGTTGAACCGATCGGCTCAACTAGTGCAACCGACCAGTTGGGAAAGTCATGTCGGCAAGAATTTTCCTTTAGTTTCAAATTGCCTAATTCGATTGGGAATAACATTGGTATACGATACCAATTGAGAACGAAACAAGGAAAGTCTTTTTGAGCCGGATTAGGACCATGAACCGATCGGTTCAGGGCACCAACCGATCGGTTGGAGTGCCCCAAACGATCGGCTCAGGTCCAACCGATCGGCTCATTGGCCGAACCGATCAGTTCAGTTGTGAACCGATCATTTCAAGTTGCGAACCAGTTGCTTTTTGTGGAAAATTCTCGAACCCTTCTACTCCTGCTTTAGTCCCGTATTGTCGGGCACAGAGAACCCTGTCCCATGACCCGCCTATATATATAGGGGTATTGGGGGCTTCTCAAAGAACAACTCAATGCAAGCCGGTTGCTTTGCGAAGTTGTCATTCTCTCTGGTTTTGGTAACCGTGAGAGATCCCGAGCAAGTGCTTCCCGCAAAAGGGAGGTGCAGCAAGGGAAGGACAACTACAGTTGCAACTGGTAGCAGGACAGTGTGTTGGCGACTAGTACGTCAATAGGAGGGTGCGACTTCTTCCACTTCCTTGTGGGACAAGGAGAGTGGAGTTCCAGGTGGTCCGTGTGGACTACTTCAGAGGCGGGAGGTTTCTGCCGCTCAGGAGGACAACTGTCATCCGACAGTCCGGTAGGAGGAGGAGTCGTCAGTCCCGGTGCGACCAGGAGCTGCACAGACACCGTCCAAGACCGGAGTTGAAGACCGCGCATTGCGCGAGGTATTGTCGCCGAGCAAGCCTCGGGACCAGGTATGATTCCACAAACCATCCTTTCCTATTATATAGACGTTGACGCGTTTCCTCGATATGGGTTGGGGGAGAAATTTTTTGTTTCCGTTGCCTTCTCTGTCTCCCCTAAAACCCAACAGTGGTATTAGAGCCACATCAACTGCTCTATATTTTAGGAATATCGATATGATCGATTTTGGTTTGTCGCCTTTATTTATTGCATGCGATGCGAATAATATCGGCTTTATGCATGTCCAATCCTAAATCCACAAATCCCTAATTACATATATGATATGTATTATTAATGCACTCGATACGCGTCGCCCTTAAACGAGTTTTGTGGTGGATGTGTGTAGCATGATTATGGCCTATAAACCCCTATCTGTGTGTGGTTGTTTGTGGTTGCTTGCATCTCGATCTACGCACCGATCTTCCCTCTCTTATTCCTGATGTAACTCGAAATAATTCGAGATTCTTTCCTACCTTTGCTCCCCCCGAATGTAACTCGGGGTTTTCCCTTTTAAAGCAATGTAATTATTAGGATAGATTTTATTTCCTGTTATGTCGAAGACCGACGGACATCAAGACGACAGCTGAAATGATCGGTTCAAGGTGTGAACCGATCGGTTGACGTTCCAGACGGTCGGTTCAAGGAGTGAACCGATCGGTTGATGACCGGTTCGAGGAGCGAGACGAGCGGGTGGCGGACATGACGAGATGCACGACGACCAGGCGAACCGATCGGTTGGAGGAGCCAACCGATCGGCTGGTGGCACCCAGACGACCGGCTGGAGAGTACAGATCATTCATGTGATGAGTTGATCAACTCGGATGGCAAGGCACAGAGTTCATCTTGTACAGGTTGCATGTGATGTAGACCTAGATGACCGTGATTCCTCTTGGCTCGAGGAATCACATTAGGATGGCCATAATCATCGCTTTTTATCGTTTGTGCATGTTTTCTGTGGGATATAGCATGTATATGATACGTACTATGTATTGTGGTGATTGGATATGTATATGTATATAAAACCAAATCCCTCATTAAAATATTAAGTTTTAGATGCCTTCCAAATGTGACACACGTGAAAAGCTTGTTCGACCAAGTGTGGGCACGCCCTAGCGTGGTGCACCGTCTACCTCGTGGAAGCGTGAAGGATGAATGTGTGGGTCTGCCCTAGCAGGGTGCATGTTCATCGTGTTTGCTTTGGGTCGGACTTAACAAGGTGATCTAGATGGGATCTAGTACCTTGAGGCATGGAGATGATCATTGCAAAGAGTTGTATATGACATCTTATCAAGAGTTGCATATGATGCAATTGGCAAAAGTTGCCTACCTGAGAGATCTATGTTGTGGGTGACAGCCCTAGCTGGTCCATGGCTTAGAGGATTTCAGGATCTTTCCCACTAGAAGGTTGTACGCTGCAATCTTCCGAATTGATGGTGAGGCCTATCAATTTGAAGTAAAATAGTGGGAGCGATAATTAATTAAAGGCCTAATTTTATCGTCAACTTTTCAAATCAATCAAACAAGTCAAAAATGAGTTTTTGGACTAAAATTGCATATATTTTCTTTTGTTAAAATAAATGGTTAATCAACAAATCACTTTATTTGTGATCGGTCTTTGAGACCAACAAATTAAATGGGAATAATTCCACGACTGGTTAGGATGATGAGAAACGTTCTTAGTCAAAGAGTGAAAGCTCTAAGTCCTAGTTATACCAGAACCAGATGAACTCAATCCCACCACATCAATGGCTGAAAGTATGCTTATGGAAGCATACTGAGGATGACATTGATGAGGAGTGCTTGATGTTGTGTTCTCTGAACTATGAGTTGCAGAGACAACATGAGACATATGATGTCTCCAAGATACTATCCTAGTATGTCATGACAGAAGGAGATCCAGTAAGGTATTCGCACACTCAATGTGATTGGGTATGTGGAAAACCTGATTAAGAAGGATTCCCTCTGAGCCAAGAGTTGGCTATTAGTATGATACTGCAAATGTTGTGAGAATCATACAATTCATGATAAGCTACAACATGAACAACTTTGACAAGCGTTGACAGAGTTGTTGGACATGTTGAGGATAGTAGAGGCAAAGATGAAGAAAGACAAACCATAGTCTTTGATGTGATCAAAGAAAAGGTAAGTCTTAAGGGCAAGGGCAAGGGCAAAGCTAAGAAGTGTTCTGATGCTAGCCAGCAATCCAAGCCGTCTTCAGCCTCAAGGCACATGGGAAAGGATGTATGAGGGAATTGCCCTCTATATCTGGAAGAACAAAAGAAGATGAAGGAGGGGATGGAGATCTCCACCTAAGGTATCAGGAAATGAACCGCTTCTTTATCTGAGGTATATGATACCAAGATATGGATATGTCATATATGATATGCAATATCCACAAAGAAGTGATGGCCTTTGCGAAAGGACCAAGAAAGAAATACCCATCATTGGAGCAAGTGTTGTTGCCATAGATAGGAGTATCTTTCAGTTTATTTCAGCCTAAAGGGCACGAAATAGAGTTGAGAACTGCTATTTCATATATTGCCAATAGATAGAAACACTTTATTTTTGCATATTGTATGACAATGATGGCAATTAATAAAGTTGATGTTTCAATCTTAAAAGATATGATCTTTGTGGCAATGCCTTGTTTATCTTGTGATACATGGTATGCATAAGATAAAATGATACCTAAAGTTATAGATAACTCAAACAATGAAATTAGCATCAATCATGAGAAATTCATTTCTAGTTTCCATGTGATGGATAAATCTAGACTCTTTTGGTTATAGAACCAGTAAGAGACAAGAATATCTTAGACATGATTAATCAATCTTCACTAATGTAGTGGGAGAATGATTATCCTATTAGGTATAATACATGTGATGTATTCACATACCTATTGGGACAAATGCTAATACTTCAAATGGTGTTTAGAGAAATACTAATATGAATATCTTGAAGTGTTCAAGATTATCATAAATGAAGTACAAATTTGGTAAAGTATTAATTCTTGATGAGATCAATGAATGAAATACTTGGACCAAATGTTTGAGATCCTTGTGAGTGATTATGATAGTGTATCATAGTGAACTCATGATTAAGGCATGGTGATGTCTGAATCAAGAAGGAATCATACTCTAAGGAGTTAGAGAATGATTATCAAATAACTAAATTCTTCTTAATAAAAGAATACCCCACACTAATAAAAGAAATTAAGAATCACAAGGGTTGTGAGTTCTTATATCTTTAACAGATACACCTCAATTATCTATGTGATGAGTTGTTCATATGATGAGTCAACTATCCAGATGAATATGAGGAATCATATTTTGAGTTATGGTATAAAACCATTACATCCTAAATGACTTCCATGTGAGCCATAAGGTATGACCTTGATGGTAGCATTCATTGGATCATGTCCATAAGTGCAAACAAGTCTTAAGTGTTAAGACACATGGATAACATTTTGAGAAGGATGATGCTTGTTGATTGCAACTTAATGACTGAGACATTTGGCATATGGATACTAAAACCGCATTCCTATAAGGAATAAAACAAGGATGTGTACGTGACACAACCTATAAGGTTTATGAATCCACTAATGCAAATGAAGTCTATAAGTTACAATGGACTAATCAATGTGATTGATTGAGTATAAGAAACTCAAAATTGGATCTTTACTTTGATGATATAGTCAAAGGGTTTGACTGATATGTCAAAGATAAAGACGGGATCTGTGATTTAGTGGGAGCGTATTCACATTCCACATATTGATGTGAAATGGGATTGTTCTAGAATGGAAATCCAAAAGTGGAAATTATCTTTAAGGAAGATAGAGATGTTTCCTATATGAACAGGAATAGAGATCTATAGAGATAGTTCTCGACAAATCTCTTGACCTGGAAAAGAGAGAGCATACATTGGCAATCTGTACTGAAGGGTTCAGTATGCACAGATTCAGTGGGAGAAAACTTGTCCATGTTATATGGATATTAGTATCCCAAGGCCAAGTGTCCAATTCTTATGAAGAATGGGAACACTAAGAATAGATATGGATCTATCATGTATGCAATCATCCCATTATCTTGCATGTATTGACATGGCAAGAATAAAATGCATTCATCATCTTGTATGTAGGACATGGCAATATGATGTGCTCATCCTGATAACTTGTATGTAGGACATGACGAGTGGATGTCTGTCTACTTCCAATAAGGGTTATTGGAATACCATAAGAACTTGATAAGTACTTGGGAAGTACTAGTTCTATGGAGATAAGGAAGAGTTCGATGTAAAGAGTTACATTGATGCGAACTTCCGAAAGGACAGAAAATTAATCGCAAAATATACATAGGATGTATAAAAGTGGAAGTTTGTTGATAATTGGAAGTGTTCCTATAAAACCATTTAAAAGGAAATGCCGAGTATCCGTGTGTTAGAGAACATCAGTGGATACTATATGGATCTAGAAGTTCATGAGATGAACTTATAGATATTCCGGTCATTGATGACAAGTCTGGAATCCTTGATCATGCAATGTGGCTAAAGGTTAGCAAAGGAATACTAGATCACATATTACGGCAACACTATCTCATACGTGTGACGTACAGCGAAGAGATGAGAGACATGCAATTTATACAGACTTTGGCAAGGTGTTGCCATTACTCACTGTGTTCGCACTAGAGCACAGTAACATGTGGGACATGTTTGAAGATCACTATGAATATGATTCAAGGGTGATTGGCTCGCAGTGCAAGTGGGAGTCTGTTGGTATGTATGCCCTGAGAGCCAATCATGGGATGATTGGTGGGATACATAAGATTGATTTGATAAACATCAAAGGCAAGCTTCCAATTCTTTCTGGTTCAGTCATATGAGATAGTGATAGAACAGATTGAATGTCTAGAGAATGACAGTACTCAATGACGTATGCTTTCAGGTTAAGGACCTGAACAATGAGATCATACGGATGCTAAGAGTTTGTACATTCTTGTTATGTCCCTAGTCGGATGTCATTGTGGAAGGTAGATAGACAGCAATGACACACAAGACTAGATTGTGGTGTTGGTTGATGACAGAATCTCATTAGTCATGATATAGAGATATCAAACCAAACACATAGGTACTTGTTAGAGAACAAGGTACCAGACAGACCCACCGTGAGTTTGACACATGGAACCATGAGATGGTAGTCACAGTCAGTACTCACAGTGATGGTGGTGAGTGTGATTCTTAGACCTGAAATCACTGCACTCAACACATGTCGTTGGGCACACTTTGACATCATCAAACGCAGTCGTGAAACATGGGTTGTTATAAAGGTGATGATTGGGTGGCTTTGACACATGGGGATTTTGAGGGGTGAGTGATAGATATGGGATTTGTCCCTCCTAAGGGAGTTTGATATCCAAGGCCACTTGATGAGTAGGATTGAGATAGGCGTGCGCACGCATGTGTGAATCAGTATGTGATATTGATGTCATACATATCTCCTTCAATCTGCTCTGAGATCAAGAAAGTGAATGAACGTTGATAGGATGACTGTTCCATGCCTCGAGTTCATTCGGGATATCAGTGACAAAGGAATTATACATTCACTGTAACACCATTCACGGATTGTAGGATGAAAGTTGTTCTCCAACTTTCTACTTTCACTTGGGTAGCACTGATGTGTGACTAGGCACCACTCTTTGCTTGTGAAGTCATAAGTGTTATGGACTTTCACTGCCAATGTGAAATGGACCTGCAGGGTCACACACATAGGATTTAACCTGGAAGAGGAGTTTTGTCCACAAGCAATGTTTAGATTGATTACTAAAGGAGTTTAGTAATTCAATTAAACACTCAATCAGTCGATGGCTCAATATCGTATGGTTCAAGGTGTTGGACGCATTGATTGGAGTATCGGATTGATTGAAATCGCAATTGACTGATTTTGCCCAACCTGTGCTCCCAACCGATCGGCTCATGTGATGAACCGGTCGGCTGAGGTGCTGAACCGGTCGGCTGGAGTGTCCAGGCCGATCGGCTCATGCCCAGGTTGAAATGACCGGTTGAAGAGTCTGAACCGATCGGCTCAACTGGTGCAACCGACCAGTTGGGAAAGTCATGTCGGCAAGAATTTTCCTTTGGTTTCAAATTGCCTAATTCGATTGGGAATAACATTGGTATACGATACCAATTGAGAACGAAACAAGGAAAGTCTTTTTGAGCCGGATTAGGACCATGAACCGATCGGTTCAGGGCACCAACCGATCGGTTGGAGTGCCCCAAACGATCGGCTCAGGTCCAACCGATCGGCTCATTGGCCGAACCGATCGGTTCAGTTGTGAACCGATCATTTCAAGTTGCGAACCAGTTGCTTTTTGTGGAAAATTCTCGAACCCTTCTACTCCTGCTTTAGTCCCGTATTGCCGGGCACAGAGAACCCTGTCCCATGACCCGCCTATATATATAGGGGTATTGGGGGCTTCTCAAAGAACAACTCAATGCAAGCCGGTTGCTTTGCGAAGTTGTCATTCTCTCTGGTTTTGGTAACCGTGAGAGATCCCGAGCAAGTGCTTCCCGCAAAAGGGAGGTGCAGCAAGGGAAGGACAACTGCAGTTGCAACTGGTAGCAGGAGAGTGTGTTGGTGACTAGTACGTCAACAGGAGGGTGCGACTCCTTCCACTTCCTTGTGGGACAAGGAGAGTGGAGTTCCAGGTGGTCCGTGTGGACTACTTCAGAGGCGGGAGGTTTCTGCCGCTCAGGAGGACAACTGTCATCCGATAGTCCGGTAGGAGGAGGAGTCGTCAGTCCCGGTGCGACCAGGAGTTGCACAGACACCGTCCAAGACCGGAGTTGAAGACCGCGCATTGCGCGAGGTATTGTCGCCGAGCAAGCCTCGGGACAAGGTATGATTCCACAAACCATCCTTTCCTATTATATAGACGTTGACGCGTTTCCTCGGTATGGGTTGGGGGAGAAATTTTTTGTTTCCGCTGCCTTCTCTGTCTCCCCTAAAACCCAACAGTAGGTACCTCTTGCATGTTATGATGATGAAGTGCACACCTTGTGCACGATACTCTGTTAAGAAAACACCATGTGCACGATACAAGGTCAAGTATACACTCTATCCACGACATGAAGTGAAGCATATACTCCACCCGATATATCAAAACCCTAGATGATAAGTAACCCAACATGTTGATATGTACACACCATAAACAAGATATGGTGAGGAGTGTATACCTCATGGGCAATATGAGTAAAACATAGATACACTATGGGCATGATATAGGGTCAAGTATTCACCTCCTACATGATATGGTGTTAGGATTATACCCTAACCCGATATGGGTGGAAACCCTAGTTGATGATATGAAACTCGATATGTCAAACCCAAGATGATGGGTATCTCGATATGGAGATGAGTGATATCCCATGAATGATATGAGTGATACCTACATGTACCTTGTGCACGATATGAAGGAAAGTCCATACTTCATGGACGATATGTTGTCAAGTGTATACTTTAACCGATATGGTGTCGAAACCCTAGATGATAGATTGAAACACGATATACCCTATCCTTTGTGTAATGGATTATTGTAAAAGAATTAAACTAGCTTGTCGTGTAATTATATGATAGGGCTAATCCTTGAATGCATAAATGGTTATGAGCTTAATGGTCTACCCAACTTGGTAACCTGATATGTCAACCAACTTGGTAACCCGATATGATAGTCAATATAGTAACACGATATGGCAATCCAACATGGAAAACTGACATGGTATTACCACTTAAATTATACATGATGAGGCATAAACTCTATGCCCAATATGGTGCACCATGTGTATGATATGGTATCAAGTATACCATTATACTCAATATGAAGTCAAGCATCAAGTTCATATATGATATAAGAATAACTCGAACTAAGTGATAGCTAACCCGAGGTGGATACACAATATGGTCTTAGGGGATACACCCTAAACACAATATGATGATATGGTTTCACCACATGACCGATATGGATACACAACATGATGTAAATGTTGTATCTTAAACACAATATGATAGCATATGTACACCATGATGCCTGATATGGTAGGTATGCTTCAATCCAATAGATTTGACTAAGTGATATATGTTGTATGTTAAATGAAATATTAAAAGGTAATGAGTTTAGTGCAAATTGATAATGGTGATCTGATGTACCTTAAAGTGGAGAATAGAGCTAACTTAATAAAATTATAATGCAATCAGTATCTTAGTGAAGATGAAAGAGAAACTTATATTTGAATAACAATCATGTAATGAATATATGTTGATACTTCTAAAATGAGTGGAGAATGAATTAGGGTTTAATTCTTGATCACATGATCTTGAATCCTTAATTTTATTAATAAGGGGATAACCTAACCCAATGAAGGGTGATGGTATGCACTTACAACCCTAATCGGTTAGATTGAGAAATCCTAACCCTAATAATGGGAAGGATGTATTTCTCATATGTCACATAGTGATGATGTGAATTTGAAACCCTATTTGGTTAAAATAGGCAATCCTAACCCTAATAACGTGAAGGATGTATTTCTCTTGAATTGCATAGTGATGTCATATACTGTTAGAGTTTTTACCATGAAGTACTAACTATTCAACAATCATGAGATGATGAGCATAGCCATGAATGAGCTATGGTGTTTTATATGATACAAATTTAAATGAGCCTTAGAAGCCATGTTAAATATCTATACAATAAAGTATAATGATTTTACAATTTGATATCTTAAAAAATAGTTGTTGCCTAGTAATAGGTGACAAGATGTTTTATGAACCATGTGAGCTATGTGAAATACTTGTACAACAAGTATGATGAATACCTTGGTCTGAGGACCCAGAGGTAATAATTACCTGTTACAAAGGTAATAATGTTCAGTGATGATCTAAGGGTTTGAATACCAAAATCCAATAATCATGATGATGATGATGTGAAGGAATGAGAATTCCCAGTATTGTGATAAGGGACTAAGATATCGAGTGTTATACATTCAAAGTGTTCCAAAGATCTTAAAAGTACTACCACCTTCTTTATAGCATATGTTATAATTCATGTTTGAAACTTGGTTGATGCTAAAAGATACTATAATGTACCTAATTAATCAAGTGAAATCTTAGCATGTAGTTGCCCTGACCATAGATCCATTCAGTGTCAAAAATTGTTGATGGTAAAATGAGTTTAACTCGGACAACATATTTTTGAATATGCGGGGGTGAAGGATGAAGTATATCCATATGTACCAATGAAGAATCAATGTCACACCTTCCTTATTTATCACGGGATGATGTGAATCTCCTGACCAAATGAGAAATTGATGTGTAAATCCTTCTTCATTCTAAGTGGTATCATGATTGAAGTATAAAATCTCCCGACTAGGTGAGGAACTGATGTATAATCTTCCTTATCCTTATAATCTGGGAAAGCTCAGTGGTCTTATCCCGAAGAGAGTACATGCTACAACAGTAACTCTATAGCGAAGATGCCACTATACCCCAACATGCTATTTGCAGATGACATAAGATGTCCTGCCAGTAGCTGACACGAGATGTCCTGCTAAGTTGTCTCATACTGACTGAGACGGGTGAGGTCTTGAAAGCCGGCTCTACCATTAACCTTGTATGGTACCGATGCTAAATGTAATTGTGGTCAGTTGGAGTATGAATGATATACTTCATCTCCTCAGGGCATAAGTGTGATTGTAATATGTAATCAGCCGTGTAGTATATTTTCTTAAGGATCAAATACGAAAGATATTGGTTGATATGCACTCCTTTTATACATATTAGTTGGATATATGTTATTCATGTTTCTTTATATTCCTTGTAAAGTGAATAAATGATTTATTTCTCTCTCATAGATAGATGCATTATTTTAAGAGAAGAGATTACTCTGGTCTGCTTATAACAGTGATTAATCCTACTTGTTAATTTAAAAGAACCTCTGCTCAATTTTATACTATTTACATGTGATAATAATATTATCGGCGGAGAGTTATATATCTCGTTGGGATAATTGTCTCACCCTGTGGGATCCACACACTAGTACATAACCGACCTTTAGTGTCGGTTATTTAAGGCCTTTAGTGTCAGTTTCTAAGCGACACCTATGTGGGCGACGCTAAAAGCCCAACCGTTACGCGTCGGTTCAAAAATCGACGCCAAAACCCTTCGCGCGCCACCGAAAACACACCAACAGGGGACTATAGGCGTCGGTTATTAGATAAGCAACCGACGCCATATACCTTCACGCCACAGAAAGGGCGCCATCTGGGGCACTATCAATGTCAATTATTAGATAAGAAACCGACGCCATATACCTTCATGCCACAGAAAGGGCGCCATCTGGGGCACTATCAGCATCAGTTTATTAGTAATAACCGACACCATCTCACCCGCTGCCATGATCGTGCTGGCCAACACAGTCGTGTTGTCTGGCCTGCTGCCATGACCATGCTGGCCAGCACGACGGTGGTGTCTGGTCTCATTAGGAAAATCGACGTCGGTTACTAGTAGGACAACTGATGCCAGAACCATCAGCGTCAGTTTATTAGCTAAGAAACCAACACCATATACCCTAGTACGGCCGTGGTGTTAAGGAAACAGACGTAGGTTACGAGTAGGGTAACCAACACTGTAACTATGAGGTGTCGGTTTTATACAAATAATCGACACCTATTGTTTTTTTCTTCTGTCAGTCTACAGACCTGCTGTGGCTGGTCGCAGGATTAGAAACCTGCAGTTCAGTTATGAACTGCAGGTTTTACGACATCCATTGATATCAGCCAACAACAGGGCACAAACCTGCAAAATTAACAACAAAAATATTCACACATTTAGCAACCTGCAGTTCCATTTAATTTTCACACATTTAGAAACATTCATGTAGCTAGCAATCTGTAGTTCCATTCATTTTCACATTCACACATGTAGAAATATTCATATAGCAACCAACAGTTTCATTCATTTTCACTCAGACACATGTAGAAACATCCAGATCTGTAGAAACATTCACACATATATTATAATTCATAAATTCATTTACAAAATATCATTCTTTAGTCATTATTCGCTATCAACATCCCAATTATATGTTAAAACCCCCACTACTTGTATGGTTGTTACCCATTCTTCTCTTACTTCATTTAATTCTCCCATCGTATAGGGAGCATGTACATCTGGTAAGGCCTTTCTTGTAGTGTGGTCAGTTTTAAACACCTGTAAAGAGAATGATGTATATATAATTAATGAGCTATAAATAAGATATATTTCATATTATCTAATGAGACTATATAATACCTCAGGAATAGTATTGATGTCCACTGTGGCATATTTGATAATCATGTGCATAAATCACATCACATAGTATGCACATGTCCATCCGTTGTCTTGTGTATCACACTATAAATTCAAACATACAAAATATTAAAAAATACAACTAATTAAGCACTGTTCACATAAATAATATATACATTGTAGTCGGGAACTTACTTCCACGTTCTTCCAAATGATTTGCTGGTTCTTTTTCTTGGGGACCTTTCCTCCCGCCTTTTTGAACTCATCTAAACCCCTACATGTTAATGTAACACAGTACATTGCATAATTAAATAGTAATGTAATAACATATGTTAACGGATATGAAAATAAAATATTTCTCACCGGAATAATGCCATTTTCATTATGTGTCCATATTTTGAATTCAATTTACTCCCCTTAGGATCTAGATAATAGACAGTGAACGTCTCGGGGACAATAACTAGTAACTCCCAATGCATACCACTAGAGGTAAAAAAGTTAAAAATTAATAACTCAAAATCCACAATAAAAATGTAATTTTCTTAAGTCCAAATTATAATAAACAAAGTAAACTTACTCTACATTGAATGGAGCTATTATCACCATCTTCTTATTTTGAGCAAAATTTGTAAAAGCCTCACAACAGTATTGTTGAACTGACTGAGGGTCTTTATCTACTAGACTAATCAAAGATGGAATAAAAAATCCTACATGTTCGAATGCAAAATCTGCAGATATCTTGTCTAAGTAGCTGCAAAATATGTATTAATTACGCATGCATTAATAAATAAGAAACCAGATCACCAGATCCTACACAAGGTATATGGATGTATAAAGAAGATCTCACCTTATCCATAGCTCTATCACAGATGTATTTAACCAATCATATCGAAACAACTCCAAAATATCTTGTATAAATAGGTTTCTTTCGTATGATTGACCTGCAACATCTGAATCTATAGAAATAGTTATAGGACAATTTATATCATGTTCGCCTAACCATATTGCCATACCCCTACAGTTAGGACCTAACGTGACAGGTAGGTCCTGTGGAACCCAACTGGGTAATGTAGGAGGTGGAGGTGGAGGCCTTGATGCTGTGGGTGTCTTCTTTTTAACCTGTACATATATATATAATTTCAGATCAACTGACATCATATACACACACTAACAATTTAATGTAATGTAAATTTACCATACCGTTTCAGTAAAGAGGACATCCGCTTTTAGCCACAATATCACTCCACCTTCTGCCTCACCAAGCATTTCACAATCTGGGTGGGCATATGACAATGGAAGATCCATCCACTTGGAGAATATATGTACCAGGCTCACACGAATCCAAACAGCTGGTAATGGAGACCCGTGAAACATTTCTCCTGGTAGGGATGGGTAAGCCGACGCCTCTACAATGACATATTCTTTACTTTTTGGACGGCATGGCTTCAACCCCTACAAATTTTTGTGTAAAGAATGTTATATACATATATACATATCATCTTTTTTTGAAACAAATACAATTTCATATATACATATCATCTTGAATTAAAAAATTAGTTACTATATCATAAAAATACTTACATCGGATGTGCTAGGTGGTGGGTCTATAAGATTACTCCCAACCTCTACAGTAGGAGTAGAGCGAGACGCCATAGGTACTGTCTGGTAAGTGGCAGTCTGAGATGCCTTCCACTTTTTCGGTGCTTCTTCAAGTTTCCTATCAACTAGCTTATCTACTTATACATGGATAAAAGAAACGTTAGCTTCTAATTATTGAATTCTCTTTTACAGTAACATTATGAAGAAAGAATATGTTACCTCTTCTTGTAAAAGTCCCTCTTTTGGGACATGTTTGTGCTGGGATGTCCCAAAAAAAGCTTTGATGCCAACACCAACGCCTGCAGCCCTAACACGTCCAGGATGCTCTGGGTTACCCAAAGCAACTGTTAATTCATCCCTTGTGCCCTCAAGGATGAACTTGCCTTGTTTCCTCAGCTCGTGCAGCTCCCGCTAATCGCCAAAACAAAAATTTGTAATTATGTAAACGCCACAAATAATCAATATTTGAATGATTGCTGTAAGAGTTGTATTTTACCATTTTTGCAGCCGCCTCAGCAGTTGCGGGCTTCCTTATTTCTCCCTTCTTATTTTGCCTCCCAACTATCCAGACATCATGGCGAGGCAGAGGTGTTCTACCTATAGTAGAGGACTCCTGAGTAACAACAGACTGAGCAGTAGCCTCAGACTGTAGTCTTTGGCGAATGCCTGCATATCCCTTTGGACCCATTGTGTGATCATGCACATTCAGTGCACACCTTCATTTTTGTGCCTCACTGAGGGCCTAGTTAGTATGCACATTAATGATTTGGTTAGTAACACTAAATATTAATCTTGAATAGGTGAATGCAACATATATTAATGAGATTGGGACTGACGCCTAATACCTTGAATTCATCATTTTGTCTTGAAGCAACAAATACGACCCATTCTTCTTGGTCCAGGAAGTTCCACTATTCAGTGGTTGTAACGACCCCGTCTCCTGGTAACCCCCAATTAAGGGAGACCCGAAGGTCAGAGCCGTTATTCAATTAACAGGATCAAAGGTTCGACAAATAATCGATAACAATTAATAAACTTTACCAACTAAACTAAAAACTGGTATAAAATAAAACTTTGTTTACCTTTTTAAAAGATGGGATTTCTAACTTCTATCCATGAAGATGCTACTCTAACTAATCCTCCTGTGCACGTTAATTCTCATTTCATTCCACATATGCCACTTTACTGTTTGTTCTTTTCATTTGTACCTAAAACACCGACAAACAAAACGTCGGTCAGTATATCGAAATATACTGGTATGTGGGGACAACCAAAAGTTTGCACATATGGATAACAATTTAAATATCACAATCAAATTATTTAACAAGCTAATTTACACTTTTTAGTATGACATTCTCCACCGCTTTTGCCCTAACCCTGGCATACCCACCTTAGGGTGCCCTTTGCCAATGATTTAAGGCCACCTTCTCAATCCCGAACTTGGTGCCTGGGGGTCACCACTCATGGTTCCCACTAGTCATGCAATATCATAGGCCACCTTCTTGGTGCCTGGGGTCACCACTCAAGGTGTCCATTGGTCTACCCATCTGGGCCTGACCTTTGGCATCATCCATCAGGGTGGCATGTAGGTGCGAGAATCCATACTTCTATTGTTAATGTGATAATCATAGTGACTTTATAATTTGCAAATATGAACATCCAAACTGATAACTTGCAGTCAATGCGATCAATCATCCGGCAACCACGCGGGAAACTAATGCGGTTATTCATAAGCGTAACCACATGCTTGAACCAGAGCAACTTGCTGTCCAAGCAATAATGATAAAGAACAAGCAACAAGCAATCAACAAGTATCCTGAAATTAATGCATGACATCCAAGTGTTATAATTTATCCAGAAAATTATAAAGCTAGACTTGGATTCCACCTTAGTTTTTTCTAAACCACATTAGGGTTTTATTAGGGTTTTTGCCTCCATAACTCTTTTATCATATTAAATGCTCTCTTAGTTCATAAACCCTAATTTCAACACCTTAAGCCCAATTAAAGTTGATTACTTCTCCCTTCTACCAAAACTACCTTCTTTATCCTTTTAAGTTATTTCAAGGTTAGTAGACCCAATTATCACCTTTAGTTTCTTTTGGATTAACAACTCATAATTCATGATGGTCTAATTCCCATACGAACTCTATTTAGTATTAATTCTACCTTGATTCAATCGGAAACCCTAATTTCTATATTAAAGTCAATTATCCACAATATAGGGCCTTAATGCTCAAATATCTTAGGTTCATCATATTCCAACTTTAATCATGAAA
Source organism: Alisma plantago-aquatica (assembly GCA_963693085.1). Lineage (NCBI taxonomy): Eukaryota > Viridiplantae > Streptophyta > Magnoliopsida > Alismatales > Alismataceae > Alisma > Alisma plantago-aquatica. Next base: position 1,158,952,966 of record OY856412.1, on the reverse strand, counting down.
TTAGTCAAATAAAGCAATTACGAGTCGAATTAGTCAACATTAGGGTTTCAAGGCCCATTTATGCTCATCAATATATCAAAACCCTAAATTAATCTATTAAGCATATGGATTAACTCTTTAGGCATCAAAACATCTTTCTTATTAACAATAGGTTAATATTATCATAGAACATCCATATTAATCCCTTCAATTCATTAATCATCAATTAGGGTTTTTCTCATATTAAAGCATTAATGTTAGCAACTTTAACTACTTTTCGAATTAGGATCAGATTCAAACTCCAAATCTATTTTTGTTGCATTCCTTGCATTTTTCTGATAAAAATTCACATATTACATGTTTTTATCGGAGCTACCAGTAAATAGTTAGGATTTTCACGAGATTAGTACCTTTTTGGCCAGTGGCAGCGTGCCACGTGTTCCTTTTATTATTATTTTCTGGCGATTTCCTTCCTTGGCTTCACGGATCTGCTACTTGGATCCGGCTAACCCGCACGCCTGCGTCTTCTTCTCCGCGCGCCCTACTCTGTTTCCTCTGTGAAATAGAGTGCCACGGAGCAGGGCGACTCCGCGGCAGGTTCTGGTCTTCCGCCCTCTATGGATGCCCACCGATGCCTCCCTAGCTCTGGCATCCCTCTCCGTCGACCCGGGTTGCGGTACTGACCCCAGAACTCATAGCCACACGGCCGCGCTCTGCTCCAACGGAAAGATGGGTGACGCCGCAGCTGCTCCATCCACCGCATGGGAGGAGTCTCAGAGCGTGAGGGAGCGAGATAGGGTGCCGTCCGGGTTCGTGATGGTCTGCCTGAGTTGAAGGAGGGTCATATTTATAGGGTATATGGCTCGCTTAGGGTTTTCCAACTTGCCGCCGACCTTGCCTTCGGCCCCATTGGGCGTTTCTTATAGAATGAATGAAACCACCCAAAACCTGGTATGGTTGGGTGCGGAATCATCTCACGAACCCAAAGAACAACTTCCCATGTTTGCATATGGTCAGATCCATGAGGAATAATCGGGGAATAAATCTCTGTCACGCGGCTCCCTTTCCATCTCTGACTCAAGGAAGGAGATGCACAGGAAGCGTCAGATCTTGATCCGACGGCTGGCGCCATCTTCCTTTATTTTTATTTAAACCGGGAAAGTGTGACATTTACTATAATCACAAAACTTAAGGAAACTTGTTAAAATCATAACTCGCAAACCGCTTATCCAATTAAGTCCAAATTTTAAGGGAATCTTATTAAAGACTTAATCTATCATCATGCCAAAATTGAGCTCATTATATAAAGAAATCGGGTCCCTTTCTTTAGTTGAAAGTTATTACTCAATTAGGTATATTTCTCACCTAATTTCTCTTTCCTTTGCTATTAAATTATTATCTTGGATTTCCTCATACCTCAAGGAACCTTAATGGCTCGAATTCCCATCTTGGGACTGTTCCTTAGCCTTTTGATTATCTTTTATCCATTATTTCTCATTATCTCACTTATTTCTTTATTAAAATATCTTCTTTTGAGAATTTCTCTTTATTTTTCTTTTATTTTCCTCATTGGCGTTCCTTTTAACATTAGGAACCCTTGGGATACGAAATTCCACTAAGGATTACCCAATTATACCTCTTTTCACATATTTTCCACATTTCATCCATGATTTCAATTTCTTTATTAACAAGGAAATACTTAATTGATATTTTCTTTTCTTATTGCCTTTTTTTTGTAACTTTGGACTCCTTGGAACCCAAGGAATCTAAGAGTCATGAAATCCTCTTTGGATTTGCCTTCTATAGGTTTCCACACCTTTCTTATATCAAATTCTCAGTTATTCATTAATTAATTGAATATCCTTGTTATTGGGCCCAATAGCCAATAAAGCCCACAAATCAAACAACAAGGCTATTGTAAATGAAATCCATTTATTCAAAATAGATTATATCATTTATTCGTTCAAAAAAATCTTTAATATGAGAAATTATATTTCTCAGCAAATGAACCCAAAATTGGGGTTGTAACATCCTTCCCCTCTTATAAGAATTTTGTCCTCAAAATTCCATCAAGCAAGCAAACAAACAGGATAATCCATTCTTATGTCCATCAGGGCTACCATGTGGCTTTACCCTATCCATGGTGCTTTCCAAGAACCTTCATCATCTCATATTCTTCCATCTGAGTTCTTTCTTACCTTGGTATATTGTACCCTCATAGGTGACTCAGGACATTTCAGCTTCTCAAAAGATGAATAGGTTCAGGGCTTAACACACGGCTTGGGTACTTCACATAGTGCTCTAGATCGGACTCATGTAACATCATGTTATCCTGCGGGGTAAGGCTAAACACAACCATTCCCACCAATCCATCTCAAATGGACCAATTTATCGGGGATTCAGATCTCTCAGCTGTAGCTTAGAGGGGTCGGATTTTCACATTATATCCTTCCACAGTGAACTGCATGTCAGTCTGCTTTGCATCAGCTCGTGACTCATGTCACCACTGGGCTCTCTCTCAGCCATTGCACGATCAAAGCGACTTCATCTGCACATACCTGGGGTTCTTTTATGACCTTCACGAGGCCTCCTTCACTAACATCATCATAATGAAGTGGTGACCGACACAACCTCCCTATAGAACTTCTTGCATCCCGATAAAGGCTATGGCGGTTAACATTACATCTTAAGAACTGTCTCTATGTATCACCCTAAATGAGCACACATGCTCTCATCAGACCCTCTAGTCTGGATCACACTATCCATTAGTATGGGTGATAAACTATACTACAAATGAGTTCTTCACGCACCTACTTCCACCTCATGGAAGTAAACCTTCTAATCATGCTCAAGAACTTTTGAACTCACATCATGGTGTAGTTGAACCATCTCTCTTCATATGTAGTTCAACCAGATCTGTCCTTTTACAGAACTCTTCCTTTCTCATGTCATCTAGGTAAGGCAATCTACCATAACCCATATTGCATCTTGACCTTCCTTGGCCATGGGGAGACTTACCACAACATTCATAGGGATGTACTCCCATTCCCCCTCGGGAACTCTCTTTATCCTTCATATCAATGTACTGGGTTACTGGTGTTTGTTCTTCACCTCTATCATGCATGGCAACATACCACATGCAACCTCATTTTAAGCATCCAAAGTGCTATTGTCATTTACTACCTTGGTAGTACCATGGTATATCATGGTCTCCTACACTGTTAGGATTCCTCAAGCTTGATACCTCATAAACCCTAAGCCACTCTCATATGGGTTTCATTACTTTTCTTGCCAAACAAGAGCATCTGAGGTTCTATCATCATCATTTTACTACATCAAGGACTAAACTGGCTAACCAAACAACCATTAACTTGTTCATCATATCTTGTTACATCTGTGTATTAGCCAAAACACATCCTCTTTCCAACCATAGTGTTAGTCGAACAACCTCAACTTATTCTAGCTTCCAACTAAACTTGGCAGCTATATCTCAACCAGAGCATTCACTACCACTTCACCTCCTTGGGTGTCAGGTAATATTGAAGACATACACCTTCATGTTTTATACTTATCATCTCATATCAAACTCTAAGTCGGTCTTCATCAAGAAAATCTGAGTTCATCCTCATGGTGATCTCAACTTTGCATAACTTGCAATTTCCACATAGCTCATGATAAAACATCCTTACAAGATGATTTCCTTAATACTCTTAATGTTAGTAAACCATCCATGTACCATTAACTTCACAAGGGTATGTTATCATCTCTTTCAACATACCTCGTAGCAACGTTCCAACTCGCAACATCTTTTACCCTTGGTGTAAGGCATGCGTATTGTCCTATCTCTCACTCCCATAACAAAAGGAAATAAGTATTTGGATGCAGTCCAAATACAAAGTTCCTCCTGTTCCAAGAGTAGAGATGGTACAACCCACCTTGCCCGTACACTTCCAAATCCAAGTCGAAATGTGCAGCTTATATCTCTATACCACAAACATCATGATATCCACATAATTTCCTTGGAAACTGGTCTCGAACTTACTTGGTCTGAGCACAATCCTTGGTCATCTCCTCTAGGTCTATAGGGTGCCGGCACTTTTGGGGTCCTCCCTTTTCCCTTATGCATCCAGGGAGTGCCCTACTCATCTGTCGTCTGGGTCCCATGAGTTTATGAAGGTGATCAATCTCCTAACCCATGACCCTTGGACAATGATAGTTGTTACCTCCCGACCCTATGGTCATGTGCAACTAGGGAATTAGGCAACTCCTTCTTCCATCGGTCTTATCCCTCCCTGACCCTAGGATAGACTTAGGATTATATCATAGTACATGTTCAACATAGAACCTTACCCAATCCTTCATCATCTCTCTCTGCATTCTTGACTGACTTTCATCCCATCATAGGGGTCATGGCGACCTGCCTACCTTGGTCAGGTCCCATACCGGCTACCTCCATGGTAACACATCCACATGCACTTAGAGATGGTTATCTATGGGTTTAGTGGCTCATTCTCGTACCATGTACTTTTCACTTATCTTCTCAAGATCCTATGAAACCTCTTTAGGTTACCTCAAAACCAACAAAATTGGTATACACCCTACCAAAGGGTCCCTCTCCCAGGATGGGAGGAAACTACAACCTGTGACCGTAAGGTCACAACCATCCTTAGGGTTTACATTCTCATGAGCATGCCTAACCCAGCAGCTACTAAGGCACAGGTGGATCACTTACTAAACCATGCTAGGTCACCCTCGTTCTCTTTCCTCAGTATCAGATCAACTTATTCGTGAGGGGTTCATCAAACATACCCTTACCTTAAGGGGTTTCCTTTACTTCTACACATTAAGAGTACCATCCTCGAAACTATAGAGACTCGAATCTCAACATGAGCATTGGGTACACCGCTTCCCCTCTTAGTCCTAGGAACCCTAGGTTCGCCTTCGGATGTCCAACTGCATGCTCATTCTCTTAACCAGGAATCCAGCATGTCCAATATATGTCATGTACTTCCATGATCTCTTTATATGAGAAACACCACAAAGTCGAGTCCACCCTCAAGGACAACAAACTAGGTATAAAGCCTCACAACTGGTTACTTAACCCTCCTCAGGGTTTAAGGCACTATTTACCTCATTCAGCAGGTAGTCACTTATACCATGGGTACCAGAAGGTTCTTCAAGATATTATCAACCTTCAGGGATCAAACATAAGGCAACCACTATCATCCACTTAGGTGGCGTCATCCCCGACTACCCTCTGTTCCTTATGTCTTAGGGTTTTGAGCTCCCAACCTTCTTGCTTGAGGTCTGCTTTCTCTCTAGTGCTAATCCTACAACCAACCTCTCTATAAGAGGTCCTTTCTTCATGAAGGATCAAGCTCATAAGCATATCCTTACCTGGTGAAGCCTATGTTCACGCTCATGCTTACTCACGATTATCCATTATAACTTATGCTTTATCTCATAAGCCACCCATCATGATCTCTTGACTAGGGTTTCGTTTAACTGTAAACACTACTGACGCACTCTGGGTGCAAGTTATATCCTACTTGCAACATCCCTATAGGTTCTTCTGTACCCTCATCCATGAAGGAGTTACCCTTCGCTTAAACATGCACGACCCTCTCCAGAGTTGGGTCGCCAATGGTACTAGGTTATCCAACCTCTCATGGCTCGTATGACAATCCCAAGGCATGTCCAACCAAACACTCAGTCTAACTCATCATGTCATCTCTATCTCTAACCTTCACTTAGGGTTAGGGTTAACATCATCCTCAAAGGATGTGCCAGGTATTTACTTTTAATGGGGGTCTCCACCTCCCAGACTAACTCTCTCTACACATCCTCCTGCCAAGGAGGTCTATCCTCAGGTCTCTCCTGAGGGCAATGACAACTCGTGTCATACGACCTATGCATGTATCTATTCTTTTACGCTTACTCTATTAAGCTTATGTCCATGACATCTTATTTACATGCTTTTTATTAATTTGGTGGAGGATTCCTTAATCCTTATTAATCTTACCCATACCTCAAGAGGGTGAGGAAAAGAGAGAAAACCCTAATCCTTAAGGTCCTTAACAGAATTTGAGTTGAGAAAGGATGAACGAGATGAGAGAGTCCTAAAAGGTATCTTATTTCGATTCATACCCTAAGACTTTGGCCAGGCAGTCACATGGATCCGGGAGTCCTTGTATTCCGACTAGCAGTGCGGAGGAAAATCTTGCCAGCCCCCGGTCGTGATCCTTTTCTAGACACCTCTGTCTTTCGGATAATCCTCTAATAACTCCCTCAGTTCTATGGAATTTGTAAAATTTAATATTTATTAAAGATTAAATGAGGAACCTATGCTCTGATACCAATTGTAATGACCCCGTCTCCTGGTAACCCCCAATTAAGGGAGACTCGAAGGTCAGAGCCGTTATTCAATTAACAGGATCAAAGGTTCGACAAATAATCGATAACAATTAATAAACTTTACCAACTAAACTAAAAACTGGTATAAAATAAAACTTTGTTTACCTTTTTAAAAGATGGGATTTCTAACTTCTATCCATGAAGATGCTACTCTAACTAATCCTCCTGTGCACGTTAATTCTCATTTAATTCCACATATGCCACTTTACTGTTTGTTCTTTTCATTTGTACCTAAAACATCGACAAACAAAACGTCGGTCAGTATATCGAAATATACTGGTATGTGGGGACAACCAAAAGTTTGCACATATGGATAACAATTTAAATATCACAATCAAATTATTTAACAAGCCAATTTACACTTTTTAGTATGACATTCTCCACCGCTTTTTCCCTAACCCTGGCATACCCACCTTAGGGTGCCCTTTGCCAATGACTTAAGGCCACCTTCTCAATCCCGAGCTTGGTGCCTGGGGGTCACCACTCATGGTGCCCACTAGTCATGCAATATCATAGGCCACCTTCTTGGTGCCTAAGGTCACCACTCAAGGTGTCCATTGGTCTACCCATCTGGGCCTGACCTTTGGCATCATCCATCAGGGTGGCATGTAGGTGCGAGAATCCATACTTCTATTGTTAATGTGATAATCATAGTGACTTTATAATTTGCAAATATGAACATCCAAACTGATAACTTGCAGTCAATGCGATCAATCATCCGGCAACCACGCGGGAAACTAATGCGGTTATTCATAAGCGTAACCACATACCTGATCCAGAGCAACTTGCTGTCCAAGAAATAATGATAAAGAACAAGCAACAAGCAATCAACAAGTATCCTGAAATTAATGCATGACATCCAAGTGTTATAATTTATCCAGAACATTCTAAAGCTAGACTTGGATTCCACCTTAGTTTTTTCTAAACCACATTAGGGTTTTATTAGGGTTTTTGCCTCCATAACTCTTTTATCATATTAAATGCTCTCTTAGTTCATAAACCCTAATTTCAACACCTTAAGCCCAATTAAAGTTGATTACTTCTCCCTTTTACCAAAACTACCTTCTTTATCCTTTTAAGTTATTTCAAGGTCAGTAGACCCAATTATCACCTTTAGTTTCTTTTGGATTAACAACTCATAATTCATGATGGTCTAATTCCCATACGAACTCTATTTAGTATTAATTCTACCTTGATTCAATCGGAAACCCTAATTTCTATATTAAAGTCAATTATCCACAATATAGGGCCTTAATGCTCAAATAGCTTAGGTTCATCATATTCCAACTTTAATCATGAAATTAGTCAAATAAAGCAATTACGAGTCGAATTAGTCAACATTAGGGTTTCAAGGCCCATTTATGCTCATCAATATATCAAAACCCTAAATTAATCTATTAAGCATATGGATTAACTCTTTAGGCATCAAAACATCTTTCTTATTAACAACAGGTTAATATTATCATAGAACATCCATATTAATCCCTTCAATTCATTAATCATCAATTAGGGTTTTTCTCATATTAAAGCATTAATGTTAGCAACTTTAACTACTTTTTGAATTAGGATCAGATTAAAACTCCAAATATATTTTTTTTGCATTCCTTGCATTTTTTTGATAAAAATTCACATATTACATGTTTTTATCGGAGCTACAAGTAAATAGTTAGGATTTTCACGAGATTAGTACCTTTTTGGCCAGTGGCAGCGTGCCACGTGTTCCTTTTATTATTATTTTCTGGCGATTTCCTTCCTTGGCTTCGCGGATCTGCTGCTTGGATCCGGCTCCCTTGCGACCCGGCTAACCCGCACGCCTACGTCTTCTTCTCCGCGCGCCCTACTCTGTTTCCTCTGTGAAACAGAGTGCCACGGAGCAGGGCGACTCCGCCTACAGGTTCTGGTCTTTCGCCCTCTATGGATGCCCACCGATGCCTCCCTAGCTCTGGCATCCCTCTCCGTCGACCCGGGTTGCGGTACTGACCCCAGAACTCATAGCCACACGGCCGCGCTCTGCTCCAACGGAAAGACAGGCGACGCCGCAGCTGCTCCATCCACCGCATGGGAGGAGTCTCATAGCGTGAGGGAGCGAGATAGGGCGCCGTCCGGGTTTGTGATGGTCTGCCTGAGTTGAAGGAGGGTCATATTTATAGGGTATATGGCTCGCTTAGGGTTTTCCAACTTGCTGCCGACCTTACCTTCGGCCCCATTGGGCGTTTCTTATAGAATGAATGAAACCACCCAAAACCTGGTATGGTTGGGTGCGAAATCATCTCACGAACCCAAAGAACAACTTTCCATGTTTGCATATGGTCAGATCCATGAGGAATAATCGGGGAATAAATCTCTGTCACGCGGCTCCCTTTCCCTCTCTGACTCGAGGAAGGAGATGCACAGGAAGCGTCGGATCTTGATCCGACGGCTGGCGCCATCTTCCTTTATTTTTATTTAAATCGGGAAAGTGTGACATTTACTTTAATCACAAAACTTAAGGAAACTTGTAAAAATCATAACTCGCAAACCGCTTATCCAATTAAGTCCAAATTTTAAGGGAATCTTATTAAAGACTTAATCTATCATCATGCCAAAATTGAGCTCATTATATAAAGAAATCGGGTCCCTTTCTTTAGTTTAAAGTTATTACTCAATTAGGTATATTTCTCACCTAATTTCTCTTTCCTTTGCTATTAAATTATTATCTTAGATTTCCTCAGACCTCAAGGAACCTTAATGGCTCGAATTCCCATCTTGGGACTGTTCCTTAGCCTTTTGATTATCTTTTATCCATTATTTCTCATTATCTCACTTATTTCTTTATTAAAATATCTTCTTTTGAGAATTTCTCTTTATTTTTCTTTTATTTTCCTCATTGGTGTTCCTTTTAACATTAGGAATCATTGGGATACGAAATTCCACTAAGGATTACCCAATTATACATCTTTTCACATATTTTCCACATTTCATCCATGATTTCAATTTCTTTATTAACAAGGAAACACTTAATTGATATTTTCTTTTCTTATTGCCTTTTTTTTGCAACTTTGGACTCCTTGGAACCCAAGGAATCTAAGAGGCACGCAATCCTCTTTGGATTTGCCTTCTAGAGGTTTCCACACCTTTCTTATATCAAATTCTCAATTATTCATTAATTAATTGAATATCCTTGTTATTGGGCCCAATAGCCAATAAAGCCCACAAATCAAACAACAAGGCCAAATTAAATGAAATCCATTTATTCAAAATAGATTATATCATTTATTCGTTCAAAAAAAATCTTTAATATGAGAAATTATATTTCTCAGCAAATGAACCCAAAATTGGGGTTGTAACATCCTTCCCCTCTTATAAGAATTTTGTCCTCAAAATTCCATCAAGCAAGCAAACAAACAGGATAATCCATTCTTATGTCCATCAGGGCTACCATGTGGCTTTACCCTATCCATGGTGCTTTCCAAGAACCTTCATCATCTCATATTCTTCCATCTGAGTTCTTTCTTACCTTGGTATATCGTACCCTCATAGGTGACTCAGGACATTTCAGCTTCTCAAAAGCTGAATAGGTTCACGGCTTAACACACGGCTTGGGTACCTCACATAGTGCTCTAGATCGGACTCATGTAACATCATGTTATCCTGAGGGGTAAGGCTAAACACAACCATTCCCACCAATCCATCTCAAATGGACCAATTTATCGGGGATTCAGATCTCTCAGCTGTAGCTTAGAGGGGTCGGATTTTCACATTATATTCTTCCACAGTGAACTGCATGTCAGTCTGCTTTGCATCAGCTCGTGACTCATGTCACCACTGGGCTCTCTCTCAGCCATTGCACGATCAAAGCAACTTCATCTGCACATACCTGGGGTTCTTTTATGACCTTCGCGAGGCCTCCTTCACTAACATCATCATAATGAAGTGGTGACCGACACAACCTCCCTATAGAACTTCTTGCATCCTGATAAAGGCTATGGTGGTTAACATTACATCTTAAGAACTATCTCTATGTATCACCCTAAATGAGCACACATGCTCTCATCAGACCCTCTAGTCTGGATCACACTATCCATTAGTATGGGTGATAAACTATACTACAAACGAGTTCTTCACGCACCTACTTCCACCTCATGGAAGTAAACCTTCTAATCATGCTCAAGAACTTTTGAACTCGCATCATGGTGTAGTTGAACCATCTCTCTTCATATGTAGTTCAACCAGATCTGTCCTTTTACAGAACTCTTCCTTTCTCATGTCATCTAGGTAAGGCAATCTACCATAACCCATATTGCATCTTCACCTTCCTTGGCCATGGGGAGACTTACCACAACATTCATAGGGATGTACTCCCATTCCCCCTCGGGAACTCTCTTTATCCTTCATATCAATGTACTGGGTTACTGGTGTTTGTTCTTCACCTCTATCATGCATGGCAACATACCACATGCAACCTCATTTTAAGCATCCAAAGTGCTATTGTCATTTACTACCTTGGTAGTACCATGGTATATCATGGTCTCCTACACTATTAGGATTCCTCAAGCTTGATACCTCATAAACCCTAAGCCACTCTCATATGGGTTTCATTACTTTTCTTGCCAAACAAGAGCATCTGAGGTTCTATCATCATCATTTTACTACATCAAGGACTAAACTGGCTAACCAAACAACCATTAACTTGTTCATCATATCTTGTTACATCTGTGTATTAGCCAAAACACATCCTCTTTCCAACCATAGGGTTAGTCGAACAACCTCAACTTATTCTAGCTTCCAACTAAACTTGGCAACTATATCTCAACCAGAGCATTCACTACCACTTCACCTCCTTGGGTGTCAGGTAATATTGAATACATACACCTTCATGTTTTATACTTATCATCTCATATCAAACTCTAAGTCGGTCTTCATCAAGAAACTCTGAGTTCATCCTCATGGTGATCTCAACTTTGCATAACTTGCAATTTCCACATAGCTCATGATAAAACATCCTTACAAGATGATTTCCTTAATACTCTTAATGTTAGTAAACCATCCATGTACCATTAACTTCACAAGGGTATGTTATCATCTCTTTCCACATACCTCATAGCAACGTTCCAACTCGCAACATCTTTTACCCTTGGTGTAAGGCATGCATATTGTCCTATCTCTCACTCCCATAACAAAAGGAAATAAGTATTTGGCTGCAGTCCAACTACAAAGTTCCTCCTGTTCCAAGAGTAGAGATGGTACAACCCACCTTGCCCGTACACTTCCAAATCCAAGTCTAAATGTGCAGCTTATATCTCTATGCCAAAAATATCATGATATCCACATAATTTCCTTGGAAACTGGTCTCTAACTTACTTGGTCTGAGCACAATCCTTGGTCATCTCCTCTAGGTCTATAGGGTGCCGACACTTTTGGGGTCCTCCCTTTTCCCTTATGCATCCAGAGAGTGCCCTACTCATCTGTCGTCTGGGTCCCATGAGTTTATGAAGGTGATCAATCTCCTAACCCATGACCCTCGGACAATGATAGCTGTTACCTCCCGACCCTATGGTCATGTGCAACTAGGGAATTAGGCAACTCCTTCTTCCATCGGTCTTATCCCTCCCTGACCCTAGGATAGACTTAGGATTATATCATAGTACATGTTCAACATAGAACCTTACCCAATCCTTCATCATCTCTCTCTGCATTCTTGACTGACTTTCATCCCATCATAGGGGTCATGGCAACCTGCCTACCTTGGTCAGGTCCCATACCGGCTACCTCCATGGTAACACATCCACATGCACTTAGAGATGGTTATCTATGGGTTTACTGGCTCATTCTCGTACCATGTACTTTTCACTTAGCTTCTCAAGATCCTATGAAACCTCTTTAGGTTATCTCAAAACCAACAAAATTGGTATACACCCTACCAAAGGGTCCCTCTCCCAAGATGGGAGGAAACTACAACCTGTGACCGTAAGGTCACAACCATCCTTAGGGTTTACATTCTCATGAGCATGCCTAACCCAGCAGCTACTAAGGCACAGGTGGATCACTTACTAAACCATGCTAGGTCACCCTCGTTCTCTTTCCTCAGTATCAAATCAACTTATTCGTGAGGGGTTCATCAAACATACCCTTACCTTAAGGGGTTTCCTTTACTTCTACACATTAAGAGTACCATCCTCGAAACTATAGAGACTCGAATCTCAACATGAGCATTGGGTACACCGCTTCCCGTCTTAGGCCTAGGAACCCTAGGTTCGCCTTCGAGTGTCCAACTGCATGCTCATTCTCTTAACCAGGAATCCAGCATGTCCAATATATGTCATGTACTTCCATGATCTCTTTATATGAGAAACACCACAAAGTCGAGTCCACCCTCAAGGACAACCAACTAGGTATAAAGCCTCACAACTGGTTACTTAACCCTCCTCAGGGTTTAAGGCACTATTTACCTCATCCAGCAGGTAGTCACTTATACCATGGGTAGCAGAAGGTTCTTTAAGATATTATCAACCTTCAGGGATCAAACATAAGGCAGCCACTATCATCCACTTAGGTGGCGTCATCCGTGACTACCCTCTGTTCCTTATGTCTTAGGGTTTTGAGTTCCCAACCTTCTTGCTTGAGGTCTGCTTTCTCTCTAGTGCTAATCCTACAACCAACCTCTCTATAAGAGGTCCTTTCTTCATGAAGGATCAAGCTCATAAGAATATCCCTACCTGGTGAAGCCTATGTTCACGCTCATGCTTACTAACGATTATCCATTATAACTTATGCTTTATCTCATAAGCCACCCATCATGATCTCTTGACTAGGGTTTCATTTAACTGTCAACACTACTGATGCACTCTGGGTGCAAGTTATATCCTACTTGCAACAGCCCTATAGGTTCTTCTCTACCCTCATCCATGAAGGAGTTACCCTTTGCTCAAACATGCACGACCCTCTCCAGGGTTGGGTCACCAAAGGTACTAGGTTATCCAACCTCTCATGGCTCGTATGACAATCCCAAAGCATGTCCAACCAAACACTCAGTCTAACTCATCATGTCATCTCTATCTCTAACCTTCACTTAGGGTTAGGGTTAACATCATCCTCAAAGGATGTGCCAGGTATCTACTTTTAATGGGGGTCTCCACCTCCCAGACTAACTCTCTCTACACATCCTCCTGCCAAGGAGGTCTATCCTCAGGTCTCTCCTGAGGGCATACGACCTATGCATGTATCTATTCTTTTACGCTTACTCTATTAAGCTTATGTCCATGACATCTTATTTACATGCTTTTTATTAATTTGGTGGAGGATTCCTTAATCCTTATCAATCTTACCCATACCTCAAGAGGGTGAGGAAAAGAGAGAAAACCCTAATCCTTAAGGTCCTTAACAGAATTTGAGTTGAGAAAGGATGAACGAGATGAGAGAGTCCTAAAAGGTATCTTATTTCGATTCATACCCTAAGACTTTGGCCAGGCAGTCACACGGATCCGGGAGTCCTCGTATTCTGACTAGCGGTGCGGAGGAAAATCTTGCCATCCCCCGGTCGTGATCCTTTTCTAGACACCTCTGTCTTTCGGATAATCCTCTAATAACTCCCTCGGTTCTATGGAATTTGTAAAATTTAATAATTATTAAAGATTAAATGAGGAACCTATGCTCTGATACCAATTGTAACGACCCCGTCTCCTGGTAACCCCCAATTAAGGGAGACCCGAAGGTCAGAGCCGTTATTCAATTAACAGGATCGAAGGTTCGACAAATAATCAATAACAATTAATAAACTTTACCAACTAAACTAAAAACTGGTATAAAATAAAACTTTATTTACCTTTTTAAAAGATGTGATTTCTAACTTCTATCCATGAAGATGCTACTCTAACTAATCCTCCTGTGCACGTTAATTCTCATTTAATTCCACATATGCCACTTTACTGTTTGTTCTTTTCATTTGTACCTAAAACACCGACAAACAAAACGTCGGTCAGTATATCGAAATATACTGGTATGTGGGGACAACCAAAAGTTTGCACATATGGATAACAATTTAAATATCACAATCAAATTATTTAACAAGCCAATTTACACTTTTTAGTATGACATTCTCCACCGCTTTTTCCCTAACCCTGGCATACCCACCTTAGGGTGCCCTTTGCCAATGACTTAAGGCCACCTTCTCAATCCCGAGCTTGGTGCCTGGGGGTCACCACTCATGGTGCCCACTAGTCATGCCATATCATAGGCCACCTTCTTGGTGCCTGGGGTCACCACTCAAGGTGTCCATTGGTCTACCCATCTGGGCCTGACCTTTGGCATCATCCATCAGGGTGGCATGTAGGTGCGAGAATCCATACTTCTATTGTTAATGTGATAATCATAGTGACTTTATAATTTGCAAATATGAACATCCAAACTGATAACTTGCAGTCAATGCGATCAATCATCCGGCAACCACGCGGGAAACTAATGTAGTTATTCATAAGCATAACCACATACATGATCCAGAGCAACTTGCTGTCTAAGAAATAATGATAAAGAACAAGCAACAAGCAATCAACAAGTATCCTGAAATTAATGCATGACATCCAAGTGTTATAATTTATCCAGAACATTCTAAAGCTAGACTTGGATTCCACCTTAGTTTTTTCTAAACCACATTAGGGTTTTATTAGGGTTTTTGCCTCCATAACTCTTTTATCATATTAAATGCTCTCTTAGTTCATAAACCCTAATTTCAACACCTTAAGACCAATTAAAGTTGATTACTTCTCCCTTTTACCAAAACTACCTTCTTTATCCTTTTAAGTTATTTCAAGGTCAGTAGACCCAATTATCACCTTTAGTTTCTTTTGGATTAACAACTCATAATTCATGATGGTCTAATTCCCATACGAACTCTATTTAGTATTAATTCTACCTTGATTCAATCGGAAACCCTAATTTCTATATTAAAGTCAATTATCTAAAATATAGGGCCTTAATGCTCAAATAGCTTAGGTTCATCATATTCCAACTTTAATCATGAAATTAGTCAAATAAAGCAATTACGAGTCGAATTAGTCAACATTAGGGTTTCAAGGCCCATTTATGCTCATCAATATATCAAAACCCTAAATTAATCTATTAAGCATATGGATTAACTCTTTAGGCATCAAAACATCTTTCTTATTAACAATAGGTTAATATTATCATAGAACATCCATATTAATCCCTTCAATTCATTAATCATCAATTAGGGTTTTTCTCATATTAAAGCATTAATGTTAGCAACTTTAACTACTTTTCGAATTAGGATCAGATTCAAAGTCCAAATCTATTTTTGTTGCATTCCTTGCATTTTTCTGATAAAAATTCACATATTACATGTTTTTATCGGAGCTACCAGTAAATAGTTAGGATTTTCACGAGATTAGTACCTTTTTGGCCAGTGGCAGCGTGCCACGTGTTCCTTTTATTATTATTTTTTGGCGATTTCCTTCCTTGGCTTCGTGGATCTGCTGCTTGGATCCGGCTCCCTTGTGACCCGGCTAACCCGCACACCTGCGTCTTCTTCTCCGCGCGCCCTACTCTGTTTTCTCTGTGAAACAGAGTGCCACGGAGCAGGGCGACTCCGCCGACAGGTTCTGGTCTTCCGCCCTCTATGGATGCCCACCGATGCCTCCCTAGCTCTGGCATCCCTCTCCGTCGACCTGGGTTGCGGTACTGACCCCAGAACTCATAGCCACACGGCCGCGCTCTGCTCCAATGGAAAGACGGGCGACGCCGCAGCTGCTCCATCCACCGCATGGGAGGAGTCTCAGAGCGTGAGGGAGCGAGATAGGGCGCCGTCCGGGTTCGTGATGGTCTGCCTGAGTTGAAGGAGGGTCATATTTATAGGGTATATGGCTCGATTAGGGTTTTCCAAGTTTCCGCCGACCTTGCCTTCGGCCCCATTGGGCGTTTCTTATAGAATGAATGAAACCACCCAAAACTTGGTATGGTTGGGTGCGGAATCATCTCACGAACCCAAAGAACAACTTTCCATGTTTGCATATGGTCAGATCCATGAGGAATAATCGGGGAATAAATCTCTATCACGCGGCTCCCTTTCCCTCTCTGACTCGAGGAAGGAGATGCACAGGAAGCGTCAGATCTTGATCCGACGGCTGGCACCATCTTCCTTTATTTTTATTTAAATCGGGAAAGTGTGACATTTACTATAATCACAAAACTTAAGGAAACTTGTAAAAATCATAACTCGCAAACCGCTTATCCAATTAAGTCCAAATTTTAAGGGAATCTTACTAAAGACTTAGTCTATCATCATGCCAAAATTGAGCTCATTATATAAAGAAATCGGGTCCCTTTCTTTAGTTAAAAGTTATTACTCAATTAGGTATATTTCTCACCTAATTTCTCTTTCCTTTGCTATTAAATTATTATCTTGGATTTCCTCAGACCTCAAGGAACCTTAATGGCTCTAATTCCCATCTTGGGACTGTTCCTTAGCCTTTTGATTATCTTTTATCCATTATTTCTCATTATCTCACTTATTTCTTTATTAAAATATCTTCTTTTGAGAATTTCTCTTTATTTTTCTTTTATTTTCCTCATTGGTGTTCCTTTTAACATTAGGAATCCTTGGGATACGAAATTCCACTAAGGATTACCCAATTATACCTCTTTTCACATATTTTCCACATTTCATCCATGATTTCAATTTCTTTATTAACAAGGAAATACTTAATTGATATTTTCTTTTCTTATTGCCTTTTTTTTTGCAACTTTGGACTCCTTAGAACCCAAGGAATATAAGAGGCATGAAATCCTCTTTGGATTTGCCTTCTAGAGGTTTCCACACCTTTCTTATATCAAATTCTCAGTTATTCATTAATTAATTAAATATCCTTGTTATTGGGCCCAATAGCCAATAAAGCCCACAAATCAAACAACAAGGCTATTGTAAATGAAATCCATTTATTCAAAATAGATTATATCATTTATTCATTCAAAAAAAATCTTTAATATGAGAAATTATATTTCTCAGCAAATGAACCCAAAATTGGGGTTGTAACAGTGGCTGTCTTCTTCCTCTTGTCACCTTCTTTTATGTATTCTCGGGTGAGATTTGTCCTATAGTTCCTTAGGACTCTCCCTCAGCGTTGCATCACACATTTACGATGTAGCTTTTCATCCAAATCAAATATACTCTGCAAAATAGAATTGCTATTAACTAGTATCCAAAAAATTAGTAATCTACAAAATAGAATTGCAAATTAATAATAACTCACGTATAAATCCTTCCATATTATGTCTTTCTTCTCCTTAGGAACTTTATGCCAAGTATCTATCTTACAACCGCAATGGCTACGAGTAACATACCCAAGATATGAAACAAACGAATTGCAATTCACACCAGATGCATTTCCTGCATTATCAAAATCCACAACAAGTTTGGGTCCATTGCCCTTTTGTGCTATTAACTTCTTCATCATAGTGATGCCCCTTTTCTTGTCAACTTTTTGGTGCTACTGATCAAGTGCCTCAAGTGCTTCAGATGGTACATGTGCATCATCAACCTAAAATTTGACAAAATAAACGCATTTACAAGATATAACTATAAATGGACATATAGATATAAATATATGATATATTTTTAAAACTTACATTGTGAGGCAGCGCATTGATGTCCTCACCCTCACGGTAATCATTAGCACGATCATCAAGAAAATGCACAGCCATCTGAAAATTCACATTCACATTGTAAAGTTCACATTGTAAAGTAATTCAAATTGTAAAGCTCACATTGTAAAGTTCACATTCACATTGTAAAGTTCACATTGTAAAGTAATTCACATTGTAAAATTCACATTTTAAAGTTCACATTCACATTGTAAAGTAATTCACATTGTAAAGTTCACATTTAGAAAAATAAAACATATAAAAAAAATATAAACATGCCTCTAATATTGCGATTTTTTATCAATTAACAATCCTTCATTGTGATCTCCGCACACATACAAGTCATCATTAGCTTCAATATTTGCTGGTGTTGGCAACCCAACTGAGAATGGACTGGAGTCATCATACTTATCATAGTAATGTTCTTCATCTATAGGATCTTCAATGAACTCTCTTTTACCATGAAGAACAACTGACCATTTATCATTTGCAGGATCATCGATATAAAATACTTGTTTCTCTTGTGATGCCAATATGAATGGTTCACCCTTCTTGCCGATCTTTTCAAAGTTCACTAAAATGAAACCCAATTCATCCACTATAACTCCTTTGGTGTTATCAACCCAATTACATTTGAAGAGAGAAATTCTGAAATCTATGTAGTCAAACTCCCATATGTCTTCAATGACACCGTAATATAACATTTTAGCTTCACGTGGACTCTTATCCTTTGCACTTGCAAAAAACATAGTCGATGCTTGAAGGGTGACCCCGTTATTTTGGACGACACTCTTATCATCTTGGCACTTTGTGTAATATGTGAATCCATTAATGTCATACCCTTCATAAGACATAATAGTCAATTTTGGTTTAAAGGCGAGGCATTTGATAGTTTCAGTAATATCATCTGGTGTTTGAGATAGTTGATGTAAGACTTTATCTTCAAACCACTTAATAAATGTCTTGTTATGCTCTCTAGCAAGCCACATTGTATTGGCTCGAGGATATTGTCTCTTGATGAAATTGGTATGTTCCTCGATATAAACGTTCACTTCATCCATGTTGTGTAAAATATACAAGTGACCTTGTTCCAACTGCTCACGGCTGATTACTTTCACACGTGATCCCAAAATTCCTTTGCCAAATTGCTCGTCAATATTCTTGTCATTATCAAGAGTGTCATTACCACTGAGAAAGTCATTGCAAAAATCCGTAACCTCTCTCGCCACATAACCCTCGATAATACTCCCTTCAGGCCGATAACGGTTTCGAACATCACTTTTAAAAATTCTCATGTATCGTTCAAAGGGATACATCCAATGCAAGAAAACTGGTCCCAACATTTTCACTTCCCTAGTCAAGTGGACAACAAGATGTACCATGATATCAAAGAACGACAGAGGAAAACACATCTCAAGCTGACATAGGGTAACAACCACTTCTCTTTGCAATTTATCGAGAGTATCAGGGTCAATAACTTTGCTGCACAGACTGTTGAAAAAGAAACAAAGTCTGGTGATTGCAAACCTTACATGCTTCGACAATATAGATCTAATTGCCACAGGCAATATTTGTTGCATTAGAGTGTGACAATCATGAGATTTAAGACCTATCAACTTCAGATCTTTCATTGATACCAATCTACGGATGTTGGATGAGTAACCCTGTGGCACCTTAACATTTACCAAACATTCACAAAAAACTTTCTTCTCCGTTTTAGACAATGTATAACAAGCGGGAGGTAAGTATGTTCTCTGATTTTTCATTTCACGAAATTCTGTTAATTATGACCTTATTCCCATTTCACGTAGGTCCAGTCTGGATTTTATCCCATCTTTAGTCTTACCTGGTATATTCAACAAAGTACTAATGACACTATCACAAACATTTTTCTCAACGTGCATGACATCGATACAATGCCTGACTGTCAAAGAACTCCAATAAGGAAGATCCCAAAATATTGACTTCTTCTTGAATAAAGATTTGTCACTCCATGTGGCCATAGTACATTGTGATCTCTTACCAAATTCATTGACAAAGTTTTTTACTCTTTCATAAACAACCTCCCCTGGTTTAGGTTTAGGTGCACTTCGTTCCTCATTCCATCCATTGAATGCTTTGCGCTTCCTACGATACAGATGCAATTTTGTAAGAAACCTTCGATGACCGAGATATACAGTCTTACCGCCATATTTTAGTCTTGTTGAATCAGTGTTCTCTTCACATATAGGACACACTTTAGCCCCTTTGACACTATATCCAGACAAATTCCCATATGCTGGAAAGTCATTAATAGTGCAAAACAACATAGCATGCAAACGAAATGTCTCTCTTCGTGAAACATCATAGGTCATCACACCTTCACCCCAGAGTTTCTTTAAGTCATCAATCAGAGGTTCAAGATAAACATCGATGTCATTTACAGGTTGTTTAGGGCCCGATATCAACAACGACATCATTACGTACTTATTTTTCATACACATCCAGGGAGGAAGATTGTATATAAGAAGCATGACTGGCCAAGTGCTATGTTGGCTGCTCAATGTCCCGTACGGATTCATCCCATCTGTACAAAGCCCAAGTCTTAGATTCTTGACTTCTTCACCAAATTCAGGATACAATAGATCAATCTTCTTCCACTGTGGGGAATCAGACGTATGTCGTAGGATCCCATCATTATTTTTCTTAACATCTGCATGCCACCTCAAATTCTTCGCATCTATTAGATTGGCAAACAAGCGTTGAAACCGTGATATTATAGGTAGATACCACATCACCATGGCAGGAGAACCAGTTTTAGACTCCCCCGAAGTCGTCAATTTATATCGTGACGCACCACATTTTGGACAATCTTTCAACTCCACATAGTCCTTTTGAAATAATACACAATCATTCAGGCATGCATGTATCTTCTTGGCATCCATTCCCATTGGGCACAACAATTTCTTTACTTGGTATGTTGAGATTGGCAGCTCGTTTCCTTCAAGAAGCATTTCTTTCAACAAAGACAACAATGACGTGAAGCTTTTGTCACTCCATCTATCGTTAGCTTTCAGCTTATACAATCTCAACATAGTGCTAAGGTTCGTAAACTTAGTACAACATGTGTATAACGATATCTCAGCATCATGCATAATGTTTCTAAAAATGGGAGGTGGATCGGTGTGCTCTACCCCACAACTATCCAACATCACATCAATGATGTCTACTGGAACTGGTTCATTCACATCTATGTCATCGTAGGCAATTTCTTCTTCCACACAAGCACTGCTATCAACATCTACTGGTTTCGGGTTTGAAATCTCTCCATACCAGTGCCATTCTGTATAGCCTTGTACAATCCCGTTGCACATGACATGACTTTTGATTTCGTCACCAGTGCTGACTTTCAAGTTGTTACCGCAATGCCTACATGGATAATAGAACCTATCTCCAGGTTGTTTCCTATGTTCCTCGGCAAATCTAATAAACTGGTCAAGACCAAATATAAACTCTGGGGTGCAGTGATTGTGAATGGACATCCATGATCTATCCATTCTATGATCAAAGAGAAAACAAGTATATATTAGGACAAGATTAGGGTATACACTCACATCCTAAGTGAGATTAGGTGTTCAAGAACAGTCCCAAATCGGGGACTATCCAAGATTTACACCTATTTTCTAGACCCATCCGGTTTTCTATTTGTTTATCTTATTTGCAATTAGGGGTAGACACTAGATTCTGATGGTAATCATCCCAGCCATGCTAACTATATATTATCTAGACCCATCCGATGTTGAAGTAGACAGTGCGGGACATGAAATGAAAGTGCCTTTATTAAGCATTTCTATGGTGGTAACATTTGATAGTGTCCAATACAAAATAACGATTGGGCCTGTGGCTAGAATGTGATGCGCTACATGGAAAATATTGTCAGATTAGGAGGTATAATGAAGCCAGACTCCATACAAACAATATATAATTTAGTGATTGTTCATTCTAATTTATACCAATGTACAAGTAATATAAAGAACAATGATTGTTCACTTTCTAGGCCAAAAAACACATGTGATGTCATTCTTATATATAATAAATGTGTACCACCTATCCCATCCTTGAACACCTAATCTCACTAGTAAGTGTATAATGTGTATTGGGTTTTCAAAAAAATTTCGACAACATTTCCCCGCTGTTCTCTAAGTACATATGTACTTAGAGAACAAACGGGGAAATGCTACCAAAATTTTCTTGAAAACTCAATACACATTATACACTTACATCCTAAGTGAGATTAGGTGTTCAAGAACAGTCCCAAACTGGGGACTATCCAAGATTTACTCCTAATGACTAAATCTTGGACGGGTTTCTAGGCCAACAAACGCAATAATAGATATGTACATGTTAGGGTTTCATCACAATTGATGTTGGGGTTTCATCAATGTTAGGGTTTAATCAAATCAAATTAGGATGCTAGAATGGTCAAGTTTAAATCTTATTTCAACATGCATCAAAATTTACTGAATTAGGTCAAGCATTAGGATTAGAAGCACAAATATATGCAAGCAAAAGATTTATTCGTATCCTAGAATTTACATAAAGCATTACATAAAGATTTGTTCATATCCTTACCAACAGCAAACATGCTGTGTTGGCCTACCACGGCCGTGCTGGGCAGCACGACCGTGGTAGGCCAACACAGCCACGGTTGTGTTTGCTGTAGGTAAGGAGCTAGGGAGAAGGAAGAACAGAGGCTACGGCTACCTGGAGGCTACGGCGGACAACAGGTAGGCAGGCGACATGGTAGGGAGGACGGCGGCGAGCACGAAGCAAGCAGTGGTGACGACAAGGAGGATGGCGTGCGGCGGCAAAGAGGACGGCGGCGGCAACATAGAGCAGCAGCAGCAACATTCGGCGTCGATGGTGAGCAAGCAGCAGGCAGCGTCGGCGGCGAGCGAGAAGCAGCAGGTGGCGAGCAGCAGCGGGCGGGCGGGTGGCGACGTAGCAAGAGCAGAGAAAGGGAAATAGTTTCTTCACGATGAAACAGAAGAAAGGGGAACAATTGCTGTTCGTGGGTATATTAAGTTGGTAAACGACGTCAATTATCTAAAACAAACGACACCTTAACGCTTCGGCGTCGGTTGTTCTTTAAAAACTGACGTCCAATTAGACAAATTTTGCCCTAAAAAATTTGGCGGGAACCATTATCGGCGTCGGTTATCAAAGGATAACTGACACCTAAGTTGGAATTTTTCACGCAAATTTTCATCTTATATAGGCGTCAGTTAGATGTTAAAAAACCGACGCTGTATGTGACACTTTGGGGCCAATTTTTTTCACTCGAAAATTGTATTTCGCGGGCGATATTAGGCGTCGGTTTTCTGTTACCAAGCCGACGCTGAATACAAAGCGGTACCCGTGTCTTGACTATAGACGTGGTTTACCTACATCACCGACGTTGAATGTTATAGGCGTCAGATTTCCTAAATAACTGACGCCCAGAAAAGTGACATTGAATGTTGTTTCTGTACTAGTGACAATTTTTAGGTGGACGTGCACGAGGAGGTAGAGACCTTTCTGCAGAAGGAGAACAACAACTGGGACAACAGTAACAACTCAGGTTGAGTGTACTGTCTATCATGTCTTGTAGATTGAAGTCCTATTTGTCGTCTCTGTACTCTCAGGTCCTTGGAATCAGTACATAATGGTTCCATAAACTATCTGAGATTTTGGCTTGTATGCCTCAAGGTTTTATGTTGCTTCAGTATATGTTTTGATAGAGTAACTGTTATATATTGTCCTCAAGATAAGATAAGACAATGTATGTACAATGTGAATCATGATATATATAAGTTTTAGATCTCTCAGTGAGAGTTTCTTGGAATTGGATCTCCTTGCAAATTGGTTTTAATTCTCAATGATTTTTGTTAATCTACTGTTTATGGTTATTCTGCAATTATTACTGGTGATGGCTTGATTTGTTATCAGGTCGTCACAAAGTTTTGGTATCAGAGCCTAAGGTTTGTTGAGTCTACAGAGACATAGGACTAAGGTGTTGAGTCTGTTCTAGTGTCCTCCAGTATATCTTATAGTGACTTCTGCTTATGCAGAAGATAGAGTAAAGCTTAAAGATGTCCGAAAAATATGAGGAACACATTGTTGAAAGCAATGCTGTTGCACTAGGAGAAGGTGCAAGATATCTATCAACCGGGGTTATCATTTTTGCCCCTTGGTTATAGGAAATCTATCAACTGGGGTTTGCATTTGTGATCAAACTCCTTGAGAGTGTGTCTGGTCTTATCGGTACTATAGCCTCTAGCATTCCATACAAGTTATTAATCATTATATGATAGAGAAGAAAAAGGATACACCTACTATCTCAGACTGCCATTACTTCCTACATGTTCCTCACCATTCCTTCTAACTCTACTAATCTTGTTGTAAGTAAGTGAAGTTGAGCCAACATTCTATGCATCCTTTTCCTTCAATGGTTTCTCCTATCCCTTTATACTTGCATTTATCTTTCGATTGCTAGAATCAATTTCTCTTGTCATGTCTTACTCAATTGTCATCTCGGTCTTCTAATTTGGCACACTTTTCTGCACATTATTCCTTCCCACAATTTCTGAGTTACCTTTTGGTATCATCACTAAATGATTTCCTCCTTGGACTTCACTCCCCCATTCTCTTGCACATTTATCCCTTCCTCAGTCTAATTTTTGGTAGTGTCATGTACAATATGCACTGGTTCCTCCTATGGGCTATTAGAATATTTTTCTTGCACCATATATTTGGGCTCTGTGGTGTATCTTTGGTGGCTTCTTGATACTAATTAACTTCCTTTTCAAAACTCTTCATGGTATAATGTTCTACACTGCCAGGTATAAGTTAGTTCCTTGATTGGCAAACATTTTTTTTGGGTACCTTCTTTATCCCTCAATAGGCTTATTGTGATTATATTCTTCCCATAATAATTGTGCCACTACTCCTCTTTATTTATCCACCTTACTCCTACTTAATCATTTCTTCTGTGTATGGGGTGGGTCTCTTGGGTCCTCCTACCCTCTGCATTTCTTACCGACGTGCCCAAGTTTGTCACATCTTAGAAAGAGGATGAAAAGTAATTATACTTGATCCTTAACTTATATGTATTGATTATATGGCATGCTGGGTAGGTTTAGTTTTACCTGATTCCATAGACAACCTATCAAACTTACTATGTACATAATTTTTAGTGGTTATCCATCCTAACTAGTCTTCCAATTGCATGTCCAATTCTTTAGAAGATTTCTATGTTATAGAGGTCTATGTAAAGTTAAGGAAAGAATCAAACTTTATGATGTGGTACAAGATGACTCCCAAAGGTTGAAAGGATGATGACTAGGGAGCACTATGAGTCAACTTCTGAACAAGGACCATGGGCCAATTTTAACACTTTCTCATGGTCTCCTTTGCTTGCAAAATATTCTATGTATAACTAGTTATCATTTCACATAAATGAAACTTTCTTTTGGTTTCCAAACAACTCTAGTCTCTCTCCCATGGCTAGTTAGCCTACTTCTTTGTCAATTAGTTGATGGTAACCACATACTTGTAGGGTTTCCTTAAAAACTCCTCATCTCCAGGACATGATAATATTCCTTGGAGTAGTATTTAATGCAAGTTCAATGTCCTCTAGAATAAGTATTTCCTCCACTCATCATCAGTTAAGTAGCAAGTTTTATAAAATTGTTAAGTAGCAAGTTTCATAAAACTATTATACGGCCAGCCATGCTCTATGGGAGTGAATGTTGGGCTATGAAGAAACAAGGACTCAACAAGATGAATGTAGCTGAAATGCATATGTTGAGATGGGTGTGTGGGAAGACAAGAAAAGATCACTTGAGAAATGACTATATCAGGAATAAAGTAGGGGTGGCGAGCATTGGGGACAAGTTGCGTGAGGGCCGACACAGATGGTATGGACATGTGCAACACAGACCGACTAATGCTCCTATATGAAGCAATACTATCGAGGCAAGTATAATTAATAGAAGAAGAGGAAGGCCTAAATTAACATGGGAAGAGCTTATAAAGAGAGATTTTGAATCTCTACATCTCAACCAGAATATGACCCATGATAGAGATGGATGGAAAAGAAGGATCCATGTAGCTGACCCCAACATAGTTGGGATTGAGGCTTAGTTGTCGATGATGATGATCATCATCAATTACATAGTATTGTTTAGCCTTTCCTTTTTCATATGATGCTAAGTTTTACTTGAGGGACTTAGTTCTGGGGCTTGGTGCATTCTCTACAAGAAAGGGACTTTCGTCAATATTGTGTTTCTTCATTTTTCCATATCCATCAAAAATATCTACCTAATGAGTTCTACAAAAGGAAAATCCTCTTTTCATCCCACTGTATAGATGTTGTAGGCCTATCTTTGTAACATCCATACAGACTCCTCCTTTCATTTGAGGAGTGCCCACCCTCGATTACCATGGCTATTATCTTAGCCACCACCACCAATTCATATTACCTTTGATTTCCTCCACCCATCCTACCTTTGTTACCAGTCTTGCTCACTCCCTATGGTTCCCCTTGAATCATATGTTCCACATCTCTCTCCCTATCATGCCACATCACAAAATATGAATTTTATGTCTAATGCTAAATGACTAAATATAGTGTTTTGTTGCATCTTATGCAAAGTTTAGCAACAATATCATTTCTCTCCAATTTACATAAAAACTATAAATCTCCTTGTTACTATCACATACAAATAAATCAATAAGTAGTGTATTGTATTTGACATCAAATACATTAGTTAGCCGATTTTTGTTACCATATTAGACATCAATATGAAGTGCCAAACCATTTTGGATTTTGTTTTTTAACATTAAGAGCTACAACTGTAAAGCTAATTTTTGTTGAAGACATTATATGGCCACATGTGGCTCGACACACAATTCACATGGTTGGAGTTGGGTGTGATTTTATTTATAAGTGTTTTCTACGTACCCCAAATTTAAAAATATGTGATGACCCAATCTAAAGCCAAAACACCCACCCATTTAACAGATGTATCTGGGGTCACCCCTACCTTCTGCAACTCAAGTGTGATAATCCTCATTGGAATCACATTACAATAGACATAATGGAATATTTTACTATTAACAAAGAGGGGTGGTCAATGTAAATGAATATACATTTGTAGTGGAGCATCCACACCAAGAAATTGGTATGTAACTAAACTAGGGAGAAGAATGGGGTAGTAAGATAACACTTATAGAAACGTGCAAACTATTTCTTCTTTGCATAATTATATTGAAAAAACCATACCTACAATCACTTAGAATTAAGATAAGAGAAAAACACACACCATAGGATGTCAAAATTGATAAATTAATCCATTGGATAATCAAAAGAGTAAACTGGAGACAACGATTCACAATTCATTAAATTACAAGACAATACTTTTAAACTACATTAATATGCAAGTTCGAACAAGAATATGGGAAGCAGGGAAAAGATTGTGTGCAATGTTAAAGCCCATCAAACAAGATATGAAAGTCCATGTGACCCTTCAATACTACAAACAACATATATTGAAATGTGATTGCAAAATTGAGATAGTCCAAGGAAACAACATGTGTAGAATGGTACAATTTTTATTTTCTCAAAGACATGCCTGTAGAGAGTAATAATAAGCTACCACATAATCTTGTGTGAACACCGAAGAGTCACAATTTACCAAAACTAAAAGCTTAGAAAGGAAATAGGCAATCAGTGTGAAATTAGATATACCATTATAACACCCCAACTTTCATTATCACATGAGAAAAAGCTAGACATTTTTTTAACTTGAGAGTGTCACAACCATGATACGCAATACAATAATAATAGACAAAAATAATTACAGACTAGTATGAAAATGTATTCTCATAAATTCTTAAAAACAAATTCTTAGAAACAAAACATAAAAAACAATATAAATTTTGAAATCTAAACAACAATTTTGGATCTTGTAGATGGTGCCCCACCAAGAAATTCTCCTAACACTTCACTTGCAAATGCTAACTTGGATGTTTTATTTGAAGCTGAAACCACCAGACATCTCGTCCCTAGCCATGCACAAAGGGAAACCTAGATTAGAGTAAGTGGCATTGAATTCTATACCATGAAAGAAATAACTACTTTATGAAAACTTGTCATATACAACTATAATAAACTTCTTTTATTTGCATATTTTATTTACATGTTTTATCTTTCAATGTCCACTATTATACAATAAGTCTTCTTCTGTGACACTATGTTCCTTCTATGATGCAATACATCTTCTGTGGCATGAAAGCCTTCTGATGATGCCGAGGTGTCTTCTATGATACAATGTGCCTTCTGTGGTGCAACACACCTTCTGTGACATAACTACCTTATGTTCTATTAATCGTAATACTTCTATTTTGTGAGGACTTATTATATAATATGAACTTATGTTCTGGTGTCATTTTCTATTTTTCCTGTTCTTTTTCTATTTTTGATTTTGATTCTATTCTGATTGTGTTTCTATTCTGATTTTATATCTCAACTAACTGAGAGATATTATGAAGTATGTATTATGTACTAGAATTCTATATTCTAAATTTTATTTTGACATTGTAAATAATCATACTTCTGGATTAATATATAGCAACTAAAAATTTAGAGATAGATTCATAAATTTTTATTCTATTTTATAATAATTCTAAGCTGAATTTTGAGTCTCAAGTAGTGAATAACTATGTGAATTTGAATTCTAGATTATGCACATAGTCCTTATATTTTAAAAGAATTCTAAATTCTAAATGGTAACAAGTAATTAACATATTAAAATAAATTCTCATCATCAAATTCTGAATTCTAATGATTGTATGCTAATTTTGAGCTTATATGATAATATCTTGGAATTGGAAATAATTCTACTATGCTATAAGGAAAATATTCTATGAACATTAGACTACACATCTAATGGATTATTTTGAATAGGATGATTAGACTATCATCTAATATATATAATATGAATTCAAGGACGTGACCCACTTACCTTGTCTGAGGATATCCTTAACGTAGTATGGATTTCTTGACTCACAATATATTTACCTGGACATCAACAAAGTTCTATAAGTCTATGTGTGTGTTTCTTCTTTCTATTTTTAAATATCATTCCCCATCACTCTAACTTCCTAAACTAAATTAGGATTCTTGTTTAGACTGAACATAACTTTGTTCTATAACCATCATACCAATCTTAGTATTGAACATATATTAAAACTTACATTATAAAACGGCTATAATCTTTATAGTCAAATAAGCCAAAAATCATGTTATGTACTAATCTACTATTCTACTCTACTAAACACGATCACTCGTTTTCGTCCTCTGCACCTACCGTCCGTCCTCGAGAAATAGCATAAATTTGTTGGACTCTATTGTGTCCCCCCTCATTGGAATCTTCAGCATAAAACCCATATTACCGTCTATTAGCTAATAATATCCTCTCCCTATAATATTTTTTATCCTCTCCTGATAATATTGATACCCACCGTCTGCATCCAATTATGATAACCTAGAGTGGCCATCTTGAGCGATAGAGTCAGAGGTGCCTAGAGTGCATGTTGTAACATACCGAATTTTGGAATTTTGTCTTTTGACCCTATTTACCATTTTTTCCTTTCATTTCTATCCTTATTGGCCTTTCTATTTGATTAGTGGAATTTATAGTGGTTTAGTGAATATTTATTCACTAATTGTACCAATATAAGGGCTTATGCACAAATACCTCAGTGAAATCTTAATTACCATAATTAAGTGCTCTAAACCTTAATCTAACTTTTTTATATGATTTGAAAACATAAAATGATCTTAAGTTTAAAATTTAGTTTGATTTGGATGTTGTTTGTGCAAGTTATGCAATTTTAGGTACATTCTGGACTTTTATGCAATATACCCAATTGGGAGGTTTTCTTTACAAATTATCAACTGAATTTTAATCCTTAGATATTACCTTACCATTAACGAGATTTTAAACCATTGGAGAACCTAGTTTTACCTTGGTTTGATGGTATTTCTTTCCAAGGGCATTATAGGGATTACCCTCTTTATAAAGATGCTTATCCTTAAAAGCTATCAACCAATGAGGTTATTTCTTTCTTGAAAAATAGTAGGGATGGCCTAGAATAATCTATGGGCTCTTAGTAACAACTTTTTATATGCATGAAGCCTCTATGAGCTATCCTCTTGTATGACCATCAATCCCTAGGCTAAAGACACATGGAAAGTCCCTTAAGACACCTCATGCTTCACCTCTTTCTATATATAGCCATGTATACCCCTTCCCTACTCACAATTTGAAAAATCTTTCTCTCCTTTTCTTTCCTCTAGCTTAGATAATAGTTCTTTCTGTATTTGGCCACGAAGTTGCTGTCTCAAGGTAATAGAGGGAGCCTACCTTGGTGAAGAAGGCTCCTAGGGCTTCCAAATTGCTCTATTAGGGTTTCTAAAGCTCCTCCTTGGTAATTTCGACCAGAACTAGTAAGTTGCCTCCCTTCCTTCTCTATTTTCATACTGTTAGTCTTCCTTACACCCTATTACAGGTTGTAAATATGGAATTCCATGGTGAAACCCCACCTAGAACCCTAAAACACCTAATCTCTATGATCTTTTGCTAGGGTTTATCACCTCTAAGTTGAGAAGGTGATCTTTGTCCAAGAAAGGAGCTAGGATTGGAGCAACCAGACCTTCTAATCTCATAATCCTTTCTGTTTGAACCTTATTAACCTCCGAGAGGCAAGTTTTGTTAACCCCCTTCTCATATACTGCTTAGTACATACTTAAAACCCATGCTTCTATGTTGATAATCGATGATTTCCATCTCTTTTTACCATGTTCTTCTAAGGTTTTGGTTTCTTGCTATTTTATCTTCTCTAGAATCTCTAGTTTGGTTATCTAAGAAACTTCAAATCTGATCTTGGGTCAAATGGTGTTTTCTCCCCCCCTCTCTCTCTCTTTGCTTATCTCATTTAGTTTGATGATGTGTCGGTTTCTGATTGGCCGAATTTCAATAATTCATAACTTTTGATTCCTTTGTCCAAAAACTAAAGTAAAATACATCCTAAACTTAGAAAAAATATTTTATTTTCAATAATAATATTTCCAAGTATTGGTTTTGAGTTTTGTCGATGGTGGTTTTCTAGAAAATGATTTAATCACTTAAAAATCACCAAAAATACACTCTAATCGTCGTAACTCCAAAATATGCAAAACTATATGTTTTCTTAATCAGAACAACCTAACTAAGTATATGGTGATGTTTTCATAGTCTAAATCGAGGGTTTTCTATAAAAAGTAAAAATATGGGTTTTCTCTACCTTAATGCATATATATCATTCTAATACATGTATACGAATTGAAAATAGGAAAAATTGATCATGGACTCAATCAAGTAATGAAATTGGGTAATATGAATCATAATGAAAGGTATGTTCTATGTATGTGCAATCCCTATTTATGTATGTGCATTTACACCTTAAGTTGGGAATAATTATGCCTTAACCTATTTTTCTATAATGAGGCTTTATTAAACCCTATTTCATATACTCTTGAATCTTTTGCTATACTTGCCTCATAAATTAGTTTTAGAACATTATTTTTGGGTCTTGGAACCGCACCACCAAGTTGTAATTATATGATGATTTATCTTGCCACTTTACTATTTCTTGAGTATGATGGTTTATTTGGCTATTTAACTATAGTAGTGGTACTTATGTACAACCACCCACAGAGGGTATGTAAATAATCGCCCCGGGGAACGTCTTATTCTCCCCCTGAGGAATGTGTTATTCCTCCCCCATAAAATTTGATAGGTGATTGGGAATGTATGAATTCTCCTCTCACCTATAGGTTGAGGTTCGATAGGTGCCTCAACCCTACTTAGTTAATGTAGTACAATTAATATCATGCATGCTACTTCTTATATGTTTTGTAATGATAAGAATCTATTTTGTTATGTGCCTCATTCTCTTAGGCTCTCTCATCTTATGATGATTCAATATATTTATGTTTCATATGATTTCCTTTTCTCTTGTACTTATTCATTATTTGACGCATACCTTGTTTTCCTCTTCCTTTTGCTGGGTGCTTTCCCAACCACCCAGGTGATGAGCAAGGTGATGAACAAGACAAGGAGTATATAGCTTTTGGCTTGGACTCAGTTGATGGGGATGTTGTTTGGAGACAAGATTGTAGTAGTCTAGACTTCCCTCTATCTAGATCCTGATTGTGTGTCTTGATGTAAACCCTAATGGGAGAATTTGATGTATTTTTGTAAACCTTTTATGAAATTGAATATAGCCAGTTATTTTTTATTCCGTTGCTTTCTAATGGTCTTTTGTATACCAATGTTTAATAAGTTTAGAAAATTTATGCCCATTCCATCATACCTCTGAGAGTGTTTGGAATGGATGTCAATTCTTCAAAATTTAAGTAAAGGGGTGATCACCCTCTCTTTACACATGTCTTGAACGATTGAGGCAGATGTGCCGGCGGAGTAAATCTATTCCACATATCTTTGTGGGTTCGGTGAGGTGTCTATTCCCATCATTAACTCAGATGAAAAGTGCATACCTACCGTCTGCATCCAACTATGATAACTCAGATCAGAGCGCCATCTTCTTACAGATCGAATTGTCGAGTGCGTATTCAATTGGATCACTTTCTTTCTTATCCGTATGGAGCAAAATGAGGTCGTGCACAAGATCTAGGACGCTTCGTTTCCATGGAGCACAACCAGAGCTTGTTGCCCACTTCAGTGGAGTGTCTCTTTGGCGTCAATCGCCTTCTGTAATGATTAAGAGTGCAATTAATGTCAACTCGTCACCCAGAATGATCATACAGACTATCACAGTTGTATAGAATGCCAAGGTCGTCATCTTACTTTGCTAGACAACTGATAAACTCCGGCAGCTGGCCACACACAATGCTAGAACCCACACATCTAAGTGATCCTTAGTCCCCGTCTCCCTGTTCATTATTTTGTCATTGCTGTGTTCATTCCACCATCATGTTCGATCAGTATCGAATTTCCTTGCACACCCGATCACTTACTTGGAAGCTTAGAATCTTTTCCCTTTGACGCTAGCAAAAGGCAATTGCACAAATATCAGGTAAAAGAATTGGTTTTACTCTTATAAATCTTGTGAAGTTCAGACTTTGCACTTATTTGAGACTAGGGTTCGCTTTTAACCTATCATTCTTGTTCCATCCTTGTCTGATACATGCATAGTGACGGCCATGAGTCCTGAGGCATGTCTGGTTTCCACTAAAATTTGCTATCTCCACAGCCAACTTCTCCACATTACGGTTCACTATCCCTCATTCACTCATTAAGTCTCAACTATTGAAAATTTTTCTAGCATATGTAATAGATACACAATCTAAAATGTTTCAGTATTTTAATTTCATAGGCACAATGAATTACAACTATTGGAATATTTTCCAACATGCTGCTACAATTTTGTGGTTTAAAAAGATTTTCCACCAACCAGTGAATATAGACTATCTTGCTCAAACTAGGTGACAAATGTCACTTCGGGTTTTCCAGGCCACCGTCCTTGCAATCCATGCTTGCATATTCTCTCTGGAACTTGTTTCTTCCATTGCAGTCCATATTCTAAGAAATGTGCTGCATATGTCTGCGTACCTTTTGACTCCATTTGACTGGAACAAGAACGTGTATCTACATATGCCTTTCCCTCTTATCTTAAATAAACAACATTGTTACAATCAGGGTTAACTAGGCTTATTTGGGAAGCATGTTACGTCAATGGTAATAAATAACTGCCTTTCAGCCAGCCTGGTATAAGAGCTATGACATTGTATTTTTTATCGATAAGACAATGCATTAACTCATAAATATTTCACACGAGTTAAATAAATGAGATGATTGGATAACAAGCAGTATGTATTATGTATATCTTAATGAACTGTTGCTAAGATATGTTTTATATTTTATTTTTATACTACAAGTTAGACATAGCATGAATCGTGAACAAAATTTAAAAATATTGAGCATGAGAACATTGTTTTACCAAGAAAGATACATCAACCGTATAAATGGAGGCCTCAACAAAACCAAGACACACGTACATATTGGCGGCTGGAGTCTGAAGTTACTATTAAGGAGTAGAACCGTTGAGTCCTAAATCTAAGTAACATTGTTCAAGGAGTAGCTTACCACATATTTCTTAGTTTGAAAGTATTATACACATAAACTGTGCAACCAAGTAATTATATAATAAAGCAATAATCTACATCATTTCAAGTCCTAAATGGAAAATCTATGTCGTGAGCTAAGGTGTATGATCCAACCATGATTAATTTGAGTATTTTGTGATCCCAAGGATAGCTATAATGTCCTGAAGTTCCTATGGCTATAATGTATAGGCAAACATCCTATAGTGTGTACTTTTTTTTTAAATTACCTTAAGGTGAGATTTTATTCATCCTTCTCAACCGTTACAAGTAAAGTAGGAAACAAGTTTAAATGTGCACAAAATAATTGATAGAGAAAAACACGACATTTTTGAAATTATAAAGTATCAAATTACTAGGATACAAAATTAACTAACAATTAGCCTATTTAGTACTAAATTTGTTACTTCCATTAATTATGTTTCTATTTTTTCTTAGCTCCCTAAGGGGTATGTAGTTGGTTTCTTCTCCCTTAATACACTAAGAATTTCTTTAGGGTTCTTCATTTTTGTTTAAAAGGTGCCTCTATTCTATGACAATCTTTCTCGCTATTTTTTCATTTTGTCTCTCGTGAGAATTTATTTTTGCCAAGAGTTAGATTCTCTATGCATATTCTGAGGTTCAATTTGTTTGTTCTTTCAATGAGTTTTTAAATGTGTGATGAGTGCCATCTTTAACTACAATTTTCTATCCATAACATTCTTGATTAAACCAAGATGAAGTTGGGTTTGAGGTCACCCTCAAGAAAAGGTTGTAGAAAGAGTCAATGTTACATTATAAGGCATTTGTTTTCTAGATGATTGAGCACATATTTATTTAAAAGGTTAACAATACAAATATCATTATCCACTTTTTGTTAAATGTTTTTGTAAAAAAATATATTATACAATTCTCCGTATTCTCATCTTAAACATATTATTGAATGTGTACTAGTAGGGAATCAGGTATATGATTTAAACCCGACCTGTGTAGCGTGGATGGTTGAGCACGCACCCGTTGCGTATAGTTTTACCACCCTTGTAGTCATCCGGGCTCTGGCATGTTCTTTGAGGGAGGGGGGGGGAGACTAATGTCTCTCCTAACTAAAAAAAAGGTATAAGGTTTAAAAATAAATGTAAGTGTGCTATCTATTAGTTTTTTCATGAATAAGAGTATATGTACACCTAAAAAA
This sequence comes from Alisma plantago-aquatica, assembly GCA_963693085.1. Lineage (NCBI taxonomy): Eukaryota > Viridiplantae > Streptophyta > Magnoliopsida > Alismatales > Alismataceae > Alisma > Alisma plantago-aquatica. The sequence goes on along the minus strand of OY856412.1, from coordinate 1,158,917,522 downwards.
CCATTAATAGATCCAAAACATTTCTCATAACATAAGGAAATAAGATACATATTGTTCACACTAACCCAATCATAAAAATCCTACATTCCATTTTCAGAATGCTAATTAGAACTAGGATACAAAATATTAATTTCTATTTTTGGATGGGATCTATTTAATGTAAATACTTTTCTAAGATATGTGATAGTAAAGACGAACTAAGTGATAAGAGGTGTTTCCAAATAAAATATTTACAATCATATAGTCGTAGACCAACATTGATGGATGTGTATAAGATAAATATTATATTTACATAATATGTTACAGACTAGATTATTCATGTGTTCCAAATCTTATGTGCAAAAAAAATTAAAGACACATGGCATTAAAATTATAAATGTGATAAGTTTTTTTTGTTGGAAAACTACGATGAGATATACTATTCATCCTATCCTAGGGATATAGGAGAAATAAAGGTTACCATGTCCACAACTTGAGTTATGATTTCATCTCTGAATCTTTTAGAGAAGAATTTGGGACATACATCACAAATACCAACCTCTTCCCCATACATTGTGGTCCGTTTTTACAAAACATCGAAAAGAGTATTAGATTTTCTCTTTACATGATGTACCCTTACATTAGATTTCATTCTACTAAGGTGCCAAAAATGTTGGATGATGATAAGATATTTATTGAGACACTCTACTTTCTCATTAACAAACATGCATGCCATGTAGATTTCAGTCTCCACTATGATCTTCCTTGGATCCTCCATAGTTGCTTTCACTCTTGTGATAATATCCATCATCTCTATCTATAGCACATCCATGATCTCCACCTTGTTAGTGATTCCACAAAACAAGTATCCTATATGGTCTCTTAGCACAAAGTTGGACGCAACAACGTTGGTCTTCTTGAGAATAACTCCATCCACATTAAGTTTGAGGGTGACTTCAAGTGGTATCTCCAATCTTATCTAGCTACATGACTTTTTGTGTCAGTAGTGCACACTACAAAGGCCTTTTCACAAAATCGTATTTTTCTAGCTGCCAATCGAGTAGCATTTGAAGCTGAGTGTATAGTTAAAAAATGAGATCATTGTGGGCTTTCGAGATAGTCTGAGTGGCAATGATATCCCTACTGACTCTTGATGTATATGTATCTATTTATGTATGAATGTATGTGTGTATATGCATGTAGGATTGTAAGTATGTAAGTCTTTCTATATGCGTACCTATACATGTTTGTGTGTTGGCATCAAATTACATATTGTAGCATCAAAATGCCAGATGATAAAAATATTAAGATTAACCTACATGAATGAAACAATCTATAATAGTGTAAATAATGTGTATTTAGAAAGTCAGAATCACAATATAAATAGATCAAGACATAGAACTAAAAACATTCAATTATTTTTCTATATATGCAATTTACTATTGACTACAAGATATACACTTGATCTCATTATACACACACACACTATATCTCTCTCTCTCTCTATATATATGTGTGTATATATATATATATATATATATATAATGTATCTAACAAGATTAGATCATATAGTAAAATATTTCAAGTATGGTAAATATCAGATGGAAACATACATTATGTGTACAAGGGTACACAACTATTTTCTCTATTCATACTCACACACATATACATATATATAAGACTAGGTGCAAAAAAAAATTATACCTAATGCTATCCTGCCACTAATACAAATGTGATGATCATGGTCAGGTAATTTTTATCCTTAATTACTCACTCAATCTTGAGTTATGTAGAACCTAAACTAGGACAAATCATATAAACATAGATGAGGGTTACATTGATGAACTATATTTACATTCAATTAATAACCTACATAATACTTTTTTTTATTATTGAGTCACATTATATCTAAACCATGCTATAAGATGCATATGAATTTCTTTTTAATATCAAGTGTATACCACATTTCATGCATAGTTTTAATGAAAATACTTTTATATATATATATTAAAGAAACATACATATGATAAGTGTCACGTGCATAACATGTGCACAAACTAGTATCAACATATACATCATATAATGAGAACAAATATTAAACATACTGACATATACTAATCTTTCTAACTCAAATATGACATCATAGGAAAGTATATTTACCAATCATATTCTAAACAAAGTATGCATACATATCCAATATTGCCTCATAAATAATCATTAATTATCTTGTAAATTGGTCACTTAGATCCAAAATCAAATACTAATATAATAATACATAAAACTCTATTAAAACTTTTAAAATAGTAACAAAAATATACATTAGGGTTTAGATAAAAATCTTAGATCATTTCGTTGCCAATCAATGGGTGAAATATCCATAATGCCCTTATTAGGATTAGCATAAAAAACCTTAGTAAAACTTAAAATTAGAAATATTAGAATTTGTAATTATATTAAAATATTAAAATACACCTTATGTAAAATGTTTACCAATTTTAATTTTGTTTGCTATTTTTAATGTTCAAAAGATTAAAATCTCATATCTTTTCATAATCAAATTATAATAATGATCATTCGTCCAAAACACTATATTTTTACGATACTAGACATAGCTTTTCAATGGAGATACTGCAAATAATGTTAGAGACTCGTGTGTCATGAATACAAGAGATATCATTTACACACGACGAATCTCACCATTTGAGGTCAAGAATGATTTGAAAAAGATGAAAATGAGAAAGGCATGCGAACCTGGCGGTATTCCCATTGATGTATGGAAGAGTATGGGGGTGAAGGAGTTATGTGGTTAACAAAGTTCTTTAACAAGACCATGAAGACCAAAAAGATGCTAAATGAGTGGAGAAATTTTACTATAGTCCCCATCTACAAGAACAAAGGTGATGTTCAGAGCTGCACAAACTATAAAGGTATCAAGTTAATGAGTCACATAGTGAAGCTTTGGGAGAGGATTACTGAGAAGAGACTAAGATCTTTAACACATATATCAAACAACTAATTTGGTTTCATGCCCAGTAGATAAAAAACAGATGCCATTTTCCTGATAAGAAGGATTATGGAGAAGTATAGAGAAAGCAAAAAAGTTGGAGAAGGCTTACGATCGAGTACCCAGAGAAGTGTTGTGCATGGTTTTGAAGAAAAAGGGAGTGCCAATCCAATACATTGACTTGATAAAAGACATGTATGATAGCTCTACTGCAAGTGTAAAGACTCCCGGAGGAGAGACACCAACTTTCCATATCACAGTTGGGGTACACTAAGGATCCACACTCAACCCATATCTATTTGTTCTTGTTATGGATGAGTTGTCTAAGAATGTTCAGGATGATATTCCTTGGTGTATGTTATTTGCTGATGATATTGTTTTGATTGACAAATCTAAAGATGGATTAAATGATAAAATTGAACGTTAGAGAGAGATATTAGAATCAAATTGATTGATGATTAGTAGGAGAAAAATTGATTATATGAATTGTAATTTGAGCCAATCTTATAGTGTGAATGATGGAGCCAAGTTGGACGAAGTAGATATACTAAAAGGTGATAAATTTCATTACTTGGGTTCTATTATTCAAACAAACAGGGATGTCCAAAATGGAATTTGTCACAAGATCACTGTAGGATGTTTGAAATGGAGGAGTGCAACTAGAGTATTATGTGATTGGAAGATCTCTCTCAGGTTAAAAAGTAAGTTTTATAGAACAACTATAAATCCATCCATACTCTATGAGAGTGAATGTTGGGCGGTGAAGAAACAAGGTCTCAACAAGATGAATGTGCTTGAAATGCATATGCTGAGATGGATGTGTGGGAAGACAAAAAAAGATCACTTGAGAAATGATTATATCAGGAATAAAGTGGGAGTGGCGAGCATTGAGAAGAAGTGCAGATGGTACAGACATGTGCAATACATACCGACAAATGTGCCTATACAAAGCATGCTATTGAGTCAAGAAAAATAAATAGAATAAGAGGAAGGCCTAAATTGACACGGGATGAGCTTACAAAGAGAGATTTTGAATCTCTACATCTCAACTAGAATATGGACCATGATAGAGCTGAATGGAAATGAAGGATCCATGTAGCTGACCCCAACATAGTTGGGACAGAGGCTTCGATGATGATGATGAGGATAATGATGACTAGACATAGTAATCTTCCTATAGACACCTTATCTGATAAATCTGAGATTCCAATCTTAAGATATAAATATTTGAAAATACCTTACTTTAGATCTGACCATCCATATGAACACATCTTGCACCCAACAACATTGAACATTGGTGCCTTGCAGATCCTCCCTGGGATTCACCTCCTTCCCAACCCACAACCTATTCACATGCGAGCCCTACTCCACTTCTCCGGAGCCAGAAATAGAGCAGGGCGGAAGATAGCTTCAATGGTCACGAGCTGACTTCTAGGTCATCTCCATGCAAGGTAAGGTGACCGGGGTCCGTCCACGCCTCTCCATTCCTGGCAGCATCAAAGATACATGTAGGGTGGTCAAAATCAAAGATCTTTAATTCCATAGCACTCACAAATGCCTTCAATTCCAGAGCACTCACAAATGCCATCACCTTTTTATTCTTCATCCTCCTTCTGTCTCCCTCAATTTCAAAGTAAAACCCTAGATACTAACTTGCCCTCATCTCTTGCTCTAGAAAATGAAGCTTTTATAGCCTCCCCTTCCTCGTGTACGCTGGGAGGATCACACCTCATGGGACTCTATTCAATTCTTATGCAATAGGGGTGGCGACTCTCTAGTCAACGTTGGACTGCAGTCGCCCCCTTTTTGATTTTATTTTTTCTATTTGATAAAAGTCCATATTACATAAATAATTATACAAATCACATCCTAATCCCGTGAAATCCTAAATTTTAGTATTATCTACTCCTTATTATTATCCTCTCTTGTGCAACAGATTAGATAAAAAGTAATCTAATAATCACTCTAACTTGCCTTTTAAGTAAATATTAGATAATTACTAATTTAATTACCTAGGCCACTAGATAAATCAAAATTATCTAAAAATTCTTCAATAATCTTATATTTCAATTATACATCTACAAATTTCTTTTTTAGCATTTTATTATGATCACAAAATACTGTATTCCCTATTTTACACTCCAAGGTCCTATTTTTTAAAACTTCATTGGCCCAATTGGGATAAAATTGGGTTCTAGGGAACAAGGCCCATTCCTTGGTCTTCCAAGGGGTTCATAATCTTAAATGTATTATATATTATGAAAATAAAGATTGAACCAATATAATTTCTCAATTAAAGCTTTCTTATGATGCATTTGGTAAGAGCTCATAATAGTCTGACCAGAGTAGCCCGGGTGACAAGAGCTCAATAAGTCCTAGTGAAGGACTCAGGTTCGAACCTGTAAGACCCTTGACTTGGCTTTTGGGCTGACCTTATTTTCTTTGCTTAATAAGATGCTTAAACCTTAATCTAATCTTTTGAGATGCTTTTATAACATGTGACAGTCTTATGTTTTCAGTTTGGTTGTGTTAGTATGATGTTTGAGCTTAATATACTTATTTTGGACCAAGTTGCAATTTACCCATGAGTGAGGGTTTCTTGCGATTTGTCACATGTAAAGTGTTCCCTCTATGTCTTGACATCATGAGAGAGAAAAAGATGCATACGGGAACCTTGCTTGGACCATGATTGATGATGTGACATCACATGGTTAGATTAGGGTTTCTAGTATTTGCCTTATTGATGAGTGTCGACCTTACTAGGGTTTGTGTGTGTGTTGTAACTACAACTCCACCCTTGGATGTGTGTTGCTACCATAAAACCTACCTTAGCTATTGTTTGCTTCGACCATAGTGACCTAGGTGTGGTTTGGTCGAAGGGGTTTGTCTTTTAGTGGAGTGTTGTGACCATGTTGAGTAGGTGATGTTGTGTAGCGGTCGCTACTTGTGTTCCTTATTGTGTTTCAACTGTAACAAGGTGTAGTGAACATAAGTGGTTTCTATATCACCTGGGTTGTATCACCCTTCGATGAATGCATGTGTTAAGTGGTTGCATGACTATTTCCTTGGTGGACAAGTGTCCTTTTGGTCCTCTCTTGTGTTGACACATCATAACCCCCTTGCTTCTCTACTACCTTGAGTATATAACCCCTCTCCTTCACATGGAAGTATCCTTTTTGAACCTACTCCTTCCCTTCTCCCTTGTGTTTGTCTTTGGATCTTTATGGAGCAAAAGAGGACTGATCTTGGAGCAAAGAAGGACCTTACATGTGGTAGTCTTGAGCTTGATCATATCCCTTGTGATGATCCTTGGTGATCTTCTTCCTTGGTAAGTTGTTATCTCTCCTTGGTCACATTTTCTTTTGATCTCTACCCTGTCTTCCTCTTCCTTTTCAGCCATGATACTATGGTGGAACTGTGGTGGATATCTTCAAGATCTTCTCTTCACATAGGTCAGAGACTATGGTTTGACCATGGTGGTACTTATGTTAAAAGAAGCTCTCTTCTTTCTTTTTCTTGTCCGACCTAGGGTTTTCACCACTTTCTTGAGCTCTTCGTTGAACATGGTATTCTTCTCTTTTGAGGTGATATTTTGGCCATGGAGTTGCTCTTGGATGGAGCTTCCTTCTCTTTCTTGGAGATCATGATCTTCGAGCTTGATTCTCTACCTAAGGCGGGTTATATAACTCTTCTCCCTACTATTATTGCACCTTTTTCTTGCATGCATGTTGCTATTTACATATCTAAAATGTGATCTTAATATGCTAGATAAAGTTACCATGATCTAGGGTTTGAGACCTGGTAATAATCTCATGTGGTTTGCCTCTACCCCTAAACCCAAATTTCTTGTACCCATTTTTGTGGTGATTATGGAATGGATGATTTTATCTTATTTTTGATTATGGATTCCTATCAACCTGCATATGGTTTGAGTATCTTGGAGTATCATGAAAGTTTAGTTCTATTTTGCATGTGTTGAATGTAGGTTTTATCTCTCTTAGCAAGGTCCTTTCATGGTGATTTCTATGATACATGTTTTAGGGTTTTGGTGGTCATCCTTGCATGGACTTTTTCCTCCTTGGTAGTGCTTAGTGTCCTTGATGTTTACCACCTATTTTGATCATGGTATATCTCTATCTTGAGTATGGATATGTGATGTTGAGGTAGCTTGACATTGTTGGTCGCTACACCCTTGAGTTTGCTTCGATCGACACACCTTGATCTTGGTTGATGGTCTCTATGCCTGGTTTTTATTTCAGTCAAAGTACATGATCCTTGTGTAGAGGTTGCTACACTTGTGCTGTGCTGGTTGTAACACCTATTTTGGATTGAGTTGGTTGCAACACCATGCTTTGATGGTTTGGTCGACACACACATATGTCTTACTTTGCCTTGGACACTACTACTATTGAGTTTGCAATGTTTTGGGTTCACAACACAGTGTTGATTGCTTGATCACTACTCCGTTTATTTGATGTTGTGGTCGAAGGGCTTTTGGCCTTGGGTGAAGGTGTTCTTAAGTTACAACACATCCTGAATGAATGGTCCACACACACACATCAATGTTGGTTTCTACACCTGTTATTGTAGTCGCAACAAGCTATTAGCCCTTATGGTCACTACACTCATGTAGGTTGCTACACCTATCATCCTATTGACCACAACACTTGGTTAATGGTCTATACATGATAATGTAAATGTGAATGATTAATCATATTAATAGTGCTTACTCTAATACATTCCAAACATAAGGGAGGTGATGAAACTAGAGTTTGGTGATTGGGTGATACTATGGAAACCCTAATCAGCTATGCATGGAACCCTAACCCTAATTTTGGAACATATGATGTATTTGCTTATATTTCTTAAAGTGGTTAGCATGATTATGGCATTTTATCTCTCCTACTTATGTAACCATAACCTTGCAGGTGGAATGAATATCATAGCTATGTGAATGCTATGGTGATCCTTGTATAATACATGGTGGTGATTATGTACATTGTTGAAGTACACTGTGATATTGAATGTGCAAGATCATGTGATTGGGTTTAATGATCTGACAGCTTCCTTATGCCTAGCTTGAGGTGAAATCCTCTAGAGATGTTATTAAGGGATTGCTATCCCATAGTGATGTGATATTAATGTTGACCAAGTATAGCAGTTGTAACACATGATGTTGGTGATGGCCTTGTAGTGGCAGTGAGGCAAGTATCATGTGATGAAGTGATACGTTTCATTTCATGCATTTTATATCTTCTAGATTTGTACCTTTATGCCTATTTTTGTAGAACTTGTTTAGGGTTCATACTCTGTAACTTGATTGATTCACAAAGACGCTTAATTGGCATAATTAATCAAGAGAAACCCTAATTATGTAGATGTCCTGTGCCATAGATCCATTCTAGTGTCAGAACTTACTGGGTGGTAAAATGAGTCATTCCTATAGGAAACTTAGATCAAATATTTTTGAATATGCGGGGGTGCAAGTTGATGATACATCCTTGCATCCACAATTATAAGTTTGGAGAATGACCACGGTCATGCCTCATGGTGATGTGATTTGTGAAAGGCAGCAATGTAATTGTGTGATTGCCTCCTTTTGAATGACCATGCGTGAGCATGTTCTCTAGTGTCATGACTTGTACCAAAGTTAGACTAGTTGTTTCTATTTTAGCTTGACTATATGTCATTGTTGGCTGTTGACTATTATGTCTCTGTGTGGTCTCTTGTATTGTGGGAGTTGTGTGGTGAGATCATGGATTTTGGCTCTTCTATTGATCTTGTTTGGAACTGATTTTGACTCTATAGTGATCAGTTACATTTGAGGTGGTACAGCTCAAATACTCAGGACAAATAAAAGACGTAATAAAGTCGTGTAGTATATATTTTCTTAGGGTTAAACACGACTCACATTGGATGGCCCTTTACCTTATTTCTTGTACTGGTTTCTTAAATTCTAATACAGTAAGAGAAATTAAATGTTATACATGTTCTTCATATTCCTTCTTAAAATATAAGATGTTCTACTACTCAATTGTACATGCCCAAATTGCTTAGACAATGGTAACTGCTTTATTCATATCATTTAGCTGAATCTTCTCAACCTGATGTTATGGTTACCTACACATTTTAGTTTCTCTGTACTTATAATAGTTGCTGGAAGTGAGTTATATCTCTTGCTGGGATGTTTGGTCTCACCCCGCGGGTTTCCACATCTTTTAGGTGACCATGCACGATGAGGTAGATATCAAGCGGTTGAGGCTAAATAATAATAGGAGCAATAGTTGTTAAAGGTTGAATATGATGCTAGTATTTTGTAGTAGAGTCCTACGTGCCATCCCTATAATCTCTGGTCCTTGGGGGAGGTTTTGTTTCTATGTATATCGATACAAGTATTAGTTGTATGTCATGGTTGTACAAACATGATTTGAATATATACAAACATGTTACCTCTTGTAACAGGTTGTGGAAAGTTAGCCACTGAACAGTGATATGTATCACCTTTTGGCATCATATGTAATACAAATGATACAATTTGCGGACTCAAATGTAATAAGTTTTGACTTTTGTGCTTATGTGAAATCAGTTTTAATTTCTTATGTTTTCTGGTAACCTGACTGGTTAGTATTAGTTCCACATTTTGTTTTGAGTAATCTTATTTTATGTGATGAGTGTGTCACAGAACCACACCACATGCACTCTAGGAATGACAATCTAACATGATTTGGCACGGGAAGGGGGGCGACCGGACCACACCCTCTCATGTCTCATGATTTTACCATGCCACACTCATCTGGGATGGGTTCTCCCAGTCACCAACAAAATGATGCTTTTGGTCAACCTTACTTTACTTTCTTAATATGGAGACCTAAGGTGGTTTAGGACTCAAATTGCTTACCAAAATCATCATATTTCCTTCATTATTCTACTTTAGCTATCACCTCGTATCATTGAATTAGATATAAAATTTCCAAACTTCAAGGACATTACTAAAACTGAGTAAATTATATAACAACCCCCTTTTACATGTTTTTCCTTGATATCAAAATATCATAAAATCTGGATGGAACCTTCTTATAACCATAAATCAATCCTATATCAATTTCATCCATAACTTAATCATGTACTTACTAGGTTCTAGAAATTAGGTTGTGACAACCATACTTAGTGTAGCCTATAGCAACATCATATGAAGTCATTGTTGCTTGATCGCTCAGTTGGACTTAATCCATGGATGGTGGAAAATCATAAGGGAGATAAAGATGGGATTTTACCAATCCTGTAATGAAGAATGGGTGTCGAAATCCAAAGTTGAACATAAAGGGGACATGTTGAGACTTGACAATGAATAAAGGAATTAGCATAGTAGGAGGGAAGGAATTAGGGGCAGAGTAGCTAAGAAGGGTAGAAGAGAGAGAAAGAGAGGCATAGTGGTGTGGCAGACCAATTGATTTTTGGAGGACTAAGCATGAAAAGTTTGACACATAGAATGTGCTCCATGCACTATGCTTGACTTAATTGTTTCTCAATATTCCTTGGTAAATGTGGCACTAATATATGTCAGAAATAAGTTTTGTTGTAGCATTTTTTTAAGTTGAATCCCTAAAATTTGTCAAAAAATATGTTTCACAGCTACATATATTACATCTAAGATTAAATGTAACAAGTTCTTATTTTTATATAGACAACTGTGAGAGATGAGTGGGCAAGGGCAGTGGACGATGTGCATATTGTGGGCGAGGGAAGAAGACGATATGCCGATGGGAGATGGCCGAGATACCGAGGTGAAAAATTTAGATGAACGAATGTTTAATTTTCTAGATAAAGTTGCCTTTTATCCAGTAATAATGCCTTTTTTATTGGCGATTCATTCATTCTGTTGCCTGGGTTCAAACTCATGACTTCTCGGTCTTACATCATCACTTTTACCATTGAGGTGCTACTTCATTGGCACTAATAATGCCTTCTGTCACATGACTGGTATTTTGAATTTTATAATATCATCTACCACAGTGAGTTCGAGTAATTTGTAGATAATACATTAGATACACAAATGGCTATATTAATTATTTAAATTACAACAAATGACCACCTTTTTTTGCCAACTCAAATAAACAAACTTGTTATACTATATATTTATTACAATAGTAGTAACGAGCCTTTCATATTTTTCATATTGTAATTGTTTGTGTATTTAGTACTGTTAATTCTTAGACATGTGCTAAAAAATAATTGAAATCCTCACATCTATGTGTATTGATGAATTTATGGGCTAAAGAATGCCAACTATAGTTATGAAATAAATTGATGCTACTATTCTAAGATCCTTGAATTTGGCACCATTTAAACCCTGAGTGATGATCCAAAATTTTCATTTTGTTAGGTCCTACTCAACTTGGGTTAATGTGGAAGAACTCTACTAGAGTTACTTTCTTACATCATATAATATATATAAGAAAATCAAATATATAATTAGTATATTTTAACATGCATTTTAATATAAAAATACTATAATAAAATAGAGGGTTGGGGGAAAGTTGCATTGTTAGTCTCTTTTAGATGGTAAAATAATTTTTTTGAAGCCCTACATCCATATATTTAGAGGTCATAACATTATTGTGTATAATTTTTTGAATTCTTTTGAGAAACTTAATACCTTGATATACAAAATTATGCATATATAAATTGGGATACACTAATTATACTTCTATTGGGTCACTACAGACTATGCATAACCTTAGGTCCTTAGCCCTCCATTGACAATGTGCCATGCATTGAAATCATATATATAGTACGTGTCATCATGGGTAGGAAGCAAGAATTAAATTACATGCAATATTATATGTTTTATGTGATAATAAAAAGAAGAATACATATATGACAATTTTACTCATTAAAATGTGCACTCGAGATATATATTAAGTTCTACGCACAAAAGGAGAACACCCCACCCCCTTTTTCAAAAAGAAAAACCAAGGATTGATACCCGAGGGGTAGAAAAATCAAGAAACAACAATGCATTGGTGTACATTATAAACTACACGTACTCATCTCTAAAAAAATTAGTGATCTACTAACAACCATTATCACTAAATTGTGTGTAACTAATCTTCGTAACAATGATATTGCCTCTCAATGTTATCACAAAGGTTTATAATTCTTCTATCATTGGAAAAATATTTTAAACATAATGTCTATATGTCTAGTCCTTGATCTACAAAATTAGAGGTTAAACTAGTAAAAAAGTTCCAAATAATAACCTCTAACTATGTAAAATTTGAAGTCATTGGTCTGAGTTGGTTCCAAGCATCATCTAAGACAATCTCATTAGAAATATACATTTTATAGCTATAGTTGTAAAAGTTGCATAGCCGTAACACATGCATTGACTTTTTAAAGGTTATTTAATCATGAAAAGGTGAAGGGGAGAACTAACTAGCAAATGAGAATAATTAGATCTTTATGAAAAAAAGTCAAACTCATAATCATGGTCGAGCTTGAGCCTCTCTATACTCTGGTTGATTTATTCTTGATGAAGCAGGCACGTGGATAGACTCATGACTGTAGACATTTCCATCAGATCCGTCTCGTTCTTAACGTAGTCATACTGCATCAACTGTAGTGTAGGTGGTGCCAACATGTCAATCTTGTTGTCATCAAACCCAACCAAGAAATCTTGATCAGCGATCCCCTTGAAAATATCCACTCCGACAATGTTGCAATGAAGCTGGCCACATATAGATTTGTCTTCAAAAAATAATGCAGGAACCTCATCATACACATGAGCCACATCACCATCCTTATGGTTGACAGTGACTGTAGAGGTCGAAGTAGAGGCCAAGGTTGGCATGGTGACGATGTTGTTGTTGCTTGTGTCAACCCCACATTCACCTTTTGTACCTGTGCCACACTCAATGCCCTTGGCTGCAACATCATGGGAGGGGGATTTGAGGTTGAGGCTTTTGATGTAATCCTGGAGTAGAGTGTTGGGACGGGGATTTATGGAATTGTGGTTGCGGCGACGGGTGTACTGGCGGCGCATGGTGGTGTTCCAATGGTTCTTGATGGAGTTCTCTGTGCGACCCGGGAGGTGCTTTGATATTTCAGCCCATCGGTTCCCCACCTGTGCATGAGCCTCAATCAAGATCCTGTCCTCCTCCTCGCTCCATGTGTCTTTCTATGCTCAAATCATGAAAACTTATGTTAATGTGAATAGTTACAAACAGTACAAGTACCACAAAACATGTTGATACTAATCCATGATGTACATTTCTATTAAACGATTGTGTTCTTTGCACTTTTAAGATACCTTTAACTATCTAAAGAATGACACCATGATAAAAGATAATATATTTTTACTTGTAATTTAAAACTTAATAAGAAAGAGTGAAAATCAACAATATTTCATTAAACCAAGTGCATACTTTTGCTAAATAATAAAACATTGGTGAAATGAATGATATGAAGAGTAGCTTCAACACAATTACAAATATCATAGACATAAGTATGCACCCACTTTAAAATAGATCTTTTTATATTTGAAATTAGTAAATAAAATCAACATGAAGTTATCTAAAACCAAGCTAACAATGAACCTATGACAAGAAATATAGAATTTTGAGGTAAATATATCTATTGAAACCTATTTGACAATGACTTGGAGCAAAACTCATATTAAAGTTTTTAAGCTTACCAAAACATTTTAAAAACAAGAAACTAGTAAGATTGCAAACAAGAGAATTTTCTTATCTGGTAGTTGTATGAAGTTCTCATGCCATGTACTCTATGCTTCATTTCATATAAATTAAGGGTGAAAAAATTTGTGGGATAATCATCCAAATTATACTAGACAACCAAATTCTTTTAGGGTGGGTGCAAATCCAAGGTTGAAATACATCTATATAGTACCTTTATGATTTCAATTGTGCTAGACATGTACCGTGCTTGAAGTTAATAATTTGTAAAGTAGTTATATATGATATATTGTTTAGACTAGGTACATATCTAGAACATTAAACAAACATCATCCTAGTTAAGTTTCTAGATAAAAAACCATATAGATTACTTAAAAAAGGTGAGTTTGTGATTTTTGTGGAAAAATGATGTTGATATTTGTTAAAGAAATAGAATCAGAAGAAGTATGATGAGTGCACCCCAAATGAGAATATATGATCTATTTGGTTCATCCAAAGTGGAATAATCCATGGGCGGCAAAACTTTTTTCACTAGACATACTAAGGTTACAAAATACAACACCAACAGAAATAAGCATGATAGATAATACCTTTCAAATCTAAATCCAGAGGCCTTATTTATATGTTTAAGAAAGAATAGTTCCAGATATAGTAAAATCCAAAATAAAGTAACGTACGGACATATTAGGACTCTTATTTTAAAATTTGGTTTGTATGGGGGGATTTCTCTGCACCTCCCCCCAAGGGACATTTACCCATCCATATAGTGATTAGGCAGTGGGCCCCTATCCCACAATGGTGGAAAGATATCAAATGTAAGCTTGTTGATGTAGGAGTCTTGTGACATTATTATACTTATTTTTACTTTAAATTTATTATTAGGGAACTAAGATCAATTTATCTATTGTTTGACTTAGTAGTTAGTTTGTTTAAATATATAATTTATATGGAAATTAATGCAATTGCTACACATTTAATATTTTACATCTTTCATTATGAACATGTGCCATGGGATCTTGTTTCAGGAAGTTGAATATAATTTGAGAAGTGGATATTTAGTTTATCTTCTTTTATATTATTTCTTCATTATACATTTCACATCCATTGGTATACCAATAGTTACAACTTGGACTCAACTTGCATGGTTTTCCATTGGATTTGTTATATGACATAGCCTTATATAACAAAGTCTAAGTTCACCTCTAATTTGGTATCCATCTTTGAGGAGTCACAATTAGTTGAATGTATAAATTTTCTTTATGGCATACTAATTCATCAAAATCTACTTAACCATTATATCTACACAATATCTTTCTAGACATCTGCATTAATCTATGTTCTCCTTGTTGAATCTTCAACTATTACACTCATATTAGTTTTTATAAAAACTCAATCAACCTATCTCTTCCCCCAATATTTAGATTTTAAATCTTCTATAATATCTAGATATAAAAAGGATGCCCATAAAGAGACCCTTGTATGACATGGCTCACTTCCTTTTATAAGAGAAGTCATGCACTCTCTATATATCTATCCACCATCTTCTCTCTCCCCTATACCAACATTCCATCTCTATATTTATCCTCCATATATAATGCATACTACCCTGATAAGGTTTTTCACAATCGTAATATGTACATTTACTATTTTATGAAATTTTTTAATTCCTTGTTTGTTGTTTCCATTAGTAGCCATGTAAGTGTAAAATATAATAAAGCAATGTCAATAGTGCTTGAGATACACGTGTGTATTAATACCACCCTAATATGTTGATGTATTCATACATGGAATATTGATAAGGGAACCTTTGTTTGTTGTCTCCATCACTATCAATTTAAGCGTAAAATATCATAAACCACAATAATTAGTGCTAGAGATACACATGTGTCTTGAAACTACCCCAATCGGTTGATGTATTCAAACATGCAATATAGGTGAGGACACCCTCTTCTAAACATATACATCAATGTTCAAACTTAGGTTCTAATTCTTATTTTTATGTATTGCACCATCGTAATAGAATATAAATTTTATAATGAAATAATCCTTAACCTAATACAAATGTGAACCTTTGTTAGGTACTCTAGTCTTCAGACACCATTTCGTGCGCCGCATTTCAAAGTGAAAGGTGACAATTTAATTCTTGATTGCTTGAATCTTGAGGTAAAAGCCAATTCATGTGTTCACACACAAAATTAATTATAGTAATAACCATATATTATTTTGAAAAATATATTTAGTATAAGATTTTGTGCATTAATACAGTGGATTGTTCTTGGGGTTGAAATTAATTTCATGAAGTAAATAGCTAATACCAATCATTTTATGCAAAATTGTAACTTTCACATATAAAAACTTTTGAAATGGTAATTATATACAATTCCCTTATCTCACATAATATGCATAATTTGTAATAGCATACTTGATTTGGTAATCTAAAAATATAATCTCAAGAAAAATCATTCATACATGTCAGGAAATGGACACATTTGATATATATGTTAAATTATCATATGTACTATATGTATGTCAGTTTATCTCCATGTTAGCAATATCTTAATACACTTTTCACAAACATGTATACACAAACATAAAAATGTATATACAAATTGAAATATCCACACATGTACATGCACATGTAAACATACACATGATAATGCATTTCTTTTTAATAGCTCCAAGAAGGTTATCTAAGGGATTCAAGCGCTAGGTACTTGAAAATACTAGCTGGAAATTTTGTATACAAGTAATTCCACCATCATATTAAGTGTAGGTTATCCTCCCCTCATGATAAGAGGGATTGGGTTGAGGAGAGATCTGGGAAACAATTAATTATATCCTCAAGCTCTAGAATAAATGTCCATTTAGGCTAAGTGTACTACACAACTTTGTTAAAGATCTAAGTGCAACTACAAGAACAAAATGGGATTGCTCAAAGTATGTGAAAATGTTGGATCGACTATGACAAGAGGTGCATAACTCTCACAAACATGCAAAGAGAAGATATATATATATATATATATGTGTGTGTGTGTGTGGGGGGGGGGAATAGTAGGAGATCATTAAACAAACCAAGTAGTGGACTCTATAAAAACTATCATTTGGGAAGTAAAGCTAACCTTATAATGCGGTTGCATACATAGAGTCTAAGGTTCCAAATATTATTAGATCTAGAAATGATGGCATCATGGAACAACAAGTCTAGTACTATAAATGTTATATGCTTAAGAGAAGTATATTATGATCACTAGTTCTTGATGTAAAAATATATCGCTTGTTTCTAGAGGGGAAGATAAAAATGGGTGCATGGTACCAACTCTCCTATTATCAACAACATCAGGGGTCTTTTCCAAAAGTGAATATTCATAATGATGAAGATGCAAGATATGCGATAGCTTAGTGCTAGCGTACAAAGATAATGAGAATACAAAACATAAGAGATGAAAATGTATAATATGAGATCCTATATTTTTATGGATAAAAAAATATAATATATGACTATCTACAATAAAGAACTATAAAGATATAGAATACAAGAGTTGCTAGGAATAGAAATGGCGATTGATGTTTAGCATGTAAGTAAAAATCTTCATAACCACTGTTTGAAGCACTTGGATTTTTCTGTTTGATTATTTGGGTATTGTATAAACATTTTCTTATTCCCTTAATGAAAGTATGCATAAATTCAATTATAGATGACACTACTCTTTAAAGTCAACTCCAACTTGAGTTTAGTAAAACTTGATTCTTAGGCCATGTTGACCCATTCAACACCAAAATATAACTGCATATTTTCAATATAAAACACATGTCCAATTTAAATCTCACACAAGGAGGTAGAATCAAATAAAATATGAATAAGTTGATGCTCAATGAGAACCATGTTCTTTCAGATCTCATATCCTCATTTCCCTTATTTATCTAATGATTGTTTCTCATAGTGTTACATATATCCCAAATTAATCTTAGGATAAACCAATTCTCACACTTGGGTAAACTTCTAAAATCTTTCTCTATGGACCAACCATCCCTTTTGATGCATCCATAAGCATTCATCCCAATGAGAAGCCAATTAGTATGATTAATGTTTTGTTTCATAATTTTTTTGTTCAATGTGGTTTAATAACTATAACCCCCACCTCATTAACGATACTTCCCATGCATCCTTTATGATATGCAAAACCATATTCTATTTCTCAGGGTAGTATACTCATAACTCCAGAGGGGTATTATAACATCAGAGACTCACTGACTTTTTATGTCAACCTTCAGTTCAAGTTTAACAATCTTGATAAAGAACTTTAACCATATGGCATAAAGTTAACAAAAAATCATTTAGGATAACATGCAGTTCCATATGGTACAATGTGTCTCCCTGTTTATCCTCATCTTTTTTGACTTCCTCTTCTTCCTAGGAGGAAATCCATCTAGAATATGATAAGATCTCATTCTCTAGTTGTTTCTACAATGAAGACCACTTACATATAAATATAACCATCACATCATACTTGTTATGTAAAAAGATCCCATCATTTTAGAATATACCTATAATCTTGTAGTCAACTAATCACCTTTTCCACATATGGTTTACCATCATATCATCTACAAGAGTTATGGTGAAACCTCATTTCCTCACTTTTATTTCTTTTTATTCCATGTGGCAGCATATAAAAAATAGCTTGAGATCCTCATGATGAATTATTTGTAAAAATCAAAATGATTAATTGGTGACTCCAATAGAAAATAATGCATCACATTTGATGTAAATATTGGTTCTACCAAATTCTATTTTTTCTTTCTTATTTTCATACTTAGATGTGACTTATGTTTTGAAACTCCAATTCATGCCTACTATTATTTTTTTCATGCACCCTAAATCTTATTTTATTCTCTTGGATAATAGGGGTCAGTGAGGATCCACTTTCTACATCTCATGAAGCATATAAAATGACCAACCTTCCCTCTTTGACCCTTGATACACTTTCTCTTTATTTATAGAAACCCACAACTCATATGTTTTTGCTTCTTTTATACCTACTTAGTATCTAGTTCATTTTTATTGAAAACTATCTATTCTAATGTTCACGTTTACTATAGTCATCTAAACTATATGATATTTCTAATTAATTGAATTATAAGTCAGTTTTGTAATTAAATCTCATGTATATTGAAATATATTCTCTAATAATGCATCATTACAAAATCCACACGAGGGGTCATAGTTCTTTCAAAAAGAATCCAATTTAAATTTCATTTTATTTGTCTATCCATGCAACTATAGAGATTCTATAAAATCAATTTTTTATATCATGTACTTTCTAAACTAATGTTCCTAAAATTATATGTCTTTGACCCTAAGCATATTCATTTTCAATATTGACGATGTTCATTCCCCTTATCTTGTGTATTGACAATTAGAATGGCTAAAAGATTTAGTAGATGATCGTAGTGACATAAGACGGTTCTTGTGAGGCATATTTATTAGTATTGTTGGTAGACCATGTAACATTCTTTTAACTTCAAGATTTAATGATTTCTTTACAAATACGAAAACAACATGCATAAATATAGCATTTTCATAATACAAAACATATTAGAAATATTATATACTTTCTTAAAAGTGAAAATAGAACGTTGAAAATGTAATTATAACCAAATATTATTGTTTTCTACCTGGATGAGACAAAATATCCTACTTCTCATTCCAAAAATTAATTTATTTTACTTCACTTTTGAAAGAGATGATGGAAGAAATATTCATATAACTCTTAGATATTGAATTGCTTCTATATAGACACCAGTGTTATCACGTTTGGCGTGATGGAAATTATAGAGTTAAAATTATCTAGTTAATAAAATAATGAAGGAAAAGTTAAATGAAAGGAATCGACCTTATTTATATCCTCTGAACATAGTGAAGAATAATAAAAGGTGTACTTGTATAGTTATTTTTTCTTTCCATTCCATTTCATCTTCAAATACACATATCATCCTACTGTTCTGGCCTAAGAAGCTTGTTTATGGAACCATTTTCCACACCTATTTAGAAAACTACACTTTTAGTTATTTTCCCTTTATTTTACCTATTTACTTTTTCCTTTTCCTTTATACCATAACCACATTTCTAACTTTAATAATTCTATTTTTATTTTATTTTCTTTCCTTTCATGTGCCCCCTCTTGCTTTTTATGTGTCAAATACACTCTTAATTTTTTGAGTGGTGGATTTTTTCGATTGATAATATAAAAAGAAAGTATGCTAGCGAGAAAATCTTGGAAGGAGACATCTAGGGTAGATCTAATACTATAAGACTAAAAGTAACACAAATCTAGAATATTTTACATCTGATATGTTTCCTAGAAAAGCCCAAATATTGTGTCCACATTATTCATTTTCCTACAAATTCAAACAATAATGTAAGATTATGATGTTATATTATCAATCTAAAGATGAAAAGTGACTTATGGAATAATTATATCATTTTTGTAAGATAATGATTATGCTACTTTATGTTGAAATATATCTTGATAGATCAAAATCACAAGAGACACACCTTAAAGATAATCCTCTATAAGAACTATAATATCGTAAACTACAACTACAAGTGTTGTGATCTCTCAAATATTATGAATGTTTCTTGAGAATGACATGTATAGTAATGTATGAAATCAATTACAATACTTTCTTTTTTAACTTGTTATTTCTGATTACTCTATCAATCCATCAGTAGAAAAATTCTCGTTGATATATTCGATGTAGAAAAATTATATGTTTATTTTATAAATATGTCCAATAATACTTTTATTTGACCATTTTTAGTATTTATTAGATTTAGTCCACCAAATCAGACATAAAACGTTTCCTATATTTGCTTAGTTCCTAAAACTGGCCAAATCATAGTAAAACTTGTGAATGAATATTTTTTGTGTGAAAGGTGAAGTAAAAGCTTTTCACATATTACAATATAGAAAGAATTCTAAAGTATTTAAAAGACAAATCATATATGAATTCATGCCAAGGAGTTTTCCTAAGGTTGTCAGATTTTTAAAATTAACTTCGTGAAAAAGTTTTGAAACTAGATGTGAAAGGTGCACATGGTAAACTTTTGCTAATTGATTATCCTATCCAATTCACATGCCACATAAGGTGATCTTGGTACTCAAAAAATGTAAGCAACATGAGGGAACATAAGAAAGCCCGGGGGGATCACGCCATTTGGATTAGGAAAGTAACATGAAATGTTGGAGAATGATAGGAACAATTTGTATATTTTTTCTTCCACTATCCTCTGACCAAATTGGAGTGGAGAGATAAATAATAGAACATCCATCTCTCATTTTCATATTGACTTGTCATTTTCTTTTGTCGTACTATCAAAACATATTATGAATAAGATACTCTTCTTTACTCTCTTTTTACCATGTTATTAACCATCCTTCATCCACCCTTCTCTCCCCAAAGTAACATGGAATGTTGGAGGACGATACAAATAGTTTGTATATTTTTTCTTCCACATTTCTCTGACCAAATTAGAGTCGAAAGATAAAGAATGAAACATGTATCTCTCATTTTCATATTTACTTGTCACTTTTTTTTGTCGTGCTAACCAAATATAGAATGAGTAAGAGACTCACTTTTACTGTTTCTTTTCCGTGTTATTGACCATCCTTCATCCACCCTTCTCTCGTCAAAGTAACCAGATGATACAAATTATTGTATACTTTTCCTTCCACTTTTATCTGACCAAGTTGGAGTAGAGAGATAAAGAATGGAACATCCATCTCTCATTTACATATTGATTTTATCACTTTCCTTTATCATGCCAACCAAATATACTATGAGTAAGAGACTCTCTTTTACTCTTTCTTTTCCGTACTATTTACCATCTTTCATCCATCCTTGTCTCGCCAAATTCCAAAAATACCGTTAGTTCGCCTTAGACATAATACACAAGGCCAAAACATTTTGAGGTCAAACGTGACACTTGGCTATAAGATATAATCTTCAGTATGAGCCTTTCAATTGTTCTTTCCATCCATGGGTTTCTAAATTAAGGATATCCATACACCTATATCCCTACGTCAACTCTTGTTTCCAGTTTGAAGGACCATTACAATACAAGGAAACATAAAAAGGAATTTCCCAATATCATCAGCTCAATCGATAACTAAAATCCAAATTGTTAGTCACGTTTCCAATAACGATGGGGGTAGAAGACCTGTGGCTTAAGACACAAGTCCCATGCGCCAATTCCGAGGTTTCAAAATTGTGAGTGGAGTGGAAGCGCTACGTGAACCATGAGGGGGTAGGAAGGGGTTGTTCACGTGTTCCAACGCATGGCAAGAAAGAGACCAGTTGTCGTGAACATGTATGGGTGCGTTCGAAATGTGGTTTACAGTTGGAAGGCAGCAGACTAGGCACGCCATCCTCGAGCCACTACTAGCCTGCCTAATCAGGCTAATTATCATTCTACTGATAAATGCTTATGCTAAATTTGAGTGCAAGATCAGGTTAAGAGGGCAGTAAAATATGGAAAGAGGGGTTTAATATATATGTATATTACCTTGATATTAGGCCGTAGATGATTGAACCATCTCTCTCTGCATTGCTTCCCGATCCTACCTTTTATTTTCTGGGCAATCGTCGACCACCTTCTTAACCCGAATTGCTCCACCAGCATCATTAGCATCCTGAAGAGGAAAGTATAAGAAAAACTCGGTAATAGACGGCTGGGATAGAATGCAAAACAGGAAAGCAGAGATTCATGCCCCGTCTAAGAACAATAATGTAAAATTCGAACCATGCGATCTCTATCTTGCAGCAAGAAGCAAGTAAATGTCATATAGTGATTCATGGTGTAAGGCATGTAAATCAAAACGAAAAATAAAAATTTAACCTGTCTTCATGAGCAGACCAGTGCCCCTTGATACTGTGGGTCGTCTTCTTGGAGCTCCTGGAACCATCCCTCCTGGACATAGGCCTGTAATTCAAAGCCGACTGCAACCCACCAGTAAAGCTAGACTCTGCTACTACTTCTGTCGTCGGAGGCGGTGGTGTAGCCACCGCTACTAGCTCTTGCTTGACGTCCAGGAATAACGGCGACATCCGGCAGACGTCATGGCCAGCAGCTGGCGATCCTCCTTGCGGGTTTTGCTGGTAGGGGCGGCCGTAGTGAGGATGATGCATCATGAGCGTCGAGGAGTCCTGTGTGAAACCCTGGTGGTACCGATCGATGACGTCCACGCCAGTGAAGGAATCCGGGAAGTCGGGCTCGTGGACAGAGATTTCGGAATATGATGGTTTGCACATACTGGCAGTCCCATTCCCAGAAATCTCGAACGGGTTGTACTGATTCCACCTCTGTTGCTGCTGCATCTGATCCACTGGCAGGAGGCCGTTGTACCCACGGTCTGCCGGGAAGTTGAACCTCGGTTGGAAAGAGATGGATGTTGAATCACCAAGGTGAAAACTCACGTCGAATGCCATCATTAGCTCTTGACTTAAGGATAGAGAGTGGCAAGGGGAGTAGAAATGTTATCGTCCAGGAGAAGAGTGCCGGGAGAGAGAGCGAGAGGAGAAGGAAGTCGGTAGAAGTGGTGCATTTGCAGGGTTGCTTATAATTGGTTAGCAATGGTACCGGCATTGGGGGAAGGAGAGGGATGGATGGAGGGACGGTGGGTGCGGGCATAATTGCCTTTTAGTGACCATTAATGGAAAGGTTGATCATACTAATAAAGTTCCTGATACATACGCATATGTCCACACATATGACATATATATCATATATGCGTCTACATCATATTTGTGCAGGGTCGGGACTTTCTTCAGTTTTAAGGGAAGCCTTATTATATCCAATTAATAACAAAAATACAAAATGATAATTTTGACTTAATCTTAATAAAAATGGATATATCTATGATCTATTTTTATTTTATATATCTATTTTAATGAAATCAATTATATATATTTCTTTTATCTTAATTAAAACTTATCATTATATATTTCTATTTATTTTATTAATTTTCATAAATTAAAGAAATTAATTTCTTTATTATTATTAATATTTATTTCTTAATTTAATGAATAATTAATATATGATATTAAGAAATCTAGATTTACATATTAAGTCATTTTTATATATTGACTAATTAATAAAGAAATTTTAAAATAAAGGAATTCCAAAATTCAATAGAAAGAATTCTAATTAATAGATATTAATTAGAATTTAATAGAATCTGTCTTTAATTTCTTATCGATTCTATATCTATATATAATCTATATATATCGTATATACATATATAAATATATAAAAGATTATACCTATATAATTTTTTTTTCAAAAATAAGCCAGATTGAATTGCAATATGTTTCTCAATCTGAATGAATACTTTATAAGATAAGGGTAAGAAAGATAAGAAAAAGGAAGGGCATATTTTTTTCTGGTACCAAAGAGGTTCAAGAAATGAGAGAATTTAGGATAGCTACGAGAAATACTAATGAAATCCATAATGATGTACAAAAAAATACAATATTTTTGTTACTTGACAACCATCAGAAGAAGCAAATACAACAAGTACACTAATCAATAGGATTGATGAGGTGTGAATGAGCATTCTCCATATTAATATTCTATTATGCCTTGAAGAGGACTCGAACCTCCACGCTCTTTAGCATGAGATTTTGAGTCTTGCATGTCTACCATTTCACCATCAAGGCATCTTGAAAGTGAATCATATTCCATGAATATGATATTTATATAGTGTGATATATGGAATATATGACAAAGGACGTTCCAAAATGGGTACTATTGGGTCGGGTGAATTAGAGAGAGTACACAGACTTGGCATTCCTTCTCCATTCAGGGCCTAAAGAGAATCCAACACCTCTTGGTAGGTTTTTTCTGCTTAAAAGTAATTCCAAAGTGTTGCGTTTATAATTCTTTGTTGATCAAGATCATATATATATACATATATATATATATATATAAAGTTAAATTTTGATGAGGGAGTTGAATATATATATATATAATATTATTGAGTTTCACTATTACCAACTTCCTAGTTCAGGCTCTCCATCCAAAAGAATAATCACTCTTCTTTTTTATAATCATTCTTAGCATATATTATATAAATCTCCTTACAACTGCTTGGAGATTGCGAGCACATATGGAGGTGATAACCACTAGTGTCGCCTCATCATTATGACATAATGTCTGTAATTGGATGGGATCCCTTATAACATCCCCATATATGAAAAGATGTAACTAGCTAATCAACTGCATAAGATGTCATTTTTCTCCAATTTTTTCTAGTATTTTCTTCATGGTGGCCATATGAGGTCCATTTCCTTTGCCATCTTCATTCGATGTTATGTAGCCAACAATCTACCTATATTTGCATCATCTGCAAATCATATTGTTGACCTAGAGGTTATACATTGTCCATATTTTGATAATGACTTAACCATTCCATTCATATGTATCTAATATATGTATTCAAGATTTATCTCATGCTTTAGGTACATGAAAAGGACCAATATACACAAGCCCTAGCTTGTCAAAGTTTAAGTCAAATGCAATGCAAGTGTGCTAATAAAGAAATCACTTCAAACGACCTTAGAAGAATTTTGTAATCACTTGTATTGATGATATGACTTGTAACTAAGACAATAAAAATATATGAGACACTTAATACCAAGTTTTAATCACATATTTGTCAAATTAGAAAATTGGTCACAAGCTATTGATCGGTCGAGTTACAATCTCAACCGATCCCATGGATTAATTTTTTGAAAGTAGCAATCGTCGAGTTGTGCATTCACAGAACTCGACCGAACAACCTACTGACCAAATGCAATTTTGGCTGATCAGTTGAGTTTCTCAGAACAAACTCAACCGATAGTTTGAAAGTTGGGTTTATCTTTTAGTTGATCGGTCGAGTTACCTTTATTGAAACTCGACCAAATGCACTGTACGGAAAATGCAGAAAAATATGGATTGTAGATAGTGGCTGCACAAAGCACATGACCAGTGACATAAGCCATTTCAACAATTTCACAAAGAAGAAAGGAGGATCTGTCACCTTTGGGGACAACATGAAAGGTAAAGTCAAAGGTGAGGGTGATGTAGGTGAATCGTTATGCATCAAGAATGTTCTTTTTATGGACATCTTAAATCATAATTTAATAAGTGTTAGTCAACTTTATGATAATGGTTACCTTGTGCTATTTACTTCTTTTGAATGCTTGATTCTAGATTCCCTCACCTACCAAGTTATATATAAGGGAACTAGAAGTGGTAATCTTTATGTTATTATTCTTAACTCTATTAAGCCTTTGGTTGGTAGATGCCTTGTAGCCAACTCGAATGATCTTTCTCTTTGGCACCGCCAACTTGGTCATGTAAATATGCATCAATTAAAGAAGTTGAGCAAAAAGGACTTAGTCAAGGGACTTCCTAAGTTAGATTCTGAAATCGATGAAGAATGCCAACCTTGTACACAAGGAAAGCAAACCAAGTCCTCCTTCAAATACAAAGGAGTCCTTAGCACTAAGGGAGCTCTTGAGCTTCTTCATATTGATCTATTTGGACCAATGAGAATGCAATCACTTCGTGGTTCCAAGTATTGCCTTGTTATTGTCAATGATTTCTCTAGATATACTTGAACCTTCTTTCTCATTTTAAAGAGTGATACACTTAATGTTTTCTCTAGTTTTTGCAAATGAGTTGAGAATGAAGCTTCTTGCCAAATTGTTTCCATCCGTAGTGACCATGGGGGAGAATTTGAAAATGAGCTTTTTGAGTATTTTTGTCAAGAATCGGGTTATGCACGCAAATTTTCTTCACCTCGAACACCTCAACAAAATGGGGTTGTAGAGAGGAAGAATAAGTCTCTACAGGTGATGGCTAGGACCATGCTTCTTGAGTTCGATACTCCTAAGAAGTTTTGGGCTGAAGCTGTCAGTACCTCTTGTTATGTTCAAAACCGTGTTTTCACTCATCCCTCTCTTAAGAAAATCCCCTATGAGCTATGGCGTGGTAGGAAGCCTTATGTCGAGTATTTCCATGTTTTTAGATGTCCTTGTTTTGTTTTGAATATGAAAGATTCTCTTGAAAAGTTTGATCCGAAACCGTATAAGGCTTTCTTTCTTGGCTATATCACTACTAGCAAGGCATATAGAGTTCATAATGTTAATCTTGCGAAGGTAGAAGAATCTATTAATGTAAAGTTTAATGAGACTAACCCCTCTATTCCCAAAGTTATTGCTCTAAATGATGATGTTGCAGATGAAGCAATTCCTATCCTTAAAGAACTCAACATCACCCAAAAGGAAAAAGAGGTGGCTGCTCAAGAAGAAGAAAAAGATGATGAAAAGAAGGATCCAACTCCCCAGTTTGCAAAGAATAATCCATGAGCTGATTTTAGGTGATCCATTTGAAAGAGTGAAGACGTGGGCTGCAGTCAATAAAGAACAGGCCAGCAATGCCTTCATCTCACAACTAGATCCTAAAGATGTCAAGGAAGCTCTTGGGGATGAAGAATGGATCCTATCTATGCAAGAGAAGCTGGAACAATTTGAGAAAAACAACAAGTTTGGACCCTTGTGCCAAGACTAAGTGATAGAAAGATCATTGGCACCAAATGAGTCTATCACAACAAGCTAGATGAAAGTGGCAAAGTGGTAAGAAATAAAGCAAGGTTAGTGGCTCAAGGCTACAATCAATAGGAAGATATTGACTTTGATGAAACATATGCACCTGTAGCTAGACTTGAGTCCATCTGTATGTTGCTTGCTTTTGATAGTCATAAAAACTTTCTTTTGTATCAAATAGATGTTAAAAATGAATTTTTGAATGATACAATTAAAGAGGAAGTGTATGTTGCACAACATCTGGGCTTTGAACATGATAATCCACCTAACCATGTTTATTTGTTGCAAAAAGCTCTCTATGGAATCAAACAAGCACCAATGGCTTGGTATGATAAATTAAAGTTCTTTTTGTTAGATCATGGTTATATCATGGGAAAAGTGGATTCTACCTTGTTTCTAAAACACACTTCTAACAATTTTCTTATTATTCAAATATATGTTGATGATATCATTTTTGGCAGAACTAACCTTGATCTTTGCAAAGAATTTAGTGATCTTATGCAGAGTGAATTCAAGATGAGTATGATGAGTGAACTCACATTCTTTCTCAACTTTCAAATCAAACAAACCAAGAGTGGGAACTTCATCAACCAAGGCAAGTAGACAAGTGAACTACTTAAGTGCTTTGGGATGGAGATTATTCAAATATATGTTGATGATATCATTTTTGGCGGAACTAAACTTGATCTTTGCAAAGAAATTAGTGATCTTATGCAGAGTGAATTCAAGATGAGTATGATGGGTGAACTCACATTCTTACTTGACTTTCAAATCAAGAAAACTAAGAGTGGGAACTTCATCAACCAAGGCAAGTACACAAGTGAACTACTTAAGTGCTTTGGGATGGAGAATACCAAGCCAATGGACATACCCATGTCAAACACCACCAAACTTGATAAAGATGAAGAAGGTGAGAAGGTAGATGAGAAGCTCTATAGAGGTATGATTGGAAGTTTACTTTACTTAATTGCCTCTAGAACTGACATAATGTTTAGTGTTGGCTTGTGTTCTAGATTTCAATCAAATCCTAAGAAATCTCATCTTATAGCTATTAAGAGGATTCTAAGGTACTTAGCCAAAACTCAGAATTTTGTACTATGGTATCCCAAGTCAAGGGACTTTACTCTTACTTCCTATAGTGATGTCGATTATGCAGGCTGCTTGATTGATAGAAAGTGCACAAGTGGCATTGTTTCCTCCTAGGACCATGCTTGGCGTCTTGGTTCTCCAAGAAATAGAGAACGGTGGCATTATCAACCACTAAGGCTGAGTACATTGCGGCCGAGAGTTGTTGTGCCCAGTTCCTCTGGATGAAGCAAATGCTCCAAGACTTTAATATTCATTTTGATACTTCTCCTATCTATTGTGATACTACTAGTATAATTAACTTGTCTTAGAATCTTATATTGCATAGTAGAGCTAAACATATAGAGGTTTTCCATCACTTTCTTTGTGATCACATTGCCAAGAAGGATATTTATATCACTCATGTGGACACGAAAAATTAGTTGGCAAACATTTTCACTAAACCTCTATTAAGAGAGCAATTTAATTTTATTATATCAAAATTGCTTATAACTACTTTGAATGAATCTGATATGCCTTCTAGCTAGTTGTCATCTGTCCTATATGCTTTGCATTTATCTTGATCATCTTTGAGTGCTAATATGCTTAAAATTGGTTTTTCATGTTCATATGCCTTATTTTTCTCTTGTTTTTGGGTATTTTTCTTAAACACTTGTATTATCGCAAAATAGTACCCAATGATGATTGATATGTGCCTAAGTATGTTTAATATACATAATGGACTTGAAAAATAAATTTAATTAGCATTCAAATGGCTAGAAATTAAGTTTGATGGTTTTAGGTCAGGTTGACCATCAATCGAGTTTCCCCAGGACAAACTCGACCGATCCATGACTGAGAGCTTTTTTTTAAAAAGGACCAATCGGTCGAGTTTCTGACTCACAAAACTTGACCGATCGACGGGCTGAAGCCAACTTAAGTTGGGTTCAGCTGACTATTCTCCCTCTCAACTAGAGAAAAGTTGACTGATTCCACTCCCTCTAGCCCTAAGCTCTCCACCCTCGACCTTTCCTTCCTTCACCTAGCCCTAATTCGACCTAGGGAGACCTTCCTAGACCTTCTTCCTAGCTTAACCTAGGTGTGTGAACATTTTCAGTGGTGTGTTTGGTGTTTTTGATCTCTTCTTCTTCTCCTCCTTTTCGCCTCCATGGCTTCAAATAGAAGAAAGAGAGTCGCCCCTAACAATGCACCATCCTCCTCCTCATCTTCCCGCTTGATTCCTTTCGATGAGACCCTTTTTGTCTCAAATGAGGCTGTAAATCAGTATAAGGATCTTCCTCCATGGAGTCCTTTTCCTATTAGAGCCCTTTTTGAGCTAGCCCTAGGCGTCAAGCTATCATCAATCAAGTGGCTAAATTGCTTTCTACTCATCATCTATCTGCCCTAGGTGTCGAGCGTGAGTGCTATCACAATTCCATGTCTAGCATGAAAGCCGTTCACAAATTCTATGCAAATTTGCATTGGAATTATGACACTCTTGTACCCCCTCCCAATACTAAAGTTATCCTTACTTCTATGATAGCCGAGAAGAAATTCCAAATCTTGGAGGATATCCTAAATATCTTCTTTTTAGGAGCCAATGAGAATGATACCTGACGTAAGGATTATGGTGAGTACTTTGACCTACTTGACCCCGAAGGTTTCTACAAGCAATATGATATCACACTTCTTGACATGCATCATTACTTGAAGAAACCTGAGGTTGCCTATAAGAAGAAGATAACCCTACCCTCCTCCTCCTTAGATCTCAAGAAGCATATATTAGCCCTAGTGGTCAACTACAACATCCACCCAAAGAAAAACCAAACGGATATTGCAAAGAACACTACGGTGATAATATACTGTATCTTAGAGAATGTCGGAGTCAAGTGGTCTAGATACATCCTCCACCACATGACTTGCTTTGACTCTAGAAAGAACACCCATGGAACCCATCCTCCATATCCTCCCCTGATATGTGGTCTTTTCCAGTTTTCCACTGAGAAATCACTCTTCTCTAACTTCCAATACCGATTTTCTAGGAAGGGAGTGTGTATCAGTGAGACCACTATTCAGATATCCATGCCTATCCTTTACTCCACCACACATGATGCTTCACCCTTTGCTTCTGCCTCAGCTTCACCTGCCTCTACCTCAACCCGAGCTCCTACACCTCCTCAGTCTACCTGACCTAGATGTGCATCGTTCCGTGTGTCCAATGAAGCCCTCATGGGTTATATGATACACCAACATGCATACAACCTACAGGTCTAGGAGCATCTGCACCAAGATTTATGTTCAATCATGTCTAACATGAACTTATCCTATGCACACCCATACCCCACCTATCAACCATACCCCGATAGTGATTATGCATCCTATGCATACAATCACTTCTACCCTGCCCCTCCACCTGCACCTGAGCGTTCCAATGCTTCTCCCACACCCTCTGCTACTGGTGGATCTGCTCCAGTCATCCTGCCTCTGCATGCTGGCCCCTTGGCCACTCTACTTGCCAGTCTTGGCAATTCTGCTCCTGCCTTCCCTCAGGCTAATGAGCTCTATGCTCTTGGTATGACTTGGGATGAGTAGAATGCTCATTGGCCCGGTCGTCGCTTTGGTCCTTCTATTAACGAGGAGATGCCTGACCAGGATGATGATGAGACTGCTAATGTTGGTGTTGCATCTGACGATGGTGATGGTTCTTATGACTTCACTGGTGACTCCTATGATGAAGGCGATACTGCTGCACCTTCAGACGGAGATGATGAGTACGAGCCTGATGCCAAGGATGATGATGATGTGGATGATCTAGATATAGATGACCTAGATATCTAGTTGTTCTTAGTTTTTAGTCTAGTTTGCTGGTCATATATAACTTTCTAAGCTATTTTGTATAAGAAACATCTAGGCACATGATCTGAGTTGTACTATTTTATCCTTATCTTTCATCACTTTTAACTTGTAGTTATTTTTATGAGAACTTGCATTCTGGGTTGTAATCCATATTCTGTGCACTCTTACTCTTTGATATGTTATATCTTATGAGGTGGTGCCATATTTCACCATATTTTGATTATGGCTTAGCATGTTTGGTTCTCGTCTCTGTTTGATGTATGTTTTTGAGATTGCATGTTTGGATATCTTCTTGGTTGTGTTTGGAGAAGACTTGCTTATATGCTCTTCTAACCCCCTTTCCTTTTAGATAATGTCAAAAGGGGGAGCGAAATTTCAATGTCTTGAAACTCAATCATATTTCTATTCATTGTCATATTGCTATTTATTGCTTATGTGATCCTTTTCTTGTTCAGTACATGCTTTATTATGTGACTTGCTAAAGGACCATATAGTACATGCATGTTATATTGCTTTGTGAAGATAAACTAACTATGCAGGTTGCTAAAGGACCATATAGTACATGCATGCTATATTGCTTTGTGAATATAAACTAACTATGCATGTTAAAATAAGCATAGATTGAGGGGGAGCAAATTCACATTGTTCAAATCTTGAATCCCCCTAATTTACAAGGCAAAGGTACAATTTCGATATCATTTTCAATATGTTTGAGGAATGGTTTGTCATTGTCAAAAAGGGGGAGAATATTGACCTAGAGGTTATACATTGTCCATATTTTAATAATGACTTAACCATTCCATTCATATGTATCTAATATGTGTATTCAAGATTGATCTCAGACTTTAGGTACATGAAAAGGACCAATTTACACAAGCCCTAGCTTGTCAAAGTTCAAGTCAAATGCAATGCAAGTGTGCTAATAAAGAAATCACTTCAAACGACTTTAGAAGAATTTTGTAATCATATGTATTGATGATATGACTTGTAACTAAGATGAGAAAAATATGTGGGACACTTAATACCAAGTTTTAATCACTTATTTGCCAAATTAGAAAATCAATCACAGGTTGTTGATCGGTCGAGTTACAATCTCGACCAATCCCATGGATTGATTTTCTAAAAGTAGCAATCGGTCGAGTTGTGCATTCACAGAACTCGACCGAATGACCTTCTGACCAAATGCAACTTTGGCTGATCGGTCAAGTTTCCCAGAACAAACTCGTCTGATAGTTTGAAAATTGGGTTTGTCTTTTAGTTGATCAGTCGAGTTACCTTTATTGAAACTCAACCGCATGCACTGTACAGAAAATATAGAAAAAATGATTATAACCGTTGGTGACTTGTTTAGACAAAAATAGATCCGCTGCCTTGTGCAAAAATGGCTATATTTTGACCCTAAGTGTTCCCCAACTCAAAGGAGCACCCCCAGCTATAAATAAGACCCCTTGAAGTTCATTCTAAGTTTGCTCATTCACTACATTCGAGGTCCTTTCTATAGTTGAGTGTGCTACTACTCCTTGAGCCCCTTTTTTCTCTCTAGTTTACACTTCATTTTGTGATTTGTGAGTGAGTTAGGCTTATTGTAAGAGAGCTCCACCTTTGTACATGTAAAGCTCTCAAATATTCCACTACTTCCCTATCCCCTTCTCTCATTAAGAAAAGTTGAAGCAAGCTCCATCAAGTGAAGAAGGAGATGTAACAGGTCCTCTTCAAGGTTGTTGAAGAGGTGATGATCTTCTCCAAGTGAAGGAGAAGGCATAGACTAAATATCCAAGAGGAGAAGCAAATTCCTTCAAGGTGGAAGACTTGAGCTTGAGTGGGTAAGACCTAGGTGAAGGCTGAAGACTCAAGCTAAGTGGGTAAGTTCCTTGGTAAGGTGGAGATCTCCTTGTGATTGGATGGGTAAGTCCTTTGGTGGTCTTTTTCTATAAATCTCTTCGGTGATATAATAGAGAAAAGCACTTACAAAGTCCTAGAGGCTGACCTCTCTAGGTAGTGGACTGACTCACTTCTAGTTTGAAGTGTGGAACCACTCTACATCCCATTGTCAAGTGCTTGCTATCAATCTCTCTCATCCTTGCTATGCTTTTTTAGATAGGACTTTAAATTGACATCTAGCTATTGCTACAAAGTGATATAATTTGAAGGTCTAATCTATTTTGTGAGAAATTATGTAGATTTATTCACCCCCCTCTAGATCCCTTAGATCCAACACATATAACCATTATATAATGTTCTCGTCAATTGAATCAACAATGCATCCATGTTCTATCTTATTTTCTATTATTCATCTTTATCCATATAGTCCATATAATCCTTCTTGTTGCATGGACTACATTTATTGGTACAGTTAACCTAAAATCAATTCTTGATTCTTACTACTTGGTATAATTAATTTCTATCGGTTGGCCAAGTTAAATTTTCTAAAAATAAGTATCATGCTGTCTAATTTATAGAGCTTCTAGATATCTTTGATGATTCTGAAAAAAATGCGTAATCCCTTAATTGATATTATTGAAGAAAACCCTACAATGTCAAACTCAAATGTAAAGAGAACATGCTTTTAGTTGTTTTAGCATGTGGTATATACATATGGTTGGAAAATCCCATAGAATTGTTTCCAGTTAAGTAGGTTCGATTCTTTTAGTTACACTTGAAGCATTCTAGGATGAAGACACATGGTAACTCACCAAATTTATTCCAAATATCACGAATTTCTTATTTTATTATAGTTAAAACTATTTGATAATACTTGGCTATCATCAATGTTAATTACTACTTTCAATAAATCTCATAAGATCTGAGTAGATGTAGATGAACTCATGGTCAATAACATATGAAACCATCAATGTACTTGATGTTGTTTTCATCTAACATTTTTCTCTTTAATTTTCTAGTAACACCCATTTCCGTAATTGTCATGTGGTTGTCGTCACATTGATAAAAATATAGAATGCATGAACAAATTTAGTAAATACAACATAAAATTAACCATTTCACTCATTTTCATTTTGGTGTATAATATATCAACTTCTTATTCTCAGCTTTCCTTGAGATGCTATAAGGGAAAAAATAAATACAATTTTTCCTTTTACATGTGATACTATTTCCTTACTTAAATGTGACATTTCTTCTATAATTTTTCTACAAGATCATAACCTAACATTATGGAATTTAAAAAAATTGCCACCAATATTCTTTATTCTAGAAGCCACAATGACCACTAAAGGTATTTTAGTAGGTTGATGATTACACATAAGAGAGAAGGGAGAAACACCACTACTGTAGATAAATAAAAAATGGGATATCTGAAAGGGGTGGCTGGAGAATACCAGCGAGTGATTTGATGTATATTTCCTTTATTCTCTCTACTTCTTCTGCACCTCCAACACTAGGGCTGTAAATAGATATGGGTATACCCACATACCCTGAAATCCATACCCACTAAACCTGTCATGGGTATAAAATTTTATGACAGTGTAACCACTTATCCTTTTACCACATACCTACCACTTAGAGGGTAAGGTTATGTTTATGCGCATACCCATACCCTGTATACCCATATGCCCATTTACTTATATTTTTATGTAAATAATTTAAATTAAAATGTAATGGTGCATATTGTAAGACTCACATCTAGTAAGTATATGAATTTTAAAATAGTAAACATTTATATTAGAATGTAACACTCCATATCATAGCGCTCACAACTAGTAAATATAAATATCGTAGAGTTGCATAATGAACAAATCCATTGACGCACCTTTTTAGCCACACTAGTATGTTTCATTAAAATTAAGAAGGCCATAAAATTATTCTCTCAATACGCTCATCTGTCCTCTCTGCCTTGAATTCTATTTGTCCACAACCTATCCATTTAAGTATGGTAGTTTGTTGTATCTCAAAGTTTATGGTATATTATGATAGCAAGTTAACATAATCGTATACCCAATTATCTGTCCATATACCCGTCGGTTATATGGATATGGGTATGTTGTAGGTATAGTTTTTGACAAAGCGAGTATATAACCGTACCAATATCTGCATACCTAAATGGTTATGGTTATACATCCGCACCATACCCTATCTATTTATAGCCCTACCCAACACACACACTATCTTAATTTCAAATTGGGAGGAGAGATGAGAATGGAACTCCAAGATCTCCATTTTATATTGACCGACCTTTTTGGATTTCTTAAGAAAACTTGCCTTTTGTATCCTAAATTCCATCTCTCTCAATATGCCAAGCAAAAAAAACTAAAAATCAATCATCACTATGTTTCCTTCTATACATGTCCCACTTATTGATCTCTCTTTTGCTTCCTTTCTTTATCAACATAATAAATAAGCCTTTGGTAGCAGTGGTTCTTGATTATAGATATAAGAATATCTCATATATTGGTCATTGATGTAGTGATAAGAGATATGACAAAAAGAATGATCAATACAACCAATTCTAAATGGCATTGACAGTTATCTTCGGAAATGAAAAGATACATCTTCATATAATGTTATCTCAATCATGGTCTATGCAATTGGTCAGACACCCTATGCATAATGAAGGAAAGCATTATGAAGGAAAGTCCATTGTCTTATGCAACATCTGAACTTTAAACTAGTACTTATTTTTGATTACATTCTCACTCTTAGAAGTAGTACGACAATGAGATTCTCATGATAGTTTGATTTTTTAATACATTTTACTGACTGGGCCACTGACGCACGAAATAAGTTGCTACAATTGTGAGTGTTTTGATTATACTCATAATCCACTCATATAAACCATATAAACAAACAAAAAGGATTTTCTAGTAATGGAATATTTTTGGATAACTATAAGCAAATTTTTATTATTTAAATGTGATAATTCTTTTATCTAGGACTTTTTTTTTCAAAACTAACCAAAAAAAGCTTTTTCCTATCTTACCTTTTCATTTTCTATTTCAAAGTCTGTCCTTAACTAGGACATTAAATATAATACAAACAATCCTTCCATATTGTTTTTCTAGTCCTCTCATCTCTACAGAAAAGATTTAATATCTTCAGTTGCATTGAATGTTTCTATCTTCCAATACTGTATCTCTACCATGTGTTAAACCTTTATCATGGGGATGTAAAAATTTTGGTTGAATTTCTGAATTTCATAATATAACTTTAGTTAAGGGTGAAATATGTGATTGAGAAGATAGAGAATGAGACAGTGATGGTCAAAGATAGGAGGGATGTGACCTGGAGTCCACTACATAATTTTTCTACCACCAACATTCATTTTCTCACATAATCTCTTCTTTTGATTAAGCATATTTTTGGTGAATTGAAGTATGATGTTTATGGATATATCATCAAACAATATGCATAGGTTCTCTCTAAGGTATGTTCCCATGATATACTACCATGTTGGACTTCACCAAATGGATTAGTTATCGCTTATTTTTGTGCCAAATTTGGCACCCAATATATAGTTTCTTTACATAATTTAGATGACTGATTGTGTTATTGAAAGATCATTCTTTTTATCCAATTATATTCTATAGATTTCTTCATGTAAATGCCCATAATATTTAAAATTTATTTTAAAATGGGCACATATTCCCTCTTAGATTGGTTGCATATATCTCTTTTGTTCCATTTGTGTAGTGTAAATCACCTTGCAGAGGACCTATCAGTCATTCTATTCAATTAGGAGGATTACAATTGGGATAAAATGAAGAAAATTGAAAGAGAGTGATTCTTTATAGTATCCATGAGAGGGGTATAGAAAAACAAATATTAAGACAAGATTGACACTGAACATATAGAGAAGTGGTGTGTAGAAAAAAGAGTATGGGTAAGGCACCATACTAAAATGGAAGTGTTAAATAAATGATGCACCTTCCAATAATTTTTAATGCCTATTAGAAAAGGAAAACAAAAATAAATATGATGAGAAATGAATAAGTTAGGATCATTTTATCAGTTTTCCTCACTAGGTTTTTTCTTCTGTTGATTTCCATCTGAGGGTTTATTTTCCTTCTCTTTTTTTGGGGGGGGGGTGGCTAAGGTCCTAAATGGGTAAAATTGAAATGATTTTTGGGTTTTTAGTGGGATACTACTAGATTGCAGTCGATATGGAAGTGAATGTTTATCGCTAAAGTTTGCTTAAATTTTAGAACCACATTGTGAAAAATAGAGTGCTGACATGTGGATCACGATATGTTTCTTGCCTAGTGCATTCCATCATAAATTTTATATTATGGAAATATATTCTTCTCAATTACATCCCATTACTTATACTAACTCTCCCATGAATATATCCCAATTGATAGATAGACTTCTTTTGATTAGTGTATTACACTTATACTAACTCTCCCATGAATATATATATATATGACTCTCTTCTTATTTTATGCAATAATATGACATAATGGGCCTGAATACAAGTGACGTCACTCACACATTTTTAAGATAAAATAACTAAGTTTATGGAATAGGATGTTAACTTACAAAGGGACACATTTGTTGGATCTTCATTTGTTGTCTAGCCCATGGGAGAAAGCTCATTAGAGATTTTTTGTTGTTGCCAATGCGTTGGCACACAATTATGAATCCATGTATTGTGGCCTCTGAATTGAGCCACTAAGAAATGCAAATAATCCTATCATGAAGGGCAATTAGCAGCCGACAATTGCTAAGCAATCATGAGAAAAATACTATAGTTCGATGGTTCATGATGGGGAGAAAAATAGAAAAGAAGAAAGGGAGCAGAAAGGAAGGGGGTAAGGTTGTTAAGAGTTCCAAGTTTTCTTCTTTGAGCCATTTATTGTTGTGCACTTCGTAGATGATGATGTCTTCCTGAGATGTTATGGGGTGATGGATTGTAGGAATCTCTCCATATTGTGGTATTTTCTTATATCTCCTTTTGCTTATATTATCTCAGGTATATGGTAAAATTCAAAGAAGAATAATTGTATCTTTGATTCTTAGTAGATTTTCTCATCAGTTGGACCTTCGTTTTTCCCTCACACACCATGAAGGTTTTTACGTAAAATTTGATATTCTTCTTGTATCTGCTTCTAGTCTTATCTTAGATTTACATGCTCATGAGTAACACTTCTGTAGATAATTTATTTTTCGTTACATTGTGGTTGATCATATATTGCATAATGTACAAGTGGATATTCCTAACAACAGTGGTATCAGAGTGTAGATTACACATAAATTTAGATGAGGAAAGAAGATATCATAACAATGATTGAATCGATGAGAAAAAAATAGTGGATCTCTAAATTCAAGATGGGGGATATTCTATATTACAAGGACTTCTATGATCCGACAGAGGAACAAAGCCAGAGAGTACGTCTAATGCAGATTGAAAGAATCTAGACATGAAGACTATGGGAATAGTAAGAAAGTTTCTCTATATTTTCATGTTCCAACATGTATTAGAGGAGACCAATGTCAAAGATTTCTAAAAAATTTGAAGAAACTTTGTGCG
Organism: Alisma plantago-aquatica; assembly: GCA_963693085.1. NCBI lineage: Eukaryota > Viridiplantae > Streptophyta > Magnoliopsida > Alismatales > Alismataceae > Alisma > Alisma plantago-aquatica. The sequence goes on along the minus strand of OY856412.1, from coordinate 1,158,878,794 downwards.
AAAGACTGTTACATATACAAATTTGATTTAGAAGTTGGTGAACCTGAAGTATAGGGACGGTAAAAGCATCTCCGAGCACATGAATAAATTCTAAAGCCTTGTCAATAAGGTGGGGTCCATAACTCTAGGCGCTACTTCTTATGGGATCATTACGAGATAGTTGGGAGACGCTCATTGTTATAGTCAACAATTTTACATAGAAAGAAAAGTTGACACTAGACCAGATGAAGAGCAATCCATTGAATGAAATGACATGTCTTAGGTGACAACTGGTCATAGGTGCACTTCATTGAGAGCATGATCATTGATATAGAAAGAGATCTTCATAGATATCAGGGCCACGATGAGTCACACAATTGTGAGAAGTCTCGTAGTAGATCCAAGATGAAGAGTAGAGGGTTCTTTCACTACTGCAAGCCATGACATTTTAAGAAAGATTGCAAGGTTTGGAAAAAGAAGTATGGGTGTGAAGCCAAAGACCAGAAGGAGGATGACAAGAACACTTCATTGACAATTTCATATGAAAGGAATGATGATTATGATGTTATCTTGACAATCTAGGTGCAATGATTGCATGATGACGATGATATTTATGAATTTGTGGAGGATAATGTAGCTTCTTATCATGCATTTTCCAGTAAAGAGTTATCCGCTTTCCACAGGAAGAGAGACTTCTTGAGGGTGATTATGAGAAATTATAGCTTCTCTAGAATCATTGGGATCATAGAGATTTATGTTCAGACAAGTATCGGTTGCACACTTGCACTCAAGGATGTTCGTCATGTTCCACATTTGTGACTGAGTTTGAAATATGGTCCTTATTTGATAGATAAGGTTGTCATCTAAATTTTGGTGGAGGCAAATGTAATATCACAAAGAGGTCTTCAATTATTGTATGAGGAAAATAGTGCAACACACTATACAAGACCCATCTTAAGGTGGTCAAAGGTGGTGGTATACATGCGATTGAGGAATGATGCCATATCTATGACACAAAAAACTAGGACACATGAGTGGGTAAAGCCTACAACTTCTATCAAAACATATATTGATTCCTTAAGCACACCAATCTCAACTCTTGTGATTCATGTCAAATAGGAAAGCATCAACACATTTCTTTCAAGACAAGATCAAAGATGAAGTCACATATTCTACATGTTGGTTCATTCGAATCTCTGTGGTCCATTTAAGGTGCCTTCACTGGGTAGTAATAGGTATTTTATCACATTCATTGATGATGCATCTATGAAGGTATGGTCTACATATTGAACACCAAGGACCAAGTTTTTTAATACTTATAGAAATTTCATGCCATGATGGAGCGGAGAAAAAGCTGAAAAGTCTCTGCACTAACAATGGGGGAGAGTAAACCTCCCCAAAGTTCTAGGACTATTGTACTCATCATGACATACAATGTGAGAGGAAAAAATGGGCACACAACAACACAATTGTATAGCTGAGAGGATAGTTGTACTCTAGTAGAGAAAGTCAGATGCATGTTGAAGACTACCAATTTTCCAAAGAAATTCTGGGGCAAGGCAGTGAATACTACCTTCTATTTGATTAATAAATCCTTATTAGTTCCTTTGGGGTTTGAGATACTTGATAAGGTATGAACATGAAGGGAAGCATCCTATACTCATCTATGAGTATTTGGGTGCAAGTCATATGCACATGTTCCCAAGGAAATGCGGAAAAAGTTGGATGATAGACCGATGCCATGTATCTTTCTTGGATATGGAGATTAGCAATTTGGCTACATGTTAGGGGTATTATGAAAAGAACATGAGTAGACACATATGTGTGACATTTTGTGAGAGCTAAATAGTGAAAGATCTTGAGAGTGACGATGTAGACTATGCAAGATCAACTAACAATTCTTCTTCTGATGAATATGAGGAGGCTTCAACTTCTTCACAAGTGTAGTCCTCAAATGACAAAGAAGAGTCGCAAGATCACCTTCAGTAGCAAAGTGATAGAACAGTAACTGGTCTTGTTCCTGATGCATAGTTGAGTGATTCGGATTCATGGTAAGACTTCTGGGTAGGAGGAGAAAAGATCATCACTAGGAAGAGTCCTCAATGTAGCAGTTGAGGAGGTATAAGAGAGTTTGTCATCCTTCATCCAGATATCCAACATCTTGGTATATTATTCTCACTAAATAGGTGTAATTTCCCAGGATTTGAGGCCTTAGATAAAATGATCTTAAAAGGAATGATTGAATTAACTATACACCAAGGTGCACCTCCTTGTTAGGGATCCCATCAATAAGAACTCTATGGTCAAGCGTGCTCAGCCCTAAGTAGTACTAAGATGAGTGACCAGTCGAGAAGTTGATCCTGGCTTGCATGTGAGTGAGGACAAAGCGTACAGTTAAGGTTTAGTGGTCTATGTCGTTGAGAAGTTGATCCTGGCTTGCGCGTGAGTGAGGACAAAGTGTGCAATTAAGGTTTGGTGGTCTGTCATCATTCTTGAAACTTTACTATCGCCTTGGGTAGTGGACATGGGTGTTACATATGGTATCAGAGCCATAACCCCTCCGATAGGTGGGGACAACATGGGCATGTAGCATGCATGTCTTAAGTTGTATGATCTAGACATGTTGGAAAGGACTATCCATGGTGATGTAGCCAGCCTTGCGTTAGTATTCTGTGATCGAGAGATGGGTGTGTATGGGCCATTTTGGATCTACAATGAAATAAAGATATATAATGAGGCCATATAGTTGAACCTTGATGAGGATGTAAAGAGTCTAAGTGGGGGAATTTTAATAGAATGACACCTATGAGCTTGTGGCACTTCCCATGGAGTGGTAAACACTAAACAACAATTAGGTCTATAGGATGAAGAAATATGATATCAATAAGGATATTGTAATGACTTATTTTTAGATTAACCATATAATTGGGGTTTACTTGTATGAGTGTATGCTTAAGTAGATTGATAATTATCTATAGCTTGATTAATGATGGTAAAATAATTTTTTATTCTTTAAAGATAGTAATAAACTCAAAATATGTTTCAATTTCAAATAATTAAGGTTTGAGAATTGTAAACAGTAGTTGAAAAAATTAGGGTTTTGGTAGCATATGAATACAAAATTTGATAAATACAATGGTGTAGCAAATGATTCTAGTATTTTATATATAATTTTGATTTATTGAAAACAAGATATATTTCCTAAACTGAATTATTAGTATTATTATAAAATATCATAATTTTTGAAGAATTTTCTGACATGTTTGGCGGTGGAGTTTCTCCAGGACAAACTCAACTGACCATGCATTTAGGCTGAAATATAGCAGTTTGGTATTTGAATTTTATCTTTTTAATGGTGCATCTAATAGATATGAAATTTGAAATGTTGTTGGAAAAATCCATTTTATATTCCTATTAAATTTTCATAATTTTAAGATGATATTTAAATTCTATAGAGTGTGGTGTTGGCCGAGATTCTTATTAGTAACAACTCGACCAACCATGCTACATGCTGCAATATAGAAGTGTAGTATTTGATTTTTATTCATTTATTGCTAACTCTTAATGATATGTAATATTTAATGGATCTCTAAAATTCTATCTCACAAAACGTTATACATTTTCATAATTTGGATGAGGTTTGACCTATTAAGTAAATGATCTTTAGTAACATTTTTATCACAGAAAATTCTACTGAAATAAAAGAAAGTGTAAAGTTGGGTCAATTTACAATTGATCCAAGCACCTTAACTGATCTATATGAGAAACTTAGCACCTTTCATATTTGTAATGTAAGGAGTGGGACCCAGAGGGGATCGACTCCCTACTAAATTTTAGGAGAATAGAACCTCTGGTCCAAACACACCCAAAAAATATGTTGGAGTAAGTGTAAAATTTTCAAATCTTATTAAATGTATTCAAAACAACCAAAGTATACTGGAAGAATACAAGTATTCACTATATTGAACTTATCAAACGTTACAAAAGAACATCATAATCTTCCACAAAGGGTTTAAATGTAAAAAGCTACATATTAAATATCTATGTAGAGGGAAATATAAACCATTACAAGATTGTCTCCAAGCTTTAACTCCTTAAGATAAGTCCATATCTTTATGCCATGTCTACCGTGTTATTCACCTAGTGTTGGAAGCATACCGTCAAAAAGAAGAAAAAAATAGATGACATCAACAAAAATTGGTATGTGCACATTAAAATAGAGTTGACCAATTTATGGAATAAAAGGACATCAAGTAAAAATGCTTCCCATAGAAAAAGAAAGGACTACCCAAGTGGGCATTAAAGAAAGAGCAACAATAAAAGAGATACTTGCCATAACTAAAAAATAAAATATAATTTTTCCATACTAGCACATATAAAGAATTAGGACACACACCCCATAATCATCAACATGCATGCATGTGAGATAAGCATAACACTAGAACAATATAAAGATAATGGTGGCCAAGTCTCACAAACTTGAAACCTGATAGAGAATGACATACTGCCACACTCCCAATATATATAAAGTGAGACAAGACTCACAAAATTGAAACCCGAGTATGGGACACCACCACCTCCATCCCAAAAATAATAGGGGCATACTTCCCAAAAACTAGTGTAATTACACTACTCTAGTGCTGCTGAATCACATAGCATGTTTAATGTAGACGTAAGTAGAAAGTATAGTTAGATTTTACAAATTTTCCATCATACTAATGGATAACATAAACATCCACGATAAAAGTGGCAAAAAACATCACATATCATCAAATAGTGTTCCAACATGAACAATGTATGAGAAAGAGACCAAGAGAATGTCCAAATATGATCACAAAATTAGTAACAATATAAGGTACTTCGCATATTTTCCAAAAGAATAAGATATTGTGTAGGATAATGTCCATAGGACCAAGAGAAAGAAGACAATAGGTGAATTGCTGAAAAGGAATAATAGGGGATGTAAACATACATTAAGAGAGAGAAATTAGAAATTGCTCAATATGGAAATAATGTCGGATGCAATTATACATTTAGAGAGAAATTTAAATTTATCAATATAGAAATAATATGGGATGCAATCATACCTCTCTTCAAATTCAAAATAGCTAAAGTCCGATCTAGGTCCTAGCTTAAGCTTCCAAAGAACCTACTAAGCATATATTTAAATTTAGAGTCAATTTCACATTGATTGATCAAACCCTAAAAATCACCTTTTTAATATTAGTGAATTAGGTTTGTTCTTCGTCGAGTTGCATTTTAGAAAATGAACAGGGGATTCAATCTTCCAATCGAACCCCAAACTCAGAGAGAAATCTTAGAAACTGATGGTGCCTCTAAGTTCCTAGGAATAAACTGAACTGAATGACCTATTGCTCGAGTTCAATGAGTAATAGCGAGAGGAGAAACATTCTAGAAGGTCAACCCCTGATATCACAAAATAAAGTTACAGAAGATACATGAAGATGAGAGAAAGAGGGAAGTCGAGATAGCTTGGAAAAATCAGACCAAACTCAAGGGTATCTATCCCGCGTTGCAGCGATGCCGGATGCCCATTTTCGATGAATCTTTGATGACCCTCCGACCACAAACTAGGGTAGAACAACCTCGTCAACCCGCACCAAACCAAAGTGTTGAGAAGATCAAGAATGTTCTTGTAAAGATTTGGGTGAAAGAAATTGGATGGAGGGGCTCCCAGTAGAGAGTTATCTACTCAGGAGCAACTGAGGAAGACGAAGTAGGTTGGATACAATGGCGGGGTGTGCGAGCAAATTGAAGTAGGTAAAGCATTTTGGATGCGTCGAAGATGCTTTGGGGAAAGATATATATATATATATATATATATATATATATATATATATATATATATATATATATATATATATATATATATATATATAGGGGTATGTGTAGAGGAAAAGGGAAACAAGGGTTGGAAAACTCAATTTAGGGATTTTTTTATTTAGAAAGAATGAGATAGGGAAAGTAGGGTTTGGGAGATTATAAATTCACTCATGAACCAAATGCACAAAAAATTGAGTGAAACGGTGGAGCAAGGAGGGAAGAAGGTTCACAAGATGATCGCATGTACTGTTCATGGGCTGGTCGGAGTCCTACCCAAGGTAGGAGATGACTTCACAGCCGTCCGATGGAGATCCAATGATGGGAAAAGCTAGCTGCATGAAGGAAATCCGGAAATCAAATACTATAGTGTGACAACGTGGCAAATTCCAATTAATTTAATAAAGTGACATTGCATTTAGTTTCCTTTTTCTCTTTCTACAATTAAGGGTTCGAACTTTATCCAAATTAAGGGAAATTTTGCATAGAGGCAAATTAACACACATAGATTCTGATTATGAAATTAGATTTCATGTTTGGAAACTTTTAATGTTTTAGTTAATCAAATCTTAGTTTCTCTTTCCTTATGCATAATGAAATTAGGATTATCCAAATTTGGTGAAACTTCATCCACAAGTAATCTTTAGTGTGTTGAATACAAATTTGCCTCTATTTTCATCTTTGGTAGTCATTTGTCATATTATTTATTACTTATGACTTTTACACATTTTCTCTCTCCTAAACTTACCCTAATTAGCCAAGTTTGTTCAAATTAGAAGAAATTTGACATATAAGCTGATTTTGACGTGTAGATTATGAATTTGAGGTTTGTTTCTACTTTTGTGATATCCTTTTATAAATTATGTCACATTTAATATTTGTGGCCAATTATCATTTTAGTTATCATATTTATCACCATCAATACCTTTATTCATCTAATTATGTTTCAAAACTTTACATTAGCATAAATAGTTATGTATGATTATTTTGCACATATTTTATATGTCAATTATAGATATATTTTATGTGTCATTCACCTAGGGTTGGAAGCATACCCCAACAAGAAGAGGAAAATAGATGACATCAGTAAAGGTTGGTATGTACATACTAAAATAGAGTTGAGCAGTTTATGGAATAAAAGGACATCAAGTAAAAATGCTTCCCACAGAAAATAAAACACTACCCAAGTGGACATAAAAGAAAGAAAAACAATAAAAGAGATACTTACCATAGCCAAAAAAAATTGTGCCATACTAGAACATATAAAGAATTAGGGCACACACCCCATAATCATCAACCTGCATGCATGTGAGATAAGCTTAACATTAGAACAATATAAAGACAATGGCAGACTAGCCTCACAAACTTGAAACCTGATAGAGAATTATGTACTTCCACACTTCCAATATATATAAAAGTGGTCCAAGCCTCACAAACATGAAACTATGGTATGGGGTACCATCAACTCCATCCCAAAAATAATAGGGACATACTGCCCAAAAACCAATGCAATTACACTACTCTGGTGCTACTAAATCACATACCATGTTTATTGTAGAGGCAAGTAGAAAGTATAGTCAGATTTTCCAAAGTTGCCATCATACTAATGGACAACATAAACATCCACCGTACAAGTGGCAAAAGATGTCACATATCATCAAATAGTGTTCCAACATGAACAATGTATAAGAAAGAGTCCAAATCAATGTCCACATATGATCAGAAGACCAGTAACAATTATAAGGTACTTCACATGAAGCATATTTTCCAAATGAACAAGATATTGTGTAGGCTAATGTCCATAGGACCAAGAAAAAGAAGAAAATAGGTGAATTGCTCGAAAGGAAAAATAGGGGATGCAAACATACATTAAGAGAGAGAAATTAGAAATGTCTAAATATGGAAATAATGTGGGATGCAATCATACATTTAGAGAGAAATGGAAATTGCTCAATATAGAAATAATTTGGGTTGCAATCTTACCTCTCTTCAAAGTCAAAATAGTCCAAAGTCTGATCTAGGTCCAATCCTAGGCTTCCAAAGAACCTATTAAGAATATATGTAGATTTAGAGTCAATTTCACATTGATTAGTCAAACCCTAAAAATCACCTTTATAATATTAGTGAATTAGGTTATCAAAACCACGCCAAGTTTTATACTATCTTTTTTTGAGGTCAAGCATGTTCTATTATATTTTTCTAACTTATAGATGATTAGTTATGAATTTTTCAAGTTATTACTCATTTGGGAAAATCCATTAAAATTCATATATTGCTTAGTTTGGAATTACATGATAAAACCAACACCATTAAATAGGAAATCTTTTTCTCAGTCCAAAGACTATTTGTTTGTAATTTTTAGGTAAACATAGATTTAGTTATGGATTTTCAAATTCCTGACCAATAAGAAAATCAAGAAATTCCACATGGGCAAAATACAACCTTGTGAGAAAGAGAGAGAGAGAGGGAGAGGGCGCTTGCACTGAGTTGGCACAATTATGGGAGGCCAACTCAGCCAACCCTACTAACCAACTGCCAAATCACAGAGAAAACAAATGAACAAGTGTGAATTGACCTTCTTACCCATGTCAGAAAACAAGAGCAGTAAAAGAATTCAAAAGTAGATGCGAGAAGTCACCTAGGGTTTTGTTCTTTGCCAAGTTGCATTTTATAAAATGAACATGGGATTCAATCTTCTGACTGAACCCCAAACTCAGAGAGGAAATCTTAGAAATTGGTGGTGCCTCTGAGTTCCTGGGAACAAACTAAACTCAATGAGCTATTGCTCAAGGTCAATGAGTAACAACAAGAGGAGAAACACCCTCACATGTAAACCCCCTATATCGCAAAAAAAGTTACATAAGATACCTTAAGATGAGAGAAAGAGGGAAGCCAAGATATCTTTGTAAAATCAGATCAAACTCGAGGGTGTCTGTCCTGCGTTGTAGTGATGCAGGGTGCCAATTGTCGATGAATCTCTGATGACCCGCTGACTACAGACTAGGGAAAAACAACCTCGTGCAACCCACACCAAAATAAAGCACCAAGAAGATCAGGAATGTTCTTGTGAAGGTTTGGGTGAAAGAAATTGGATGGAGGGGCTCCCAGCAGAGAGTTCTCTACTTAGGAGCAACTCGAGGAAGACAGAGTAGGTTGGATATATATACATACATATATATAGGGGGATGTGTAGAGGAAAAGGGAAAGAAGGTTAGGGAAACTCAATTTGACATTTTTTGATTCAAAAAGAGTCAAATCAAGAAAGTATAGATTGGGATATTTGTAATCCGATCACGAACCAAACACATGAAAAATCGAGTGAAACAGTGGAGCGAGGAGGGAAGACGGTTCGTGAAATGATCGCATGTACTGTTCATGGGCTGGTCAGACTCCTACCCAAGGTTGGAGATGACTTTACAGCCATCCGATGGAGATCCAACAATGGGAAAATCTAGCCTCTTAAAGGAAATCTAGAAATCAATGACTATAGCGTGACAATGTGACAAAATCCAATTAATTTAATGAAGTGACATTGCATTTAATTTTCTTTTTCTCTTTTTTCAATTAAGGGTTCAAACCTTGTCAAAATGAAGTGAGATTTTGCATAGAGGCCAATTAAGACATGCATATTCTGATTATTAAATTAGATTTCATGTTTGGAAACTTTTAATGTTATAGTTAATCAAATCTTAGTTTATGTTTCCTTATGCATTAATGACACTAGGATTATCCAAATTTGGTGAAACTTCATTTACAAGTAATATTTAGTTGTTGAATACGAATTTGCCTCTATTTTCATCTTTGGAAGTCATTTGTCATATAATTTATTACTTATGACTTTTACACATTTTCTCTCTCCTAAACTTACCCTAATTATCTAAGTTTATCCAAATCAGGTGAAATTTGACATGTAAGCTAATTTTGATTTGTAGATTATGAATTTAAGGTTTTTTTTCCACTTTTGTGATCTCCTTTTATGATTTATGTCACATTTAATATTTGTTTCCTATTTTCCTTTTAGTTATCATATTTATCATCATTATTACCTTTATCATCTAATTATGTTTCAAAATTTTATACTAGCACTAAAGAGTTATGTATGATTATTTTATGCAAAAATTTGATATAAATCATTAATTACCTCATGTGACATATTTTATGTGTCAATTATAGATCTAAAACTAATGTGAGGTCGTTAGGTTACATTAGGTTGACTTATACATGCACCAGTTCATTTATATAAACATTTTTTAGGTCAAACCTCAAAACTTGTTTGGATAAGCCTGAAGAACTAAAATTTCAATCCTCCAAGGCATATGATCTGGGTCTAGATGCTAGGTTTCAATTTGTTAAATGTAATTTATTCCATATAAATGAAATCCTAGGGAGAGAGGAAGAGTTAGGGTTACAGAGGAGAAAGTGGTGGAATTGATGATCTAGGGTTTCACCATACGAGAAATGATGAAATTAGGTAAGTTTACCTTTTGTGCATAGTCTTTAATGGTGAATTTTATGTCACATATCAAGATTATATCCATCCCTTATTTGATTTGAAATGATATCAATTATCACTCTTTTCTCACTCTTTCTCTCATAATTTCCATATCTAGGGTTCCCGAGTTGAGAGGAGTAAGAAATGGATTCAATATCTAGAACCTTAGTGGATTTCTAAAAAAACAGTGTGACCTACATTTTTAAGATGCTTGTCACTTTAGGTGAGTGTTTCCCCATATGAAACTCTTTACATGTTAAAAGTGTAATTATATCTGACTAGAACTATCACGATCATTGCTAGTACTTGTATGCAATTGTATAACCAATTGGGATGATTTTAGGGAAATAAATGCTTCTGATTTAGATCTTTTTTCATTGATTAATATATTTATAGTTCCTGAACTATTGATATAAGTTCTATGAATAGTCCCATGGACATAGAATTATGTTGTTTCATGCAAGTATTTCTAGAGCCAACTATTGAATGGTATTCTTAGAAAATGACTTGACATGTATATAATCATATCAAATTATATTAGAATGAATTACACAAGTGTATTGTTGAATATTACTAAAATTGAATATGGCACATATACCAATGATCAATATGAGGTGGCAATTTTTTACAATTTAGGGTTTGCATTGAGGGATTGAATCAAATGAGTAATCAATAAATGTATACTTATAGTTGATGAATGAAATATTTGGAAATGGAAGCTAGGGTTTCCATGTATATGAATATCCCTAATGATCCCATGTGCACCTTGATGAGATTACTGAATGATGTGATTCTTATGATGCATTGAACTAAGGATGACTTCTTGAAAAACCCTAGAAGTTTAATGTTAAGTTTGTTGGCTAAATTGGGCATTATTATAATCCCTTTGTTTTGATGATGACAAACATTTCATTCTTATAGATCTAACGTGCTATGTTGTAGGAATTAGGTAGGTGACAAACCCATGGAAGATCTATATGCTCAAAATGTGTTAATTTCATGATTATAATCAAATGTAAAAACTTGTACAAATATATAATGTACAAGTACTTAGATATCATGTAAATCAAGCGTTTAGATCTTCCCTAGCCAATCACAACACTTAGATAGGTCATCCCCTACAATAGTGTCACAAATGCACATTGATACACACACTTAGTACATAGTTTAAAACATTGAAACAGATTCATTCTCGGTCGACAAACATCTCGACCGAGACACTCTCGGTCGACAATCTCCTCGACCGAAAATGACCCAAGTAGCCGTTAGACACAACAGACAAGGTAGTTGGGAGTTAGAATTGAACGTTATACACACTTGCTCCAGACTGTCCCTCGGTCGACAAAGACCTTGATCAACTGGGATCTCAGTCGACAATTCCTCGACCGAGATTGTCTCTATCTACACTTTTCAGGATTAATTAACTAGTCATTGCTAAAGCAATTAGTAGATACCTAATGGCTAGTTAAGCACTAAGAACCCCCTAGAAAGTGTCTAGAATGTCCTTAAGAACTCATAGGCCATTCCTATAAATAGGACATACCTTAGGACACCCAAAATACACTTGTGCAACACTTGAGCATATTACTTGCAATTGGCAATCTTTCTTGTGAGCAATTGAGCAACTCTAACATTTTCTACTCATTTCCATTGCTCCAATTTCGTGTCCTATAGGCTAGCATCTCCTACCCACTGCACTTGCACTTCCATACATATTGGTTAGGAGATCAAAACGCTTGATATAAGAAATCAAGCCTTGTGCTACAAGTGGTAATTGTAATTTCCTTTTTTTCATTCTTGTTCTTTCTTATTGCTTGTACTCTCCTTGCTACTCCTAGGGTTGGAGGCTGCGGATTGGAGAGGGTTTGATCTTGTCGGTGGAGAAGGAGGACTTTGGACTACTTCAAGATGGCTATCTCAATGGGAAGCTACTTCAAGAGGAAGGCTACTTCAAGGGGGAGCTTGAAGTTACTTCAAGGAAGGTTGCTTCAAGGTTGGTGAGACTACTTCAAGGTGAAGGCTGTCCAAAGGGTGGTGAAAGTGTTGTAATTTTATGTAACATCCTTGCGAGATAATAAAATTAAATACTTTCAAAATTCCAATTGGAAACAATTGGGTAGTGGACTGACTCCTTTAGTTTTTGCTAAAGGTGGAACCACTTTAAACACCTTGCTTCCTTCTTATTATCTCAATTGTGGTTGCTTGAGTTGAATTATTGTTAAATTTTTTATAAAACCCTATTTACCCCTCCTCTAGTGGTTTTTCATTTGGTATCAAAGCAAGGCTTCAAGGAACTCTAACAAAGTCTTGAAGAATGGGTGTCGGGGTACTCAACAACCTCAACTTGGAAGGGACACTCGTGGCTAGACCTCCACCTTTTGATGGCACCAACTACACCTACTGGAAGAGGGGGATGCAATTCTATTTCCAAGGAATTAGCTGGGATCTATGGAGGATGGTGTCAAATCGATATGAATTTCCTCAAACAGAGTATGCAACTTGGGATGCTAATACGGTAAGATCAGCCCAAATGAATGCAAAAGCTATAAGTATACTCTACTGTTCAATCTTAGTTGGTGAATTTAATAGAATATCAAATTGTGAGACAGCATATGAGATATGGCATAGACTATCTATAACCTATGAAGCAACTGTTCAAGTTAAGAATTCTAAAATCAGAATACTTAAACAAAAGTTTGAACAATTTTGTATGGATCAAAATGAGTCTATTAGTGAAATGTATGCAATATTTTCTTCTATTGTTAATGGTTTGAATGCTTTAGGTAAAGCAATTAGTGAAGAAGATCAAGTGTCAAAAATCCTTAGGTGTTTGCCTCCAAAGTACAAACTAAAAGTGACTGCAATCAAAAAAGCCAATGACCTCACACGACTAAGGATGGAACAACTCATTGGTAACCTATAAGCACATGAGGCAACCTTGGAGGAAGAAGAAATATTGGCAGCTGAACACAAGAAGGAGAAAAAAAAGGACATTGCATTCAAAGCATCAACCAAGAATAGTCATGACACAAGTGAAGAAGATAGTATAGAGAGAAACACTCATTGTAAATGGTAAGCAGTATAGAAGTTTTAAAACTAACAAAATTTCCAATGTTTCTTCCACCAGATGCTTTGAGTGTGGAAAAAAGGGACACATGAAAGGTGATTGTCCAAAACTCAAGAAGGGGAAGAAATCATCTCACAAGAAGAAAGAAAGAGCATATAAAGCTGCATGGGATGATTCAAGTGATGATAGTGAAGATGGAAAAGAAGAAGTAAAATGTCTGATTGCTACAAACAATGAAGAAAAAGAAGAAGAGGTAAGTCTTTTTGATCTACCAAAAGAAGATCTAATTTCTAGTCTTCAAGATACACATGAGAAATATATTGATTGCAAAAAGAAACTAAAGAAAGCTACTAAAACTAATGAAGACTTGTATGTTAGATTAAATAATATTTCTTTTGAAAAGAATAGTATTGATTTTGAAAATCTTACCTTGAAATCATCTTTAAATGATTGCAATATGAAGTTGCTTACTTTCGAAACAAATCATGATCTTCTTTCTCAAGAAAAGGTTGATTTGCTTGCAAAACTGCATAATTTTCAGACTCAACCTATCCTATGCAATCATCTAGATTATGATGCTATTGTTAAAGAAAAGATGCTTTATCATCCAATCTAGATCAAGAAAAGATAGATATCAAAAAGAAAATGGATAAGATTACCAAGTTATAAAGAGAGATTAATAGCTTGAGAAACAATGATGTTCTTGATAAAATTCTGAAGAATTCTTCTAGTTATAATGGAAGGAGAGGTTTAGGATATGTTTCAAAAGGGAAATACTATCAACCTAAACCTAGAAGAACACAAGAACCCAAGGTCAAGATTTTGTATGTACCCAAGAATGACTCAATCCCTAGAAATGAGATTGCCTCTATTAGTTGTCATTATTGCTTGCATCTTGGACACTACTCTTTTTTATGCCCATATAAGAAAAGGAATGATGATCTAGTTTGGGTTCCTAAAACTTACAAATTTGAATTTGATTAGTTGAGATTTGACCTAAAACACTACTTTGATATACAAATGTCATATCTCAACAAAATTGAGCTTTAACTTTCATATTCTTGTACCTTGCTTGCAAATAATTACTAAAAAACAATATAGAAACATTTCAGTCGAGAAAATGTTCGACCGAGAACACTGTCGGTCGAGAATTAGTCGACTGAGCAGGTTACTATTTTTAAGCTTGCAAAAATCTGATAAAACCTGTACAAACAACAACATTCTCATTCGAGAAAAACGTCGACCGAGATAATTTCGATCGAAGAATAGTTCGACTGAATCAAGTTTTGTTGACCATGTTTAATTGATCTAGTTTGCTATCAATTTTCTATTAATGATTGATTTAATTTGCAAATCAAGAATGAATCTTGGAGACAAATTCTTTAAGCTTGCATTGTGACTTATTAAATATACTTTTATCAGACTTGTATACTTTTTGCAATCTAAAATTGAACATGCCTTCTTGCAAAATGAATCAATACTGAAATAGTATAGATTGTAAGTTCGTTGCTATAATCTCCTACATGGTTTGACTTAAAATTGAAAATATGAACCATGATTAGTTCAATCAAGGAAATTACTATTTTATCACAATCCACATGGTTTTTCCTAATTATTCTTTGGTCTATCTAGTATAAAAACCATGTGTCTTGAAATTTGCATTTCATAAAATTATGGACATGCTTCTATTGTTCTATCATAATCATGGATATACCTTTACTGTTTCACCATGATCAGTGTGTCTTCATCTTTTACTTGGTTTGCTTAAAATAATCTTTGATCTATATATACAAACCATGAATAGATATTGCTTTCAAAATGATCAGCTCATTACATATTAAGATGAATCTCTATGGCACAATTGCATCTCGACATATTAGTTAAATGATTATCTTGTGCTTAGCTTATGGAAAATGATATTCTTGATTAATAATCTGTAAGAAAATGCTTAAATTAGAAATCTGTAGAAATTGCCTCTTGGTTGAAATCAAATTTGACCAAGGGGTGCTAAGGTCGAAGTCAAGGTCGACCTAAAATAAGCTTGACAAAATGCTTAATTGTAAATCATTTCCTTGCACTTAATCTTAATATATTGAAAATAATATTTTAGTGCATAGCTCTCATAAAAGGTTAACATATTATGATCTCATACTTATTGTGACCTTAGAATGCTTAAATTATCAAGATTAAGGGGGAGCTCACAAAAACTATATTGACTATAAGAAGGAGCTTACAAAACCTTATAAACATCACAAAGAAAATTTAAAGGCTAGTATTTTTATAGTAATTTTGGAGTACAATATGTATAAATATAATGGAATTCTCTAAAAAAAATCAGGGCTTAACATCCCATGTATTTGGTTAGAGATACATTCATGTACTCTACTATAAGCTTAAAGGATTCTCATGTCATTTTCAGGGCTTAACATCCCTTGTAAAATGGATGAGAAATCAAAACACATATGCCATGAATCTAAAAGAATCTCATATCATTTCAAGGCTTAACATCCTTTGCAAATGATTGAGAAATAAATTGCGGCTAAATTTGACAATAAGTGATTTGCATCCCTTGCTTTTAAAATTGAATATCTTATTCAGCGGGAGCATCTAATTATCAAATTAAGGGGGAGTAATAAAAGACATACTAAATGATTATCATGGTTATCCTTTTGAAATGACAAAGGGAGGGAAATAATATAAAATAAAAAATATAAATCATTCGGCCAACACACACTTACAAACAAGAAAATGGCTACAAAAGGTAAACTTCAGGTATGAAACTCACATGATTTACATTTCCTTATTTTATATTTTGGAAGTTTTTGTCATCTTCAAAAAGGGGGAGATTGTTGGATAAATTGGACATTATTATAATCTCTTTGTTTTGATGATGACAAACATTTAATTCTTGTGGGTCTAACATGCTACTTGAGTTGCAGGAATTACGTGGATGACAAACCCTTGGAAGATCTATATGCTCAAAATATCTTAATTTCATAATTGTAATCAATTGTAAAAAATTGTACAAATATATAATGTACAAGTACTTAGATATCATGTAAATCAAGCATTTAGATCTTACCTAGCCAATCACAACACTTAGATTGGTCATCCCCTACAACAGTGTCACAACTGTACACTGATACACACACTTATTACATAGTTTAAAACATTGAAACAAAGTCATTCTCGATCGACAAACTTCTCGACCTAGACACTCTCGGTCGACAATCTCCTCGACCGAGAATGATTAGCCGTTAGACACATCAGACAAGGTAGTTGGGAGTTAGAATCAAACGTTATACACACTTACTCCAGACTGTCCCTCGGTCGAAAAAGACCTCGACCGACTGGGATCTCAGTCGACAATTCCTCGACCGAGACTGTCTCTGTCTGCACTTTTCAGGATTAATTAACTAGCCATTGCTAAAGCAATTAGTGGATACCTAACGGCTAGTTAAGCACTAAGAACCCCTATAAAGTGTCTAGAACATCCTTAAGCACTCATAGGCCATTCCTATAAATAGGACATGCCTTAGGACACCCAAAATACACTTGTGCAACACTTGAGCATATTACTTGCAATTGGCAATCTTTCTTGTGAGCGATTGAGCAACTCCAACATTTGCTACTCATTTCCATTGCTCCAATTTCATGTCCTATAGGATAGCATCTCCTACCCACTGCACTCGCACTTCCATACATATTGGTTAGGAGATCAAAACGCTTGATATAGGAAATCAAGCCTTGTGCTACAAGCGGTAATTGTAATTTCCTTTTTTCCTTCTTGTTCTTTCTTATTGCTTGTACTCTCCTTGCTACTCCTAGGGTTGGAGGCTGCGGATTGGAGAGGGTTTGATCTTGTCGGTGGAGAAGGAGGACTTTGGACTACTTCAAGAAGGTTGTCTCAACGGGAAGCTACTTCAAGGGGGAGTTTGAAGTTACTTCAAGGAAGGCTGCTTTGAGGTTGGTGAGACTACTTCAAGGTGAAGGTTGTCTAAAGGGTGGCGAAAGTGTTGTAATTTTATGTAACATCCTTGTGAGATAATAAAATTAAATACTTTCAAAATCCCAATTCGAAACAATTGGGTAGTGGACTGACTCCTTTAGTTTTTGCTAAAGGTGGAACCACTCTAAACACCTTGCCTCCTTCTTATTATCTCAATTGTGGTTGCTTGAGTAGAATTATTGGTAAATTTTTTATAAAACCCTATTCACCCCCCCCCCCCTATAGTGGTATTTCAAAGTTGAGTATGAGTGATAAAGCTAGAACTTGTATATAATGTTATAAATTTGATGAAATGCTAAATTGTAGGTATTAATACTTCAATTAAAGATGGTGAGTCTTACTAATATGACCTAAACATAATGCATCTATTTTAGCATTACTTATGAAATGATGAATAAACCCTCACACAAATGTGTCCTTTTATACAAGCTACATAACAATGAATTGGGAACGATGATTAAATATATGATGTAAGATATGCAACCTAATACTTTTTAAACCTAAAAATGAGTAGTATTATAAGGAAATAAGTGATTTTTGTTAATTATGAAAATGCCATTGGAATTCAATGACACGATAAACTCATCTAATTAAAGGAAATTGACAAGAATGGACTGAATGGTGATGACAAGTTAAGAATGAAACCAATGAAATGGGTATGATAAAGTATATATTCTATTTATTTTAGTTACATGTGGGTTGACCTCTACTGAATGAAGTACATTGAAATCATATTATGAAGGAACTCAATGAGAGATAAACTTTATGCATTTAATAAATTTAGAATGTTTTAATTCTAGTAGTAGTAGTGAACATAATATCAACGAAGTTATGACTAGTGAATATGAAATTAAGGAAAAATGAAGAGAGGTAATAATTGGATCTTTGAACCTAACCCTAACCCCAATCTGGTGAGATACATGATAATAATGGATAGTACTCTTACATGAGGGACTAGAGAAAGTCCATAACTATAGTTTAATTCAACTAAAATATGAAGCCCAAGGATATAAACCGATTCATAAAAATACATGTTTGGGACACAATTGTATGTCATGATACTTGTATTATGAGAATGACCTTATCTAATGGATTTAAATGAAATTACTTATGTGTTGATTAGTAGCCTAATTGAAGATTGGTAAATAGTAAGAGAGAAGTATTAATTGCATTATGTTTGTTTATGCTTTGAGATTTATTCATATGCATAGAAATTGAATGAAATAAGTATATCTTGCATTAAATGCTTGCTTTGAGCATGACAAATAATATGATATGTTTATATGCTTATATTGTTGCTAGTTTTAAGGTCTCTTTTAATACTTGATGAGAATTTTGATATGAAATGAATGAATAAAAAAATGTTGAGATTGAATTAATATGCAATGACTACTTTTGAGAAACACGATTTAGGGTAAATGATGGACAATGAGATTATCTCTTGGGTTGAAGGCCCATTGATTATGATTGCTATGATGTGATGAGGAAATGGAAAGAACCAAATGTGTTGCAAAATTACAAACTGTTGTGATTCTTGTTCAGTCACCATCTCTCTTGATAAGCTTAATCCTCTTTATGTCATTCTAGTTGTGTGTAAATACACACATGTGATAAATGATGATTTGAATTCCTTGAAGATGACAAAAAGATATTAATAACAAGTGATATGATGAGACATCTAGTTATGTGCCCTAAACACTGTGAGTTTCCCTCGGTGACACATTAGGGAAATGAAACAAATCTCCTTATAGTAATCAAATAATTATGAGAAGGATTTTTTTGGACTGTGGACCACCAAGATTTAGGAGTGACTTATCTGGAGTGGCTCTAGTGCTAAATCCTTTATGTGATCATCTTATGTTCATGAGGAATAGACTTTGGTGAAGTGAAATATGAGAAATATAAGAATATGAGAAATGATGTGATATGTGATATATTGGTTTGTTGGTTCCTATCCCGTGTACCCAAGATGAGGATGTGAGCCTCTTTAGACAACCATGTGGTGGATCAGGGTCCGTTATTGATATCTTACAGTGGCCGGCTAAACCCTAAGATAATTTCCGTGAGTCATTGACATGAGAATCAGGCATGCCAACTTCTACTTGGTGAGATACAATTCAAGTAGTTTTAGAAGGACAGGCCATGTCGAAAATGAGATGAATGTTGGTGTATGACTTTTACTGCTAGCTGTTAGATCTACTATTATCAAATGCACTTATTGTGGTGGAAATTAATCATTGTTTTATAAAGATGACTTATTTCTACATCCTTAATTATCTGACTTGGAATTTAATATTAAATGTTGACATGCGGTAGATGCTGGGATTTTATATCCACTTTGATTATGATTCAGATTTACTTGTCATTTGAATAGTCTTGTTTGTTAGACATGTCAAATGTGTACTTCAGCTCCAAGACTTCAAGATGTGTTCCTGGTCCAATTGATGAAGTGTCACAAAGATGAAATTATTGTTATGTATTGATTCTAAATGTTTATATCTTGACTTGTACTCATACTAATGGATTTCCAATATGAATTAAGTAACATCTACTAATTTGTTCATAGACGTTTTCTAAAAGATGTTTTAAAGTTGGATTTAGTCTAAGTGTTTACATTCTTTGATTAATTAGGTTATTGTCATGAACTGGATTTGATTAGATTCTAGAACTATATGGTAAACTTTTTGATCTCTGCAAGTTTCTTTTAAGTTCATTATACTTGATCTGATGTTGATGCATGTACTCCACCTGAGTGGGAGGTATTCACTCACTACAGCTCTGTATGAGTCTCATGAGGTTTTTTCAAATGCTTTTAGGTGTAATGCTATCCAACGAAGAGGTCTTGACAAAGATAATGTAAAAAGCATAATCTAGATTGATTAGAATGTCCTTGTACTTTCTCTTTCCTAGGTTGGTTTGTAGATTGAGTTTGTTCTTTCATATTCATGTATTTGATGTAAATTGAATCATGTCGAGCAATAAGTCTTGATTCTGGCTTTAATGGAGTTGAATACTATTTTTGGTGATTAAATATGTTGTCATTGAGATGACATTGTTACAAAGTTTTATGAGAAATAAAAAGGAAAATTTGATATGTGATTTTGGTATACTATTTTAATCACCTTTGTTGATAATTGGTTTTTTTCCTTCATAATCTGGGGTTTAGGTTTTGGGCTTCCCTCTAATGGTTGGCATTAATGCTGATAAAAAAAGAGGTCCCGACAACGTTATATCAGATCCTAGGTTAAATGAGTCTGCATGGACAATAGGAACTAGGCCTAAATGATAATATGGATGCTGAATAAAATTTGATTAATATGCATACTGATGGAACTCAGTATCCATATACTCTTATCAAGTATTTGGACATTGAGTAATCTAGAATGGAACTTCCCGTTGTACTTCTTCTGGATTCCCTAACCAATTATTCATATGAAGACATATTGAGAGTATAAGAATATGTAAAATAGTAATAAAAGGATAAAATAAAGAGAGAGAGAAAGTATTATATAATTGAATATGGAACCTAACGCAAGTTGGAAATTTCATATGAGAAAGATGAATGAATTTAATAAATTATGAAGATGAACTCTAACGAAATTGAACATGAGTATGAATTTAAAATGTAAGATAAAGCTGAGAACTGAGAACGATGCCCATTAAATGATCTTCTTTGTAAAGAAAAATTGATGAATGCAGATAATAACATAGAATTAATTATAATTTTTGTCCATGAGACACGTAATCAGACTTTAAAAGTATATGAAAGGTGATTTGTCAATAAATGATGTATTACTAAGATTTGTGAAATAAGTGTTTGTACACTCAGAGAGAGAGAGAGGTATGATGATGACAAGGGATGAAATATCCATGTAATGCTTCTAAATTAAGAATTTCAATATAAAAGACCCAAGAGGCAAGAATACTGTCATATGAAAGAAAGATAAAATGGAAATGATTCTAACTTGATGCCGAGAGAGATGAACAATTAGATGATATGATATTATTCCATATCTATTCATGTATATAGGGACAAAATCTGAAAAGGAGGGGAGAATTTGTAACATTCGATTTTCAGATTAACCTTCTAATTAGGGTTTACTTGGATGATTGCATGCTTAATTAGATTGATCACTTTTATAGCTTGATTAATGATGATAGTACAATTTGTGATTATTTAAAGCTAACAAGAAACTCAAAATGTTTTTCTATTTCAATAACTAGGGTTTAAAGTTGTAAACTCTAGTCACCAAAATTAGGGTTTTGGTAGCATATGAATATACAATATGATAAATACAATGGTGCAACAAATGAATTTTAGTATTTTATATATAACTCTAATTTAGTTGAAATTTGAATATAGTTTTAGAACCACAATTACTAGTGATATTGTAAAATATTAGAACTTTCGAAGAATTTTTTGACCAGTTTGTCGGCCGAGTTTCTCCTAGACAAACGTAGTCGACCATGCATTCATGCTGAAATATAGCAGTTTGGTATTTGAAAATTTATCATTTTTTGGTACATCCAGTTGATCTAAAATTTTAAATATTGTTGGAAAACTTCATTTTAGATGTCCTTTTTAAATTTTGTAATTTTTGGATGATTTTTGAATTTTGTAGTGTGTGGTGTCGACATAGTTTCTTATTAGTAACAACTCGACTGACCATACTACAGACTACATTATAGAAGTGTAGTTTTTTTATTTTTATTTATTGGTAACTGTGATTACTATGTGATTTACTGGAGCTCTAGAATTATGGCTAACACAATATGTTAAATTTTCATAAATTCTGTAGGAGTTTTGTCCTATGTAGTAAATGATCTTCAGTAACATTTGTATGACATAAAATTCTATTGAAATAAGGGAAAATGTAAAGTTGGGTTAATTTGCAATTGACCCAAGCACCTTAATTGATCTATATGAGCAGCCTAGCACCAAAGGATCTCTCATATTTCATTATTCATTCCATAGAAACTAAATCCTAGGGAGAGAGTGAGAGTTAGGGTTTGAGAGGAGAAAGTGGTGGCGTTGATGATCTAGGGTTTTACCCATCCGAAAATGATAAAATCAAGTTTAGATTCTACACATAGTCTTTCATGGTGAATCTTCTTTCGCATGTCAAGATTCCATACCTCCTCTTATTTGATTTAAATTGATATCAAATCTCCCTCTTTTCACTCTTCCTCTCCTAATATCCATTTCTAGGGTTCCCGAGTTGAGAGGTTCAATAGCTACCATTGTGGTGGATTTCTAGAAAAATTAGAGTGTGACCTACATTTTTAAGATGCTTGTCACCTTATATGAGTGTTTCTCTCCTTATTAAGATTTGTAATAAAGTTCAAAGACAAATTTTATTTGATTAAAATAATCAAGATTATCGATAGTACTTGTATGCAATTATATAACCAATTGGGATGATTTTTGGGAAATAAATGCTACTGATTTAGATTTTTTCATTGATTAATATATTTCTAGTTCCTGAACCTTTGATTTAAGTTCTATGAATAATCAGGGGAGACATACAATTATGTTGTTTTATACGAATATTGCCTAACTATTGAATGATATACTCGAGAAATGAGTTGACATGTATAGAATCATTTTGAATTATATTAGAATGAATTACATAAATGTATTGTTGAATATGACTGAAATTGAATACAATACATACGTAAGAGTCAGTATGAGGTGGTGACTTTTCACTATTTGTGGTTTGTGTTGAGGGATTGAATTAAATGAGCTAATGAATCAATGTATACTCATGATTAATGAATGAAATATGTGGAAATGGAAACTAGGGTTCCATGTGTGTGAATACCCCTAATGAACCCCTGTGCACCATGATGAGATTACTGAATCATGTGATTCTTATGATCTATTAAACTAAGGATTACTTCTTGATAACCCTAGAAGTTTAGTATTTAGATGAGTATGAGTGATAAAGGTAGAACTTGTTTATAATTTTGTAAATGTGATGAAATGTACTAGTTTATAATGTTGTAAATGTGATGAAATGTTGAATTATAGGTATGAATACTTAAATTGAAGATGGTGAGAGTTAATAATATGAGCTAATCCTAATGCATCTATTTTAGCATGAGTTATGAAATGATGAGTAAACCCTTACATGAATGTGGATACTTTTATATAAGCTACATAACAATGAATTGAGAAGGATGATTAGAGATTATGATGTAAGAAAATGCAACCTAATCCATTCTTTTAACCTAAAAGTGAGTAGTATTATAAGGAACTAAATCATCTTTGTTAATTATGGGAATGTTGTTTAAAGTCAATGACATGGTACACTCGTCCAATTACAATAAAGGAAATGGACAAGAATGAACCAGATGATGACAACAAGTTAAGAATAAAATTAATGAAATGGGTATGATAAAGTTTAAAGTCTATTTATTTTAATTACATGTGGGTTGACCTATATTGGATGAAGTACATTGAAATTGTATTATGAAGAACTCAATGAGAGAGAAACTTTATGCATTTAGTAAATTTAGAATGTTTTGATTCCATGAGTACTAGTGAACATAATATCAAAGAAGTTATGACTAGTGAGTATGAAATAATAGAAAAATGAAGAAAGGTAATAATTGGATCTATGAACCTAACCCTAACGCTAACCCTAACTATAATGTGGTGAGATACATGATAATAATGGATAATACTTTTAGATGAGGGATTGGAGAATGCACATAAGTATAGTTTAACTTCAAGTACAAGATGAAGCCCAAGGATGTGAATTGATTCATAAAATGACATGTTTGGAATGCTTTTGTATTGAATAGTAGCCTAATATAACAACAATAAATAGTGAGAGAGAAGTATTAAATGTGATATGTATGTTAATGCTTTGAGATTTACCATATGCATAGAAATTGAATGAAATAAGTATATGTGGCATTAAAAGCTTAATCTATGATGATGAATGATATGAGATCTTTATATGCTTATATTTTTTTCTAGTTCTAATGTCTCTGTTAATACTTGATGATAATTTTGATTTGAAATGAACAACTAAGAAAAATATTGAGATTGAATTAACATGCAATGATTACTTCTGAGAAACCTTGTTTAGGGATAATGAAGGTCAAATTGTGTCTCAAACTGAAGGCCCAATGCCGATGATTTCTATGATGTGATGTGAAAATGGAAAGAATTAGATTGGTTGAAAAATTACATATTGTTGTGATTCTTGTTTGTCTTTATCTCTCTTGACTAGCTTAATCCTCTTTATGTCGTTCTAGTTGTGTGAAAATACACATGTATGATAAATGATGTTTGGAATTCCTTGAAGATGACAAAAAGAGATTAATAACAAGTGAATTGATTACACATCTAGTTAGATGCCCTACACACCATGAGTTCCCCCTGAGTGTAACACTGGGAAATGAAACAAATCTCCTTATAGTAATCATAGAAGTAGGAGAAGGATTTCTATGAGTGTGGATTGAAACCTTAAAGGTTAGACCACCATGATTTAGGAGTGAGTTATCTGGAGTGGCTCTGGCCCTAAATCCTTTCCATGATAGTCTATGTCCATAAGGAAATAGACTCTGATGAAATGAAATATGTGAAGTATGAATATATGAGAAATGTTGTGATATGTGATTTTTTTGGGTCCCTATCTCTTGTACCCAAGATGAGGATGTGAGCCTCTTTACCCTACGGTGAACCAGGGTCTATTTTTGATATCTTAAGGTGGCTGACCAAACCCTAAGATAGTGACAGAGAGTCATTGACACGAGAATCAGGCATGACGAATTCTACTTGGTGAGGTACAAGCCAAGTAGTTTTAGGGAAAATGAATAAAGATGACAAGCGGTGTAGAGAATGAGTTGAATGTAGTTATATGCCTTCTTCTGCTAGCTATTAGATATGCTACTATTGAATATGCTTCTTGTGGTGTAAACTAATCATTGTTTTTTATAAAGATTATTTATTTCTATATCCTTAATTATGTGCCTTGGAATTTCATATTAAATGTTGACATGTGGTTGATGTTGGGATTTCATATCCACTCTGAATATGATTCAAATTTTTTTTTTCATTTGAATAGTCTTGTTTGGTAGACATGTAAAATGTGTAGTTCAACTTCAAGACTACAGGATGTATTCGAGTCTGGTTGATGAAGTGTCACAAAGATGATCTTATTATTATGTATTGATTTTAAATGTTTAGATCTTGACCCATCACTCATACTAATGGATTGTCAATCTGAATTAAGTAAAATCTACTTATTTGTTCATAGACATTCTCTAAAAGAATTTTTAAAGCTGGTTTTAGTCTAAGCATTTAAATTTTTTGATTAATTTGATTATTATCTTAAAATTGTCTTGATTAGATGCTAGAACTACCTGCTAGAATTTTTAGTCTCTACAAGTTTCTTTTAAGTTCATTATACTTTATATGATGCTGATGCGTGTACTCAGCTTGAGTGGAAGGTATCCACTTACTAGGGCTCTATATGAGTCTCATGAGGTTGTTTCATATATTTTTAGGTGCAATACTATCCAGAGGAGAGGTCGTGATAAAGAAGATGTAAATAGAATAATCTAGATAGATTAGAATGTCCCTATACTCTTTCCTAGGATGGGTTGTTGATCAAGTTTTTTCTTTCATATTCATGTATTTGATGTAAATTGAATCACATCTGAGCAAAAAGTCTTGACTCTTGTTTCAATGGAGTTGAATACTATATGTGGTGGTTAAACATGTTGTCATTGAGATGAAATTGTTACGAGGTTTTATGAGAAAGAAAAAGGAAAAAAAATATTTGTGATTTTCATATACTATTTTAATTGCCTTTGTTGAGAATTAGTTGTTTTGCTTCACAATTTGGGTTTAGAGTTTTGGGTTTCCATCTAATGGTTGGCGTTAACATTGATCAAAAGAGTGGTCCTAATAGATATCATATACAAATCCATATTAGTTTCTTCACGATGACCTAGCAGAGGAGATCTTCATTAAGCATCTAGAGGATTTCAGGTAAAGAGAAAAGTACACTTAGTCCACAAATTGAAGAAGAGCTTGCACATGTTGAAATAGGTTCCTAGACAGTGGTACAAAAAATTTGCTTCTTTCATGTAGAGTCACGAGTATAAGAATACAAGTGTGGATACATGTGTCTACATCAAGAGGTTTCATATGATATGTTCATTATTATTCTACTCTATGTGGATGAAAGGTTGACAGTGGGTCAAAACTTCAGTATGATTAGGAAACTGGAGATAGGTCCTTCTAAAGCCTTTGAGATGAAGGATTTGGGACCCACGTGGAAGAATTTGGGGATGCATATTACATGTTAGGAAGAAGCAAATGTTGTGGTTGTCATATGAGATCTATGTTTAAAGGATTTTGGAGCAGTTCAAAATGAGCAATTCCAAATCTGTGCAATTCTAGTAACCCTACACATCATTTGTGATAATGATTTTATTATATCTATTCATCCATGTTCCTTAGTAATCAAAACTAGTGACACAACATGTAGTTTCCCACTACATAAAAAAATAATGAAGAACTAAATAGTTTAATTGTCAATCGATCATCAAGTTCCATGGTTATGAATTACAAGAAAAAATATATCAGATATTGTCTTGAGTACTTATTTCAGTATCCTTGTATTAGATTCATAGATGATTGAGAGAGAAACAATACATTTATTGTTAATACTTCACTCCATTGACTTGTAATTTTGTAAAACTTTTAGTGTTTAATAATATGATCATATTAAACTTTATTATTATTGTAAGGAGTAGGACCTCAGAGGGGTTCCACCCCTCACTAAATCAAATAAGACTCATCATCCATAACAAGCACACACTAAATGATGGATGAATAACCTTAATTTCATATTTCATAAATGGATCTCATAAATACCATAGTATAGAAACACAATAAACTGTATTAACTATTTACAATTTTCAAAGATACATAATAGATTTCCCACATGGCCATTAACATGAAAAGAACAACTTCTACACTAAGAAGAGGGGATGTCCAAGCTATTTCATTATATATCCCAAAAGTCATCTCCACCAAGACAAGTATAGGTCATCATGTCAAGTCCTCCATGCCCTTCACTTAACAGGTGGGAAGCATACTCCACAAAAAGAAGACAAAGTGGAAGTCTTTAGCATAAAAATGCTAGTATAAGCATATAAATAAATATTAAGATATACTAGGAAAAAGGATAACAATAAAATTTTATTAATGATTCTAAAGTCAAAAGAAAGATATCAAAGAGTCCAAGTGGACGATCAAAAAAATATATCACAAGGGTGTAACTAATCTAAAGATAATACATAATTAAGATTTGGTAATGAAACTTGCCAATTAAATAAACAGTCATGAACAAAGCATCCTTATCTTTCATAGGTGGCAATACTAGAACAGTAGAAAAGATACTTGTAGGAAATTACACATATACCATGAATATGGGCTAAGCAAGAACATATACAGATATACTCTAAATTATGGGGTGAATAGGAACACATACACATCTGCTTTGAGTAAGACATGATACACATCTTATCTAAAATATGAGGTGAACAAAAACATATACACATCTTCTCCAAGCAAGACATGGAACATATTGTTCTAATAATTTCACTTGTAAGAATTATCAACTATACATTATCAAGTGTGGGAATTTACACATTCACACAAAATCACACATATAAAATGATACTAGTAGTCACCATATTATGCATATAAGAAATAAGAAAGTTCAAACCAAATATGAGGGATGAGAACATCCAAACGTTATCAAGTGGGGTCAGAGGACCCATAAATAAATATCCAACCATCTCCACAATTAACATAAATCATAAGATAAATAAGATGTATTTTGTGTCACAAGTGGAGCAACTGGTTCAAAACCACAAACTAGGGTTACAACATGAAATAGGATTAACAAGATACAAACTCATAGTCCAACAAGTGTGTCCCATGGTTTAAGAAGTTCAAAAGAGCAATATTAGCATATAATATTTTGCATGAGTCAAAATCTCCAAAAAGAGAGAAACAATATAGGGTATGTGTCCCAGAAGACCAAGAGAGAGAGAAAACATTGGTAATTGATCGACAGGATTTGTAAGGGATGCAACATACATCAAGAGAGATAAAAATTATATCAATTTTTTAATATGATTAAGGAGTGAAACATACCTAAGATCTAGTCTAGATATATCTGGGGGTAACCCTAAGTTCACATCAAAGTCACAATATACCTATTTAAAGCATATGTGGGTGAACTTCCTATTTAATTCATAAACCCTAAAACCCATCATTTTGTTATAATTGCTTTTGTACACTAAAACAACTCCATCATGTATACTATATTTTTCTAATTCCATAGAAAATTTTATTTTATTTTATTTATCTAACTTACTTGTTATTAGATATGAATTTTAGAAATTTTTCCAAATTAGAAAAATCATCAATAATGATATTATAGTGTACACTAAGACGAGCAAAATCATACAATCATGTAGAGAAAATTCAACTGATTACAAAAGATATTTTATTGTAGTTTTTGTTTTTTCTAAAATTAGCTATTAATTTTACATGATTAGGATAATTATTGAATTAAAAAAGTCAAAACCAAGGTATACTGATTAGGTTATCCCCTTCCCTCAAATGACACATCATATTTTGATCTGTTATAGGGTGGTGAAGTCATTTTACCTTGATCAAATATCACATGGTCAGTTAAAGATATCTAAATGTGAAAATATTAAAACACCCATCACACCTAAATATAAAATTAAAACAAAGGATGACCACTGTCATCAACACCATGATCTGATTGATCAAACACCATTGCAGAAGAACTGTTGCACTACTACTTGAATCCTTCAACCAAGCTTTTTATTTTTCTCTCCTTTCTATAGATGAGTTCCTTCATTGAAACTAGGAGGTGAAGGTGAAGACATGGATCCAAGACATGAGGGTACTGGATGGATATAGCCCTCTGAAGCTCTTCCTCAATGATGGGCAAGAAGGGGCAAAAGGTGAAACATAGAAATAGCCGAACAAAACTGGGTACTAGGAATCCCATAGATTCCATGAGATCTATACAAAGGTAGATTAAGGGAAGATGAAACCATTAAGGCCAAAATCACGGGAAACACAATAGGTTGCAGAGAAAGTAACTAAATGACTAGAAAGGGGAAAGATCCATTAGTTTAAATAAAATCAATCCACAGTTGTGAGGAGATCCAAGATGGCATCAGGAGTACATCTGACTCAAAGTCAGGACTTGTGAAGGCCATAATACCATCCCCACACCCTAAGAGAAGACTGAAGGTGATGAAATGGTTGGGTATCCTAAAAAAGGGTTGCAATCAAATTAGACCCGGAGAGCAGTCTAAAAGGCTTCAACGGAGGTTTTGTGGTACATTTATAAGATTTTGAAGACATAAAGAGTTGAGGAGAAGAAAATATTTGGAAATAAGGAAGAAATATGGGAAGAAGGGAGCTGGGAAATGATAGGGGCATGGATCCCACAAAACCCTAGTGTGTGTATATAGTCATTGGGTTCAAAATTGTGTAAGAAAATTGATGGAAAAGAAATTTAACAAAACCAAGGATGGGAAGGAATCATTGGACAGAGAGAGTTGACGGAGGACTATAATAGCAAGTTTCCATATTGAGCCAAGGTAGAAGATTGGTTTCTATCCCCATGATTTATATTTGACATATGAGAGTGAATCCATTTATTTAGGTATGCTGGGAAATCCAATGCAATAAGAATATCATAAGGAAATACAAAAAAATAAAACATGTGTGGTTTAATGAAACCGACTCTAACATTTAAAATAAACCAAATTATTAAGCAATACATATTAGGAAAGCACATATATTGCTATTTGGTTTTCCTATTGAATTATAATAAATATGATTAACTAACCACTCTCAAAATTGGCACTCTAACCCCCAAAATTTGTAGTCTAGAATAAACATGACCAATACTGCTAAGTTTCAATTATAATTTTATCGAATAATGTAAGACACTAGAGAAAGCCATGTACATCATGATCCAATGTTTTATATCACCCTATTTTAACTATGCACATAACTCAACCTTAATATGAAATAGTGAATAAAACAGGGCCTATATAAAAAATTACCCTACATATCTTCACAATATTATTCCTTTCTTTGTACATAAATCATACATGAAATATTATAGATATCCTAAAGTAATAGATATATGAACTCCTTATAAATGATTAATAGTGCATAAATTACCCTATGTACATGATCATGTAAAACACATCATCCCCTAACTCAAATGAAAGAAGTGAGTGAAAAAATATATTCCTTATGGTCAAATTAGCAAACATGTTAAATTTCATAACAAGTGGATAGCCCTAGCTATGTTAATGAATATTAGGAAGAAAGGGGACATTTATACTTTTATTAGAGTGACTATTTAATTATCATATCTGATTAATGTGTATCTACCTAAGTTTAGGTTGTATATGCATCACGCTTGTCTAATCGTGTCTGGATATTGTTCTCTCTTTGTGGCCATCCAAATAGGATATGAAGGGAGGGACTTCATCCCCTATATTCCGCAATACCCGCACCCAAGGGGAAACAAACTAGGCCACATTTCTTGGCATCCAACTCCCTCCCTCCTCTATGTTTTGCCCTAAAGGTTCCGCGATCAATTTTAGCAGCTCTTCTGAGTCCATAGATCCCTAACCCAGCCCCTAGGTTTCATTATCATAGAAACACCCAATCCCATTCTCCTTAAGTATGTAGATCAGATCCCTGGACATCATGTTGACAAAGGAGGGTTCTTGAAGCTTCTCTAGACCACAAAAAAACCTCATCAAGCTTCAATTTGGGTCGAGTTTCCCTAAATTGTCACCACTAAGCCATATACTACTAACAACGATGGCGGGCTCGTTTGAATTTTTTTAGCCACCAATGTTGAATTCATCACCCAGCAAGTTTCCTCACATATATGCCTTCCCTTACCCAATGTTTTTAATTGACACGATCTAGTCTTCATTGTTCTACAAACTATGGTTTCTTTTCAGATATAGAGAGCCCTATTGGGCCACCTTGATAGTGTCTACAATTAAATTTTTCCTTTTTTGCATCTTTAATAGATCACGAAGATGCTATATCCTCCCTTGTTTTGTGTCACCGGTCATCATTTCAGAGAAACCCTATTTGGTTCCCAGTTTTCTTCCAGCCATGACCATAGTTAAAATGGAGCTACATGGCTCCAGGATATCTCATCAATGACTTTTTGTGTCTGTTGATGTCTGAGAAGTCTCTTTGACTAATTTCCTTCTTGATTTGAGGCACTAGTCTCAAGTTGTGTTTGGAGGTTGTATCTCTAGGATGTGCTCCATGCACCATAGCTCTAAGAGGAAGAATCTAGGTAGTGATTTTACCATAATATCTTAGCCCTTCTAATTAGTTTGTCAGGCTACCATGGGTAGCATCGAGATTTTTCCAACGCCTATCATGTATAGCAATTGTCTCAATGGTATGTATTGTTGGACTCTTTTTCCTTATGTCACACTAATGTTGCTTTAATCACGAGGGCATATTCGTATTTTGAGCTAAAATGCCAATATTATGAGAAGTTGAAGTGAATGTTTTTCCTCACTTTTGATTGGTTATATCCCATCAAATCTTAGATAATTCATAGAAATTAATATATAGCTCAAATGTGGGCAACCCATATATGCTTTTTGATCACTTTTCTGAAATCTAGCCAATGGTTTAGGTTTCAGAGCCTGTTTTGGGTTGGTTTTCATGGAGCATCAGATTTGATGTAATTAGGCTTTAGAACTGTAATTAAGAAACATTGGGTGATTATCACATGTTGATTAAGAGATAAGACCACTGATATCTAAGGAGCTTTCTTCCTATGGATTAGGTAAGTGGTCCATGCCTATGAGTGTTAAGTATTTATTATTCTAAGCATGTTCACATGTCCATGTTGTTAAGTGAGATATTCATTATTTATATGCTCATATTGTTTAATATTTCAAGTTAAAGTTATGTTTATAAGTTTCCTACGGTTCAAGAGTTCATGATAAGAATATTGTGTCATACTTCATCAAGATTCAAAGCTAAGATGTCAAGATAAGAACCCATTAAGATTCATACATTAATATTCAAGTTAAGATGACATTAGATTATGGAGTTCGACCCAGGATGTTAGTGCAGTCCAACTCAAGAGACATGACCTACACATTTAGTGCAGGTCATAAGGCCCAAACCATTTGTGCAATATGACTTAGAATAGATGACCTAGACACTAGAGTGCAGGTCATGAGACCTAGGTACCAGAGTACAAGTCTCCTACATAAGTCACATAAAAATATAAGAACACAACTTAAAGAAATATTTTATATTCATGTGCAACTTTTCTATAGATTTTAAGTGTTAGCTTTTCATGCATAATGTTTAAGAATAACATATAGTCTTTTCTTATCGAATTATCTCATATATATATTAGAATACTCGTGCTACTTACTATTTTTCCAATGCATGGCTAGGGATGACATGTCCGCACGTGAAGAGTAGAGGATGATGATGACATCGAGATAAGGACATGGAAGACCTAATGAAAGACTAGGAGTGCCATGGTGGGGTTCCATTATCCACCTCGTTTATTTTTAATGTATTAAGGATAGTTCTTTTTTTTAGATTTTGAACCATATCTTCATTATGTATTAAGCTCCCTTGTATGTATACAATTTGAAAATGAGAAATGAAAAGTGATCTTGTGATGGTTATATTGTTATTGTTCTTGATGCATGATATTCAATGTTTGTCACACCCAATCAATATTGTGAATTAGGAATTGATGCTTCCACTTATGTGAATGTGTTCTAAGAAATTGGGGTGTTACAACTTGGTAATAGAGAAAAAGGGTAAGTGACCACCAATCACTTTCACGATTCTCGACTAGTTAGATCTCCATCTAGGTTCACTAGGCACATATCTACTTACACATATTAGATTGAAGCAATAAAATCAAAAAGTGGGAATAGATCTCCATATTATTTGCGAAAGGACTAAGGGTAGAAGTACTAATAGGAAATCCAAGTCTTGATGTTTATGTATGTTAGGACATGTACTAGGGATAAATGTCTGTCTAGTCCAGATATTATGTATTAACTATCACAAGTGATATGTCCTCTCTCTTTCTCAATGGTAAGTGCACACCAATTAAAGGATTTAAAGGAGATGTCATGAGTATAAATACTTATTATACATCTCTTGACTGCTTATTAGTGCATGTGGTATGTGACGTGTAATATTAGGTTGTGGAGAGTAATATAATAAGTTTGTTGGGTATGTTCCTGATGAATATGTATCTAGAGATGTCATAAAAGGGTTAATACCTAGGACCACTTAATTATATAGCCACCTAAACCTAATGCTATAGCAAGTATACAGACAGTAGCAATGTCGAGCTTAGATGTTAAATACATTTATGATTGAATTATGAGGATCAAGAAAGTTACAAAGAGTAATTTAATGGAAACAATGTTGATTGATTGTTTCTCTAAGGTATATGAGCAATTTGGTGCAATGAGTTCTTTGGAGCAATGAACTCACCTTAATTAAATTAGAGTAATATGATTATGTTAATGATAAAGGAATTTGAAGGTATTCATAGTAGATGGTAAATATAGAGTTTAGTTTTCATTAGTAACGTATACATATGTTAGTATTGCTAATCATGTTATATATGATATCGTTATCCCTATTAATGTTATATAATGAACATGTTAGTACAACATTGTGGGTCTTTATGACAAGATTAATGTATTACCTTACATATATGTGAAACCCTAAAGTGGGTAGTACTAAGTGAGTTTATACAAATTTCAAGAATTAAATTTCTTTAAGGTGGGTAGAATTGTAATACCCTAAAATTTTAGTCTAGAATACACATAACCAATATGCAAACTTTCAATTGTACTTTTATTTGATAATGTAAGACACTAGAGAAACCCATGTACATGATGATTCCATGTTTTATATCACCCTATTTTAACTATGCACAGAACTCAACCTGAATATGCAATAATGAATGAAGTGGGGTCTAAATAGAAACTTGCCCTACATATATATGCAATATTATTCCTTTCTTGGTACATAAATCATGCATGAAATATCAGAAATACCCCCAAGCTATTTAGAGATGAACTCCTTATAAATGATTAATAGTGCATAAATTACCCTAAGTAAATGATCATGTAAAACTCATAATTAGCTAACTCAAATGTAAGAAATGAGTGAAAAATTAGATTCCTCAAAGTCGAGTTAGCGAACCTGACAAATTTCAGAAGAAGTGGACATGCCTAGATATGTTTAGGAACATTAGGAAGAAAGAGGCACATTTATACTTTTATTAGATTGACTATTTAATTATAGTTGATTAATGTATAAGAGGGACATTTATACTTTTATTAGATTGACTATTCAATTATAGATGATTAATGTATAAGTGCCTAAGTTCATGTTCATCATTAGTTGTATATGTGTCACACGTGTCTAGCCGTGTCTTGATACTGTGCTTTCTTCCTGGCATCCAATGAGGATCTGAAGGGAAGGACTTAATCCCCTACCTCGTGCAATATCCACACCTAGGAAGAAAACAAACCAAGCAACTTTCCTCGGCCTCCACCTCCCTCCCTCCTCCACATTTTCCCTCAAAATCGCCACGATTAGTTTTATGAGATCTTTATGAGTTCAGAGATCCTGACCGGGACCCTAGGTCTCATTATCACATAAATAATGAATCTCGTTCTCCTTTCTATGTTGGATCATGTATATAGATTGGATTACGGGCCATCACGTTGACAAAGGAGGGTTCTTGAAGCTTCTCTAGACCATGAGAAAACCTCATCAAGCTTCAATTTGGGTCAGGCTTCCTTGAGGTTCCGCCACAAAGATGTCTATTAGTGACAACGATGGCCAACTCATTTGAAGTTTCCCAGTCATCTATGTTGAATTCATTGCCCAATAAGCTTCCTTGCATCTATGCATTCCCTTACACATAATTTTTAGTCAACATGATCTAGATTTGAGTGGTCTGCAAACTATGGTTTCTTGTCAGAGATAGCAATCCCTGCTGGTCCGCCATGACAGTGTCTACATTTCATTCTTTCACTCTCGCATCTTCAATAGATCATGAAGAAGCTATATCCTCCTTTTTTTTGTGTTACCAACCACCATTTTAGAGAAACCCAATTTGGCTCCCACTTCTATATTTCTGACCATGACGACAGTTAAGGTGGAGCTACATAGCTCTGGGATATATTGTCAATGCCTCCTTCAATTCATGGATTTTTGAGATGTCTCTCAGACTTACTTCCTTCTCAAGTTGAGGCATTGGTCTCAAACTATGTCCAAAGGTTGAAGCTCCAGGAGGTGCTCCACAGACCATATCTCTATGAGGAATAAGATAGAGGAAGAAGCCAAGTAATGACTTTACTGCGATATCCTAGATCTTCTAATTATTTTGTCATGATACCATGGGTAGCATCAAGATTTTATCAATGACTATCATGTATAATGACTGTCTCAATGGTCTATATCATTTGACTTTGTTTCCTTATATCAAACTAAATTAGTTTCAATCATACGGGGGCTTATCCATATTTTGAGTAGAGATTTCAGTATTTTGAACAACTGAATTCAATGCTTTTCTGTGTTTCTGGTTGGTAGATCCCATCAAATCTTAAATAATTCATAGAAATTGATGCATATCTCAAATGTGGACAACCTATATATGGTTTTTGATCAGTTTTCTAAGATCTAGGAAATGGTTAGGTTTTAGGACCTATTTTGGGTTGGTTTTGATAAGCCATCAGATTTGATGTAATTAGGGTATAGATCCTTAATTAAGAAACCTTTTGGTGATTATCACATGTTGATTAAGAGATAATTAGGGAGATATAATGAGCTTTCTTCCTATTGTTAGGTAAGTGGTCCATGCCCATGGGTATTTAATATTTATTATAATTGGCATGTTAACCTGTCCACATTGTTAAGTGAGATTTTCATGATTTATATGCTCTTATTGTTTAAGATTTCAAGTTAACGTTATGTTTGTAAGTTTCCTATGATTCAAGAGTTCATGATAAGATTATTGTGTCATACTTCATTAAGATTCAAAGCTAATATGTCAACATAAGAACTCATTAAGATTCATGCATTAAGATTCAAGTTAAGATGACATCGATTATAGAGTTAGACTTAAGCCTTAGTGAAGGTCAAATCAAGAGACATGACCCAAGCCCTTAGTGCAGGTCATAAGACCCATGTCATTAGTGCAAGCCAAATCAAACAAGATGACCAACAACCAGAGAACAGGTCATGAGAACCAAGTACTAGAGTACATGTCTCCATCATAAGTCACATGAAAAGATAAGAATACAACTTAAAGGAATATTTTATATTCATGTGCAAGTTTTCTATAGTTTTTAAGTGTTAGCTTTTCATTCATAATATTTAAGAATAGCATATATTCTTTTCTTATCCAGTTATCTCATATATATATATATATATATATATATATATATATATATATATATATATATATATATATATATAATCAGGCTTGAATACACTCAATTTGTGTTTCATGATGCAATATATTTTTCAAAAATCTAATCCGTTGATCTTCTTAAAAATCTTGTGAATAGCTCATACACAAAATTTGAGCACATTTGGACATTTATAGGTCATGTTATAAAGACCGCAAAAATTATGCATTTCAAATTAGTTTCGCACGTCAATTTTGTTGCCCTTGGATGAGTGACTTACATTCATCCAAATGGGCTTAAAATTTGTATGTAGCCTAGTTATAGTATGACAGTGAAGATCAATGGTTTACATTTTGCAAAAAATAGTCTTGATATGCAAACACACTTGAGTGTATTTGTGCAATCTGTACACTCGAGTGTATTCTATCATGACTCTCTCTCTCTATATATATATATAGAGAGAGAGAGAGTCAAGCTAGAATACACTCGAGTGTACATATCACGTTGTACACCCCAATGGTGTTTGCCTATCTAGACCATATTTTTATAAAATCTAATCCATTGATCTTCATGGTTACAATAATAATAGGCCACATACAAAATTTGAGCTCATTTGAATGAGTGTAATTCACTCATCCAAGGAAAAAAAATTGACACACAAAACTAATTTGAAATGCATGATTTTGGTATCCTTTAGATGCATGACCTATAAGTGCTCAAATGAGATTAAATTTATTATATAGTATGTTCTTAAGATACAGTTTAATTTTTCAAAAAATTACTACATCTTTGAAAATAACTGAGTTGTATGTTGTCTCCAGTACACTCGAGTGTACACTAGCCTGACTATATATATATATATATATATATATATATATATATATATATATATATATATATATATATATATATATATATATTAGAATACTCATGCCACTTATTGATTATTTATTTCCCAATGCATGGATGGGGATGAGATGTCCATAGGTGATGAGTAAAGGTGGATGAGAACATCAACCTAAGGATATAGAAGACCTTATTAAAGACTAGGAGTGCCCTAGTGGGGTTCCATTATCCACCTCAATTATTTTTAATGTATTAAGGCTAGTTCTTATTTTAGATTTTGAGCCATGTCTTCATCATGTATTAAGCTCCTTTTTCTATGTATACACTTTGAGAATTAGAAATAAAAGTGATCCTATGATGGTTATATTATAATTGTTCTTTACGCATGATATTCAATGTATGTGACACCTAATCAATAGTATGAGTTAGGAATTGATGCTTCTACTCATGTGAATGTATTGTAAAAAATTGGGATGTTGCAAGCACCCAAGCTAATTGGGACCCAAGGAATATGATTTGGAGTTGTATTTTAGTTTTGAAATTTCCTATTATTAGTTTGAATACAATTAGAGTTTGGGCTCATCTTTATAATTATTATAATATTACATCATTATCATCACCACTAATTATTTAGAGTCATATTGACTTCAAACTGCTATCAATGTCATGATCTTATATTATTATGCACAAATTATGTTATTTTACTCAATTACTCATTAAGTCCATTTTTATTAACATTAACTTATATAATTTCACATTTTTATATCCATTTACATGAAACATTCACTTATTATCCCATTTCATATGTTAAGCATATTATACCTCTCATTAGTCATATTTTAGTCATTACATATGCATTAGTGAACAAAGAATCACATATGAAATATTTAAAGGGATTACATACATATTAAGCATCAATTAGTTTATTAGGTCTAATATGATGCTTTTTATTATATCCTTTTTTTATTATGACACCTATTGATGCTAGTGAAATGAGGTACCAAACATGGTTAGGTTAGGTTAGTTTAGCCAACAACAAACTATGTTTTAGGTTTCATTTATTCATTTCATTATCATATGAGGGTTTATAATTACATGGTGTAGTTGTAGTTTTATGTAGCCTTAGATAGGGTTTATAACCTAGTTACTCATTATATATGCAATTAATGTTCATTGGCATACAAATGAGTGTGTTAGGGTTTATGTGTATCCTTGTTTGGCCAAAACTTAAAGGACAAACATACACGTGACATACTAGAGATTAGGATGTCCAACATCAAGATTTTAAGTTTTAGTATGTTACAACACTCCAACCCTTAAATAGCATATAGTCCTTGAAATCTAGTCATCCATACACTACCCATAAAAAAATCTACACCCCTTATAATGTTCAATCTAAAAAGTCAAACTAAGCAACTCTAAAGATACTAGGATTACATATCAAACATAGGGGCATCTTTATGATATTATGAGGTCATGCCTCCAACTTTATGATCATGTATGCCTACAGTTGAATTTTATTAGGCTCTTGTGGTTCTAACCTAAAAACCTTAAGGTTCACTTGATCACCTAATAAGTCACTAGGTAGAAATCTCTAAAATCAAATGGAGATAGTAGGTAGATCCACTAAACTCTTAGTACAAGTTACATTCTTTGTAGTCATCACTTCATACACAAAACTAGGGTTTAGAATTTATTTATAGATAGTTAGAGGGTTTCTCTACCAAATTTTCTATATACCTTCATTGTGACTTAGTTTGAGACATTGTCGATAAAATCCATAAAATTTTCTTTATACAAATAATAGTATAATGGAAAATAATTTATTGACAAAGTAAACAAACAATATAAAACAAAATATGATATTCAACTTCATTCCAAAGTGCTATAACATCCAAAGAGAGTTATTACAAGTAACCTATCAGAGCCAAGACAATCAAATTTTGACTATTTCAATTTTATCTTCCCTTGTTCAAACTCTTATCCTAAGGAAATCCTATATGTGAGATGTTTACCATTAGCCATACCTATGTTGTTGAGGATGTTATGAAAGAAATATATTGAATAATATGATATACATATGAAAATTTAAGTCATTAACCCTAATGTGAAGACAACCTATGTGCACATACACTATAATTTGGTTTAATTAGGACATATCTTGTTGGATGTATGTGTTTTAGTTTAGAGTGGAGATATTTTGTGAAGATTTTAAATTAGTAGGAAAATAAGATATTAATATGAAAAAATAACTTGGTTCTCACATTGATTTTGGCCCCTATTTTCATCTTTACATGGCAAAGTTTTGAATTCAAATTATTTTTCTTTATAATGCTATATGTATACATATGTAAATTTTTTTTGGATTTGATAAGATTTTATTGAACCAAGATACAATGAATATATGTATGAAATTTGGTAGAGAGACCCTAAAACTAGTCATAATCGAACTCTAAAACCCTAGTTTTGATATTAGAGTGATGACTTAAGAAATCGTGGCATGCACTAAAGGTGTAGTGGACCTACCTTTTTGCCTCCATTATTTCGTGGAGTTGTGAATTATGGGATGCTCATTTGAATCGTAGGATTGTCAAGTTATAACCATAAGGACCTAAAATTAAACCCTAGGTGGATGTGATATATTAGTTGGATGCATGAACTATGTATATCATAAACACACCCCTATATTTGGTTTGTAGCCCTGATACCTTTATGAGTCGTTTAGTTAACTTATTAGGTTAAACCTTTTCAAGGGGTGGAGAGTAGTTAGTTTCTAGTGTAAGAATGGTTTGATTTTGAAGATGAAATCCTTTTAATGGGGAGAGTATTGTAACATACCAAAACCTACCTTCATAATACCTGAAACCCTAGTTCCTCTAAACTAGGCACATGATGTATTTAGATGATAATAATTCTTAAGTTAACCCCAAACAAAGAATAACATATACCTTAGAATGGACACATAATGGGTTTAGATAAAAATATATTCCTTGTTTAACGTAATGGAACTAATATAAATATTATAATGTAAAAGAAAGGCCCTTTGTCACCCTTAACCTCAAATAGTCAAGATGCTAGGTTTTGGTATGTTACAATTACATTGGTTAATGTACTACATTTTGTAATGTCACTCTACAAAATACTAACGCACTAAATGAACTACCATTTTTACATCAATATAATTATTATCAATTAGTTACTAATATTTTTAGTAGTTACAATATATATTTGACTTTATATTAAATAACATTAGATTAGAAAGTTTTTTTTCATTGTTAACAATAACTTGTTGTATCTTCTCCTGAAGGTAAATATATTGTGTTGTTTGTAAAAAAATATTTGTTTACTAGTACCCAATAATTATGATTATGAATCTACATTAATAGGTCATCTAATAACAATATCATTTCGGTAGACAAGCACGAAGATATAGTTTTATGAGATGTTATTGTACTAGATCATAAATCTAATTGTTTCTTTACCCATTAATAGTTCATTTGATCAAACACATGTAGTAGTTCCTCATTACCAATACTATATAGTTTGTAGTGTTTCATAGTTTTCCTTATTACACTATATTTATCTAGATATATCAACTTTTTATGTTTATTTGACCATCCATATTTGGCATTTACCATGTTTCCAATATTTCTACATATTTTGGATAAAATTGGTTAGCATAATCATTGATGTGATTTTGAATAGTCTTCCCTATACATCTTTCTTATCATGTAATTATTTTCAATGGAATCCAATTACTCAAAGTGTCGGGTATCTATACATGAGGAACCTACAACTACAAAACAACACAGAACACTAAGTCCCCACAA
This sequence comes from Alisma plantago-aquatica, assembly GCA_963693085.1. Classification (NCBI taxonomy): domain Eukaryota; kingdom Viridiplantae; phylum Streptophyta; class Magnoliopsida; order Alismatales; family Alismataceae; genus Alisma; species Alisma plantago-aquatica. Next base: position 1,158,837,170 of record OY856412.1, on the reverse strand, counting down.
ATAAAATTCATGAAGGAAGGAACATGTCATATATCATGTTAAGAAACTTAAACCCAACTTAGGTGTCATCATTTAAATATAGACGTCCCTTATATATACCACACAACAAATAAAATTTCTTTTTTTTAGTCGGACAAAAAATCAAATTTCACATATAAAAATTAGATAAATCATAGAAAAGCATCTATTGTAAAGAAAATGAGGTTGTAACTATATCCAATAAAAACATTATGACACCTCACTACTTTTCTATTGGAATGCACACCAACAACATGCCTCAACAATACCCTCTAGATAGTCTTTACAATTTTATAAGAATTATATGAATAATTTCATATTTTCTGTAATAAGAAACATCACATGGGTCAACTACATATCATTTATTCGATTTGAGTAGTGAGGGTCAGAATATGATCTTAAATCATATGCAAAAGAGGAATACATATTCATAGGGGGTTTAAAGAGTGTCAACCAGGTGGTACTCTATATTAAGAGATGTGTCATCAAATATGGTGTATTTGGCATTTAATCTAGGACTTATATCTCATGTGGATGTGCCAACATGCATATAGCATTTGTATGAATAAGCAAATGTGTGTTACAGTAGGCATAGGCCGTCAATATCAGGGAATTGGAACTGTTAGAGACTACAACTAACGAATTTAGACCAACTAAACATAAGTAAAATTTATGTTCGTTTAATTGACTAAGAACTAAAAGCAAAGAACTAAGAATTAATTTGGTTTTAAAGATCGGAAAAATAAAATCTCTAGGATTGTAGTTTCAGCATGATGTGGTTCATATATAAGTTGCCTTTCTTTAATATAAATTGTCTATACCTCTATGAATTAGGCATATGTGGCTTGCATTACCCACTCTAATGGTGTAGTACACCATTTAACCTAATTACTAACCTGCTTTCATAGTGTCAATAAAAAAGATTAAATGAAAAGACCTCCCTTTGGAGAATAAATATCACAATTGTTAGACAACTTTTGTGCTACATTACTAATTATGTTTGTAATGGTTTTTCTCAATATTAATCCTACTCACTCACCCTAAGAGCCTAACACATATTAATGGTGATCAAGATGGAACATGGAAAATTAAGTTCACTTCCATTATCAAAATATGAAGAAAAGAAATTCATATGAAAATGGAGATAGTTATGCAAAATGTCAATACCATGCTATACCGATTCCTTGAGAAATGGGGATTAGTCCTACATTATCAAAATGGTACCAGAAGAAGATTTGGAATAAGAATAACATGAAAATTGAGAGAAAAAACCATTAATATATATGTGAGTGTGATCATGTATGAAGATTTTTACAACTGAACAAGGTTTTAGGTGTAGGACAGTTCCTCGAGGTGTCGGGATTCTCCTACTCCACATCTTTGTCTCCTCCATCTCTAGGATAGCTCTTGTAAAATATGTGATCCTCTCTTTATGGCCGCCTTCTAAGGGTTTTGTCCAAAGAGTAAAACATTCCGCTTAATTAACAGACTATTGGATCTTTACACTTCTAATCATGGTTGTCAGCGAAATCTTGGTGGTACTGACTTTCTTGTTTACTTGACAAGAACATGGTTAAGTTTGTACCACCAATTTGAGAGTCGTTGGTACCGAAATTCTACTTAGGAATTTTGATCTTAGTTGTTGGGACCACCAAGTTGTACATTGGTGGTACCCAGAGTGTGTATCGGTGGTGTATCAAGTCCTATCTCAGTGCAAACAAGATAGGTCTATTTGCCTCCTTTTACTTTATGTCGGTGGTTGACATTGATGTTTGTGGTACCAATTTCATCAAAATATGTTTCTTTTATCTATAATGAATAAAACACTACATTAGATTTTATTAGATATACAATTTCAAGCCAAATGTGTTAAAATTTTGATAAAATAGATGCGCAAGAGTTTGACAAGATATTTTGGCATATGATACATGAAACATGTAAATAATAGATTATTTTAAATAAAAAATATGTTAAAGTAGAATACAAAACAACAATAGACACATGTCCATCAAATCCCCCTAATCTTGAATATTTTTTGTCCTCGAGCAACAGCGCTTGGGATTTGGTTGAAACAATCAATAAAGAGACACATATGTGAAAGAAATCCTACTAAATAACCTTAACTTGATAGACAAAAACTGGTCCTTTCCAAACATAGAGAAAACATTTACTCTACAAGTTACCAATTATGAAACAAATCAAAATTGGACTGCTAAACACATAAATAAGTTGAAGTAGAGAGAAATCATGGAAAATCTAAAGTATGTTTAGTGTATAACCATATCTCCCTATCGACATTTATTTGTTACAAGATATCGTGTAAATGGATGTAGTTCCTTGAGTATTCATGAATAAAGGGTATAAATTACTATGTTGTCCCACCATTCTGAGTAGTGGGTAGATGGAATAGGTGATATATACTCATACATAATCCAGTCTGGTTATGCAATAAAAAATGATGTACCTAAATGATTCAGACCATGCAATAAAAAATGATGAGCCTAAATGATTGATATAATGAATATTGATGTCTCCTATTGCCCATCGTTTCTGGTGGAATGATGCATGGAGTGGTTGCCTCATCCTAATGAAAGATGTTTATGAAAAGAATTATGTGATCTCTATCTTTATTTCTTCAGAGAGATGTATTCTTATTCTTTCAATCCTTCTCCTCCATTCCTTTTTTCTTTTTCTTTTTCTTTTTACTCGTTTACATTTTTATATTTTATCCTTATTCTATCAATATAGATTAAGTATGCTCTCTATTTCACACATTATGGATAAGGAGTAAGGGTGTACAATTTCTTTGCTCTTTTAATTGAGAAAAGTTGTAAAAACTACTAAATAACACAAAATGAATAATGTTATGCAACATGTAAACTATATGGACTTTTATGAAAACTAACTTATACAAATGAACTATTCATGCAATTGTATTTTTTTGGATGCAAAATAACACTATATGCTTCCTATCATCCCAAGCAACGATCCATAAAGAAAATTGACATGAACTCTATATTCATCCTACAGTAGTGATGGAATGAAATGAGGGTGGATGAGATCATATGACTAGAAGACATAATCTTCCTAACCATGATATGTCTCTCTTTTATTAACTCATTTTCCAAGGTGATCCAAAATTTAATCTTGAATTAAAATAAATGGTCACTCTATTGTTGGATCTATTTGACTTAAATACCATCTTCATTTTAGAAGCAAAGGGTTGAATTAGGTGTTAAGTTCCCTACATATGTCTATGGACTGACTACTTAGCTCAATTCCTAATATAGTGTACTCTTAAACATGCCAATTCAATTTTTTACTCTCCCATGGTCAGGTAGCCTACTTCTCTGTCAATGAGGCTTATGATAATCAAATACTTGTAGAGTTTTCTTAGAATCTCCTTGACCTTAGGACCTAAGAATATTCCCAGTAATCTTGTATCATACAAGTTTAGTGTCCTCTAGGATAAGTATTTCCTTCACCCATCATCAATTAAGTATTATTCTTTAGCCTATTCTTTTCCATATCATGTTATGGATTCCATCAAGGACTTCTTTTTGGTGTGTACTCTATAAGTAAGAGATTTACATTACATCTATATTTAAATGTTGATGTTGGTTCTTCACTTTCCATTTAGGATACCTACTCCTCATGAGTTATTGAGGACACCTTCTCCTTATGAGTTCTAGAGGATGAACCTCCTTTTTTCACCCCTTGTATAGATGTTGTAGGCCTATTTGTGTAGTTTTTTAGCAGACTCCTCCTTCCATTTGAGGAGTGACCACCCTTGATTACCATTTTTTTGTCTTTGATAATAGTATTGATTCCTTATTACCATTGATCTCCTCCACCATCTTCCTTCTTTACTAGTTTTCTTAGCACTCCTTAGGGTTCCCCCTAAATCACCTATTACTCTGTCACTCTTCCCATCACTCCCCATGAAAATTGATTAATTTTATATGTAATGTTAAATGATTGAATATAGTATTTTGTTATATTTTATGTGGATTTGGGTTTTTTTTCGATTCAAATAACATTTTACATTATTTGTTTTGCAAATATAACTTTGTAGCTTTACATGTGTACATGAAAAATTCATGTTTTGATTTACTATACAAATGATTCATTATCCATTAACTATTGATACGGGATATTATCTTAGGATATAAAATATGACAGAATTTTTATACAAAAACACATTTCCCAAGTTATTGTTATTAAAAAATTTCCTCAAAAAAGGTTTGACGTCCTACAAGTGTCACTTCACACCATGCTAGTTGTAAAGAAGTGAAATCACCTCTCTATTAAAAATGGTAAACAAAATCCAATGAATAGCAGCAGAAGTTAAAATTTTGACTTACATCGAAATTTTTCCAAAAATGTGTACGTTTTTATACAAAAAGAGGATCTAAGTAGAGGGAAACTCAACTACATCAATATGTCTCCAATAAAATAAATAACTTATAGTCGAAGGTGGAAGGATGAACTCCTTTCTCCTAGTCTTAGGCTGGCTCACCATGCACCTGTTGCGCACTCTAATCCTAAACCTGGGTGGTTGGGATCACCCAACAAGAGGAGAATAAAGGTATGTGTCAATTAAAGGAATAAATACAAGTAAAGTATAACAAAATATAAACAAGGATTAATGATTCCACTATGCTAAGGAAATGTCAAAAGTATGATGCACATAAAAGAGAATATTTTCCATAACATCACATATTAATATTGAAGTATGCATGATAAAAGTATGACTATATTATCTAAAGTAGAGCTGAGGTGCCTACCAACCTCAACCAAAACAAATAGGTGAGGGAGAGTGGTCACATTCCAAAAAACCTACCAAATATATAAAATAGGGAGAATTATCACATTCCCCTGGGTGAATTTACACATGCCCACTATGGGTGGCTAGTATAGAGGTACACTACAATAGATAATAAGTCATCAAGTTATCATGCTCAATAAATAAAATGGAAATATTAAGCAATAAATTAATAGTGACATGGTAGGGGGTATAAAACCCAAACTAGAAATGAAATAAATGTGCTAAAAGAAGGCAATAGGAAGAATCAAAGGCTAAGCATATGCCTCATTAGAAAGATTAGGGATGGATATTGAAATTACCAACTGAAGGATAAGTGTTCAAACTCATATATAAATAGGGTTGCACATACCTCATTTGAGATTCCTAGAGAAGACCTTTCACCAATTAAAGGTGTCCAATGTCACTTTTACCCTAGATACTAGTTTATACACATGGATTAGGGTTTATAAAGCATATTATGTGAGAAACCCTAATTTTTGTCCTTCTATGAAAACCTTTGATTTAGGGCTCAAAACTTGAACAATTAATTACTTGGATTCTCTTGATTAAGAAAACATATTTATTTCTTAAATTTGGAATTAACATGAATTAGTTACATATTTTAAGGCTTTTATATAATTAAAATGGTTTTTATAATAAACATCAAAATAGGGATGCAATTCAATGCTTAAAAACCTTAAATTTGGATTTCCTATGAAAAATCCTTTCGACGAGAATTTATTTATATTTTTCTAACAATCCTACGATTTACTAGGAATTATATAAAATCAACCAATAATAAAGCAAGAAAAAGCCACGTGTATAGATCCAAACCAGAGGCTAGGCCACGAGGTGGGTCATCACTTAGTTGGACCAATTGCGGTTGGCTAACTCACTCTAGAGGTTCAACGATCAAAAGGGTAAGATCAGGCGTTGAAAGACCAAATTACCTTTGCTCAATTAATTATTTGATTAAACAACCAGTGATAAAAGTGTCATTCAATCATATCAAAAGACTCACGATTGATGACAAAGGCATTGTGAAATTACAAAAATACCATTGTGAGATTAATTAAGTGATTGAAAGAGTATGGCCGTCAGGGTCATTTTGTGATCCATCTTGTTCATGCTCGTCCACCATGGCGAGGCACCTGGGCTAGAGCTTGAAGCTCCGACGTTGCCATGCATTCACAACCAAGGTGTGAGTCTCATGGCAAGCAGAGATCGACTCATGGATTTCAAAAAATATAGGGAAGTAAATGCCAAGGGGTGAGGGCCCCTGTGTCACCATGACATAACGGAGAAGATGAGGAACATAGAGAAGGTCGGGAGATTAGCAAAGCATCAACTAACCATGAAAACATCAAAACGCGATGCAGAACATGATCACAGAGGTCAGAAGGATTTGACCAACACCTTGCGAAGGCTGGGAGACTACTAGAACACCTTAGAGGTGAGCGTCGATAAGGTCTAGAAAGCTAGTTACAGGTCTCGTCGACCGGGGGCAACGCAATTCAAATCAACGATGTGGAATTAAAGGGAAGTGACTAAGGATGATTACCACGGGCTAATTTGTCTGAGGTGGTCGGAGTGGCTAGGGAAATGACCTTCTTATTGGAGAGAAGGTCGGGTAGGTCGTGGGGTTTGGGGGAGAAGCAGGTGAAATTGGAGGAGGAGGAGGAGGAAGAATTGTGGACTGAGGGTGCTCGATGGCTGGTTAAATTGGCAAGAGGGTTGCTAGATCTCCCTTTGTAAAACAACGGTGGAGAGAAGGAGAAAGCCCTAAATGGACATTTCTTCTATGGATAACGAGAGACGGTGAGTGATGACTCAATTGGTTTGGGAGGGGAAGGAGAATTCAAAGCTGGTGGAAACTTGCCAAGCGGTGTAGTAAAAAGGGGAGAGGGAAGTCGATGAAGGCGTGACCATGAAACTAACCTCTGGCTGACGAAATGGCCAAGGTAGGTGACGACCACACATCCTTTGGATTGTGGTTACCTTAAAAGTTGACTTTTAGATCAAATGCATAGAGAAGAGTAATGCATGAAAATGAGAAAATAACTTAACCTTAGGTAAATGTGTCACATTAATGAAATTGATTACAAACCTTGGTCAAATTATAATCAAAACTTGTAAAATCAATTTGGAGGGTCAAACATGGGTAAAATGACCTCAAATTTGGACCATAGTCTAACATTAATGCCTAGATTAATGCTATGAAATTATATTTTCCTTTTGTAAAAGCTTTATCCCTTGATCACCATATTTTCCATTAATGTGTATATTAACACATTTTAAAGGGTGAATTAATAAAAAGACATTTCTTTGCAAATCATTAAATAGAATTTTGAGATGGATATTATAAAATTATTCAAGAGTCATGTCACACCTCCCATTCTCCTTTTTATTGCCTTGTCAACATTTTAGGAGGAGAGAGAAAAGAAAAGAGGAGTATTCTCTCATTAACTAACTCAAAACCACATTATTACTCATTTCTTGTCCCAAAAGCCATAAAAACTCTAAGTTAATATAATCCACTAATTATCTCTCATAAATGATCATTTTGAATTATTAGACTCCAATTAACACTCTAGTTGAGATATTTGTGCAAAAACCCCTTCATTGAAATGAATGTGGGTAAATATAGTTCAAACCATTAAAGGTTGCTCAATTTCAATATTGAGGCCAATGAGGATGAAAAAGATAGGAAAATTTAGGGAAAAGGACAAAAAGAATATGAAGTAAATAAAATCTTGAAAATGGGTTAAATTACAAATTGAATCTAAGATTCAGTATGTTACAAAACTCCACCCCTTAAAGAGGATTTCGTCCCTGAAATCTCAACAAGAGGGAAGGGTGAGTACGTAACATTTCAACCTTAAGAAACTAGGTGGTTACCTATAACCTATGGTACTTCACATGATGTACTCATAAGTCAGGGTTTACTAAGGTTTTCACGTTTCATTTTACCTTTTATCAAACATAACACAATTAACATTTTGGCTTATTAGCATTATTTTTATTATGAAATTACATCATTCTTATTATGCTATTAATCATTTCATGCCCGAGCATTATGCACAAGTCATGTGTATTTCTTATTTACTAAGTAAGAATTTTAAGCATAATTAGGGTTTGCTAAATCATCTCCATATTTATTAAAATGTTAGAACACAATCCTTAATAACTTGAATTTTATCTCCATTATCCTCATGTTACCTTCATATAGAATAATCACAGATTATTTTGTAAGAAATAGATAGTATTATCTAACAAGTTATTAAGTCTAAATAATGTCACATCAATTTCTTACACCTATATTACACCTTGTCACATCACTTTTCATACTCGTATTAATGTCATCATTAACCATTTCCTCCTATTTACACTTCATATATAATTATAAATTTAACATCACATTAGGCATTTGGATTTATTGTAGAATTAATAATCATGCTTATGTAAATCTAATAACTCCTTATCACATTTGAGTCATTACATGTATTTTAGTGAGTAAGGTGGAGCACATTGCATATTAATGAATTGTTTCATATTCCAAATTATGATTAGGTGATTATAATCCATTTATATGTATCAAGGTATATTATTGATGATGACACCTAATGTCACTAATGTATCATGAAGGCATTAAGGATATGCATATATGTTAAGGTTAGATGACAACATCTTAGGGTTTAGGTCAAGATGAACATTAAATGTTATGCATTCTTAGCATGCATTAGTTCCATTTACCATAGCATTAGGGTGACATAATGTTATGTGTATTCACAATTAGTGAGTTACTCATATTATAGGCCTTAAGTATTGGTTAATTTTCTAGCATATGAACTTTCATTATATGATGTATTATATATTCATTAGTATATAAACAAACAAGTTAAATTATAATTATAATTTGTTTGGTCAATTCTAATCGTATAATCTCACTAAACTCTTATCAATGGAGTTAGCATTTCTAATTCCAAAGTGGCTAGATTTTGCTATGTATAGGATTCCATCCCCCCTAAAATGGGAAGTCATCCTCGAAATCAGTAAAATGCAAAATCTATCAAAGTACTACTGCTACTAATACTCCACCCCTTAAAAGGGTTGACTTACCAAGTCAAATTAAACTAGGGGTAAAAGAGTGAGTCTATTAAACCATGTATAAGATCCAACACTCAATTGTTTTACTATTCACTATTACCAAACCTCAAAGTCTAGTATAGTGTGGACTAACCTTAAACATGGAAATCTAAGACTTACAACACTAAGGATACTCAACATTGAGGTTATTTTCCTAAAGGTATGCTATTTTGGACAATTGTATCAGCTCAGGCTAGACCAATGTCATATAGATCTGGGAGTCCTCATAAACCAAGCTAGTGGCACGAAGGAAAAAAATTTCAGCCCCCAGACCCTAACCCTTTCTAGGCACTCTCACTTTCAACTTTATGTCCTAGTAGCTATCTAATAGGATAATCACCTAAAAGTTGACTAAAGAAATTTCTAAGATGAACTCTTATGGTCCTAAATCAACTTCTCACCATAGGTCAATTCTAAGGTGAACTAAAGGGAAACTATATGAGGTAAGGGTTTCTAACTAAGGAGACAAATTGAAATAGTCAAGAGTCTAACTACCATTGCCTCTGATACCATGTTGTAAATAAGTGAAATCACCTCTCTAATAAAAATGGTAAACAAAATTCAATGAATAGCAGCGGAAGTTAAAATTTTGACTATATTTGATTTAATAAAGAGTACACCGAAATTTTCCCAAAAGTATTTACATGCTTTATACAAAAAGAGGATCTAAGTAGAGGGAAACTCAACTACATCAATATGTCTCCAATAAAATAAATAACTTATAGTCCAAGGTGGAAGGATGAACTCTTTTCTCCTAGTCTTAGGTGGGCTCGCCATGCACCTATTGCGCACTCTGATCCTAAACTTGGGTGGTTGGGATCACCCAGTAAGAGGAGAATAAAGGTATGTGTCAATTAAAGGAATAAAGACAAGTAAAGTACAGCAAAATATAAACAAGGATTAATGATTCCACTATGCTAAGGAAATGTCAAAAGTATGAGGCACATAAAAGAGAATATTTGCCATAACATCGCATATTAATATTGAAGTATACATAATAAAAGTATGACTATATTATCTAAAGTAGGGTTGAGGCACCTACCAACCTCAACCAAAACAAATAGGTGAGGAAGAGTGGTCACATTCCCAAACACCTACCAAATATATAAAATGGGGAGAATTATCACATTCCCCTGGGTGAATTTACACATGCCCACTATAGGGTGGCTAGTACAGAGGTACACTACAATAGCTAATAAGTCATCAAGTTATCATGCTCAATAAATAAAATGGAAATATTAAACAAAAAATTAATAGTGACATGGTAGAGGTATAAAACCCAAACTAGTAGTGAAATAAATGTGCCAAAAGAAGGAAATAGAAAGAATAAAAGGCTAAGCATATGCCTCATTAGGAAGATTAGGGATGGATATTAAAATGCCCAACTGAAGGACAAGTGTTCAAACTCATATATAAATAGGATTGCACATACCTAACTTGAGATTCCTAGAGAAGACCTTTCATCGATTAAATGTGTCCAATGACACTTTTACCCTAGATATAAGTTTATACACATGGATAAGGGTTTATAAAGAATATTATGTGAGAAACCCTAATTTTTGACCTTCTATGAAAACCTTTAATTTAGGACTCCAAACTTGGACCAATGGATTAGTTAGATTCTCCTGATTAAAAAAACATATTTATTTCTTAAATTTGGAGTTAAAACAAATTAGTTACATATTTTAAGACTTTTATATAATTAAAATGGTTTTTATAATAAACATCAATATAGGGATGAAACTTAATGCTTAAAAACCTTAAATTCGGATTCCCTATGAAAAATTCTTTCTAACGAGTATCTATTTGTATTTTTCTGACAATCCTACAATTTACTAGGAATTATATAAAATCGACCAATCATAAAGTAAGAAAATACCACGTGTATAGATCCAAACTAGAGGCTCGGCCAGGAGGTGGGCCATCACTTAGCTGGAACAATTGCAGCTCCAGATGTTTAGCGATCAAAAGGATAAGATCAGGCATTGAAAGACCGAAATGCTTATGCTCAATTAATTATTTCATACACCCAGTGACAAAAGTGTCATTCAATCATAGCAAAAGACTCAGCAAATGATGACAAAGGCGTTCATGAAATTATAAAATACCCTTGCGAGATTAATTAAGCAACTAAAAGAGTATGGCCATCAGGGTCATTTCATGATCCAGTTTGTTCATACTCGCCCGCCATGGCGAGGCATCCAGGCTGGAGCTCGAAGCTCTGATGTTGCCAGGCCTTTACAACCAAGTTGTGAGTCTCAGGGCGAGGGGAGACTGACACGTGGAGTCCGGCAAAGCTAGGGAAGAAAATGCCAAGGGGCGAGGCCCCCTGTGTCACCAGGACATAACGGAGAAGTCGGGGAATAGGGAGGTCGGGAGATCAACAAAGCATCGACTAACCAAGAAAACATCAAAATGTGATGTGTAACATGTTCACGGAGGTTAAAAGGACTCAACGAACACCTTGTTAAGGCTCGGAGACCACTGGATCACCATGGATGTGAGCGTCGACAAGGTCCAAAAAGCTAGTTACAAGTCTCGTCAACCGCGGGCAACACAGGCCAAATCAACGATGTGGAATTAAAGGGAAGTGGGTAAGGATGCTTAATACGAGCTAAATTTGTCTGAGGCGGTCGGAGTGGCCATGGTGAAGACCTCCTTATTGGAGAGCAGGGTCGGGCATGTCTTGGGGTTTGGGGGAGAAGCAAGTGAAATTGGAGGAGGAGGAGGAGGAGGAAGTCGTGTGGACCAAGGGCGCTCGACGGTTGGTTAAATAGGCAAGAGGGTTGCTAGATTTCCCTCTATAAAATGACGGTGGAGAGAAGGAGAAAGCCCTAGATGGGCATTTCTTCGATGGATCATGAGAGACGGTGAGTGACGGCTCAATTGATTTGGGAGGGGATGGCAAGTTCAAAGCCATTGGAAACTTGCAAGGTGGTGCGTAAATGGAAAGAGGGAGGTCGACGAAGGTGTGGCCGCGAAACTGATCCCAGGCCAACGAAACTGCCAAGGTAGGTGACAACCACGCATCAGTTGGATCATGGCAACCTCAAAAGTTGAACGTTGGATCAAGCGCACAGAGAAGAGTAATGCATGATAGTGAGAAAATAACATAACTATAGGTAAATGTGTAGCATTAATGAAATTGATTACAAACCTTGGTCAAATTATAATTAAAACTTATAAAATCGATTTGGAGGATCAAACATGGTTCAAATGACCTCAAATTTAGACCATAGGCTAATATTAATGCCTAGATTAATGATATGCAATTAGATTTTCTTTTTGCAAAATGTTTGGCCCTTAATAACCATATTGGCCATTAATGTGTATATTAATGCATTTTGAAGGGTGAATTAATAAAAAGACATTTCTTAGTAAATTCTTAAATAGAAATTCGAGATGGATATTATAAAATCATTTAAGAGTCATGTCCCACCTCCCATTCTCCTTTTTATTGCCTTATTAACATTTTAGGAGGAGAGAGAAAATAAAAGAAGATTATTCTCTCATTAACTAACTTTAAACCTCATTATTACACATTTCTTGTCCCAAAAGCCATAAAAACTCTAAATTAATATAATACACTAATTATCTCTCATGAATGGTCATTTTACATTATTAGACTCCAATTAACACTCTAGTTGGGATATTTGCGCAAAAATCCCTTCATTGAAATGAATGTGAGTAAATATAGTTCAAACCATTAAAGGTTGCTCAATTTCAATATTGAGGCCAATGAGGATGGAAAAGATAGGAAAATTTAGGGAAAAAGACAAAAAGGATATGAAGGAAATAAAATATAGAAAATGGGTTAGATTGCAAATTGAATCCAAGATTCAATATGTTACACTAGTCAAAGGGCTTGAAGAGTTCTACACTCTTAGTACCAATAACTGGTATATTTCTTGAATATTCTAACTTTTTTATGTAATTTTCACACCAATTGGTATGAAATATCTTTTTAAACATGTTTAATTATTTATATATTGATTCTTTTTTATAATTTCATAGACCAGATATGTATATAAAGAATATGACTTTTCCAATATTACTTCTAGGAATCACAATAAATGTCAAATTTCAAGCATGATTGAGGATACAAGCTCCATGTGTTGTGTCAAAGTTATTAATGTAGTGTAGTCCTGAGTGAATATGAGGTCAAAATTATGAGTGTTTACTAGAATAGAATTTAAACGATTCTTCGTTAGAGGAAAATATACCAATAAGTAATTTCATGAAAGCTCCTTTTAAATGAATATATTTAAATAGAAATTGTGTTGCTATTTAGTTGCATGTTGTATTTAATTTCATGCTACTTAGTCACCATTGCATTTCTAGATAAATTTTTGCATAGCATTGGAATGCTATCTATTTACACATACACATATGATTTAAAGAATAAACCTTTCTGTTTGATTCTTAGCCAACGTTGTAAGAAATAATATGCAGTTTGACCTATACATTTGTGAGGAGGAGAAAACGAACATGACATGATAGATAATGGTACCATTGTTAAAGAATATCAGAATTTTACATCATATAAATTCTAAACTAATGTGTCATAAAAATCCTGTGGCATCAGTGCTAAGTGTATTTATTGTGTGTGTTGATGATGTTCATTTAGTCCTTTCTCATTATCATATCTATTTCCCATGGAAATGACTATGAAAATTAGTAGATAACCATCGTTTCTTCAGAGGGTCCTTGTGTGAGATATTTGTTGCTATTATTTGTAGACCGTGTACATTTTTGTTATTTTCACAGCAAAGTTATTTTTTTATAGATAAGGAAATGACATGTATAAATATGGCATTTTCCTACTATTTATTAAACATATAATTTCTTGAAGGTGAAAATAGAACATGGTAAATGTATTTATACCCAACTCTCATTGTCTTGTACCTAGATAAAACAATATATCTTACTTCTCATTACAAAAATTAATGTTTTTCCTCCATTTATTTAAAGAGATGAAGGAATAAATAGCCATATAGACTCTTGCATATTGATTTCCTTCTCTATGGGGATCAGTATTTTTGCATTTGGAATGATGGAAATTATACACTTAAAATTATCTAGTTATCAAACAAGTGAGGGTAAAGTTAGATGGGAAAATCTAACCTTATTGCTTTTCACCCAAAATAGTGAAAAATTGAAAACAAAATGTACTTGTGAAGTTACTTTTTCTTCTCGTTCTATTTCCTTTTAAATTTTACATATCACAAACTATTCTTTTAAACATAAAATTGCCTAAAAAAATTGTTTATGGTGTGCCTTTTCCCATACCCATATAACAAAATACTCTTTTGGTTATTTCACATTCCTTTCCATTTTCACTTTTTCCTTTTTTTATAATATATAGACAAACTACTCTATTTAGTTACTTTTATATTTTTTTCATTTCTTTCCTATGCCCCCTCTTGCTTTCCATGTGTGAAATACAGTTTTAGACTTTCTGCATTGTGTCTTCCTTCATTTGATAGTATAAAAAATATGTATGGTATGGAGGAAATCTAGAAAGAATCCATCTATGTTAACTCTACTACTACAATACTAAAATTGACACAAATATAGAATGTTATTGATATAATATATTTCCTACAAAATTCAAAATCATGTGGCTGTGTTGTTCATTTTTCCTACAAATTCAACCAACAATGCAAGATTGTCATGTTATACTATTAGTTTCTATGTAGTAATAAATTATTCTCTATGTAAGAAAGTGATTATTGTTTGGGTATCCATACAATTATATAGCAAGAATATTCATGTCTACATGAGAAAACTTCTATATTTTATACTTCTATCCAATAATACTTTCATTTCATATTTTTGAAAATTGATTAGGTTTAGTTAACCAAATCAAACATAATTTGTAACTAAGTGAAACATGACTTGTATTTTCTTACTGTTTAAAACTAGCCATATCATAGTAAAACTTGTTAATGCATATAGTAAGTGTGCATGGTGAAGTAAAAAGATATTCACATGTTCCGATATAGAAGGAACTCTAAAGTATTTAAAAGGTAAATAACATATGAACTCATGAGAAGATGTTTTCCTAAGATTATGTCAAACTTCTGAAAAGCAACATGTTGGGAATGTTCTGAAGCAAGACACAAAAGGTACACTTAGAAAAATTTTAACCTAGTTGATTATTCTATCCAATTCGCACGTCACTTAATGTAGGTTTTCTCATTGAAAAATGGAAGTTACGGGAGGGAAATAAAGGATTGGGAAAATCACGTCTTTTGGATCAATGAAGTAATGGGGAATGTTGGATAATAATATAAATAATTTGTATATTTTTTCTTCCACTTTTCTCCAACGAAATTGGAGTAGAGCATAAAGAATGGAAATCCATCTCTCGTTTTCATATTGACCTATCATTTTCCTTAAACTAGCCAACTAAATGTATTATGAGTGAGACACACTCCACTATATTTCCTTTTTGTGTTAATACTCGCCATATTACAAAAATATCGTTAGTTTGCCTTAGATAGCATACAAATGACCAATATATTTTGAGGTCAAATGTGACACTTGTATATGAGATATAAACTTCAACTTACCTTTTTGGTTGTACCTTCTAAGGAAATATTTTAGAAAATTCTTATGGTAATAGTTACTTATAATCTACTATTAGTAAAAAATGAACACTCCAATGATATACATTATCACAAAATTGTGTGTGATTGATCTTCATAACAACGATATTACATCTCAGTGGTTTTATAATCACTTCTTCTCTATGAAAGGCATCTTTTAAACATAATATCTATGCCCATACCTTGATTTATAACATTAAAGGTTAAATGAGAAAAAAAGTTCCCATGAGAGCCTCCAACATTGTGTAAATTCAAACCAAATTTTTGAATCATTAGGATAAGTTCTAAGCATCATCGAAGACAATCTTATTAGAAAAATATTTTTATAGCTACATATGTAAAGTTGTATGTCACATGCATGGTCAGTGAGAACAAACTAGCAAATGGAAGATATAATTAGATCTTTATTAAATTAAAGTCAAGTTGATAATCATGTTCAAGCTTGAGCTTGTATACTTGTTGATTTATCTATAACATAATGATGCAGACACATGGACAAACTTGTGAGTATGGACATTTCCATGAGATCCATTTTTCTCTTAATGCATCCATTATGTATTAACTACAGTAGAGGCGGCACCATCATGTCAATCTGCTTCTCATCAAACCCAAGCAAAAACTCTTGATTACCAATCCCCTTAAACATATCAACTCCTATAGTGTTGTAGTTATTGCAATGAAGTTGATTGTAGATGGGATTGTCATCGAGAGAGAATGTGGGTACCTCATCAAACATATACACCATATCATCATCTGCCTCAAACTCTATTCTTGTCGTATGGTTGACAATTTCCATAGAGGTCGAAGAAGAGGCTAAGGTTGGAACGATGGTGATGTTTTTATCACTCTTGTCGGCCTCACATTCAACTTTTGTGCCTACGCCACTTTTTGTACCCTTGGAAGAAACATCACAAGAGTGTGGTTGGAGGTTGAGGCTTTTGATGTAGTCTTGGAGGAGAGTGTTTGGGTGAGGATTCATAGGATTGCGACGGCGACGGCTATTGTACTGGCGACGCATGGTAGCATTCCAGTGGTTCTTGATGGAGTTTTCTGTGCGACCTGGAAGGTGTTTAGCTATTTCAGACCACCGGTTCCCCATCTCTATATGAGCCTCAATCAAGATCTTGTCATCCTCCTCGCTCCATGTGTCTTTCTGTGCTCAAATTATGAAAACCATGTGTTAATATTGGTAGTCTCAAATTGAGCAAGTACTACAAAAAAAGTTGATAGTAATCTAGGATGTACATTTTTATAAGTCCACTGTGTTGTTTGCACTTTCACGATACCTCTACTAATTAAGGAGTGACATTAAACCAAAATTCAAAATATTTTTAGTTGTAGTTCAAAACTTTGTAACAAATATTCAAAATTAGCAATAGTTCAATGAACCAAGTGTCACTGTTGTTATAAATGAAGCAACGGAAATGAAATTAATGAAGGATAGCTTCTGCACAATTACAAATCATAGTAAACAAACACCCTGATGCCCACTTCAATATATGTTTTATTAACAAGAAGCCATCTAATTCTAAGTTATAGATGAAACAATGACAGACAATGTAGAATTCTTAGGTAATTACATTTAAGGAAATCTCTTAGACTATGGCTTGAAGAAAAACTCATATCAAAATTTTGAAACGAGGGATATTTCCATGTTCATTTAAAAAATTACAATCGAATTCAAAATGGTTCCCTGTATTCAATATCCTTGTGGGGGAAAATAGCACCAAAATCAATTCAAAATAATTTACTTTTATCAACAACAAATGCCCAAAGTGAGAAGCAAAAATGTTCTGATAAATATTTTGATATGAGACCAAAAAAGAGAAAAAAATTCAAAGGGGGGGGGGGGTTCCTCAAACAACAAGGCATATTGATATGTATGTTCCATAATAAAACGAATTTTTTATTTTTTTATTCTTATGAATTGTTATTATCTCTGATTAACTAATTTTGATATCTTTTGTAAGGAACAAATATAAAAGAAATCAATAAAAAAAAGTTAGGAACTCAACAAACAAAAAAGGTTGCAAATAAGAGAATCTATTTATCTAGTAGTTATGTTCAATTCTTCATGCCACATACTTTTACGTCATTTTCAAAAAAATGAGGGTAATAAAATTGCAAGACTAACATCAAGTTACACAATTCATAATACGAGACAACCAAACTTTTTTTAGTAGAATTGGTGGCATATCCAAGGTTGAATATATATATATATATATATATATATATATATATATATATATATATATAATATCTTTTTAGTTATGCTAGACATGTACAATGATACAAATGAAATACTTTTTAAAATGCTTAAATATTTAATTTTGGGTGGAAACATTGGTAGAATGTTAAACAAACAACATCTTAGCTAAATTCTAGATAAAAAAATACCACATAGATTACTTTAAAAAGTGAGTCTGTTTTCTATCAAAAAAAGGTAAAGTTGATATGTGTAGAAGAAAGAGAAATAGAAAAAGATTTTGAGAATGTATACTGAATAAGAATATAAGATTTATTTGGTTCATCCAAAATGGACTAGTCCATGGATGGTGGTAGTTTTCCCACTAGACACGATAAGGTTACAAAATAGGATACCAATAGAAACAGACATGACAGATAACTCAACTAGGAAGAGATGGACCAATGGATTGGATCAAGGGCCTAGAATGAGTTAATTTGAATTTTATTCCTTGTGTGACCATCGATGACTTACCTCCTTGTGACTCATCCCTACATTTGGATGGTTAAGAGGTGGTAGAGGGTCACCCCATTCTATTATCTTGTATTTGTGACAATTAACTCCCTTGTCATGATCTTATGATCTTTTACTACTATAGTCATCCAAAATATATGATACATCTAATTTATTTGATTGTAAGTCATCTTTGTATAAACCCCTTATATAATCTATCTCTAATGAGGGCTCATTGCATAATCAATAGGGGAGGTCATATTTCTATCAAGGAACATATATCCAATTTAAATTTGTTGTCATTTCATTTTTATTCATGCATGCATATGTTTTTTGTTGATCTCAGTATTGTTATTCATCATTTTTTTAAAATATAACTTTCTAGCTTTATTTCTATCATGTATATCAAGGAATTTATACATGAATAATTCCTAATATGGTTTACTATCAATATGATTGGTTATCAATTAAGTTTAGAAATTGGATATTATCTAAAAGTACAAAATATGATATTTTCGTAAACAGTTACCCCAACTTAGTTGTTGATGAAAAATTACCCCAAAAAATATTTAACATCCTTACAAGTTCCAGTTCACACCATGCTAGTCGTAGGACCTAGAAGGTGTCCACTCTCTTACGACCAACAATTGGTAACTTGAATATCCTAACTTCTAGATGTGATCCATTGGTCATGAAATCCCCTTTAGAAATATACAGTTATATTTATATGTTAATTGTTTTTTTTCAACTTTATGGACATGTATTTGTGCAAATAATATGCCTTTTCCATACTACTATAAATCTCAATAAATGGTCGATCACAACCATTGAAACAAAATATGTGGCTGAGGAAGTGTTGAGTTCAAAGTTATAAATGTTTAGAGTCTTGAGTGAAAATGAAATCAAATTTCTATTGTTTATTAGAATAAAATTGAAAACGTATCTTCATTAGAAGGATCTATATCAATAAGAAAAATCATGGAAATTTCCTTTAATGGATATATTTGAGTAAATATTTTGTTATGATTTAGTTGCATTTTATATTCAAATTATGCTACTTAATCACCTTTACATTTCTAGAGAAATTTTTGCATAGCCTTGGAATACTATTCCATTTAAATGATACACATATGGCAGGAAAAAAAACATTATGTTCATGTCTTAGATATGGTTGTAAGAAATAATATGAAATTTGAACATGTACCTATGTGGTAGGGAACAATCCAATATGACATGATAGATAATTAGTACCATGGATCACAAAAAAATCAAACTTTTACATCATGTACTTCCTAAATTAATGTACGATATAAATCTTGTGGCGTCAACACTAAGCAAGTAAGCATACCCATTATGCATGTTGATGATTTCCAGTGGGCCATTTCTTCCTATGATTTACATCGTCAATTGGAATGGCTAAAAAATCAACAGATAAGTAATTGTGGCTTAAGAGGGTTAATGTGAAAGACATTTGTTAGTATTGTTGGTAGACCGTGTTTTGTTAATTTCAAAATCAACTGGTTTTTGAGTAGATAAGGAAATGACATGCATAAATGTGGTATTTTTATAACACCAAATTTATTATATACTACCCAAATATCATTGTTTTCTACCCTACCAAAACAGAATATGCTACTTCTCATTACGAAAATTAATCTATTTAACTAAAAGAGATGATGGAATCAATATCCACATGGACTCTTAGATATCAACTTTCTTCTATGCAGACACCACTGATATTTTTGCATTTGATGATATAGAAACTATACATTTATAATTTTCTAGTTTAAAAAAAAATGGAGGAAAAAGTTTATTGAGAAAGTCCAACCTTATTTTTTTCCAACCAAAACATTAAAGAACAAAAAAGGAAAGGTATACTTGTGTAGTTATTTCTTCTTCACACTCTATTTCCTTTTCAAATACTCATATTGCAAACCATTCTCTTAATAGTAGGACGACCTAAAAATTTTGTTTATCATGTGCTCTTTTTCGTAGTATAGCAAGCTACTCTTTTGGTTATTACCCCGTCGTTTTCCTTTTCACTTTTTCCTTTTACTATATCATATAAACAAACTACTACACTTAATTTATATATATATATATATATATATATATATATATATATATATCCTGTCATGCGTCCATCTTACTTTCCATGTGCCGGATACACTCTTAGTCTATGAGTTTGGCTTCCTTCCTTTGAGAATATAAAAAGAAAATGTATGACGGGGAGGAAATCTTGGAAAGAGTCATCTATTGTATCTTTGATTCTATAAGACTAAATGTAACACATATCTAGAATTCCATACATCTGATAGGTTTTCTAGAAAGTCTAGTTAGAAAAATAATGGAGGAAAAAGTGTATTAAGAAAGTCCAACCTTATTGTTTTTCCAACCAAAACATTGAAGAATAAAAAAAATGTACTTCTGTAGTTATTTCTTCTTCCCATTCTATTTCCTTTTGCAAATACTCATATCGCAAACCATTCCTTTAATAGTAGGACGACCTAAAAAAAATTTTATCATGTGCTCTTTTTCGTACATGTATAGCAAACTATTCTTTTGATTATTACCCCGTCATTTTCCTTTTCGCTTTTTTCCTTTTACTATATCATATAAACAAACTACTGCACTTATATATATATATATATATATATATATATATATATATATATATATATATATATATATATATATATATATATCCTGTCATGTGTTGCATCTTACTTTCCATATGCCAGATACACTCTTAGTCTATGAGTTTGGCTTCCTTCCTTTGAGAATATACAAAGAAAATGTATATGACGGGGAGGAAATCTTGGAAAGAGACATCTGTGGTATCTTTGATACTATAAGACTAAATGTAACACAAATCCAGAATTTCATACATCTAATAGGTTTCCTAGAAAAGTCAAATATTGTGTCCACGTTATTCTTTTTTTCCTATAAATCCTAACAATAATGCAAGATTTCATATTATATTATCAATGTTTTTGACTATGCAATAACAAATTATTTTCCTTTTAAGAAAATGATTATAATACTTTATGTTTAATATATCTTTATAGATCAAACGGCAAGAAATAAACATCATTACATAAATGCGTTCTCCATTATAAGAACCGCAATACTACAAACTCAGGCTACAAGTGTTGTCCGCCTTCAAAATTAGAAACGTCTTTTAAGAATGGCATATATAGTAAGCGTATGAGTACTATCATAATTTCTTTCTTTTTAATTTCTTAGTTTTGAGTATCTATGCAATTCGTTAGAAAGAATATTCTCATCGATATCTTTTATGTGAGAAAACTTATATATTTATATTATATGCACTTTTATCCGAAAATACTTTTATTTAATATTTTTCAAAACAGACTAGTTTTAGTTCACCAAACTAGACATACTTTATAGCAAAGAGAAACATATCATGTATTTGTTTGTTTTCTAAAATAGGCCAAGACGCAATAAAGCTTGTGAATGAATATTAGTCGGTGTGAACCGTGAAGTAAATAACTATTAACATATACTAATATAGCAGGAATTATGAAGTATTAAAAGGCAAAACGCATATGAACTGGTGGCAAGGAGTTTGTTTTAAGGTTTTAATCAAATTTTTAAAAGGTACTTGCTGCAAAAGTTTGAAACAAGACGCAAAAGGTGCACATAGCATATTATGCTAGTTGATTACTCTATCCAGCTCACATTTCATTTAAGGTAGGTTTGGTTGTCGGGAGGAACAAAAGAAGGCGGAAAAAATCATGTCATTGGATTAAGAAAGTGAGGACCGTCGCTGAATAATGATATGAATAATTTGTATATTTCATCTTCTACTTTTCTCTAATAAAATTGGAGTTGAGAGATAAATAATGGAATATTCATTTCTCGTTTCAAACTAACTTGTCACTTTCCTTCCTCGTGCTAACCAAATATATGCGTTAAGAGACCCTCCCCCATTCTTTCTTTTCCGTGTTATTAACGATCCTTTCTCCATTTGTCTCTCAGCCACCTTCCAAAAATGTCTTTAGCTTGACTTAGACAACATACAAAAGACCAAAACATTTAGGAAAAAAATCAATTTAGCATACTTTTGTAAGAATAATTATGGATATAACACTCTTTGTAAAATATTTTTCAAAATAGCACGATTTGTCTAGAATTCACCATTTAAAGTGGTGCTTTACGTACTCTACTCAGAAAGAGCCACAATCATTTACTTTATTTTTTTGAAGAAAAAAAATTAGAAAATAAGACAAACTAAATGCGCCACTCTAAGTGGCGCTTTATAACTTGACGTATCAAAGTTGAAACCACCGCCTAAAGTGGAGCTTTTAGATTTTCAATAAATTTTTTATTTTTTTAAATATAAATGTCAATAATTCTGGATCTTTATGACCCGGTATTAAAAAAAACACATGTGGCCCTTTTAGACTAAAATGTGCTAGTTTGCAAAACATTTTAAGAAGAGTGCTAGATTGGTAATTATTTTTGCAAAAGTATGCTAAATTGGTTCTTTTTTCCAAAACATTTTGAGGTCCAACGGTGACACTTGGCTATAAGATATAATCTTCAGCTTACCTTTCTGGTCATACCTTCTAAGGAAATCTCTTAGGTATTACTTATGATAATAGTTACGTATAATCTACTATTAGTATGAGTCTCTTATGGATGTTGATGATTATATGCATGGAATCTACATTAAGGTTGTGTTTGTTGCGTGGTGAATCATGGTGATAGAGAATGATGGTGGAATAAAAATGTTATTTGTTTGTCATGGTGACAAGAAATCATGGTGAATCCGTGGTGAATTTTAGTCTATTTTTGTCCCAATGAAAAAACATCGTGAATCATGGTGAAAGAAGTATCTTTCAATACTCCACTACTTATTTAGACAAATGTACAAAAATATATTCTAATAAATATAATTCTTACTTGTGTAGGGTATTTTTTATATAAAAAAAATTCCCTCTCTATCACTATAACTATGTAACAAACAACATTTTTTAAGTTTTTCACCATCACCATCTCTATCACCATAGACATGTTACCAAACAACGCATTCTAATAATTTCCCTATCACCATCACCGTCCTCATTCCGTCACCATCAATTTTATCACCACATACCAAAGACACCCTAAGGATATTCATCAGACTATATATATGGCAAGGACGCCCCTTTCGGATCCTTCCGATTTTGTTAAGTCAACTCTTGTTTCCAGCTTGAAGAGGCATAACAATATAACTAAACATAAAAATGAAATTCCCAATATCATCAAATCAATCATTTATCAGAATCCAAATTGTTAGTCACATTTCCAATAAGGGCAGGGGTAGAACACCTGTGCCTTAGGACACAAGTCCCACGCGCTGATTCCGGCGTTTCAAAATTGTGAGTGCACAGCAACTCTGCAAGCGTTGCGTGAACCATGAGGGGGTAGGAAGGGGTTGTTGACGTGTTCCAACACATGGTGAGAAAGAGAGACCATCAGACCAGTTGCCGTGGACGAGTATGTATGGGTGCGTTCGAAATGTGGTTTACAGTTGGAAGGCTACAGACTATGCACGCCATCCTCGAGCCACTATTGGCCTGCTTAATTAGACTAATTATCATTCTACTGGCTTATGCTAATTTTTTAGCGTAAGATTAGGTGAAGAGGGCGGTGAAAACTGGAAAGAGGAGTTTACTATGCATATTACCTTGATATTAGGTCTTAGATGATTGAACCATCTCTCTCTGCATTGTTTCCCCATCCGACCTGTTATTTTCTGGGCAATCGTCGTCCATCTCCCTATTCCGAATTGCGCCACCAGCATCATTAGCAGCCTGAAGAGGAAAGGATAACCAATCTCAGTAATAGACGGAATAGAATGTAAAACAGGAAAGCAGATTCATGACCCCATTTAAGAACAATCTAACGTAAAAATGGAAGCATGTGATCCCGATCTTGCAGCAAGACGCAAGTTGAACGTAATGTGCATCGTGGTTCTAAGGCACGTAAAACAAAACGATAAATAAAGATTTAAACCTGTCTTCGTGAGCAGACCAGTGCCCCTTGATACAATAGGTCGTCTTCTTGGAGCTCCTGGAACCGTCCCTCTTGGACACAGGCCTGTAATTCCCAACCGACTGCAACCCACCTGTAGATCGAGACGATGCTCCTTCCGTCGTCAGTGGCGGCGGTGGTGTAGCCACCACTACTGGCTCTGGCTTGACGTCCAGGAACGATGACCCCCAGCAGATGTCTTGGCCAGCAGTTGCTCCCTGCGGGTTTTTCTGGTACGGGAGGCTATAGTGAGGATGATGCAACATGAGCGTCGACGAGTCATATGTGAGACCCTGGTGGGTACGATCGACAACGTCCGCGCCGGTGAAGGAATCCGAGAAGTCGGGGTCGAGGACGGCGGATTCGGAATATGATCTTCTGCATACACCGGCACTCCCATCCCCAGAAATCTCGAACGGGTTAAACTGATTCCATCGCTGCTGTTGCTGCTGCATTTGGTCCACTTGCAGGAGGCCGCTGTACCCACGGTCTGCCGGGAAGTTGTACCTCGGCTGGAAACAGATGGGTGATGCATCACCAGGGTGAAAACCCACGTCGAATACCATCGCTCGCGATGGAGCCGGCCAACAAACGGAAAAGGAAGAAGTGATGGCTAGCTGTTGTCTTAAGGATAGAGAGAGATCAGGGGAAGTAGAAATGTTATCGCCCAGGAGAAGAGACCCGGAGGGCAGGGGAGAAGGGAGACGGGTAGAAGAGATGCGTTTGCAGGGTTGCTTATAATTGGTTAGCAATGGTACTGGCGTTGGGGGAAGGAGAGGGAGGGAGGGACGGTGGTGTGGGCGTGGTAATTGCCTTTTAGTGACCATTAATGGAAAGGCTGATCAAACTAGTATTGGGGAAGGGGTGGTAAATTAGATTTATTTCTGCTGAAAAATAAATTCCAAACTGTTGTGTATATTTTTCTTTTTCTTTTTTGTCTTGTGATAATATATAGTTACATAGTAAACAAATTACACAAAAATAGAAGGGAGATGAGCAACAAGTTGCGCCGCCATTCCCTTTTAGATGACAAATACAATCCTCCGAATATATATATATATATATATATATATATATATATATATATATACATATTAAGAATAATATTCAAGTAGATAATTGAATTATATATATATATATAATAATAATAATAAAATTTAAAATTTGATTAAGTAGTTGAATGTGTTTATACATATAAAAATATAATATTCAGCTTTACAGTAAGAACGTATTAGTTTTTGGCATTTGCCATATGGGTCTCAACTCCCTCTTCTAAATAAAAACATTTTCCAATAATGTTATAGTCTCAACTATATCAACTCTAAATATCTCTAATGGGTTCCAACAATTCCATATAATTCCTTCATCGATATTTTTTAAGGAAGCCTTGTAGTGTTAACTCAAATGCAAAGAGAATATGCTTACTCGCTATTACTCGCTTACGCATGTGGGATTTACATATGGTTGGAAAAAATGACGGAGGATATCGTCAATATTAATTACTTCTTTCAACAAGTGATAGGATCCGAGTTGATGTGGTCATGGTCAATATCATATGATACCATCAATGTACTTAATGTTATTTTCATGTAACGATTTTCTCATTAGTTTGTTTGTAACAGTCGTCTTTATAATTGTCATGTCGCTGTCCTCACCCAGATAATAAATAGAATGCACGAGCAAACTTCATAAATACACCGTAAAATTAACATTTCACTTATTTTCATTTTGGTACATAGTAAAGCATCTTTCTTATGCCTAGCATTCCATGAGATGATTAAAAGACCAGAAAATAAACAAGATTCTTTCTACTTGTGATACTATTTCCTTTATTTCCTTACTAAAATCTGATATTTCTCCCCAAAATTATAGATTAAAAAAGGTATGCTACCTAAAATACTATTTTTGTAGGCGGAAGAAAGCGCATAAGAGATGGGAGGGAGAAACACCGGTGATGTAGATAAATAAAATAATGAGCAATCTGAAAGGGGTAGTTGGAGAATGTATTGGTCATTTAATGAAATGACAAGAGATATACCAAAAAGAACGATCAGTAGAACCAATTCTAAATGGCACTGACCATCGCCTTCAAGCAAATGAAAAAAATACAGTTTCCTATAATGTTATCTCAATCTTGTAATCTCTCTATACATAATTAAGGACAGTCCGTTGTCTTATGCAAAATCTGAATTTTGAACTGGTAATTATTTTCGCCCAAGTCCTCATTGTTGAACAATATGTAGGGCAAATAGCTCCTCGTGATAGTTTGATTTTCTTAATACATTTTACCGATTGGCCACTGACGCACAACATATGTCGCCACACTTGTAAGTGTTTTGATTGTACTCATAAGCCACTACATATGCCACAATCGAAAAATAAAAAATAAGAAACAACTCGTCTACTTAGCATTGCTAGTAAAGCAACATATTAGGAAAAGTGCAAGCAACTTCTTTCTTATTTAATATTGATAATTTTTGTACGTAGGATTTTTTTTTCAAAATTAACCAAATAAAACTTTTCCCTTATCTTACATTTTATTCTTCAGTTTCAAAGTCTGCCCTAAACTAGGACATTAAATCTATGACAAATAGTCCTCATATTGTTTCTTTAGTTCTCCAATGTCCACAGAAGAGATCTTATATATTCATTTGCATTTAATGTTTATGTCACCCAATATTGTGTCTCTACCATGTGCTAAACCTTTGTCATGGGGATCTAAAAAGTTGAGTCAAATTTCCTCATTTCATTATATAGGCATAGTCAAGGGAGATAGATGGGACTAAGAAGATAGATTATGAAAGAGTGATGGTAAAAGATAGGAAGCATATGAATTGGAGTCTATAACATATATTTTTCTACAATCAATATTCATTTTCATACATAATCTCTTCATTTTCATGGAGATATTATTGGGGAATAAAAGTAGGATATCATCAAACCATGTACATAATTTTTCTCTGAGGTATGGACCCATGATATAATACCATGTTGGTTCACTAGATGGGTTATTCATTACTTATTCTAGACCGAATTTGGCACCCAATATGTAGTTTTTTACATCATTTCAGATGATTAATATGTGTTAATAACAACTCATGTTTATCTAATTATTTTCTATGGATTTATTTATGTTAATGTCCATTACCTTTAAAATGATATTTTTAGATGAACACATATTTTCTCTTAGATTTGGCGCATATTTCTTTTTTGTGTTATTTTTAGTGTAAATCATCATGCAAAGAACTTATCTAACATTCTATTCAATTTGGAGGATAAAATGAAGAAAAATGAAAGAGGGTGAGTTGTTGTAGTATCTATGTGACAGATATAGAAAATCAAGATATAAGACAATATTAACCCTAAAGAGATAGAAAATTGGAGTGTAAGACAAAGTGACTATGGCTAAGGCATTATGCTACAAAAAAAGGAAGTGATAAATAAATGACGCACCTGCCAATATTTTATGATGCCTGCTAGAAAAGGAAAACAAAATGAATATGATAAGAATTGGGTTAAGTTAGGATTATTTTATCATTTTTCCTCAATTCTAGGTCTCTTCTTCGGATAAAGAATTTTCTTCCGATTGAGGGTTTATTTTCTTTCTTTATTATTTTAGCGAGGTGTTAAATGGGTCAAGTTGGGACAATATTTAGGTTCTTAGTGGGATAATATTGGATTTAAGTTAGGTTGGAAGTGGGTGTTTAGATATGTTAAGTTTGCTTGAATTTTAGAACCAACTTATCAAAAATAAGGTGCCCACATATTGGTGACAATGAGTTTCTTGGCTAGTTTGTTTAATCATACATTTTAATTGCATATATATTCTTTTAAATTATGTCCCATTACTATTGGTATACATATATAGAAACATGTTGTATATTATATATTGTTATATATTTGATTTGCAGTGGCATCAATTTTTATTATTCTTATCAAAATGCTTTGATCTTGTGAGAAATTGATGCATAGACTTCTTTTGGTTATTGTATCACACTTATACTAACTCTCCTTGAATATTTATGACTCCATTATTTGTTCATGCAATACTATGACATAGTGACCTAAATAGAAGTATATGCATTATAAAACTCACACGTTTAAAATAATTGAGGTTTATGACATAGTTTGAACATTTGTACATTAAAACACAAGCATACATTAGTAGAAGATACAAACAAATAAGTAATGATGTGGTAAAATAGGAAATCTAGTATAAAAACTTGGAATATGGCTCAAATTCAATTAAATGTTGATCCATGATCCTACTATCCATGATACTTTCAAGAGATAAAACCAAAATCTAGTAAAACTAATATCATCTTGTTGATTACCATTGAATATAATCATATTTTTACTTATCATACACATCCCACATGCATTTCCATGTCCATTTTAAATTCCAAAACTGTTATTACTCCTGATACTAGGATTCACGAGTTCTCACGCTAACAAATGATTTTCCTAGGATTTAAGTCATAAAGGAATACAAGACTCTACACTCCAGTACCCCTACAAATCATTTGGACAATGTTTTTATTGTGTCTATTCATCCATGTTCCTTAGATATCAAAACTAGGGACGCAACATATCATTTCACACTACTTAAACCTATAATGACGAACTAATAATAGTCAGAATGAGAAACAAAGAAATACCTTAATTTAACCTCATACATTTTCTTAATTTCCCTTTGTGGAATTTTCAAATTTTAGGGTAGACCCTAACCACAAGGCATTTTTTTGTTCTAAATTAAGATTGTTTGTTACCAACATCTAGAAATCCACTTATATCGCATGTTAGGTTACTTAGTTTAGGGATCATGGTTAAAGATACCTTCTCCTTAGCATCTGATGATACCCTTGTATCCTCAATTGACCAACTTTATCGCATCCAAAGGCTTCAAATGAAAATAAGAGGCATCATAACAATGTCCCTCATTGGAAAGCTCCAATACTACATGCCATGCATGTTGTGAATTATTAACACATTTCACTTGTGTCATTTAGTTTACATGATCTTGGGTAGGATAGGATGTTAAACCTTTAAGAAATAGAAATATCATGTTTGTTTGTGTAAAAATGTTAGGATTGCTCCTATCAGAAAAAAAATTAAGATTGTATTCATAAGGCAGTGGAGTTCCAACCCATTGGGACTTTCAAGTCATGTGAATACCTCTAAGTAATTATGGTATAAAAAACACCCCACACACCCAGACATAATATCCTTGACTCCCCTCTTTTAGTTCTTCTCCACTAACCTTCTCCATGATGCTCATCCCAGATTGTGTTGTTCATTCTACTTTGCTCTCAAATTCACACATGCTAGAAACAATATACCTCTACTCTACATCTTTTGTTCTTCCTCTCATGCTTTTTGTATTTTGGTTCCTCTTTAGGTGCACCAACATTCTATCTCCTTTCTGCCAAGATTTGCTCCCATCCCTGAGTTCTACAAGCAGTGCCGAAAGCAGGAATTACTACTAATGGAGCACTATTCAATGTAGCAGTCTAAATGAAAGACTGAAGGATATATGAGGGGGCACAAAAGGAATTTGCAGCTTAAATATAAAATCATATAGTATTGGGTAATACATATTTATGAGACTAAGGTAGGGTATAGATTTGTCCATTTCTGAATGTGGATCTACCACTATCCACAAACAATTATGGATTAACTTGTCCTCTGCTCCCTTTGTGTTCCCTACCCTTGTCACTACGTTGCCACCATTTTGAAGAGTTTTTGTTCATTTTGATTAAGTGGAAAGTTGGCAAACATTGAGCTTCAAACATTATCGAACTACCCCTTCCCTATACTTTATGCATTATCAAACTCAAGATTATTGAGCCTCTCACTTCTGCAAAAAATGATGATTAGATTCTTAAAAAATAGATATTAAGATATCTTTATGTAGTTATATTCCTTCAAGTATTTTTCTTACTGATTCCAAATATTGACCAAATTGTAAATATTATAAATTTATAACACTTATAATTATATTTCAAACTTTGTGAGATACCTAATAAAGTCTTGTGGAAGATCTTGATCCAAGGTTTTTTACCACGTTATATGTTCAAAAAGCATAATATTTAATATCAAGTGAAAAATCTCTTATAAGAAACATCTTTATCATCTACGCTACACGTTCTTGGTTTCTTTTATACTTGTGTTTTAATTAATAGGTTTGGAATGTTGTATGTCATTCATTATTATGTTTTGATGTTATATTTGTGAATAAATTTGTTTGTTACCTTAATATATGTTAGAAAAATTCAAGGAGGGTTGGGTTTTTTATTTTATTTTGCTACATAAACCTTTACTCATGTGTAGAATTATTTTACATCTCCTCTGCACGTTCCTAGAGTTTGTGCAGTTATTGAGACATTTTGGGCTCAATTCTTACCATTCTCTTAATAAAAGAGTTAATTTAGAAATATATAAATACATACATATATATATATATTTGTATATGTTTGTGTGTGCTCATATATATATATATATATATATATATAGGGGATTTATTTAATACCCGTGCGGGTAGCTACCTGTGCACCCTTCCTGATTTTTTTTATTTTTTTTGTAATTGTAGAGGAGCATTTTATCTAGCTCCCCAAAAAATTTCATCCAAAAATAATATCATTTGCCCCTCAAAATCAAAAAACTCATCTATATATTTACTAACTGTATATTTTCTACGCAGTTACTTTTTTGGTCATAGAGTTACTCTTGTGTACCACATAGTTACTCTGTTGATCTCAGAGTTACTCGTGTGTACCATATAGTTACTCTTTTGGATGGCGGGTAGTAAAAAATTAGGCTACCCATGCGGGTATTAAAGATGAGTTATATTTATATATATATATATATATATATATATATATATAGAGAGAGAGAGAGAGAGAGTCAGGCTAGAATACACTCGAGTGTAATCGGAGCATAATATACTCAAGTAGTTTTTCTGAATCTGTGTGTGTGTATATATATATATATATATATATATATATATATATATATATATATATATATATATATATATATATATATATATATATATACAGAGAGAGAGAGAGAGAGAGAGAGAGTCTGGCTAGAATACACTATATATATATATATATATATATATATATATATATATATATATATATGTGTGTGTGTGTGTGTGTGTGTGTGTGTGTGTGTGTGTGTGTGTGTGTGTGTGTGTGTATGTATATATGTATATGAGGTTTGGAAGTGTGTACCGGTCGGTACATGTAACTTATGTGTATCGGACACTAAAATAGCACATGGGGAGTATGTTGATACAATCCAACCATATGGAATGATTCAAAACTATATAGATTAGATGTGTTTAAAAACTCATAACCATATCTCATATAGATCATGATATATAGTAAGATATCATTCAATGGTTTATACAATTTCTGCAACTTATCGTTGATTAGAAAATATACATTTTCTTTCATTGGATAACCTATGAATATCAAATTGTGGTGATTTTTTGTACACATCTTATCTAAGGGGTATACTTTACGTCCATAAAGTTGGATTATTCAGTAGAAGTTTACAATCATCACAAATGAAGGTAGGTACATGTAAGCTACATGTACTTGGGTACACAATTCTTTTAGCCTATGTATATATATATATATATATATATATATATATATATATATATATATATATATATATATATATATATATATGTATATATATATACAGAGAGAGAGAGAGAGTCAGGCTAGAATACACTCTAGTGTATTTGAAGCAGAATACACTCAAGTAGTTTTTGTGATACAATATTTTTTTCTAAAATCTAATCTATTGAACTTCTTAAACTTCTTATCACTACAACAAAATTCAATATAAATCAAGGCTACTTAGTCAGGGATAGCAGCCCTGACTGAACTATTTTAACCCCGAAGGCACATCCCTGGCCATAAATTTTCTAATCCCTGACCAAGAAACTTTTTCCCGATATCTCAATAGCGTACCCAAAACCCTAGCAGCCTTCGTGCTTCCTTTTATATAAAAAACGTTTCATATGCCCCCTCCACTCATCCAACCCTCGATACATCCGCCGCGCTGGCATCCCGTTCCTTGGCACA